>JAWMRA010000078.1:18973730-19099160 GCA_035584735.1 Pseudotriccus pelzelni
CTGTGCCCAGCCTGGAGCGCTGCAGGGGGTTGTTGTGGCCAAAGTGCAGGACCCGGCACTTGGCCTTGCTGAACCTCATCCCATTGGAATCAGCCCAGCTCTCCAGTCTGTCCAGGTCCCTCTTCAGAATCCTCCTGCCTTCCAACTGATCGATGCTCCCCCCAACTTAGTGTCATCTGCAAAAGACGATCAAAACCAAAGGGTTTCTTTTGTTTGTTATGCTGACCTGGAATTGCATATATGAGTGATGCAGATGCAAACGTGTGCTCATATTCAGAGCAGTTTCTAAAGCAAGTATGATTTCTGCTGTGGAAAGTAGGTGTCTTAGACTGAACTTAGCCATCTCAAATATTCATGAACAGCCAAATGTTGAAAGAGAAGCCTGGTGATCGAGACTGCTTGGTCCAAGTACAGAATAACTGAGTGCTACCCTAGACAAAGCATTGCCTTTTCCTCATCTCTTGCTTAGAAAGGGAGCAGTCTGGGAAGAGCCAGGTGGGCAAGAGGAGAGTGGGAGGGAAGCCTCTGTGTACTGAGGTTGTGCCTGTCAAGCAGTTGTTGTACCTCTGGATCACACCAAGCACAGAGTGTCCTCCTAGAGGCAAAGCATCTCCCATCAAGTTGGCACTCCTGCTGTGGAAACACATGGTCATTAGTGTTAGAAGGGCTTAAGAAGGAACTTTCCCATGAGCAACAGTATTGTCCAAGACCAGGTTTTCCTCTTGCCTCAAAATACTGTTAGGCAAAAATTGCCATGTATAGATGTTAAAACATGAGGGCACTGAGTTAGTCCAGGAGAACAGAATGGCCAAAGTCCATAAGTTGAAAGCCATACAGTGGACTAGAGAAGCTGGGGTCACAGCCACAGCACAGCCAGAAGCGGGAAAAATACACATATGGGCTGAGGAAGTTATCAAAATTTTAAAAAGTGAGGAAAGATTGCCTCCCTCTCTCGAATGCCTGTATGAACCACGTTCAGGTAATTAAATGTGTCTGGGTTTTGAGATACAGTTTTACCTTGCTTCTCCCGTGCTGTATCAAGTGTTTGTGTCATTCTCACTCTGCACCAGAGCAAATTGGTAGTGAATAGGAATGTTAAGGTCTCATGGTCTCTGCAGACTGATAGATGGAACCATCTGGTTAATGGAGATACTGTAATGAAAGCATTAGTTTTTAAGTATAGCAATGCAGATCTTTTATCATGTAAGGGATAAAAGAGAGAGCCCACTGAGGACTGAATTTAAGCTGCTGTCTGTTTTCTACATCACAGGCAAGCAAAGCTGAATTATTCCAGGAGGTCACATCCTACCACTGTCATTGGCGGAAGAAATGCTGGATATGCTGGGAAAAAGATACAAACATTAGAAATAGAATAACTTTCATCTTTGAAATTACTTTTATTAGGTAATTTGAGAGACTCGTAAGGCAAAAATAATCTGACTGAATTCCAAGTGCAGTTCTGCTTGTGTAACTCCAAACCTGCAGGGACATCTTTTTGTTTAGCTTTTAATCTTCTTTGTAAGGACAAAAATTGCTCTTGTATTACATGTGTGGAGTTTTAACAGAGTAAAATCACTCAGAAAAGGTCCCTCAATTCGAACTGCCCCTCTAATACCGATACTTCCCCTTGAACAATATGCATTGTGGAAAAGCTGGTGTGAGCCAAGGCTGGATCCTGGGAGTGGGCTGCAGCCCCCTGCTTTCTCTGCTCTTTAACAGAGCACAGGCACAGCCCCGGCCTGAGGGCTGCTACTGACCCCCACCCAGCCCTGTGATGTGCCTAGGAGTCCTGCCAGGAAGGCAGCAATGATGGGTCTGAACCACCTGTAGGAGAGGAAGGAGTTGAGGCAGGTGGCAGCATGCTGCTTCAGCAAATGTCCTAAAGCTGGATTGTGATATAGAAGAGAAGCAAAAGGACTTTTACCCTAGATGGATTTTAAATTAGCTGGTTCTCTTTTCAAAAATACAGGATTTTTAAGCTCTCCAGATTTTGATCTAGGATCCAAAAAAGACAATGATGTTCTCTGAGGCATTGGAATAGAGGAGTAAGGGACAAGATTTAAGATACTCTGGATATGCTTGTGTGTGATAAATCATGGAGAAATGTTATGAAGGGAGGATGAGGGGGGTGTGGTTGTTAAGTGGCAGAGAGAATGACCTAAAATGCAGTACTTTGGCATTGAATACACAGTTCTCCATCAAATGCTGGTATAAAATAACTTCTTTTTAAAAAGCCAGACATGTTGAAGCACTAAATGGGCCAGAGTGAGAGGCAGAACTAGCAGCTGTGACACAGGTCTACCAGTGTCCTTGGGCATCTACCTTGCTGTAAAGCTGAACAAGATGGCAGAAGGAAATAGCCTGAGATTCATCTCACCAACCAATCTCCAGTTCAAGACAGGGAGATTTGTATGCCCACATCCACGGTCTGTAAGTACAGGAGGCTACTTCACAGTCAGGGTGACTACTTTTTATATAAATTTCTACATCATAAAAACCTACACTTATTAGATCAGTCCCACCGTTCCTGTCCTACACTTTCCCAGTCTACACTGAATGCTTCTTTTACAGTGCCTTAATCATAGAGTTCTGAACTCTCTTGGCCCTATTCGCTCTTCTGCAATACAGATAATAATTTCTAGAATGAAATCTCTTTCTCTGAATATATTTAACATCTTTCAGAGGAGTCTAAAATAGAAACTCTAAGAACATTAACTTAGAGCACTTTTCAAGTTCATCTTACTTGCAGTCCATTAAAGTGAAGTGACAACTGAGGTATGACATGAAGTAATTATACTGATTGTGTTGTATATGCTCTGCAGGAGCTGAATGATTTGCTGAGGATATTAATTTCAAAAGTCAGACAGCAAGAGATCAGATGAGATGAAAGATCACTGCAAAGTGACCTCAGACCAGGGGAAAAGGAAAGGAAGAGGGGGTAGTGTGGCCCAGCTGAGGAGTTCAGTGCTGTGCAGTCTAGCAGTGAACTGAAGCAGATGCATTCTGACACCAAAGGTGGTTTCCATGGAACTGAATGCAGATGTCATTGCTGCAGTTCAAAGTCACCGCTGTGGGTTCCCTTTATGGTCTTGGTGAGAAGTGGAGTATAACTCATCTGGCTTGTTTTAAGTGTCTACATTGGGATGTGATAAATCATGTCCAAGATTCCCTGTTTATGAGGAGAGTGCAGGGTGACTAGCACGCCAGCAGGGTGACTAGCTGGGCCACCCTGTTCCGTGTGCTGGCCCATAGTTCAGTGTTCCACCCTGAGGGACTGGGGAGTGGGTGAAATGCAGATATGACCCCAGACTGAGCTACCATCTATCTTATTCATACAAAGCTGTGACCAGGGAAATAGTAACTGTCTAACATCACTTAGAAATGGCATATGAGGAGATCAGGTTGATAAGGATTCTCTGAAAGAGAATAGGGGTAGCTTCACCTTTGTGAATAACAAACAGTGAACTTAATTTCTTTGACCTCTAAAACAATTTTCACGGTCACAAAAAGTTAATCAGAATGGAAAAGCTCTTTATCAAATGTTCACAGTAGAAATCAGTACTGGATTTATGTACTTGAACTGTTTTGCAGCCCTGAATAGATACATTAAAAGTAGTTTAATCCGATTGTACTTTGGCTTTAGCTTAGTTCAGCAATCTAGCGATGCAAGTAAAACTGCTTTCACTTAGGGATTGTCGCTGCTTCGCTTGGATAAATTCATTAGCAAGGCATAAAGTAACTGTGAGTCTGCAGGGCTTTGGTTAAGCCATGGGCTAGATCTTCCTGAAGGAACCAAAAACTGGAGGGAGGTAATAGGCAGTCCTCAGTGTAATACAACACTACGAAGAGGGTGTCATGAAGCTTGACTGGGCAGTGTATTCCTTGAATCTGGATATCCACACTCAGAGAAAGGTAAGCGGGGTAAAAGCATGATTCTGTGCAGGGACCCCCACACTCATTATGTTCCACATGGAACATATTCCACATGTTCCACCTGTCATTTGCCAGAAAAAGTGTCAAACTACTTTAGTTTCACTAAAGGTTTGACTTGGCCAAGAAACAGTGTTGTGGCATGCCCAAACCAAAACAAAAGTCTGTAATCATGATTATTGCTGCTACTGACTCATGGACTTCATGGAAAAACACAGGCAATCCCTGAGCTGAAGGCCCTGGGCTCAAGGGCTCTGAGCACATGTCCAAGGATCCCTGGTCCCTTGTGATTTTGGTTGTTAAGGCTCATCCTGTACTGAAGAAGAGCCTGGTCTATACAGCCTGCCCCAGGATAACCATCTGGGCTGATACAGCCACCTTCTGTAGCGAGAAATAGGCCCTTTATCGCATCCATCACAGTGCTCTTATGCCTCCACTGGCAAAAGAGAGCCAATTTGAACAAGAGCTTTAGTTTTTGGCATCAAAAGATCACCTTGCTCACTGATTAAGGTAGTATCCTTGCATGGCACCATTAACCATCAGTACTGCAGCCTGTGCAGCACAGGCACCATCCATAGGTAATAGTGAGAAGGGATGCCAACCAATTCATGACCATCAGGAATCTTTTCTCCCTTTCCATACACCTGGAAAGGAGGTGAGACATTTCAGTTAAGAGGGAAGGATACTTTGTAGGGATCTTTTCAATCTTCATGTAGTGAAAGTAGACAGCAGTCTCCAGATTTCTCCATGGCCAAGCACTTAGTCCTCTATTATTCCCTCTGCAAAATGCGGCCAACAATACTCGGTCCTCTCCCAGTGGTGGTATGGGGGTAGATAGTACATCTTGAGATCTGTTTATGTCCTGTATGATGGAGACTATGCATGAGCTACAGACAGACAGCATTTCCTCTCCCTCAAACCTGCAGTTTATCTCTTGCTGCTGTTCCACAGCTTGATCTATGCTTGGTTGGCCATGACATAAAGCACAACTGGACAGTTTAGATGCAGAGTACCATTATCATGAAATTTAAATTACAAAGATAAAAAATAAACAGATCAAAAGAACAAGGAGAGAATTTAACATTTTTGATTAGCTTTTTTCCTGAATTTTCTTAACTTAAACCAGAGGTGTTTCTGTATTCCTGTAATAATCACCCATTTCCAAGAAATGAAAATACACTTGCAAAACTAATAAATGACAATCTATTTGCAAGGATATTTATTTATGCGCCTGGCACTTCAGGATGTTTAGAGGGTAATCTCGAACTGTGAGTTCTCCACCGTGTGAATTTAGAAGCGATTTTTCTAAATGTCAAGTATTTATTACATGAAAAAAACATTTGGAGTGTGGAGCAGGTCCCCAGTGATATACAGTGCATTTGGGGAAGGGCTTCTTGAATGAACAGAAATAATATTTGAGACATAAAGAGCAAATCCTCTATTTGAAATTGCTTTGTGTACGTGGAAAGGAGCTTGAACAAAGGTGGATGGCTAGCTCAGTGTTTTACTTTGTCTCATGTATAAAATAGTGGTTTTCCAAGCCTTTTATATCCAAGCTTATACCAATCTGTCTTTTCTCAGTCCTCAGGCACTTCTGGTTCTCTTTCTTACCCCCATAACAGCTCCAGCAGGCTCCATTCAGACTGCAGGCAAATAAACTCTGCAGAATTTATTTGTGTAGGATTTTACCCACATAATATCTTACCTTAATGTCAACATGCCTCAAAGTGTGAAGCAGTAAAGTGCAAGTCTCCAACTGGGCGCTGATGATATGGAACATAAGGGACTCTGATCTATTGCGAGAAGCCCCTGATGCCTGTTGTTTTCCTTGGAAATACAAGAATCATCAGAAGCAAGGGAAGGAACACTTAAAGGTGGCCTTACAGTGACATCAGCCAGCTCCCTCAGCACTCAGGGATGCATTATGTCAGGGGTCAGGGGTTTATGTATGTCCACTTACATTAAGTATTCTCTGACCTGATCCTCTTCCAGCAAAAGTACAGCTTTCTTGCTCCAGTCTTTTGCCCTGGTCTCTGGGGATTCCTGATGTTGTATCTTTCTGGCAAAGCCTTAGGTGAAGAAGACATAAAGTACTTCAGTCTTATCCATATCCTGTGTCACCAGAACCCCTGGCCCTTTCAGCAGAAGGCCCCCATTTTCACTAGTCTTTTTCACCTTATATATTTATGGAAGCTTTTCTTGTTGCACTTACTGTTCCTTGCCAGACTCAATTCAACGTGTCTTTGTCTCTTTCCTAATTATGCCTGTATGCCTAGATGGTGTCTCTATATTTCTCACAGGTTACCTGACCCTGATCCCACTTTCTGCATACTTCATTTTTAGGTCTGAGTTTTGCCAGCAACTTCTGAACAATCCACACAGGCCTCCTGACATTTTTGCTTGACCCTCTGTTTTTTAGAATGGATTGTTCTTAAGCATAAGTAATGTGATTGTTGAATATCAAGCAGCTTTCTTGGACCCCCTTCCCTTCAGGATTCTATCCCATTTTCAAGAGGATCCCTGGAGAGACCAAAGTCTTCTCTCCTAAAGGCCAGGGTTGGCATCTTGGACTTTGCCCTGCTGTCTCCTCTCAGGATACTCCACTCCACGATCTCTTGGTCCCCGCAGTCAAGGCAGCCTTTGACTTTCACATCCCCAGCGAGCCTTCCCTTGTTTGTAAGTGTGAGGTCCAACAGAGCATCTCTCTCTGCTGGCTCCTCTGTCACCTGGGTCAGGAAGTTTTCCTCAGTGCTCTCCAGGACCCTCCAAGGGTGTGCTGTCACTCCAGCAGATACTGGTGTGATTAAAGTCCACCATGAGGACCAGAGCCAGAGAATGTGAGGCTGTGGAAGGCCTCATCTACTTTTTCTTCCTGATCAGAGCAGACACCCTTTACATCAGGCACCTTCTTCCCCATGGAGCTGCCTGATAGCTTGGGGTGGAGGTGCCTGATGGGGCTGGGGCTGCCCCATCCATCCTTCCACACCAGCCTGCCCTGTTCCCTGGCTGGGGGAGGTGGGACAGCACCTGATGGTGAAGTTGTTCCCTGACAGTCTGTGTGGGGAGCTTCTTACAGTGCCTGTTCATCTGATGACAGTGTAAGTCAAGGTTTGTGAATAGAGGTCCTTTGTTTTATTAGTCCATCTAATAAGGTTGGGGGAAAATGACAAGCTTTCATCAGAAAGCTTTTCTTCATCTCTGAAATAGATGCCATGAGGTTCAAAGCAATTGCTCCAAGGTCAATTAGGTGTATAGGAGCTCCACTACCTACAGGAAAAGGCAGCTAGAGAATTATGGGTTAAAGGAGAGAAAAGGTAAGAACAGATCTTGCAAAGGACAGAGCACCAAGTAATTTACAGCCTGTGAGGAAAGTGGAGAGAGTAGTGGTGGAGAGGATATAGCAGCTGAATGTACTAAAGTTCAAAATAAAGCCAGGAAAGAAAAATGATATGGAAGTCCATTTGAATAAAGCTTTCATCAGAAGTGGACAGCAATTAAAAAACAAAACAAAACAAAACCCCAAAACACAACAACAACAAAAACAACAAACCACCACACAGAAAACTGAAACAAAAGCCCAAACCAAAACAAAACCCAACCAAACAAAAACCAATACAAAGCGAAAGAAATAAATAAAACTTCACACAAAACCCAACAAACCCTAGAAGCTAAGAAATTGAAAATGCTGATTACACACAAAGAGATTTTTTGAGACACTTTAGGTCCTAGTTTCATCTGGGATAGAGTTAATGTTCTTCCTAGGATCTGGCACAGTTCTGTGTTTTAGATTCCATATGAGAATCATGTTGATAACAAACTGATGTGTTGGTTGTTGCTGAGCAGCGCTACCCTTAAATCAAGGACTTTTCAGTGTCATGCTCAGTGAGGAGGGGCACAGTTAGCTGGGACAGACACGGCCAGGAGAGCTGACCTGAACTGTCAAAGGGATATTCCACACCATAGGACATCATGCCCAGTGTCTAAACTGGGGGAGTTGGCCAGGAGGGGCTGATTGCAACTCAGGAGCAGACTGGACATTGGTCAGCAGGTGATGGGGAAGGGGAGGAGAAAAAAACCCAAAACCCACAATCAAAGAAGCAAACAAAAAAAACACACCCAAATTTAAAAGTACAGTGAAGGGAACTATTAACAGTTGAGAGAAGTCATGTCCAGATGAGAAACCCAGGAAAGTCTAACAATTGGAAAGTTGATCTCTAGTGGGATGGACCAAATACCAGTTCAAGAGGCAAGTTACTAATAAAAAAACACTTTTAAACACATCCAAACCATAATGTCTGCCAGAAATTCAGAGCAGCTGAAAGCAAGACAGTCAAGAACGGAAGGATTAATCAGCAAGATAAGGCCATAGGAAAAAACTTAGATGAATGCAGCTCATTAAGAAAAAGGTGAAGGAGCCCCCTGAGGCAGCTGAAGAACAATCTCAAACTGAAAAGGTTTTGAAACAAATCAATACATTGACAGGTAAAGGAGAAGGCAGAATGAGAACCATCAAACAGCTCTGTAGTAACTCAGCATGAAACTGCTAATTTGTGAGCTGCAATGCATCTGCTGTCAGAGGAACAGTCAATGGGCTGTATAACTTCAGGCTCTTAAAAAAAGGCTCCAGGCTGATGCTGAAATCTATAGAGCAACAAATCTAATGTTTTTACCTGGCAACATCAGGAGGAACTGTGTGAGCAGCTATGCTGAGGAGGACTACCTGCATTTTTTCCTGAGGAAGTCATACCTCATGAATCAGGTGGAAATATCTATAGGATTTTACAAGCCTTGTGGGTAAGGATGATGCAGATGGAAGATTTTTGTCAAAAACTTTTGCATAACGCTTGCTGCAGATTCCTACGAGATACCCTAAGAGGGCATATTCTCCCTGGTTTAGGCTAGAAAGCAGAAAATGACAGAAATAATGGAGAGACCTCACTATAGAAGGAAGCTGTCAGTGGGCTGCCACAAGTAGTTACACGCTGGATTTTACCATTCAATACAGCCCTCAGTGACCTAGCCAAGGCTGCCAGGGAGCTTGACAAAAGTTTTCAGCTGATACAAAATTATTAAGGGCAATCAGTATTAATGCCAAGCTCAAAGTTGTGGAAGGGTATGACAGTCTTGGTTAACTGAGCGATCAAACAGGGAATGAAACTTTAATGTCAATGATGGCAAAGTAAGGGGGAAAAAAAGTCACAGCTATTAGTCCTTAGAAAAGAGATCTTTGAGTGACGGTGGATAACTTTCTGAAAACATCAGCACAGTACTGAGCAGTGATCAAAAATGTAGGTAGGATATTTTTACTTACTTTGAAGGCAACTGAGCACAAAACAGGAGTTCCCATTATGTCAGTCTGTTGTTGCTCCAGTGCACGTCTTGAAGACTGCATGTTGTCTTAGTTACCTTGTTTTAAATAGATTGTAGCAGAACTAAAATGAGGAGTAGAGTGATGAGGATTATTAGGGTTACAGGATGACTTCTTGATGAGAAGACATTATAAATGTTGAAACATGCGGAGGTGCTAGAGGAGAGCTACTAGAGAATCTCAGAATGGTTTGTGTTGCAAGGGACCTTAAGGATCACGTAGCTACAACCCCCCTGACATGGGTAGGAACACTTTTCACTAGACCAGGTTCCAACCTGTCCTTGAACACTTCTAGGGGTGAGAAGTCTGCCAAATGAGGGGTGACCTGGAGGGGTTTAATACAGTGCTTCATAACACAAGAACTCCTACAAAGTCAACAAAATAATTAGACAGTAATGATAAAACAATCAAAAGAAAATGTTCAAATGTTCTTCCCTGGTATACTGTCATATTACGAAATACAGGCTGTTAGAAGCTAAAAATAACTATTCATATCAAGTCAGACAACTTCATCAATGGTCTGGATAAAGCCACTGACGCAAAAAAACCCTGAATTTTAATTTACCTGAAATAAAAGCTATTCCAGGGATTAGAGCTATGTTCCTTATACCATTTTTCTGACCAAGATCTGCAGGAGACTGGGTGGATCACTGGTTTGACCCAATCAGGCTATTTGTATGTTGTTTGAGAGCTCTGGCCTTTACTTCACCTCCCATCTGCCAGGCCACCACTTTCTATGGATCCTTTTCCTGACCAATGAGTATAACTTGATATATTGAAGCTAAATTTCCTGGGCAAGGTGATCTTCCCCCTCTGCACAGCCCTGATGAGATCGCTCTGCGGTGCCATGTCCAGTTCTGGGCTCTCCAGTACAAGAGAGAGATGGATTTACTGGAGCAAGTCAAGCCAAAGGGCACAAAGACAGTGCAGAGGTTGGAGTACCTGACATACAAGTAGAGGAGACTGAGGGAGCTGGGACTCTTCAGCCTGGAAAAGGCTCGGAGGGATCACATCAATATGTATAAACAACTGATGACAGGAATACCAAAGACAGAGCTAGGCTCTCCTCAGTGCTATCCAGTAGCAGTGGGCAATGAAATGAAAAACAAGAAATTCTGTTTAAATACAAGACACAACTTTGTTACTTTGAGAGTAACTGAACACCAAACAGGATTCTGGCCAGGACAGACACATATCCTACCAGTGCAAGAATTTCCTGCTTCAGACCCCTCTTAGATCACAGTCCAATATTTTGCAGCCTAAGGCAGCAGGGAAATTGCTTTGTGCTGTTCAGCAGGAGTGGTACAGGCACACACTTCCACAGCTGCCCAGCTACAGGGCACTAAGGGCTGAGGGGGAAAGCTGGAGGCAGCAAACCTGTCATTCACTCCAGCAAGCATCATCAAAGAAGGACTGATGGAACAGAAAGTATGATTGCAATTGCCATCTCCAATTTGAAAAATAAGCTTTAAAAATATGATACAGTTTTCAGTAGGTGGGAGCCAAGGTATTTTTGCAGTATTTAAGTATTAGCTAGGATGGAAACCTGGCCTTGACATGGAACACTTCAGCCAGCAAAAACTCCCCATATTACTCACTTTTCCCATGTAATAAAGCTGGTTATATACAAGGGCAGAGCTTTTCTAGCTTGTACATTTTTTGGACACCCATAAAATCTATAGGGTGTCTTATTGTCACCGTTAAGTCGTGATGGTCAATAAAGAAAAAGTCAGAAGGCTTATTCAGGGCAACATAACATCGTCTTCTCTTTATTTTTTCCCACCACCTTTTTATATCTTCTCTAAGCGGCAAGCAAGCAACAATGTTTTAATTGGCTAGCCATTATTACTAATACATTTGGCAGTAGTCGTGAGACACCTGGAGGTGTTCAAGGTTAAGCTATGATTCTCACACTCCCCAGGTTACAGATCCACGGGCTGACTATGTTCTGTAATTAGGCTGTGTACATAACTTACTTTAAGGATACACATGAAAGTTTCCCAAGTCAATCTCGTCTTCCAGGGAGCTAACAGACCCGCTGTTAACCCCTTCATCTTATGTTGGGAAATCTGGGCTTAAAACCATCCCCCTAGTTTGGAAAACATGGACTTTGAACCTGGGTCGTTCTCAGACCTCACACATGGCCTCCACCCTGATGCCAGGTACCCATCTGAACCTCTGCAAGATTCATGGACTGGGCCTGGAATGGATGGAGTTCACTGTCTTCACAGAAATCCCTGGGGTGCTGTGCTTTGGATTTGTGACTAAAACAGTATTGGTGACACACTGACACACTGGCTGTTGCTGAACAGTGCTTGCAAGGCATCAGAGCTTTCTCTTTCTTTCCTGCTCTGACCCATCATCAACTTGGTTGGATGTGGGAAAGACACTGGAGGTGACAGCTGGGACAGCTGAACTGAACTGGCCAAAGGGCCATTCCATAAGCAATGTCATGCTTAATCAGCTCAATCAGCAGCACAAAGACTGAGGTAAAGGAAGAAAAAGGCTTCCAAGGTGGCCATTGTTGGGACACCAGCTGGGCACCTGTCTGAGTGCCCAGTGGGGCATAGTGTGTGATTGCCCTTATTTTTCCTGGTGTTTTCCCCTCTTTTTATTTTACGTGTTAAACTGTCTTTATCTCCACTCACAAACTGTCTTACTTGCTTTTAGTGTTTTCTCCCTCATCCCACTGAGAAGGACGGGGGGCAGCAAGCCTCTGTGTAGGTACTTGGCTGCTGACTGGGTTCAACCCACCACTCTTCTCCATCCTGACCATGTTTTCATTTGCTGTCTGCCAAGTCTGTGACATCGTCCTGGACTTCAGAATCACAATCAGTAGCAGAGAATAACTGCAGAGCAGTTCTTGGGGAAAGCAGTGTCTTTGCCTTTGCAGCCACACCATCTCTCATGGTTCACTGTGGCCCAGGATCCACCGACGAGGAGAAATGCTCCACACAGGCCACCTTCCCCTTGCAGTTCATGTCACCCACCACAGGGAGACAGCTGCAATACGTCTGTGGAAAAGAAATGTCACGCTGAAGTGTTTGTACAGGAACTAGCGACAGACCACTGTGCAGAGATGTGGCTGCTGTGGAGTTGCCCTTTCCTGAAGCAGTGAGTTTGCTTTCTGCAGACTGAAGCCCACAACCAGCTTTTACCTTTGGGCCTGGGGAATGGCCTTGGACTGGGTTGTGAGGGGGCCTGTTAGCCAGAGCATTGCTGTCCATAGTGCAGAAGAAGGGAACAGTGGAATGAAAGATGCAATATGCTGCAGAGAGGAGTCCTACAATTAAGGTAGCTCTATGCTGTTGGAGAAACAGCTTTTTCCCTGTTTGTGCTACAGCCTTCCTGCTGAAGATGGGAATTTCACTTGAACTAGGCTTTGCACTGGTACCCCATAATGCCTGAGCCTCATTTTGTGGGGACTTGTTCTGAAATCCAAACTAGAAAAGTGCCTGGACCTGAAAACAGCAAGTGTCTTAAAAGTACACAGTGCTAACAGCCCTCGCAGTGGATCCCTGAGGTTAAATTCCACTTCTGAGCACTGCTGTGCTCCATGGCCCCCCATTTGAAGCAGGGCCAGCAATAACTCACCTGTTGCAGGGGTCTTGCAAAGAACCAGGAAGAACAGCAGAGGGTACTCTAGAGGAAATTAAAAATTCAGACTCTTTAGAGCAGATAAACTGAGGGAACACACATGAGGGTGTGAAATGTTCTAGCAGTGAGCAGTGGTGGTTCCTGAAGTGCCGTTGGGTGTGTGCGCTGCATGAGAACAAGGTCCATGAACTTGCAGCTAAAATCCTTAGCATTATGCATGAGAATGAAGGGACCAAATAAAGATTGAAGATGCAATTTTATTTTTGTCACTTTCTAATTCTGCATTCATGACTGCACTCAAGTAAATGTCTCTTAGAGCAGTTTATTGTATGTAAATTACTTGAAAATTTCCAGTAATATCCAGGCTTTCCTTCCCCTGTAAAAGAATTTTATAGTTAAAATCTCTGTGCTTGTTAGAGCATCAGCAAAATTCTCTATCCAGCCACTCAACTGCTCATCCTTTTCAAACATGTAAGTTTATATCCCGTAGGTGCGTTCCCTTTCACCAGCTGGTATAAGCAAGCACTGGCCAGGAGCGGGAGCCTCCCAATTCCAGGTGTGCTCCAGCAGGATGTGATCTCCATGCAGCCTGTGTCCTCAGTGACTGTCACCAACAGCCCTCTGACAGGGATGTCAACCACAAGTTTGTCCATGCTCCTTGCATGCCTAAAGGTGATTGAGAGTCTACAGGATATGTTTTAATTGACTAGTGGGAGAACAGACAAGTCTCAAAGTGCCCAGTAACCCACTTTCCTGTGGGACTTTGCACCTGCAAATAGGACTTCGGGTGTGAGTCCTGTAAGTGCTCTAATCACAGGCAGCACTGGGCACCCTGCCTGGCATGGTGGGATTTGCTCAGACCTCATTTGGAGGTCTAAAGACAGGCTAGGATAAGTGGTTTCCTGTAAACAGTTTTCTGAAAGTTCCTCAGGTGCTTTTGTGGCTTTGCATGAGCTGCCCAGGCACCTGTTTGCCTTTGGGGCAACACCCTGCAGCCTGAGGCACAGCGATGCCATGCCCCCACCACCAGCCCTGATGGACAGCTTCCCACCTTGCTGCCATCAGGCTTCATCCAAAGTGTCCTGGGCTCTTTAAACCTCACAGGTAAACATTCAGGACCTCCAAGCACTCTTGTAACTATTTCCTCCGTGCACTTTAAGTAATACAGGTGTTCCCACTGAGCACAGTAGGCCGGCAGTGAAAGCACCAGAGTCATTTACAGATGTAACAGCTGAAAAGAGCTGCCACCAGGAAGGGAAGAGAGAAGGCCAGAGCCTTCGGCTGGGCCAGAACTCTGAGCATTCTGTGAGCCAAATGCGTGTGTTCAACACTGAAATACTAGACAGATGAAGAACAGGAGAGGAGATAAAAAGAAAGAAAGAAAGGAGGGAGAGAGGCAGAGTGTGTATTTGCTGTATGCTAAAGCAGACCCACTGGATGGCAGAAGTGCATTTAGCTGGATGTTCCCAAGAGCTTGGAATATCGAGTCTCTGCTAACAGTTTCTGTGTTTTGTAAGATTATTTAAAAAAAAAAAAAAAAGAAAGGAAAGTAAGCTTCCACCTACATGAGGCAAAATAAATTAAATATGAGGATTCTTAGTTATCTGGAGAATTAATAGTATTTACTGTAGGAACAGCTCACACGTTGGGATGTAGTCAGTCTCTAAGTTCACAGGAGCAGCTTCTCTATGCTTGTTGTAGGGCAGGACAAGCTCCCAGCCATCAATGGGGGCTGCATCTCTTGGTAGGGCTGCTGCCTGGAGTTATTAGGATGTGAAACGCAGTTCTGAGGTCAGCTGCTAGCTCAGCACTAAGCAGCTTTCAGTAATTGTTTGTGAGTATGAGGCTGGTGCCCCTAGATCAAACACTGAGAAGTTTACCCAATAATCGTTTGCTCTCCTTTCCACCATGAGGATACTCTCACACTAGCACGGAGTGCAGGTTTTGGAGGTTTCCCGCAATATTCCTATCCCCTTGGCAACTAGGTTTATTTATTTTTATTTGTTTTTCTATTTATTCCCAGGGCTGAAAGCTCTGCCACATGCTTCTCTGTGCTCTGAGTAAACCCAAACACAGAAGAGCCAGGAATAACTCCTTTGCTGCACTGTCAGTGCTTGATAGAGTCACTTCTTTTATCTACTGAGTGAAGCGATCAAAGGCAGCAGAAAGCAGTGAGCCGGGTAGCTGTCAGCAGAGGGAGAGCAACATTTGAAAGACTTTCACAATTCAGGTAAACTCCAGCAGCGAATGTGCATCTCAAAAAGCACACTGTGCTGTGGGTCTCTGCCCAGAGCCACTGAGGGTCCCCACTGTCCCCTGGTGCAGCTGGCTCTCCCTGCCCACACCCTGCCAGGTGCTACTGACCAGGGCTCCTATCCTGCTTCAAATTAAACAAATAACATTACATATTGGCCCGACCTTTTCAACACCCAAACTGAGAAATACTTCAGTAGTCTGCAACAGGCAGGACATCAGCCTCTTATCCCACTCCTGTCCTGAAAGGGTGTAGACACCTGTGCCTATGAAGTGTTCAAAATGAGATATTACACATGTCCAGAGCTGTCACTTTCACAGAAAGCATTTCCTAGGCAAGCTTGTTTGTGCTTTTTTAATCATTCTGGATGTTGAAAGGTAGAAGAAAACCTGGTGTCTGTAATCTCTTCTGCATGAAAGAAGGCTGGGTTCACTCTTTCAGTTTTTAGTGAGACTATCCTACTCGCCATGCTGTGGACCAGCTTGAATTTGTTCTGCTTTGCAGCAAGCAGTGGTTGAGGCTTGATGCCAGGTTCTCTCCTCAGAGTCATTTCTAGCTCTTTTGCTTGGAAGAGTCAGCAGAATAAACACAGGATCAGTTTCAAGACTTTTCTCTTGGGTAAGCACCTAAAGCACCAAGCTGCACATATCCCTCCCTAATGGATTTGTGTGTTTTGCTGAACATCAGCCCAATTGTGGTGTAACAGGGAAAACTCCCCTCTGGCCTGCCAGGAGTTGGAAGTTAGAGGCTGAAATCCTCTGTGAATACTGAACAGTAGCCTTACGCCTTGTTTGAAAATTTAGGGTCTTTTCTTCTGTAAAGAACAGCTTCAGCACTTCTGCCTGAGTGGTTCAAAAATGTAAACTGCCATCAGACCCAGGCCCCTACCTTCGGGCTGGGTGTCTGAGCTACAGAGGGTTTCAGCACATCCCAGGCACTGCCCACCTCTCTCTTTAGCATCCTAGCTGCAGGTCTCCCAACCTGGTGCTATAGGCAAGAGATAGAAAAAGCAGATTCCTACTGCCCCCTCACTCCAGTGCCTGCACTGCATCCAGTTAGTCCTGAGTTTGCCCAAGTGAAGAACTAATTAAGGATGGAAAAGAAATCATTTGTTTTCATCCCTATCAGATAGGGTAATAGTAGGTTTTTCTTACAGATCAGTTCCCAAGTGCTTGTAAGAGTGCCTGTACAACACAAAACTGCTACCCTTGCCTTGAATGAGCACTGAATGCTATACATATTTACTGAACAACTCATTTGTTTTTAATCATTCAACAAAAATTGTTACCTCAGTAAAAGCTTACAGGAAGCAGGTTTTACAGGCGTGATGCAGAACAGAGTAACTACTTTCATGGGGCTGTCCTATGGTCTTGAATGTTTAAAATTGAGAAGTTCCTTACTCTGTAAAAGAGAATTTAAGTGTTCACAGAGGACTTCAGCCTTTCATAAGACTATAGTAATCCAGATGGGAACTTTCTCTTTCCCATTCTTCTGCACTTACACTGATGTTCATTAGAGAGCACCACGCATGGTGGCTCTCCATTTTAAAAAGGAGTTTAAATACTAGAATCAAGTCAGCAATAAGGCAAGTTAATCTCCTCTAACCCCCACTCCGCATGAAAACTTCATTTAGCTTCTGTAATACAGACAAGCCTTTGGGACCTAGTCTTTCCTGGAAAATGAAGTCAATACACCAAGTCAGCTGTTAACTTGCAAAGGTGCTGTCTGAGATAAGGGCTTGCGTGAACTATTTCTCTGCTACATAACTCGTATGTTTTATAAAACCAATTTTTAAGGTATTTTGAGCATTCTTAGCTCTTAGTAACTGGGTTAACTAGTATATGGAATCAAGATTAACTTTTATTAGCTTGAAGTATCATATTTTATTCAATTGATAAGAAATATTGTAATACATTATGCATCTGCCAGTTATAGTCCATTTTAGTTGGTTCCAAAACCTAAGCAGTAAATAAGACAGTTTATCTAGTTAAACTGAAAAAACAGCATTCCACACAGCCAGTACTAGAGATGTCAACCGTATAGTAATTCCAGCATTATGTTATGGCTTTCCAGAAAGTCATGAAGTTAACAAATTAGAACACATCAAGAGCCATTTTCCAAAGATTTATTGAAGTAGCGACAGGTTGCTCATACTGTGCTGGAAAAAAAGCAGTTTTATTGAATTCTGATACTTAAAAACAGTATTGCAGCACAAGATATTGCTATTTGTAAACTAGACTCCATTGTAAACTCTAATCTTTCAGGGAGAGTCAGTTTGAAAGATCTAAGACCTATTTCCTAGCATAATCATCTTGCGCTCATGGAAAAACTGCAGAAAGGCACTTGAAAGCTGTTTCTTCCTTTAAGACATGGACTTTTTCAATCTTGCTGGTAAGAATTTCTCCGTCATTAATTAAGTATGCATCTTCACTTCAGCTCTACTCCAAGTCATCATGATGCTGGGAAGTTTCATTAATAACCTGATGGAAAAACAGAAACACTTGCCTTAAGTTTTAGTAGGAAATGGGGGTTTTTTAGGGTTAGAAGCAGAATATCCAGTACCTCAAAAACATGAACAAATGAGTATCAGCTTTTACTTTTAAATGAGAAGTTCTAGTTTGCAAAGAGCGTGCAGAAGCCATTTAAGCTGTATTGACTTAAGACTGACAACAGCATCTTGTCCCAAACAAGTACCTCTTTTTGCTGCCACATTTTCCTAAGGAAATCTTTTGAGAATGCTAACTCAGGTGAGTTAATAAACTTAAATACTCAATAGACAGGTAACTGTCAGAAACTTAAGGTTTTACTATCAGATGAATTTTATGAACTTTTCCATGAAAGCCTGTTTTGTACAACTGTATGTTAAGTCACACAGCCTGAACTGCCAGTTTCTAGTCTACTCAATATTTACTGCAATATACAGGCTGCACTAAGGTAACCAGCTGTGATAGAAATAAAATTAAAAGTTACTACCAACCTGTCCATCTCTAGTTTCGACGGTCTTAATTAGAAGTGTCCTCTTTGAGTGAGTGTCAACCATTGGCTGAGACTCAATGTTGGTTTCTGCAGAAGAAAGTGTATTATTAGCAATAGTCTAAATGAAGGGCCTCCTCAAAGAAATGAGGTGTAAGAGATTTTAGTGTCTACTTTCAGAATGCCAATTTAGTACACAAAGAAGTTTGTGGCTCTGAATAAGCCAATCTTCTGCATTTTCTCCCCATTGCTCTTACAGCACCTTCAGCAGGCATCTAAACTAATCACTTGCTATGAACTGACATTTTTAAACAAGTGTCCGGGAACACAAGAGCTCCTACCATCCAAGGTTAAGTAATTGCAAGTTGTAATTGTAGTTATATCCGAGAAAAACATTCACAGCCAACTGCACTTACACAAGTTCAAAAGCCAGCATAAAAGGAACTATCCAAAATCCTCTTGCTAGTAAGAGAAAAACTGGCTAAACTGAAATAGCAGAAACAGCTTACCTCTCAGGTTCAAAGAAGCAAAGGTTGGAATGGGCATGTTAATCCTAAAGGAAAAAAGAAACGGATAGAATCAGACACGGGTGTAGACTGTCTTCTAGTAATTGCCATTTAGAACGTGTCTGCATGTGATTACCTGCTCTCTTCACCCTCCAGCAGTTTTCTGTAGGTGGCAATCTCAATATCAAGAGCCATCTTTACATTCAGCAGGTCCTGGTACTCGCGCAGATGGCGAGCCATTTCTTCCTTCATGTTCTGAATCTCATCCTGCAGACGGCCAATAGTGTCCTGGTAGTTAGCAGCTTCCACGGCAAAATTCTCCTCCATTTCACGCATTTGGCGCTCCAGGGACTCATTCTGGGAGAGAACAACAAAATTAAGCACTGCTGCAGTTCAGCCACTCTTCCCCACTCTCCAAACCCTTAGCATTTTAAAAAAAGAAAGTTATGCTACATTAGCATCCTTTCTGAAAATGCCCAGACATCCCAAATTTGTCATCCCTTTATCTTCCCCTTGCAAAGTCAAGGAGGGTTATTCTGCTACATGATTTGAGGTGTGCTATATATTTGTTCTACCAGGTGGCAAAGCGATCCCTTACAGTAAGCCCAACACATGCAGTCCAAGTCAGCATGCAAGCAGTCCTCAGGGAGGGGGCCTGCAGCGGTACTTAACACTGTTAAATTCATTTCAAGACAGCCTTTAGGGCAGTCAGGTTTTAGCAGCAGCGAAATTTCTCCCTCCTTTCCACAGCTTCTCCAGCTTTTTTTTTTTTTATGGCTTCAGCTGTACCTGACCGACAAGGCATAAATACTTCCAGGAAGTGCTACACAGACAGTGAATATTATAGCAAGAGAATGAACTCATTGTTTATAGCTTAAATAAAACTAGTTCAGTGTATCAGTTCTGACCAGTACACTGTCATGCATGCAGGCAAACTAAGCCCAGGGCATCCTTTTCAAAAAGTACTAATAAGCTGCTGTATTGCGTGGCAGAGCACCTGTATTCACATCTAGGTCAACAGTTAAACTGCAGTGCAGTGCTTAAAGCCGCAAAGGAAAGAATGCCCCAACAGCTGCTGTCTTCTACTTACGCTTCCTTTAAGAGCATCAACTTCGCAGGTGAGAGACTGGATCTGTCTGCGGTACTCATTGGCTTCTTGTTTGGCCTGGCGCAGGGCATCGTTGTTCCTATTAGCAGCTTCGGAGAGATCTGCAAACTGTGAAAGCCCCAGTTTGGTGAGCACAACACTTCAACAGACATGGCGAGACAGATTTTTTGTGGGCTCAGAATCTGAGGGCAACTGAAGCCATTACAAGTGTTAACACCCAAAACATTTGAATATTAGTATTACTCTTAGAATTCTTCTCTATTTCTAATTGTTAAATTGGAATTTGTAGCAAGCTTTCATATTTGTTTCCCTACCCTGTATGTTTCCCATCTTCTCACCATTTTTTTACCCATTCACTTGTTTCTTCACTACTTCATCCAACATCTGCTTCCAGGTACAAGCATAGGAAAGACTCCAAGTATGCACCCATGATTTTGATACTCTAGGTATGGCACAGAATGTTTTCAGTTGTACTCTTCCCAGACTAGTTTAAAAATTACATTGTATCATGGCTGTGTTCATGTCCAGTAGAGACAGAGGGAACATTGAGTACTACACCAAAGCTATTATGTACAATTGTTTTGAGTGCCTGACGCATTTCACTTACTTTGGACTTGTACCACTCTTCAGCTTCCTGAAGATTCTTAGCAGCAACGCTTTCATACTGTTGGCGAACATCGCGCAGGGCAGCAGTGAGATCAGGCTTAGAAACATCCATATCAATTTGGATGTGCTGTTCCTGGAGTTGGGCCTGCAATTCTCGGATTTCCTTAGAGAGAAGCAGACACTCAGTGTTATTACACAAAAGCATACAGAACATACACAGGCAGGGGCTCTGGGACAGAACCGGTAAAGAACTTGCACGCCAGGCAGTCAGCAACTAAACACAGCCCCCGTTTTTCAGCTTACCTCATCGTGAAGCTTCTTCAAGAAGACAATCTCCTCTTGCAGGGACTCAACTTTGCGCTCAAGATCGAGACGTGCCAGAGAGGCATTGTCGACATCCTGACCAGAGAGAAGAATGATTCACAGTCTTACAAAACTGAGGTAGAGAAGTCTTTTACAGCAAGTTCAGCAGCATACAACAGACTGACCTGAGCTGTTTGGCAAGACAATAAGAAATCAAAAGCTGTAAGAAAGCCTTTTGCCATCTCCTACCCTAGCCTGAAACCATTATATGCACCTTTATTGTGATTTTTGTGCACTATACAGCATATGCATCTTCGCCAACACATTGGCACAATCAAGAAACACAGATCATGGTGCAAATCCTTCTTAAAAATGAAAGAGGTACATGAGTCAATAGCCAGCAATAAGTGATTCTAGCTTGACTACACTGAGAAAGAGTCTTGCAATTTACAAAGTTCAATTCTTTCCAGTAGGGCTTTAAAGTGCAACCCATGTTCCTACATGCCTATCAGTGGGCTTGGTTTATGGACTCCTTGGTGACCAACCACAGAGCCCTTTAGGTCCACAGACCACAGCTGAAAACATACTTGTAAAAGCTAGTGAGGTATGTATAAGAACTGCAGCATTTACCTCTCCAAACAGTTCAACAAGTCTCTCTTGAGAAAAAGAAGGTCTGAGCATAAACACAAATCGAGTTACTCATCATTACCTACACCCTCATAGTTGCTGGCAAACGCTCCACCTTTTGCTGGACAGAGATAGTCTTAATCAACGGCAAAAATTCACTTAGGGCATAACAGAAGACACACCATGAAATGTCACATGAGAGTAGCTTGAAATAGTTCAAAAACATACCTTAAGACTAAACATTGATTGGTAACTTCTTACATTTTAAAAGTGTAGGACAACTAGTTTGCAAAGGGGACAATTGTTCCTTCCACAATAGTTACATACACAGTCGCATGCTTGTGCTCACAGGGTATTAACTTATCAAGTTTTTACAGCTTACTCTAAAGCTATTTTGGATTGCCCAAAATTCCTAATCAGCAGTTCTTACCATTATGACACCTTTGAAATAAAGAGTGGGTTTTCTAGCCTTCTAGAAAGCCATTCCTTGGATCACTCCTATTCTGGGGTAAAGTTCTTGCTCCAGAAAAATTCTTCTGTTTTCTTTATCCATCAAAATACCCCTTTCATGTGTTATTCCACAACCTCTCTATCAAATCCAGTTTTCCACCCCACAGTTCATACTGGCTTTGTTTTTCTGTTCAGGGAAGGAATTTCCTAATTAATTTGTTCTCCTCCCCACAAAACCCCCTCAAGATCATTCTGGCAGAAAATTACATGGCTATGACCCAACACAGTTGGTCAGATATCCCAAGAGTTTCTAGAGAATTTTACAGCAATCTGCATCCTGAAGACTAATAATTTTTTTTCCTGAACAACTGAATATCTACAGGATTTTTAGGACCTTATAAATTCCAAGAATCTTCAACTGAAGACACTTAATATATTGTATATGCTTTATTATTTGCTATCATTTGTATATTCCCTATCATTAAGATTCAGTGTATCAGTATTTCCTAGTTGTATGGAGAACCACATAAATGAATAACCCACTTGTAGCCTGAGCAAAATATGAGTCCAAGATACATGCAACTGAAGTACCCACTGTTTTTATCCTACGAGATTCTTTAATGGAAGCCACATAATTCACAGGTTGAGGACCTCTGTTTACCCCAGACACACCTCAGGTCAGCCAGGAGCTGACCTGTTAGTCTTGTCATAGGTTCACGACCTATTCCTTGCTGCCAATGTAGTTGGCAATGCTGCAATAAATAACTTTCTCACTAATTGTGATGCTTGTTTTGTCCCAAAGGAAAGAACTCACTGAACCTTTACATTTATTTTATGCAGTACACCCCTCAGCACATGAGTAAAATCACATCTTTGCCCAGAAGAATTAAATTAAAATTCAGTACACATCAGAGCAGCAAAATATCTGGCGAAGTGTTCTGAATCCATGTATAAAACTTTCCACTGGAAGCATATAATGGTTTAATAAAAAGCTGGGCTTTTTTTTTTTTTTTAAACAATGGAAAGCACAACAGGATATTTCAACTTCAGCGTTCTATGAATTTCATTTCACTTTCAGGAGAACAATACTGAAACAGATTTAGTTTTCAAAACTCATATGTTAACCCTACCCTTCCCAGTGAGGAAAAGCGAGGTATTACTGTCTTTCAAATAAAACCCACCACCATGCAACAGTTATATCACAAGTGGATTTAGTGTAGAGATTCCACAGACAACGATTTTCACTTCTTATGCATAATCTACACTGTAGAAGGTTAAATGGATGCAATTTTGACTGTACTGCACACACAGATCTGCTGGAGGTTAAGGTCCTGAATGACCCCTTTCCAAAGTGCAGGGAAGAGCTGGAGAATGAGTGTGGGATAGATACATACAAAGCCAAGTTCACTTTAAAGCCTAGAGTCTTCATAAAGTTCAACTGGTTTGAAATATAGACATGCCTAAAGTGCACCAATTAAGGAAGAAAGATCATGTAAAAGCCAACTTTAAGTCAACTGACCCTTCAAATGAATTCAGCAATGAATCAGAGTAGATCAGGTTCTCTAAAACTTAAATGCTTCTGCATGGAACTTCACACTGTTAAATTGGCTTAGCACGCAAAAAACCCATAAGCTTAATTAAGGCAGTATCTCAAACTGTTCTGTTTCCCAGAATGCCTGGGGAGACTGAATTCCCAGGCTCTGAAGGGGAATAGGTGTTTCAGTTTCCCCACATTATCTCATGGAGACACCTGCTATTCTTCAAGGACTATAAATATACTGCCGTCAAAAGCCTTGCCCAGAGAAATGCTGACAATCAAGCGGTGATTTCCTGAATGGTGACTTCTACTAATGCCTATGAAGAGCTCTGGAACAAAATCAGCCTGCACCCAGCTGCCTGGAGATAAGGGCAGTCACTTCCAGCCTGGAGGAATGCTAGCAATGCTGTTTTACACCAGCAGTTATAGGGAAGAGACCTTGTTTTGAGAAGACACATTCCTAAATATCTCCTAGTCCAAACAAGGCTTAATCCAAGTTGAAAGCTGGTTTTGCACAAGTGAAAACCTGAGCTTAACAATTTTTGAACACTGTTTGCACTGTTGGTTCTGGTTGTCATGTAGGTTTTAGTTTGTCTAGATAACATCATAGCATCCTACAGAAACTAAATTCTAATGTAACTTGTTTCCTATGTTAACATCTTTGTTTTACAGAGCATTAAATTCCATGTTCTTAACAGACACCCAGAGGAGGCAGGCTCAACTGCTGCGACCTCACCCCGAGGAATGAATTGTCTACTTCTTCTCAGCAGACAACACCCACATGAAAAAATTTAAACTTTAAACTGTTGTCCAGTGATGCACTGTCCAAAGTCATTCATCAAAAGGAGTTCTGGTTTGTATAAGAAAATGGATGATATACATGGTAGGCGCATTTTGCTAGGAATAAGCCCACACCATTACACATTTAGTAAGAATGCAGCCCACTGCGCCCTCCCCTCCGACACAAAGGGATCTATTATTTCAATCTGCTGCCACCACACTTGCCAGAATGCCTGTATCTGCATTCCACGGTGAATCCCATAGAAACCATTAATACCCTTCAGCCAAGCGAACAGATGGCCCCCTTTCACTTTTATTGGATCGGAAAGTGATTCCACGTTGGAGCGTTTTTTGTAAAACAGGCTAGACTTGGATAAAGCAGGACAATAGTTTCCCTCCCCTCCCCTCAGACCGCAGCATCCCCCTAAAGAAAACACGGAGGGTTTGCGTGAGAACTGACGGAATCTTTTGTGCGAAGGAAGCAAACTCTAGCAGTCCCACCCTCCGTCCCAGGCACCGCCACCACCTCCTCAGTCCCTCCTCTCCGACCGCTCCCTCCCTCCAGCCCCCGCTAACCTGTCTGAAGGACTGCAGGGTGTTCTCGGCCTCTTCCCTCTGAAGCATCTCTTCTTGCAACCTGGAAGGGGCAAGACAGGGGTGAGGAGGGAGCGAGGGATCCCCCAAATCCCCTGCCCAGCCTCCCGCCGGCCCGGTACCGCTCGGGATGCTCAGGGGCCGCCTCCGCGCCAGCGGACGGGGAGGGCAGGCGGCAGCGAGAGTCGCCTGCAGCCCGAACCCGCGTCCCCCCGGCACACTCACTTCTCCCGCAGCCGCATGATGTCGTCGGCGAGGTTGTCCCGTTCCACTTCCACGCGTGCCTTGTCGTTGGTGAGCTGGTCCACCTGCCGCCGCAGCTCCCGCATCTCCTCCTCGTAGAGGTCGCCCAGGCGGGACGTGCCCTTGCCCTTGAGCTGCTCCAGCTCGGCCAGCAGAATCTTGTTCTGCTGCTCCAGGAAGCGCACCTTGTCGATGTAGTTGGCGAAGCGGTCATTTAGCTCCTGCAGCTCAACCTTCTCGTTGGTGCGGTTCGCCTTGAACTCCGTGTTGATGGCGTCGGCCAGGGAGAAGTCCACGGAGTCGTGGAGCCGCATGGGCGGCATGCTGCTTCGCAGCCGCACCGACGTCGTCTTGCTGGCGTACATGCCGCCGGGCGAGGCGGACACGTACCGGGCCGTGCTGGGCCGCAGGGCGCTGCCCAGCGAGTACCGGCTGCTCGACGTGATGTAGCGGGTGCCGGTGCTGGGGCGGCTGCCCCCGCCGAACATGCGGCGGTACGAGGAGTTCTTGGTGCTGATGCTCATGGCGGCGGTGGCGGCGGTGGCGGCGGCGCGGGCTTTGTAATCCGGGAGCGGAGCGGAGCGGGGCACCTCGAACGGACTGCGGGCGAAGAAGGGCGGTGGCCGGCCCCCGGGCCCCTTCTTATGGGGCGGCACCGCCCGTGGCTGGGCCCGCCCCGCCGGGCACGTCCCGCCCGCCGCCGGCCCGCGGGGAGGGGGCGGTGGCCGCGGACACAAAGGCAGCGAACGGGGCGGTTCGGGGAGTGGAGAGAGTGGGCAGCAGTGTCTGCCTTTCTGAGCCCCGCGGGACGGCACATTTCCGCTGGGGCTGCGGGACGTGGCAGGGAGGGCGCGGCGGGGCGGTGGCCCGCGGATGGGGGCGCGGGGATCCCCGGCACGGCGCGCCCAGGGAGGGCGGCGGTGATGGCAGCGGCATCCTCGGCTGCGCGGACACCGCGCTGAGCTTCCCCTTGTCTCTCGCTGTCCCTCTCCGAGAGTGAGCGCGGTGACTGCAAGGGGGGGTTGGCAGGTTTAATATTTTGTCACAGGACTGGCAAAATACTCAAAATAACCCATTAAAACGTCTCTATAGGTATGATGTATATATATAAATATATATGTAAAAGAAACTTTCTCTGAACCTCTCTTTTCTTTCTAAGCTTTCTGAAAGAGTAAGATTAGGAAAGACTGATGCTAACTCTTCACAAAGGGCTGCCAAATGTTTAAAAAAAAAAGCCAGAAAAATAATGTATGTGTTTTCTTCAGCCACCTCTCATGAAGCAATGTCAGCTCCTACTTCTATACTAAATACACAAACTTTACAGGCTAAATATGTTTTCCCCTCTAGCTGGGTGAACAGTTACACGAGCAAGGCTGAATTCTGGCATTATTGTAACAGTGATCCCAGAAACAACTTACTTTTTTTAGCGTGAATGGTATCGTATTAAAAAGGCTGTGTTCAGGGTCTTGCTCCTGGATGTTACCTAGGATAGTAGCAGGCTTGATTTCAACAAAGGGTTGTTTCTGCAGTGCTGTACCCAACAGGCTTTTGCTATTAATTTCGGTAGGCACATGGTCAGAGTGAGTAGCAGCAGATTGTTTTCAGTATGAATGCAGAAGATTTTTAAGGGATATGACAGAATCCTTGTCATTTAGATAAATTAAAACTTGAGTGGCCAAAGCTAGACTCATATTCTCTACTTCTGCACTGATGCATCAGGTTAGGGACAACTTTTTCCTCTTCGCTACAGGAAGTGAGTGATACAACATAGAGGTGTTATCTGTTATGTATTACTTTAGCATTTAGGAGGTGCAAAACTACCATTGATTTTTAATTCTTTTTAGCTTGCAGTCCTGCAGAGGCAAGTATCTTCACTGGAAGCTGAACATGAACATTGAACAGTGGGTGGAGAGAAAGGTAATTTTTACACTCCATTTTTATATTAATTTTTACACTTCAATTCATAGTAAAGTCAGGCAACCAGAAGTGCAGGAATGCAGTTTGTTTCTAAATGTAGGTCCTTGAGGTTTTAGTTTCCTTTATTCACTCAAGCAAAGGAAGCTGACAAGGTTGAGCTACTGAAGTGCTTGCAGCGTAAGTCCTGGGCTACAGCTCCTTCCATTCACCCGCTGAATAAGAGGCAGAGGTCACACGGCACTCCTGAGGCTAAAGGTTCCTGAAGCCCAGCCTGGACGCTGTTGTGCTGCCCAGCTCTCTCACAGCTCTATTTAAGCCATCAAGTTTGAGCTGTAAGCCTTTGTGAGCCCTGGCACAAAAGCACATACTGATTCTATGAGCAGGCAAAAAACAAACCAACACATAATCAACAGCCTCATGGACTAGAGATGTTTTACCCAGAAATACTGATAGTTTTAGCAGATTGTTGGTTTTTTGAAAGTGTGCTGGTGCCCAATCTGATTTTTCTAACAGAAAATAACTTGCCTATCCTTCACAAACCTTCAGTGGCAGACATATGCGATAGTCTTCCTCATTCAGGAAGTACTTTGCCCCCAAAATCCAAGGTGTTTATTTTAGTAAATATGATCCACCTCCCTCACGTTTCATGTGTAATTTCCATATGTTTATGTCACCACTGCCATATGTACTCTTGGCCACCTTGTCCCACTGCTGTTTCTCACTATGAAATGTTCAGATATTGTCGGCTGTTGGGACTACAATAAAACTTTAAGTGCCTTTTGCTGGTTGGCACTTAGACAGATACATAAATGGAGGAAGCTCTAAGTTTCTTGTAAGGCTTTAATAGATTAAAAGTGCATTTTCATCCCAAACCCCAAAGGGGAATCAAACATGTCCCCTTGAATGCAAAAAGAACGCCACTCTCCTTTTCAGGAAAGACTTTATCTCAGTGTAGCCATAAAAATCATAGGAAGTGTCCTTTGAATGGAAATGAAATCACAGTAATCAGTCTAGTTTTATGGAAAATGCTATGGGACTCTCAGAGACAGTCACTGATGGAGATCTTGACCACTTCTGACATGAAGAACAGACAGCTAATAGAATCACTCAGCACCACATTGGGGATTATTCATCACTACTAGTTGTCATCTGTGATGTTTTCTGTGATGCCTTCCTTTGGAATTCTGGTACCTAGTAGCTGGCTGGTCAGTCTGAAATACCACTTATCTCTTTAGAGGTAGGTCTGAGGTCAGACAATGGCACTCTTAAAAAAAGAAACAGGTATTTTTATCGTGAGACTTTCAGTTCACTCTGCAGAATTTTTAATTACTTTTTTGGGCCTTTTTCCAGAGGATTATGTATTGGTTCACTGCCAAGAATGAAACACAGAATCAAGCCATAGAAGTTAAGCAAAAAGCCCCTGTATTGCATGTAACTGTCATTAACAGGTAAAATGGGTGTGCATAGAGAGAGGGTACAGATGCATGAATGGCTTTATAGTGAATCTCTGTTGCCCTAAAATTTAAAATGCCCTCTTAACAGAATTTCTATGATTTTCTTGCAAAAAATATCTGCTGGTCTGCAAACATCACTGAAAATAGTCGCATTCACTCCTTTTTAATTTTTTTTTTAATTTACCAATTCATTAAAACAGTAAGAAATTACAGCAGTTTAGTCCAAGTATTGAATTTGCTTTCCAGTTATTATAAACCTTGACCAGAGAGATGTGAATGCTTTCATTAATCAGATTTATGCTCTTTTTTACAAAGTTCTGCTTCCAGGAGATGTAAAAGGACCCATAAATATTAAATAACCATGAAAAACATCCTGCTATGCAAATACAATAATTTCTGTTGTCAGTACCATACAGCAGTCTTAAGCCCTGGTATGCATGGGGCTGTAGAGGCATTCCTTCACACTTTCCCTGGGCCATGAGTACTGGACAAACTCTGGGCAATAGGGACCTGCTTTAACATGAGGAAATGAAAGGCTCTTAATGCCCCATAGGCAACTGAAGAGGAACTCTCTGAAGTGGTCAGCCACAGCAAGTGCTGTGTCCTGTCACTGGAGTGATTGCTGAACTTTCAGTGCCAAAGAGCACTTCCTCCTGCAGCCACGGCCTGAAAACACTAATCCTGCTATGGTTTTGAAAACAGAAAGGTCCATGTTTCAAAAAAAAATGGATTCTGGTTCTAAATCTTCACATGAGCCCTGTCTCTCCTTTTAGCTGGGAGCCAAGTGGAAGAAAAAGCCTCCAAGAAAGGCCAGTGCATTGAGGGAAGAGATGATTTTTCTGAGCCCAGAGATTCCATCTCCCTGCATGCCAGCCTGGAAGAACTGATGCGGGTTCGTGAATATCACCAGGCTGCAGAACATCTAAATGTTCAGGCATTGGAGTCTCCCCTTGTGAGTAACTTCCTTGACTAATTGAGGTCTTCAGAAAGAAATTGGCAAATTCTTTTACAAAATGTATTTTAAAAATAATGTTGCCCATAGTCATTGCCAGTGTTGCAAAGCAACGGGTGTGACTAGCTGCTGATTTTTTCAAGCAAATGACTATACTCAAAACTAACCAACTCTGTTTAAAATACTCTATTTTAATATATAATGAACTATATGAAACTGACAGGGGTTTCGTCAGTAGGGAAGTGATTTGAACATGACTCAAGCCACCCAGTTGCATGACTTACTTATATTTCCAAAGAATTATTATTGTCATGCATTAAGTTCCTCTCTACTGTGGTTTCTAATTGCCAGAATATAGTGTGTTTTCTGTGTCAAAATAGGACATTTCTGTGCCAAACTGAGTGCTCATTTTCAAAGCCAGTATGGCCCTATACACTGAGTTCTTCTCAAACAAAATGCACAGCTCTAGTAATATGAGAGGGAAGGGAAGGTTTGGGAAGGTTTGGGAAGGGAAGGTTTGGGAAAGGAAGGTTTGGGAAGGTTTGGGAAGGGAAGGGAAGGTTTGGAAAGGGAAGGGAAAGGAAGGTTTGGGAAGGGAAGGTTTGGGAAGGGAAGGTTTGGGAAGGTTTGGGAAGGGAAAAGGTTTTCAGCTCTATCACAGGTATAGCAATTTATTTTATTGATCCCTTAAACAAAAAAGGCAAAAAAGGATGACAACCTGTGTACTCCATGCATTCCTTCATTTAATAGTAATAGCACTGACTGCTGAATGCCAGCAGTATGGTTAGCAATGACTGGGACATAAAGAACAGTGTTTTCCAAAACGTCAAGAGGTTTGGCATGGTTTAAGGCTCAATCTGAAACTCTTCAAGCAGAAGTAATTTCCAGAATAAACAAAGTCTCTCAGCCTTGATTTGGATGCCCAACAATAGACAATTTGAAATTTTATCTCTCCACTGTCCTTGTTTCACAAAATTTGTGTTTTTTCAAGGACCAATAAATTGTTCAAGGATCATGACAGGCACTTTATAAAGACCATTTAATTTAAGTATCAGATAAAATATTTAAATTGATAGATTAGGTTTTCAGTAGGGTCTATGTAAAATGTATACTGTGCGTAGCTTCTTTCTCTCCTTTGTCCCACTGCCGACTTGTGCATTTTGATGTTGCTCAGAGCTCAGTTGCTATTCCTGCAGCAAACTGTTGGCATGGGTAGAAGTCAACAGTGGGGATGAACATTCATGTGTCACATTACAATGGGAAGCTGTATCTGTCTGCGATCACGGTATTAAATTTTGAGATTGCAACCTTTTTCAAAGATCAGCCATCCATCCATCCATTCTCTCTTTCAGAATAAGCTAAAAGAAGTGATTCTAGCATGCCATTAATGAACCCCATCAGTTAAACATTTACTACTTCTTTTTGGTATGTTTTTTTTTAAGCAAACTGCCTAAAGAGCTCCTCTAGCCAAAAAACAATTAAATCTGAGGAGTGATTTCATTCTTCTCTCTCCTCCAGTTCCATCACTTACACAAAGCATAAATAGCATAATGTTTTCATGCCATGATATACCAGGAAATGATGATCTTTCTGAGGAAGAGGCAGGACTCAGCAATGGAATCATTAATTGCATGCAGCAATTGTTCCATTCTTCCTCTGAGATGCCCAGGACAAGCAGAACAGTACTAGCTCCTCGAGGCCAAGTTTTCAGTGGATTCCCCAGTCCAAGTTCTCATGCCAAATCCTTGGTTCCAATGAGACTCATAAACTGAGCGTACATTGTGTTAGCCATTCTGGGGTTACTTGGCTCCCTTCAAAGGGAAGAGGCGGTGGTGCACACACCCCAAAGCTGAGAAGACTGAGTTTCTGAGAAGACAGGCTGTTTTTACATGCCAGCCCTATGCCTAATTTCCAAGCATAAATATACTCTGTCCAGTTTGGATTAAGGAGGTAAGATGATCCAGATTTAAGATGCATAAAATATTGTGGGCTACAAGGAACTGAGTGGAAAATTTGTTAAATACAGAACGGATAATGCATGTGGCTGGAGGAGGAAGAGAGGAAATACCCCTAAGAGTGGAGGTGTCCATCCTTTTCAGGTGGAAAGGTGTCCTGTTTCCCATTACACACAAAATTCACTATCTATCTGACATTTTCCTTAAGAATTTGGTCTTGTATATTGTCATTGGGTGGGAGAGAATTTGTGTAGGATGACAGGAGGAAGGACCTAACATCTATTCAGACACTTTGTAGATGTTTCATTTTTGCCGATTCAGATTTTGGCCAGTGTTTGTGGCTCTTCATTTCACATGGATGAGGCATTTGCCATGAACATGGAAGTTACCAAGTCTACCATGTAAGTCCAAAGCACATCAGAATAAAACAACATACAGGTCAGATGTCGCGATTTTTTAAAGAGAGAGGTGTGGTTTTCCCTGGGTGTGGTAAAGCCACTGTCCTTCAGTTGTATTCCAAAAATAATCAAGTTCTGTGGTATCAAGAGGAATCTTGAGATATATCCTGCAGATGAAGTACACAATACTGCTGTATTACAGTACACATGATGCCTGGACTGGCAGTGGTAATGGGAATTATGCACAGTTTAGGTTAATTAATTACTCGAGTTTAAAGTTAGGTTTTATACACCAGTGTCCCATACCTTAGGAGGTGAGTGCTACATCTAACTTGGCACTGAAACTGCAATGAAATCATCCTCAGGGACTTCACCTGACATGCAGGGTATCCAACAGACAATTCAGCCATTTCACATGTATTTTTCTTATGAATTATGTGAAACATGTTTGCTGGAGTCTTAATTCAGCCTATCTCCCTACAGCTGAATATTGACATTCCCAGTCCATACTGGCATATGTCTTCTTCAAGATGATTTCTTCAGAAATAATTATTACTTCTTGACCCTTTCAGGTTAGGCTTATAGGGGCTTTCCTCTCCAGGATGTCTAAGCAAAAATAACACTAAAAATTCACAGCCCTTTTTCTATAAAAAGTTTGTTTCAACTTTAGAAAAATCAAAAGCTTTTTGGTTTTAGTTGAGGCAATACTTACTTGGGGAAGGGACTCCAAAAGACCTAGCAGCCAAAAACGACACTGTTATATTTCACCTAGGATTTTTTTCAGAACAATTTTTCAATTTATCCTTAATTTCAGCTTATCCTTACAAAATTTCATGTCTTCTTCAAATCTGTGTTTTACTGTAGACTATTTTCCAAAGACTTTCTGGTAGATAATATATTGGTGTGTTTGGCAGACATTTGTAGACACGTACAATATGAGAGAGAATATTTACAGTACAATCCCCTCTGCAATTGCAGTTAATAAGTGGTATCGATTAGCTTTAAATTAGCTTCAAAATAACTCATTTGCCAGCAATATAGCCAGGTTGGAAGCCATCTCCATGCTACCTAGGCACCAAGTGCTCAGCATCTTGGGCAGATTTTACGGCACTTACTGTGTACAAGTGTGTTTTATCTAATCTGAAGGCAGCTCAGCAGCTCCAAAGTTACAGCTCTGCTGTGGCTGCATTAAAGGTTTTCTTTCTCTCTGGAGGAAATACCCGACTACTGAAATAGTACCACCATGGCATAAAAGATCTCATTTCCTGTGCTAACTACAGTCTTAGTCAAAGATTAAACTCATCACAAGGGACTGAATGAAAAAAAACAAAGTTTGGGCAAGGGCTGAACTCCTTAAAAGACAAGACTGTGGTGTACAAAAGCTTTAGGTGATACTAGATGGCCTTGTGATCAAAAGGCGTGACCAACACTGACACACAGCTGCAAATCTATTTCAGTTTGAACACTACTGGTTCTGCAAATCGTATGGGGATACTGGAGGTGAAAAGTCCTGCCATAAGTAAAAACTTAAGAGGCACATCCAGGCTCATCATCTCCACTCCTTTTCTCTCCTTTCCCTCATCCCCCCTCCCTCCAATAGAGCAGCAAGCACCACACCATTTTCTCCTGCCCCTGCAAGCGAGCTGGGATCTCCCACACCATTACCTCATCCTGAACTGATTCCCCCCTAACAAGGCCTGGCTCTGTGCCTGCTGTCACCCATTTCCTGTGCCCCTTCAAGGGTCTCATTCAAAACACATTTGTTGCACCAGCAATCTTTTGGCTGACTGCAGTGGGCCTTTTAGAGCTCAGAGTCTGTTTTGTTCTGTCCAGCGAAGGTTTTATATAATTTAAAAAAATTTTTTTCTTTGGTTACTAGCCTGTTTTTATCCTTTATTTTTTTGGTCAAGCACTGGAATGTGTAAGTACAACAAGAAAGTCAATAACCTCATGTAAACATATGCCTCTCATCCAATCAGGATGACTACTGCACGCCGAACATAACAAATAGGCCAGATTTACTTAGATTTAAATCAGAAAAATAAAGATTTAGAGAAGCAATGTCTTTTTATTCCTTATTTCCTACAGTATATACATAGCACCAGGACCTGAAAATAAAATCCTGAAATGGAGTTATTATTATATTTGAAAAGCAAAAGGTTAAAAATGTTTGTGCCTGTTCATTCTTCCCAATAATTTCAGCTACATAAACTTCTCCTATATAAAGTTTTTAGAAATGCATTGGGAGAGGCTGACAAACCTGGCTTTATGTGGGTTGCATTTCTAGTCTTGCAGATGCATGGCATTATAAATGAAAATCATAGGCTTCCTTAGCCATGTGGGCACGGCCCATAAGGCTTCCTGGAAACACCACATCTGTGGCTGACAGCTGCTTTTACTGAGCATCACTTCAGCAGAAACCGAGTCTGATAAATTCCCTCCTGAAACATTACATCCGGTACAGATTGGTTGTGATAAACTGCAAAAGGTTTTCAGTTTTATTAGTAACCTACTGGACCAATAGTTATAGGAAACAGTAACTCATGCTAGACAGTCTCAGTATGTTTTTCAGTTCAGTGGTTGCATTGCAAGGGTATGACATCCTCACATTTTTCCTGGCCACAGTGGTTTCTGACCCAGAACATGAGCTTCCCTTCTAGACGCCTGAGATATCTGTATACTCTTCCTGATCCTCACTTAGGTATTTAGGAGGTTATACTGGACATGCAGACAAAAGCAGCATTTTTCACTGTTCAGCCATCATCACTGATATTTGCTTGTACAGAAGTTTTGGCTGACCATGGTGAAGGCCCTTTTAAACACCTGATGTATCAGCAGTGGGAGATTTTTCTTGCTCTCTCTCAATTTTTTGAATATAGAGGAAACGCTCACAAACACTTCATAGCTACAAGTCTACTACCTTCCGTCACCCAGACTTATGTGGAGGGGTTACATTCCTTGCTTCAATAAAACCCAGTGACATGCTCTGCAGACTGGCAACCTCCTGCTCAAAGCCAGGGGCAGGACAGGCCCTTCTGGTGTCTTCCTGGGTGCTCTGCTGCAGATGGGAGGGCAGGGAGGAGAGTTACCTGTAACTGCAGAAGGCTTGAGATGCCTATGAAAAGTGTTGTGTGTGTTTGTTATGTGCATTTGTTGCTGGTGTGAGTTATAGAAACACAAGTGTGAAAATCTTTTCTTCTCACCTGGGGAACAAGAGTACACAGTCCAGTCATATTTTGTAATTTTACCTTTCAATTGCCAAGTACAGTGCTGAATCTTATGGCAGTAGTTTTTGCATGTCTTTGTGATGTTCCTTGGCAGCAGTGCTAATTGTAATGTTTTTAACAATTCTGAAGCATTTTAAGGAGTGAAAATATTGCAGTGGTTTCAATTGCATGTTCCTCTTACTACATGTCACTGTTTCGCTGGATGTGTTTCTTGTTACCAGGGCAATGATTACAAATCTAGCATGATTACCTGTATCATACCACTCATCAGAGATGTGGGCAAACTTTGGAAACTTCTACACTGAGGAAATGCTGCAAGTTGGTAGGAGGAGGTTTTCAAAAGCTGTCTCAATGAAAATGCTGACACCACATGCTTATGTCAAAACTTTAAATGTATCATTAAATGACCGGTTTGCTTAAAATATATTTTACTATAAATATATTAGAGTCAAGAAAATAGCTGCTTCATCAATGCATTATCATAGTCATGTAGATGTGCTCATTTAGAATAAACTAACATAATTTTAGAATAGCCTGTCACTTGCTATTTAAAGCCAGCTATAATTCATATCTGAAAATGTTAACAGTACAGAGCTTCAACTCTGTTATTAATCTCCTCTGTTAATAAAATGAAATGTTCCTTGAAATTTACTATGTGCTCAGAACAGAGTAAGAAGGAGCTTTCACAATATCCAAATTTCAGTAAGTCACAGAGAACCAGTTGGGAAATTTTGCGGACATGTGGCTGCTTTTGGGTCACAAGACAAAGTGTGAGCAACGTTTAGCCTGCCCCATAGCAGTGGCATCATGTGTTAGCAAGATTTCCTGAGTGAAGTATGCACAAATGCTTTCAGAGGGGCTTATCCACTCCCTGCCATCATTCAGTTTCTTGTAAGAAGAAAGATATGCATGGCCATGGATTTCAGCACTTTTTGGCCATTGCCCCAATTTCTGAAATAAGCAGCATACCTTAAATACTATTATGTAAGGTCGGATCCCAAAAGTATGGTTATTACTATGACTTTACATTTATAAAGTGAAGAGCACTACAAGTAACTGTTTCCAGATTCCCTGTTTGCATTTTCGGTCCTTTTCACAGCTGTCAATTAATAATGAGAACCAGGTTATGGCAGACACAGTCATACAAAATGATAAAACTGACTACCTGCAGTTGTTCAAAAATGAACACTAGGGAAATTTTGGTGTTTGCCACTCTTTGCAAGAGGAAGCCAATAAAATCCAAACCTACTTAAGAAATTTTTTGTTGCCGGAGTGTAGGTGTTTTGATTGGATTCTCCAATTTACTACACTGGTGGAGGAGGTAGGTGGAGGATTTCCCCTAAGCAGGGAGTGTTCTATACTGCCACTAGCATAGCAGAGACGTCTCTGCTGCTTTTTCCATTTTTTCTATGTGTGAATGACAATAATACCTTGGAGTCAGGGAAAGAATAAGGAAAAACAGGTCTCAGGTCTGTCTCCCTATCCGATATTAACTGCTCCAGGTACTACTGGAGCTCCAAATAAATGAACTGTTCTGGCTAACTGCAGCTCCCACTCCTCAGAGTATCTCACAGTGCTGTGATCCATATGTTATGGAAACAGTAAGGGAAGAAGCTCAAACTCATTCATCAGCTTTACTAATTTCAATAGTCTAAAAGCTGTCATTTCCTTTAGTTTCATTTTGCATCTATACTTTGAAGGGGTTCTACTGAAGTGTATCTTCTTATCTGATAACAACCTTGCTCTTCGTAGCCACCTTCATCATTTTGAACCCTGTTCTTCAGAGCTTTCAGCATCTTTGTCCCATGACTGTTTTCTCCAGCCAGCACATTCCCAGCCCTTTCAGTTTCTCTCAGTTCTCTGTCAACCACCTGTGCAGGAAACCTGCCTACTGCTGGTTGCAGTGTGCTACTCCCCTGTGGTACCTCCGCTGCTCCGTTTATTTTCACAAATCCTAGAAGTAAACTTTGGACTTCTTGTTTTTTGTCACCTGCCTATTTCCATGGCTGACAAATAAAGAAGCAGCCCCAGACTATGACAACGAAGATCCACAGGTGAATGACAGAATTGTTTTGAAAAAGTTGGCAAGGACCAATATTCTTACTTTGAAATTTTGTTTCCCATTCCAGCATTTTCCGTAGTTGATGCATCCCATATTCTGGAAAAGTGTGCTGAAAAGCAGCAGATTTCTCTCTTTTTTGCCCTCCAGTTTCAGATAAAAATTCTTTCTCCACTGCAAGTCAAGGTAGGAGCTACTATGACATGCTGTATATATTCCTCAAATCCAAATTATTTTTGACAGGTTTCTAAGAGGCCCCCAAAAACATAAATAAATCAAGACACTATTAGAGAAACATGTTGAGGTTTGGTTTTTTAATGTTTCATCTTCACTTTACAATGTGAATCTGCAAACTGAGGCAAAGGTCTGCTTTGGTGGGTAACCCAGGTAACAGTCTGCAAGCTATTTACTTTGTTTGAGTCACATATATATATATATATGCGCATCTAACATTTGTTTTAAAAACAAACTACTTTTCATGGGCAACAATGTCATTGGGTAGCCTCTTCCTTTTCAATTTAGCAACAGCACTTTCATAGTCTTGGGGCAAATTAGTACAGTTTCACCGGTTATTTCCTTCCTTCCTGTTCCAACACCGGTGCAGGCTTCGAAATGATCTCTCAAAAACATCACCTACGGCCGAAATCACCGTCGAGGCCATTTCCACCAGCTGCCCAGCCGGACAGCAGACACACTCTCTCATGGGGATAGGCCTCTTTTGCCAGCCCGCATCCCTCTTCTCCCTGTGCCCTGGTTCCAGCCACCCCAATTCCTTTCGGCTGGCCCCAGGGGGTTCATGGCGGGCACCGGGCCCTGCCCACGGCCAGGAGGGCGCAGGTGGCGGAGCCGGGGGCAGCCCCCGCCCCACGGCCACGTCCGGGGCAGCAGCGCCGGCTACGCCGAGGATGGCTTCATCCTCCGGGTTTGGAAGCATCCTCAGGAGCTTCCCGAGCGATCAGCGATGCCCGGGGGAGCCGCGGCTCCGCAGCAGCCGCACGACCGGGGCAGGCGGGAGGGGGGAACCAAAGAGCGGCGGAACGGGCGGGCGGCGCTCGGGGAGCCGCCGGGCGGGCGCGGCTGCCCCAGCCCGGCCCCGGCCGCAGCCCCGGCATGGCGCGGCTGCGGGTGCTGGAGCTCTACAGCGGCATCGGGGGCATGCACCAGGCCCTCAGAGGTACCGGCGGGTCCGCGGGGCTCCGCGCTGCCTCCCCGCCCCACCCTCGGGGGCTCCTTCTCGAGGGGGCCCGGGCGTCTGAGGGAGGGCGGGTGTGCAGGGCGGGCTGAGGTGGCCGCTCTGCTCCCAGAGCCCCCTCCTCGTACCCAGGGACACGTTGGGATGGGAATGAGGGATCCGTGCGCCTTCTCTGGCCCAGGCGGCTGCTTCTGGCAAGGCCTTACTTTTGTGTTTGTTAATATGTGCTTTAACGCAGAAGCGCCCCGGCTGCAAATGTGATCGGGGTCATTGAAGCGCATGGACTGATAATCTCATTATCCAGGGTATGCCATAGGCATGCACGTGGACTTGGTTTTCATGGCACGTAGTTAGGTGTATAGGTGATATGTGCTCCAGTATGAGCCTGACCATCTGAGGCTGGTATAACATTTTATAAACATGAAAACAGAATATGGAATTTGAACTGGTATCGACAGTTCACACCAGCCCATGTGCCCAATGAGTTTTTGCTCTGGTACGAGGAACCCTGAAGCTCATTTGCTGAATTGTTAAAGCATTACCTGGGTGACCTTCAGAAAGTCCTGTAGACTGTGTGACTTGGCTTCCCTAAATAAAAAATTAAGGCAGTGCTATTGATTTCCTTTGTAAAGTACCTTGGGCCTTATTACTTGGAAGTCCAGGTTTCAACACACATTAGTATAATTTATGAGAATCACAGTAATTTTAATTAGGTACAATCCTTAAAATCCTTCAGCCTTCAGAATCATCAGCAGCCCTTATATTTTACATAAGAGAGCGTAGTCATAGGAATAACAGGAATAACTCACCTTATCCTGTTATTTTTCCAGGGAGCTATGTTATATTACAAATTTATGCTTACAGAGTGGAATCCATTTAGCATAATTTTTTTGGTTAAAACATAAAATTGTCAGTGTGGCGTTTTTTCTACTATCCTATTTTTGCTTGAATGTGTATATGTTTTATATATAAATATATACAATATATATTTATAATATATAAAAGCACACAACAAAATAGGTTCTTAGTTGTTCCTGACCATCTGTTTTAAGGATGCACTTTGCTTATTTCCAGAGACATTCTTAGAATATTAAGAAGAAAGTTTATCTTTGTATGAAACTGCAGATTTTGGAGTTTTTGTAGAATGCAAAGGGTGTGTTATGCCTTGTTTATAGTGTGCATGGCTGTAATGGTAACATGCTTTTCTAGTAGCTGTATTTTTGAAGTGGTGGGGAGCTATTTGTGTGTTGTAGACAATTTCCATATTTCCACAGAAAGTGTACTGGTTCCTGAAATTTAGCCTACACTTTTCACTGAATTATCTAGCAATATTCTTGACAGATGTCTTGGGACTGTTCAGTAGTGTACTGCAATTCTTAATAAATTGTAGTGCTAGATGTGATACCCCATGGATTTCCACCTAAGAAAACATGATTTGCAACTCAGTTAATACTTAGAAGGATGGGAATGTTGAGAATGCAGCATTAGCTTGTCAGAATACTGCAAACCTTTATCCAAAAAATATGTGGAATTGGTGAACCCCACAAGGCTTGAAATCATGTCACCTATATTGGTGTAGTTTGGACACAAGGCTAAAGGAATTAACCAGACCCCTTGTATTATTTCTTGGAAAGGTAAATTTATTTCCAAGTTTGCTGTTTCTGAACTGGCTAAACACACCTGCTGCAGTGTCAGCGTATGTTGTAATTTCTGTTCTTCTGGGTTTACATTTGACTGATGAAATTGCATGTGTATGAATAGTGAGACTGAGATTTTTCCATAGTGGTGTCAACCAAAGAACATGAAAAGACTGTAAGACGACATTTAAATTGTTATTTGTGTAAATGACTCTAAACAATACTAAGTGGTTAATTGCCAATTGAAATTAGCAAAGTGAATGGACACAGCACTATTTGCATTACAGTTGGTATAACATTTTTCAATCTGAGGTGTTATTTTCTGGGAAGCATATGAGAACTTGGCCCATAAGCGTTGTGTTGTCTTAGAAAGGGTCCAAACCATACAATTCTGGATGAAAATATTGTTTACAGTGTTGTTAAAAATAATAGGCAATTTGAATAAAAAGGGTTCCATGGAATTTGCACTGAATTACATATTAAATGACAGGTTATTATATAGAACTGGATTTGATGAATTAGATTTCATTTGGTGGTATAGATATACTCGGGCATTTTGACGATTTCTGCTAGTTTTTGAAGTCCCTCAGACATCTGGATCCAGTTTTCTTACACAGTTTATAAAGGAACCAAGTAAAGGCAAGGGGCATTTAAGTATTTGCTTTTACGTATAAGTCAAACAGAAAAAAGTGAATGTTCCTCTGTAAGTACTTTAATAATAGGGTTTCTTATATGTTTTAGGCCTATATGTGTTCTTGAAACCACGCTATTTTAAAAAGGTCTCTGATCCATTTTTTTTGCTATCATTTAGCAAATGGCAGATTGTTCAGCATCCTCCATTTAAATCAAGTATGGAAATATTAGAAGGGTTGTGGGTTTTTTCCATATAAATATGAAGCTTGAAAGAAAGGCCTCCATTTTGCCAGTGCTTTCATAAGCCAGATACACAAGAGATGAAAATTATGTGTAATAATATATTTTCTTGGTATGGCCAAGAAAAATAATAGGAACATGTAGAAAGCAGAAAGACCGTGGAATATTTCAGTGGCAGCACACCAGGAAATTTCCTTGTTCTCCAAAAGGGATTCTGCACCTCTGGCAAGCAGTGGCTCAGTGCTGGTTCCTGGCCGTGTTATGTGGCCAGTTATGGTTAGCAGAGCTGGTCCAACTGTCTACTTTTCTGTGAAATAACCGGCGTTTTCAATTGGCAGATAGGTATTTTTCAGGAAATCCGATGCTGCCTTTTCTACCTTGATGCACATTTTGGCTGTGATCTTCCATAAACTTAAATTTAGGATAGCATATGCTTGAGCTTGCAGGATGGGGATGTTCATTGTTTTGGCAGCTGTCATTAAAGTAGAATATAATTGGCAGCAAATAGCATGCACTTGGTTTTGAGATTCTACAGTAAGAAATAATTGGATTTTCACATACTCTTGGATTTTTATACTGTCTTGTGTTTATCTATCAAGAGTGCACAGAAATTATGAGTACATAGTTCATGGTTAAATCAGGTTCTTTTTGACAATGAAGAGAAGGCAGTTTCTGAAATTAGGTTTCAGACCAAAGCTGAAAAAGAAAAATCTTGGGGATTATCTAGCTTGTGTTGGCACTTTAGCTGTAGATAATTCAGCATATGCAGAATTTCTTGGGTTAGGTTTTGAATGCAACACCAAAGACCTGTGAAAAATTACAACTTAGAAAGTCAGACTTGATTAAAGTTAGAAGTCAGTGAGTGTGTTTATATTCACACACTTGAAAGACTGAGGCAGTGGGGAGATGGAAGAGCATTTCTTCCTTCTTCGCACCCTGGACTCCAAACCTTATGGGATTTGTAAATGTTGATGTTTAAATCATATATGTCTAAACATATGTTATTTTTGCATGTGTGTGAGTGAATTTATTCTTTATGAGTAAAATGCAGAGTTTCTGAAGTGAAAAATAGTTTTATTTTTAGAAAATCTATGGCTACAAATTCATTTCCTTGGTAACTTTCCATCAAACAAACACCCTGCTCCTCCTCATTCCCAACAAAAACAAACCTAAATTAGCTTGATAATTGAGGCAGTTTTCCCATGAAAAATGGGTTCCACATCTCTGCCACAAGCGTTTGTAATCTGCCAGGTCTGCTTGCATAAAACACTAAAGGACATATTTGGTGATATTTTTTCTCTGCAATTGTTACATATCAATTTTACAGAGTAAGAATTTGGGTCTCTTGTACTCTGTCATGGCTGTTTATTCACTTTATTTGGTTGTCTCTGTGAATTGCACAGTATAATGAACTGATGTGTGTAATTACATTGAACATAGCTATCCCACCAGGAGAGGCAAAGGAGACAAAACTGGCAAGCAGCTTTAGGATGGAGCACAAAGCAAAACAAAAATATTGCTGGTTTGAGCAAGTTTTTACACCTAAACTCATTTTGATTTAATGCTTATTTAAAATATAGCCCTTTGTAGAAGAGGATGGTGCCAGTTGTGCTTTCATGTAAGTTTATATGGCTGAACATGAACAAATCCTGTACAAATAGAGCAGGGGAGAAAAGTTGCTAAGTATCCTGCAGGAAGTAAGTATCAAATTTACTGATAGTCTTGTTGACTGTAGCTGTGGGCAGTTCAGCAGCCTAGTCATGTCAGCCAAGAGCTGACCACTGCGAAATAAAATCTTTGCTCTCTAGTTTAGAAGGAAACAGGACTGACAAAGTATGTGACTAATCTTCCCTTTTCCATCTGTTTCCATATACCTGTTAGAAGATAATTGTTCCAGCTCTGATTTTCCATTTTGCTGAAATCCATCAAACTGCCCTTGCTGTAACACAGTGTGTTTCATGTGTTGTCTTGATATTAATGACTCTTGTTACAAAAATGGTGAATATAAACAGATCTATGTTAATTTTAAGGCCCGCTAGGAACACATGACAGAGGCATCAAATCTGGAAAGAAAAAGGGCAGATATTTTAATGTCAGAAATTTTATTTTTGGCATTTGAAAATGACAGCCTTAGGTTTGTTTTTTCCAAATCAGAAGCCAATGCATCCTCTCTTCCTTTGTTCCAAATGCCACACCTTCCAATCATTACAGCAGTGTCCCTTTCACTCAGGAGTGACTATTCCGTAGCTGATATGGCTTGTAAGCATTGTGTATGCAACAAAGTAGAGAACTGGGACCCAAGGTTTGATTGCTGCCTCTTTAGGCAATTTAATTAACAGTACTTTTCTAATTGGATGATACAAATTTGATTTCACCTGCTTTCAGCCAAGAGAGAATACTACACTCTAGTCTGCCTAAAAATAAGCCATAACACCTCCCTCTGTAACTTCCCCATTGTGGCTGTGGCTTCCGTTTGAGCTACAAATTGTTCAGAAATGCAAAGTCTCAGTCTAGAAACTGTGGAGCTGAGGAATCTTGTAAATCAAGTATTCCAGCAGCCTCTTAGTTTCACTTAGGAAATGTGTACTATTTTTTCATTAGTCTGAATAAAATGTTACTGTTTTCTGCATAGTTATAATTCTCTTAAATGGCTGTGTTTTGAAAATTGAATGTACTTGTTTGGGAGGGGAAAAAGTGTCCAGAGCTGTGTTTCTGCATTGAAGTTCTGCTATGTATTTTGGGGAGTTGATCTAATATCTCACCAAGTCAGCAATTCCTGAGTTGGTTTTGTGTCTTTTGTCAGTAGGGATAGTTAAACACAGTCATGATTCTGTTTTTCTTAGATTCTGCTTTCAGGCTTTTTTTTATTATATGTTCCTTAGAGTAATTTTCAAGCAGTAAATATAATTACTGTAGCAAAGCAGAATATTACAGTTCAAATAGAAGTTATTTAAATTTCAGAAGTTCTTTAAATATGTTGTATTCTCACATTGTTTGAAATTTGCACAGGCTTTTCTTTGTTAGGTTGGATGTGTGAGATCTGCTTGTCTGCTTGAGCTCCTTCATGCGTTTCCAGGGTATTTCCACACAAATACGCTTAATCAGCTTTTAGAGGGAGTCTGTTCTGTAACAGGGACTCCCAAGTGAGCCACAGTTTTTAAGTCAAAAGGAGGAGAAGCTTTGAAAAAATTGTCGGGTCTTTGAATTGGAAAGAGAGAATGTCGGGTGGAACAGTTTAGGAAAAGTTCCTGTCCTTTTTCCATGCTGGTTCACATCTCTGGTTTAGACTGAACATTTTATTGCACGTGGATTCAATGAATTACTATTAGCTACCTCTTCCAGTGCTCTCTTGGCAGGCTTTTGGGCTTGTGAAGTCCCTTGATGCAAATCCCCAGTACCTCTTTTCTTGCATGTATGCAGGGAGAGATTGGATTGGTGGCAGTAATAAAGATGAGAGTCTAAGTCATGAGTTGTGAGTGAAAGAACACAGCTTGCCTTCCCAATTGGCCTTTTTGAACTATATGTTGATTTAGATAATAACTGAGGTTCTTGATTTTTTTTTTTTTTAATTTTATGTTTCTTCTGGAGTGCCTGAAAAATGCAGTTAGGGTCAGGTTGTCAGGACAGTATGTTTTAAGAATTGAAAGAACAAAATGAGAAAAGCAGTCTCTTAAACAGTATTTGAAGTTTGCTCCTGTCACTTAGATGTTACAGCTTTGTTTTAGGAAGATGAAAATGTGGGTTCTTGAATATGTTTGTAAATTGAGACAATCAACCAGCTTCTTTTCACGCTAGGTGTCAGTGTTAACATACCTGTTCTGTAATCTCAGGTGTAGTCATTCTGTTGTCCTTGTGGGTACACCTGTGTTTAATTCTCAGTTACAACTTATGGTCAAAAGGTCAAGTCAGTAATGTCAAATAATGACTTGTATGTTGACCCTTAATGGTCCATAAATATTTATCTTGTGAAAATCCTTATCTTTTTGCCCTCTATCACACCAAGTAAACCCAGAAGAATCAGCTTTGTCCTTGTTGAAGCATCTGCTGCAAGCTTTCCAATACCCAGATTTCTCTTTCATCTTAATTTTGAACAACATGGCCTTGAAAACCTGAAAGATAGTAAATGGATAATAACTACATCATTCAAATTTAGGTCCATGGGGGTCATCACAGTTTGGTTTTCATCCTCTCAAACTGTAAATAATTAGCTGCCTAGCAGTAATTCATGAGCTATCTCATAAGGTCATTTGTTAATGTGTTACTTGAGCATATTGTGAGACTATTTAAAGGCATGTGGCTATTTGCCTTGTTTCTTTTGGTTCATGAAAATTTTTTTAAATTGCTTGTGTTTCGTCTGGGGCTTTGTAATGCTGGCCATAATATAAATATCCTGGTGGTTGAAACTGATCTTGTGTATGAGGAAGAAGGGTCACTGCTTTCTGCCTGCGGCTGTAACAGTGACCACAGCCCATCTTCCTGGATAAAAAGCCTCAGTGAAGATATTGTGGTTAGTAATAATAAATAGTGTGGCACGGTGAGCGGTGGAATAAACACTGTTCTTTTTATCTCTTTGGCTTCGGTAGAACCTGTTAATCTGTTGTTACTCTAAAAATTAACTATTGGTTATTTACATTCTTTTTAGTGTATTTTTCTTTCAGGATTTAGCTGTCAGTAGATTTGGTACACTGTCCTCTCATCTTTTCAATAACACCTCTAAGTGTCCAGAAGCAATTCCTTCGATATCAAGAAAGGAGGAGCTGCCAAATTTGTTATTTTGGAGACCCTGAACTCAAAGGAGGCAGCAGTTGGGCTTGAGGCCTGAGGTTTTGCTGAAATATAAGCACACATGTTTTTCAGGCAACTTAAAAGGTTTATTGAAAGAGTGCATGTACCTCAAACATATTTATTGGTGCCATTTTTCATAATGAGAAGTAGTATTCTTCTAAAACAACATGTTTAGTTCCTATAAGAGGCTCAGGCAGTGGTGGGGGTGCTCGGCAGGTTGGCTTGGGCTGTGTTGCTGTAGCTGAGGAACTTACTGGCCACAGAGACCAGCAGAGTGCAGGTGAGAATGTTGTGGAGATGCACCCTGTTTGGAGTTTATGTATGCACTAATTAACATTTTTGGATGTATAAGGAAGGGAACTATTGCCCGTATGATTAGAAAAACTGTATTTTTTGCAAAGTTTCAGAGGCAACACAGCAGAGTTTGATTATATAATTTGCCTTTTGATTTTGCACATAGCTGTAACACAACAAACACATTTTTGCAGGAGTAGTAAAGAGGAGCTACAGTTTTCAATTTTTTTTCTTTTTTAAATTTTAGAAAGCTGCACAAATGCAGAAGTTGTTGCTGCAGTTGATGTGAACACTCTTGCCAATGATGTTTACAAGCACAACTTTCCCAGCACTCCGTTATGGGCAAAGACTATTGAGGTGAGTAATTAATGTGCTTTTTACTGTAATCTGGCATTTGTAGTTGTAACTTGACTTCACTCTCCTTATTAGTAACAAGAGAAACAAAAATATTTGTGTTGTTATGAGTAAAGCAGTTTTACAATAACTTTGGTTCCTTGTGTTGTGGTTGCTTGTTGAAGTTAGAGGGATATTCGCACTGCAGACTTTTCCTTGAAGCCTTGACTGCTGCATCAAGAAGGGTTACATAAATGTCAAGAGGAACGCTTACCACCAATAAAGGAATGTCAAAAATCATTTTTTTAGATTAAAAAAAATATTTTCATGTACTTTGAAAGAATTTAATTAAATTATTTGTATGCATGCCTTTGTTTTGTAGTTATAGTTGAGCTCAGAAAAACACAAGAAAATATATTGGACGGAACAGTCTTGATTTTTTTTTTTTTAATGGACTCAATAGATCAAATGTTTTAGGAATTCTGTCCCTTTCCATATTATTTGAAGAAGAAGTAGGTAAGATTGGATTCTGTTTAAATAAGTGAGGGGCAAGCGAAGCATGTAATTTTGTCTGGATTTAATTAGAAATTACTGTATACTTCCTAACCTTCTTTTACGGCTTTACAACGTGACAGTAAAAGAAAGATACGGTGTCTGTTTTAAGACACCAGCTTAAGTAAGAGTTAAGTAGGCAGCTAAAGGTTAGATGCTTATTCAGCACCCAATAATAACAGGCTAAATGATAGTTTACAGTTTTATAATGGAAAAAGAAGAAAAATGCTTACTGGTGTCTGCTTATGGTAGACAAGAGCAGATTATTACAGTCAGTAAGATCTTCTTCAAATGTATTGGAAAAAAATACCAGTTTTTGTCTAGGTTCTGAGGGTAGTTATGGTATATTTGGTACACAGATATCAAAATATGTAAGGCAGTGATTTCTTTGTCCAGTTCTTACTTACTTGATAATTTTTCTTCTTCTGCCCTCCTAGACCCTTAATATGTTGTCCTTCTAGTGGTGGTTAAAATTTAGTCTAGAGGAAGTTCTACCTGTGTAGTTAATTCATACCATAGACCTAAAACTTTCTTTTCTGAAGAGAAATGTTTTTGCAGAGTAGACCGTTCAGCCATATAATATCTATAAGAAATTTTTACCATGCAAAAACTAAGATGAAGTTAACTCTATAGGATGCATTGCTACTGAGCTCCTAGGAGTTAAAACCCATAGTTTGGACCTGTAAAAATGATCATGTTCACACTTGAGCTACTTTGCTTTTCAGATATTTTTTCTTTCGAGAAGATCTGATATTTTTTCACATATTTTGAGTGTGGGAACACTGGTTTTGATGTACAAAGACTTCATATCTGAATAATGATACTTTTTTTGGGTTGAAATAACAGGTCAGTATCTCCTGAAAGAACTACTACACACCTCTTCTGAAAGAATGAGTAGATAAAACCTTCAAGGTTATGTATAGATGCTAACATTATTAGTGTGTTGTTTTGTATTCAAAGCAATGAATACACATTTGCACTGTATGGTCTGCCAGGGTAGGAAAGATTTTGAAATGATTAGGTCAAATGGAAGATTAGGTAGTTTTTTGCTAGGTGAAGCACATAGTGGAAGTAAGCAGGGTAGTTTGATCTGAAAGATGACTTACGAGTTTCATACAGTTTTCAACACTCAACATTCTTCTATTTTTTTCCTTTTTCAGGGCATAACACTGAAAGAATTTGACAGATTATCTTTTGATATGATTTTGATGAGTCCTCCCTGTCAGCCATTTACAAGGTAGATATAGCACACTTGGAAAAAAGTGCAGTTATTGCAATATATACTGTCAGAGGAACTAACAAAAGAGAGTGAGATGGGACAGCTAGCAGCTGTGGGTTCAAAATACAGTTTAAATTTAGGAATTAAAATCTTGCTAAATAACTATTTATTTCTGTAAGGACATAATATATGTTATAACAAGTTGCCTTCATTGATTTTATTTGATGATCCTGTCTCCTTTAGAGAGGGCTGTATTAGTTTTCGAGGGTGACACTATGTGTAGTGTATCTGTGTATCTTCCTCAGCAAAAATGTTGTACCTCTGTTCACCATGATGTTTACTGAAGTGAAAGAAATGCTGCAAGTAGCATCTTCATTATTGATCACATTTCTTGTAATATGTAGATGTTAATTCAGTGTAAATTATGTAAGCTTCTTACAGCCCCTATTTTGTGTACTTTATAGTTCCTCTAATAGTGCAATTTGAAGATTTTGCTGTTTAGGAGTGCTGCCTTTCCTTGTAGGTATCAATCTAATATTTTCCTGGGGCAAATCCAGAAGGAGGATTGAAATTCCTCAGTTCTGCATGAGATTTATGAGTGTAATATGGTTTTTATTTGTACTTTGAAAATTGCACACAAATACTTTAAGGAATATTTCTATTTTAGCCAAGACCAGAAGGATATGATGAAATGATTTTGTGGATGATATAGAGAAATATGTTGATGATTAAGAACTGAGTTTATTGAGATGTTATTTGTCCTATTAGTTTGTAATTCATATCGTTTGTCAGCAGTGACCAGTGGAGATAAGATTCTGGTAAGCACACTCATGCAATGTAGTAGCTTCATGGAAAAGATGGTGATGAAACTGCTTATGTAAGAAAGTATATCTCACTGAATGCTCTGAGATTAAAAAGCAATCTCTCTAAAGTGATGCTGATCTATAAAAATTTATTAGTGCAAACCTGTGATGTCTGTAGGAATCATTTCTTCAGATTTTTTTTTATAATATGGTGAAAACCAAAATCTTTATGTGACTGATTAATTTAGAGACATGCTCAGGCTCTTCTACAAAGGTTTTATTCTTTTTTCAAGAGCTAATACAAGTATAAGCTAGGGAAAGGCAGGCCTGGAATCATTATAATTTTTGTAGCCTACATAATCTGTCCAGTTTAATGTTAGAAAATTGGTTACAAAGTTATTCACATGGAGCTCAATCTTGCAAAATGGTGAGCACTGAGGCTTTAATTCATAGACATAATTTAATATATTCAGTGCAAAATGGCAGGGTATTCCCAGAAACCCAGTGGGGTTTTTTTGTTCTTTCAGAGCCAAGTATGTTCAAAGGGTTTGCTGGACAAGACCAGAATGCGAAACACTTTGCAGACTGGGGAGTGGATTTCATTACTGAATGCTTCAATTTGAACTTCTCTGTGAGGTGATGGATTCCAGGGCAGGCCTTCTTTCCTTAGAGCATCTCTTAGGACACTGCCCCAGTGAGCACGTCCTCATGTCTGCACATGATGCTTTTGCAGAATCCCCTTTTGAAACTCAGAGCAAAAAGTGTCAGCATTCGGTAGAAAAAGGTAACTCAGATGTCAGTCTGCTCCAAGTAATATACACGTGTTTCTTTATTCTCTCTTAGAATTGGCCTGCAAGGTGATATATCAGATCCACGGACAAAGAGCTTTCTCTATATCCTTGATATTCTGCCAAGGTATAAATGAACTTCTGCTCCATTCTAAAGCCTTTGTTGTAACTAAGTAGGTCTATATTTCAGTGAGACAGGTCATCTACTACTAGTACTGTGTTGTATTCTTTGTTTGTTTTCACATGATCATATGTAACTTAAAAATATTTTTGTTTCTCTAATGCCATAATCACCTCATAGTTGCTGTATAAGTTTCATTGTCTGCTTTGCTTTTTATCATGTGTCTGTTTAAACTGTGGCTACATCATAAATATAAAAATGGAATTCTTTTCAGTTCATCACCAAGTTTGCATTGATTTTGTGTAGAAGCAGGAGTAGTTAATGCAATAGTTTGCCAATTGGCCTCAAGGAAACATGAAAATTGTTTGAAATATCAGGTTAAAAAAGTTTAGATTCAACATTTAGTCGTCTTGTGGAGAGACAACATTTATTTGAAAGTTTGTTTAAATATGTTACTGACTGCACAGTGTGATGCATCTTCCACTCCCTTCCATTCTTTCCTAAAGTCTCTGCTCTGTGTTTTTGGTGATGCTTCTAGATACCGTGGGGCAGACTGTGTATCTTTGGTTTGTAGTACAATCTCTTGTTTTGAGTATTTATACTAAAGAATTCAAATAACACTGGATTGTCTGAACAGCGTCTTTCATCTGTCATGTTTTGTCTGGTCAGATCCCAGTTCCTAATAAAATAGCTGTAATTATTTGTATAATTTATACCTTAAATTTTGAAACAGTAAATCCAAGCAAAGTGTTTTTTGCTGATCTAAGTTGTTCTTATTGAGAGTGTTAAAAATCAGCTCCACATAGTGCATGTAGTCTTTCTTGGGAAGAGATGCATAACACAGTAAGAACTCTTCCTGGGGAAGGAGAGCAAGCAGTTTTTCAGGGAGATTATCCAGCAGAAATCAGTGCTTCTGGATTGAGATGTCCAGTGGGCACCGATTGACAGGAGCCTGAGGATTTGCATCAGTTACAGTCCACCAGACTTTTACCATTCCTGGCAGTCCTGCTTCTGCTGGAGGCTGGGACAGCTGTTCTCTCTATATTTCTCCGTTGGTTTATCTTGTTCTCAGGATTGGAGGAGGACAAAGGCATGTTTGCTCTCTTTCTTTTTCCTTTTCTTTTTTTTCATAAATGCTTTCAGCACAGAAGGAAACCAGCACCAAACAACCTTTCTGTCAAACTGCTGTTAACACTGGGAGATAAGAGTCTTCATCCTTCATCCAGAAACTTTTTGCAGCCAAAAGCATTAAGTGGGACTATGTCTTTGCCCTTGTCATCAGTAGATAGAGAACACAGACACAGAAGGGCTGAGTGGCTTGGCAGGGATTACCTAAGAAATCTGTGGCAGAGGACACAGAACAAAACACAATACAGATTCTGTAGCCCAGTAAGTTAGACAATTAATAGGTAAAAAGAATGGTTGTTACTACTCCCCCTGCTTTTGGCAGAGACACAGAAATAGGGAGAGAACATGGGTTTTTCAGAAGTTGCAAAGGATGTCTTTTGTGGAACAAGAAATGTAACACAGGTCCCCAGAAATATCAAAACGATAAAAACCAAGGCGTAGTGTGTACGTTTCTAATTTGTTGAGATAGGAGTACCTTCTCTTAAGGGAATCCTCACCTCAGGATTCCTTTCCATTAAACTGAGACACAGTTGAGCAGCTAGCTGCTTTTAGGACACTGTTGTGCATTAATATGGAAACATTGCTGCCTGGTTGTTGTGGGCTTAGCTGGGTAAAGGGCAGAAGCGTTTCCTTCTCAAAACCAAAGCTTTAGACACTATAGGACTTCTGTTTTTTGTCATGACGATGCACAGGAGCTGGGCTTGGCTGTGACTGGGTTATCTCAACACTCCATGAGACGCTGCTTCTGTCACTTATCTCCCTTGGGCAGGTTGTTTCTGGAGGCAGCACTTAATGTAAGTAGTCTGGAGTATGTTCAAAATGGTGGCTTTTGCAGAGTTTCTTAATTCCAGTTTTATGTTTTACTGCGATAGCATTTGGGGCTTTTTTGAATATGGTATGTTTGCCAGACATTGAGTTTGGAGTATTACTGCCCAAAAAAGGGAAATTCTTAATATAGCAATTATCACTTCTAAATTGATATGGCATGTGTGCAGTTTATGGAAACTGTAAAATAATTTCTCATCCTGTGGATGTTCTTACCTTTTCTTCACCCTTTTATAATGAAATGTCACCGAAAGGAGCCTCAGAGGTAGCCTGGGAAGACAAATACTAGAGATATGGAAAAGACAATTTCAAGATCTGGAAAGACCTGGGAAATCCTTGGAGCACCCAGCAAACAAAGTCTGACCCAAGTGGTCCAGATAATGTGTTTCTTGTTTATTGTGTCCAAGCCATAACCAGGGAAATCCAATGCTAAGACATCAAAGTGCTGCTTTTACAGAGACATTTGTAACATTGATACCTGCCAAGTACTTAACACTTACTCTTTGTGTAGTGATTACTTGTCTTGTGATCTGTTGATCCTGTATGAGCTCTGGATTCATTACTGTAAAAAGAAGTTTCCTAGTAGGTGATGATAAGGATGAGTAAACATACCAGCAGATATGTTCTCCATTCCTCTGCAAGGAATTTGGCTGCTGCTGCTTTTTTCAGTTTAGTAATATTTTTTTCACTATTATTTTTAGTATTTTTAAATTTGTCATAGTATCTTGCACATTTTCCAGTTTCTTGTGAGATGCATTGGTTCTTTTAATTCTTCATATGAATGTCAATAATTGCTGGTAGTTAAGAATGTGCTAAAACAAATTCTGCTGTGATATGGAGCAGTGGAAGTCCAAAGTCACTTATTGACTTAAATAATCGTGGAGGTGCTGTCTGGGAGCATAAGTATCCTGTTTCTATATGGTGTTCTGAGATCCCAGCGTGTGTTACAGATATTTTGTATCTACATTAGCCTTACCAGAGAGCTAATCAGTGCCACAGAATGTTCCCAGAGAATTGAATCTGAATCATCTGTACTTCTAAATTGCTGGAATGGTCACTGGCACAGTTTGGGCATGTTCATTTCTCCAGAGATTTAACGTTCTGTTTTTGGAATGTGCCTCTTTCCAGACCTTTGCACTGTTCTTGCTAAACCTCAGATGCCTTCTTGCCTTCCCCCCACAAAAATGAAGAAGTACAGAAAATTAAGATTATCTGCAATTTGAGGTCTAAATGTGTCATATTTCTTAAATCAGTTAGATGAACACTAGTTCTGATGTGTTATCACTAAAGGTGATGTGACATTTTGGCATTGATTGCAGATATAAGCACTTGAAAACAAAAGCTTTAGGGCTAAATAGGGATTTTTTTCCCCCAATAGTTATCTTTCCTAATACAAACTCAGTCTGTTGAATAATAATAATTGTGCTTTAGGAAATGAACAGTGGTAAGCATTTTCAAAAGTATGTGCATGGAGTTCATCTGTTCATCTAAACATAAGTAGGATTTATTGTTTTTACCAGCAATCCACATTTTTAGTGTATTTGAGAATGATTTGAGGTACATTTTTAAAGGATGCTAAACTTTAACAGATAGCATGATGTGGAAATACTTTGATCTTTCTGATAGCTGAATAAATCCATGGATGAATATGATGTACTTTACATCTTGTTACTCTGATTTGCTTCTTTTTCTTTTTAGGCTTCAGAAGCTTCCAAAATACCTACTTTTAGAAAACGTTAAAGGATTTGAATCCTCTTCTGCAAGGTAAAGTCTAATGAATTTATGCAGGTTTTAGTTTGTAATAAAGGATATTTTCTTTAGCAGGGGGAGGTGGAATTTTTAGTTCCTAGAATTTGAGTTAACAAAATAGAGTGATATGGGACAGGTAGCAGCTATGGGTTAAAAATATGGTTTAAATTTAGGAATTAAAATCTTAGGTTGTGAAAGGAACTTGCTAAGTAACTGTTTATTTCTCTAAGCAGATAAAGTACATTGTAACAAGTTGACTCCATTGATTTCGATGATCATGTCTCCTTTAGAAAGGGTCATACTAGTTTTCAAAAAAAAAAACCAATAGGTATAGCACTCAGAGGTTTTAGGGGTTTATTCATGACAGAAGCCCGTGGTATCTTGTGTTAAGATCACAGTACAGTCTAGGGGCTTTCTTGAGTACCTCTGGTGATAGTAGGTTATCCCTGGTTCAGGGCTGCCAGCAAATGGTCCATGGATAGAGTATGAAGATTGTATATAGCCTTGGTCTGAAATGTGGAAGAGGAAAGGTATCATTATCTAATTACCTAGTGACAGCAGGAACATTCTCCTCTCTCGTGGCCAAAGCAGGAGACAGGGGGTTCGGTCTTCCCTCTCAGTTCTTTCCGGAATAGAGTTTGATCTTTCTGTAGCATTCCTTAAAGCACCAAGAGCAGCCACCCTGGATATCATGCTCCTTAATGAGTTTGACAGGCAGCTGGGAGTCATGCTCACCTCTCTCATTCATTAAGCGTTCATGGTTCTCTGCTCTGGTCCCTGGGATTCCTAAGGCTATGCCTTGCTGGCCAGTGCTTGGAACAAGCTGTAGTCAGAAACACCCCAGTTAGAATGCTTGCTTTCACTTATGGCACTCGGGATGCAGTGTTACATACAGTGCCAGGTGCAGGTCACAGCTCCAGCCACTACACTACTGTTGTGTAGTTCCAGCCTAGTGCAGTCTGCGTGGAATAGAAAAGACAAGTCTCTTTAAAATTATTTCCATTACAGCGTTTTCCCATTGTTTATAAAGTACAGTCTTACCTCACTTTTATTATCAAAGCCACCAGTTTTTGTCATCCCTTGAGTTAGCCTTTTCATTAGGCTTAGCTGGTACTGTGTATGTGAGCAGAGGGAAACAGTGAGTTGTTAGTAGTGGCTTTAATCTCCTGTTCTGTGGTTCTAAATAGAGAGAATTTCTTGCCCTCTGATAACTTTCCTTGCTGACACACTCTCCTAGAGATGGGATGTTTTTTTGAAGGGGCATTTGCACCATAGTAGGAGTGAGATGCCTGTGAATGTGTGATAGTCACTAACACTGAACTTTTTATGTTGTCTCTCAAATTCAGTAATGAATGGCATTGTATCTGTAATTTGCTGTCCCAATTCCTTCACTGAATGCCTTGGTACATATGATGTTGCATTTAATGTGTTATTATTTGGGATTAAAAAAGGTCCTAAGGGTTGTGTGAAGGGAGTAATTGCTTTTTGATTCCTTTCACTGCCAGAAATGAACTTTTGCAAGTGCTTGCAACATGTGGATTTAAATACCAAGAATTTCTCTTGTCTCCAACCTGTGTGAGTACTAAAATTGCTCTAATGTTATTTACCTTTTCAAACTTCACTGAGTCCAAGAACATTTGAAAATGATCTTTTGTATTAGAAGGGAAAGTCATGCCCAAAGCTGAAGGTACTCTTGATGAGAAAACCGTCTGACATGACTGCTGATTTCTCATACTGGCATAATCCCGTTGCTGTTTGTGTTCAGATCCCAGTCCCATATTGCATTGCTGCTATTTGATATTTTTAAGAAGGCATGAATTTACATTGTAACCAGGAAGGTGGTTTTCCCTGTGGGAGCCTCATTGCTTTAGAAGTGCTGTGCCTATGAATATCCCAGCACAGAAACTGTGACCGTTACTTGTGGGAGGAGGAGCTTTGTTTCCATGTTTCCCTGGTAACGGAAAAAAGAGTTTGAGAGAGATTTCAGATTGTGCAAGACTAACTGGAATCAGTAAAGTACCGTAAATATTTGAGAGAAGCTAATGGAGCACAGCTTGAAAACCGGTTGTGGTGGATTTATTGCATTGTTAGATGTCTTACAATTCCTTGTTCAGAAAGGCAAAGAGAGACCCTTTTGCTTTTAATAGAAAACAGGTAGTACCTATCCCAAGAAATTATGAAGCATGTAATTTTATTTCTTACATCACATAAAATTTTGTTTGAATTCCTGTTTATTTACAGAGAAAGTAAAAACTGTGAGGTACAAAGAATAATTGCCTGCTTGGTTCCTTGAAAATACCTGGGTATGGAAGTTACAAGTGTTTAGATATTAGTAGCTAATACTGATGTGTCTGAAGTCACAAAAATATTAATGTGTCATAATTCTGTTATTGTATATAACGGTAGATAACTTGTATGATGGTGTAGATCACTTTTTCTTTATCACATGGACTAAAGGCTTGTGGATTTTGCTTACAGCTTGGCATTCCCAATTCTAGGCTGCGATATTTTCTGATTGCAAAGCTTCACCAAGAACCGTTTTCTTTCCAAGCTCCTGGTCAGGTGAGTCTATTAGTGTTAGTTTAATTTGCTTCATTTAATGAAGACTGAGGGTTAAATTTTCAGTTTAACGGTGTATGTTGATGAATGGAGAAGAGGGATAGTGATACCAACAGAAAAGTTTAATTCCATTTCTTTTTTTCAGCCTGGATACTGAGTTTTTTAAGGACTGATGTGCATGCCTGTGACTTAGATGGCTTTAAACAGCTGGGGGACTGTGGCTGATAGTGGGGTAGAAAACAGGTCATTCTGCTCCATGTTTCACACCCTGGGAAAGATCTTTTTGCAAAGGCAGTTATTTGCAGTTGTTCCTGATATCATTGCTGATAGGTCAGCAAATCTTGATGCAACTGTTTCTTGAAATCTTCCTGAAAATAGCATCGAAAGGTTACTTGTTTTAGTCTGAGTGTCTCTGAAGGAATTTTTACTCACTGCAAGATCGGCTGCCAGGTTGTTCATTAAATACAGCTATGTTTTTTGGTCACGATTTCTTCTTAGATATTGACAAGATTCCCAGATCAGTATCCAGAAAACTCACTCAAGGACAAAGCTGCTGACAAAGTGGATGAAACCAGTTCTTCCTTGTCTTCTGGAGAGAAGAATCTGCATCCAAACATTGGTCCGGATTGCAGCAGCAAGAAGAATTTACCAAAAGGGGCCTTTCTTTTTAAGCTTGAAACAGTAGAAGAAATGGAAAGAAAACACGATCAGGATAATGATTCCTCTATTCAAATGTTAAAAGATTTCTTGGAAGAGGAAAATGAAGGAATGAGTCAGTATTTCTTACCACCAAAGTCCTTATTGCGCTATGCCTTCTTGCTAGACATTGTTCAACCCACCTGCCGGAGATCCACGTGCTTCACAAAAGGGTAAGTTGCAAAGAAAATGTTTTGCTGAATCATGTCCTGAAATTTTAAGTGTATTTTTGCTTGTGTCCTGTAAAAACAAAAGGAGATGTTTCATCAAAAAAACCCCTAGGCCTCTGAAAGAAATGCCTTTATAGAGTGTGCTTCTTGGTCCAGTGGAATGCCAGCATGAGGACTTGTCTGGCAGAACGTTATGTGCCCACTCCAAAAAGACTTTCACAAAAGACAGTTGCCATTTGTTGTTGACCTTCACAGCAGCTTAATTACCCCTGCGGAAATATGGTTCCAGTAGACTGGTATAGTGCTGATTCATTAATGAATTTCTTTATATTGCTCAATGAAGTTATAAAGTGTCAGGCATGACAGATCCATTACTCATTAAATCTGTCTCCGCTGTACATTTTATTGATTTCTTAGATTTTTCAGCCGTGTAGATCAGAATAACTGTGGATTGGCCATATGTCATGAAACCAGTTAGGTGGTTGCATTATAAATCATATTTGATGGAGCAGAACATCAGTGCTTTTCTGTCTAGTAGTTTTCTAATTTGCGCCTTGCATTTTTAAGTTTGACTGCTGGAAGTTGGTGAGTGTTCTGAAACTCCATGGACAACTGGTCAGGAGCTTCTCCGCTGAATGCATTTGTATTGAAAAATGCCGGTTGGATCTAGGAAATTTGTGGGAATAATATTGTTTGTCAATATTGCTAATATTGACAAATTTTTCTAATTAGATTGTTTTTTTTGAATTCTCGGAACGTATCAATAAAATGGCTTAGATGATGAGTTAATACTAATTGTAACTTTTTTTTTACTAGTTGAAATTAGACTGCCAGATTGACAGTTCCTTTGTGATTTTTAACTTTTTGACAAAAAAAACCCGAAAAATAATTTTAAAAGTTCAAAATCTGTGCAACAGGAAAGCCCTTCTCCTAGCTCTCATTGACATATATGTGCCTTCTTTTCTGCCTTTATTTTTTGAGTTGTGGGGGAGTCAGAGTCTTGTGAGATCTGTTTCTTAACTAGAATAATCAAACAGAAACCTTAGGCCAGAACGGTCCCCCTTGTATCCCATGTATGTCTTAAATATCATCAAAACTAAATTGGTCACTTGTGATTTCACTAGAATATGCCGTGGTAGTTTGTGGTCCAGGTTATCGAAATCTCACTGAAGGAGGCTCCTGAGTAGTAAATATGAAGTTTGTGTGCATAGTGGTGAGAAATCTGATAGAAAATGTGACTGTTGCCTTTCTGCCGCTGTGGAAGGAGACAGCCCAAATGGTTGTGGTGGTAGTTCTTGGCTTAAAATGTAGGAATCTGGTTTTCTGTCTTTGTTCCCCTTTCTAAGAGCCTTTGGGAAGAAAGATTGCCAACATGGTTCTCAATTTGGTCATCTCATTTACAGCTCTGCATTAAGAGAATGATTATAATTAGATCTCAGGCGTCATCCAGGTCACTTTCTGAGGCCAAGAATAGGTCCCTGCTGTATCTATGCCAGGAGTTCTGTTTTTATGTTTCTCTGAAGCATGGAATTTAGGAAAGAGGCCCCTTTGTGGGGCAGCACTCCAGGTAGTACAGAGATTCCCTCTGCTGTTATGCCTGTCTGGTGTCTTTCTTCTGACCATCAGCTTTGAGTGTGTGAGAAGAATTTCCCTCATTTCTTTTTGGTTTTCAGATATTTCCAGCAAGCTTTCTGTGGTGGAAATAATCCAGGTATGCCTTCTGCAGGGACCTCAAATTCTGTAGTTTTATCCATGTTTTTTGCCTTTTTGCCTTTGTCATACCAGTATTGTCTTCTGAAAGACTTTGGTGCTGTATAGGGCAGAATGCAATGGTTTGGGTTGCATGAGAGATCAAGTAGGTAATTCTGTGTTCCCTTCTAACATTAGACTTCTAGGCACTTGGGAAGTGATTGCTGAGCTCCTTGAGACTACAGACACTATGGTTTTTCTGAGGAATATGTTTGTGGTGACTGAAGTTATGGGAGGAAATGATCCGTTTTAAAGGACAGAGGAAATGAAAACTGCTTCTTTAGATGTAATCATTCTGGACATACTTCAAATTCTTGATATGCTATTGACAAGAGAAGCAATACCTTCCAAAATAGGGTAAATACCAATTAAAGAAATGCTCTCTCACTTTGTGGAAATTACTTTTTGTCAGTTGTAGTATAGGATACAATATACCCAAAATAACATATGTATGAAATCGAAAGATTTTTTTTTTTTTTAAGCTTACAAAAATGAAGTGTGTGTGGGGTCTTGGATCAGATGAAAATTGAAGACTGTAATTTCTTAAGCCAACTTCTTTCATTGTAACTGGTAATGAAATGTCAGAAAATCAATGCATCATTTTTTACTGTGATAAAAATTAATTATGTTCTGGGTCTAAGGTAGGAATATTAATTTTTTTTGAGTCAGCAGCTGGAATAATAATTAATAACAATCCAGCTAACATTGCATTGGCCATCTGCCCACAGTTGTGTTAAAAAACCAACACACATGCACAGAGCCCCCAAACCACATTGACACCAACTGGATTTTTTGGGGATATGAGTTCTGTACTGTCAGTTATTTAGAGTGAAAAATTTATTGTGAAATGGATCCTATTAAAAGATTCTTTCCCCCAATAAAACTCTTAAATAGCACTTTGAAATTTACCTCACTTATTTTTTTTGGCTCAGATATATTAAACTGAAATGTGATCAGATGCTATATAAGAGAAAGATTAGAATTCCTCAGTGCTGTGTCTGTTACATTGTTAAACTTGGTATTAGGGAATTTTCAGAATGCAACTAACCAATTAAAGATGATGTATTTACAACACTGTTCGATTCCACATGTTTTTAATCTGCTTCTGTGTTTAGGTCTTCTGATCCTGAGGAATATTTGCAAGCACTTTATTTTAAAATGAGTGCTGCTCTGATTGTTATTGGCAGAACTAATTGTAAGCTTTTTCAACTGAGGACAAAATACTCAAGACTGAGCCTTGCTGGGTCATCGTGTCTATGCTTCAGGGAGAGTATTCCTTTATTCATTGTGAAATTAGAAACACTTGAAACTTGTTCCCGTGCCATTCTTTAGGAATGGGTCCCCAGGGGAGCAAGAGACCTTTATAATTGTCTTTACAGATGTAGAGATAAAGCTAGAGAGTACTGTCTGTTAATGTAATAATTAATGGTGACCTCATCCCTCTAATGCAGGGCATCTTCTGAAGTTCTTTCCATCTGTTCTCTTGACTCAGCCTCTTTATGTTCAGGATGTTCGAACATTGTCATAGTGAGACCAACAGACTGTTTCTGTAAGCCCATAATTACATTTAAATGATAGCTTTGAAGAGACTACAGAGTAAACATGTTGTTATGCAATCAACCAGAAAATGTACAAAACAGCTATCGTATGGTTTTACAATGTAAGTTTGCTTACTCTTCAGTTGGATTTAATCTTTTCCTTTCCTTCTGCTAATGCTCTGCATAGATGCCTGGCCATCCCCCTTCCCTCAGTGGAAAATCCACAAGCCATGAAAGTTAAATCTGACTGAACCACTTCATTCCTGATGGTTTGACATGAAAGCCAGAGGCACACACTGATGGTCCTCCTTTGAATAAGGAGAGCTGATTTGAACCACTGGGACAATTGACCTTTAACACATTTTGCCTTATTGTAAAATTTGTTTGGGCACTGTAGATGGGTCTTTTTGGTGATGTTATGCTTGACTTCCTGGGTCTTGCCTAGTTGCCTCTTAGTAAGGCATTAGTGTGGATGAACCCGTGTTTATGCTTTGAGTGCAGACTCATCCCCAGAGAGCACGTTCAGAGGATACTGCACTCCAGGGGTTAGCATTGTTTATAACAAGGCCTTTTGCTTTATCTATCCAGGAGGCTATTTGTTAATCAAGGCAAAGGAACCTAAGTAACCTCCCTGCACCTTTGCAGTTGTCACTGCTATGAGATCCAGTGAAAATATTAATTCAAAATTGTTGGTTTTGTTGTTAAGGTATGGACACTATGTAGAAGGGACAGGCTCAGTTCTGCAGACAGCAGTAGATGTACAGGTGAGTGTGTAGACTAACATACTAGAATCACTTGTTTTAAAACTTTTCTGTCTTCTCCTTTGATATTCCACATCTTTTGAGAAAAAAGCTTTTAAAAGTACATTTTGTGGCAACTGAGTTTCCAATTGGTTTACTTTGTGTTCCTAAACAGCAGTTTGTTTAGACCATGATTATAAATTATATCTGTGCCTCTCTGTGGGGAGAATAGGAGTTGCTACTATTTTATTATTTGTAGGATCACACAGAGGTTTCACAGGGGTATGTGAAAATATTTAGAATTACTAGTTCTATGCACAAACTACAGTGCAGTGTTGTGAATCGAGGGCCATTCTTTGTACACAAATGATCCAGTAAATATCATCAAATGTTTAATATGTTTGAATTTCAAAATTATTGTTTGTCCAGGAAGAATATTTTTAAAAGTTCTACTGTTGATAATAAGTTCACCACAGAGTGGTATTTAGGCACTGGGAAAGGTAATAAATGCACTGATGAATCAGCATTCAGAGTTACCTTTCAAAAAGCCTGTTTTGTAAACAAGCACTTCCTCCCACTCTTCGATGCTGTTCAGTCATATTATAGGGCATTTCTAAGCATAAAAAGAATGCAGCTCTGGAATTCAGGGTAATCTCAAAGCAAGTGTATTAAAACAGCTGCATCCATACAGGTTAATTTGTGTGAATGGTCTGCTGTTGAGTTGTATTGAGTCACTATCCTGTCATTAACAAATGTTTATAGTTCTTTGGTTGCCTCATTAACTATTGGTATAGCTTGGAACTGGTGGAGGAAATGATGAGCACCCTCGTGGCAGCATTGATTTCTTTCTTGCAAGACTCTGTGTTGAGATGTTTGCTGCAAAAATACAATGCCAATTACACTTTCAAGCAAAACATGCTATTGTCTTTGGCACTGTGATAATTAAAGAAATTCTCTGTTAAGATGTGACTGTAAATTTTACATATTTGGCCTGCACTGGTAATATCTCTTGTTTTGGGTATTCTTCACAGCTTGAATCAGTGTTTAAACACATTGAGGAGTTACCAGAAGAAGAGAAGCTTATGAAATTGTCAACATTAAAACTGAGGTACTTTACCCCAAGAGAAATAGCGAATCTTCATGGATTCCCTTTGGAATTTGGTATGTGCTGCTAAGTATCCATTTCTACATCATTCTTCAGAAATGCCAATGTATTTTTTTTTACTGGGGACTAGTGCATTCTTTTAGTTTTACAATTTTTTTTTTCACTGCTCAGTTCTTATGGTTGATTTATTCTTGTTATTTGGCTAACTTTGAATTTCCCTGAGTTTCCACTAGTTTTTAATGTTTTGAAAGAGCCAGCGTCTGTGGTTAGGTTTATCTTCGCAAGCTAAGAGAAAAGTTTTGGCATGAGAAGTGGTCTGTTACTGAATCACAATGAAGGAATACCTTTGTTTAAAGTTGAAACTATTTGCTCAGCACCCAGTGTTACTCACAACTGTGGTAAGTCAACATATCCTGCCAGTTTAGGAGGTCTGTTTGTGGTTCTCAGAGTTGGAGCTGCTTGCTTTCTCCCTTCCACACATTTACAGCTGCTGACAGGGAATTTCAGAAGATACAGATAGTTCTTTGTTCAGGAGTAACCAATCTTTTAAGTCATCTCTATTTGCTAGAAAAGGCAGCCCTAGCCCTTGGTCGGTTTCTTATTTTTGTAACTGTTTTTGTGAAGAAGAAGGAGTCAAGGAACAAAACTCAGCAATACCAGTATACTGAATACATATCAACAAGAATTAAACCTGAAATAAATTCATCAGAATTCTCCTTGTAAAGCAAGGCAAGCAGGAAAGTGTAGCTGTTATTATCTGCTAAGAAACTGGCCTGCTGATATCACAGCAGATCACTTTATTGTCACTCAGCAATAAAAGCATCCATAGAATTGTGGAATCATAGAATGGTTTGGGTTGGAAGGGACCTCCCTTAAAGGTCACTTGTTTCTCAGCCTGCTGCTATGACAGGGACACCTTCCACTAGACCAGGCTACTCAGAGATAAGACAGCACTGACCTTGAGTAATTTGTTATATTTTAATTCGACTTCCTCGGTGACTTAGAGTTCTGTGGAGTGCAACTTGTCTCTATGTATTTCTTTCTTTAGCAGTTTCAGTTTGTCTTTTTATTACTTGTTATATTCAACATTGCTACATTTGAAGAACATTATCAAGGCTTCACAGTGAAATGCTAGAGTTGCCAGCACTGAGCTTACTCGTTTAAGGGTATTTGCAGGAGTGTGCTCTGTTGAGTTACATGCCAACACACAGTATTTTTGCATAGCCTCTCTTCTTTAATAGATGTGTTCTTCTTGCAGACAGCCTTTTTCATAGCGCAGCTCTGTTGCATGTTGATGTAGGCTGATGTCAAGATACTTAAACTAAACAGAGCTGGATTTGGCTTGCATAGGTTTATCATGCTGTTTGAGATCTCTTTTGAGCACTGAATTGCCCGTTTTCCCTTTTTCTCTGTGTTTTTTTTTTTTTTTTTTAAATACAGCTGGTGTTTTCCAACTGTTAAATTAGTCTCTGCAGTATCACTGAGAGGTGCAGTAGGGCTAACGCTGCTTTTATTTTACAAAGGGAGAACTAAGACAATGGAGAAGTTTGGAAAACTCTGTTAATTTAGGGTGAACAGTTTGCGAAACCTGCTTTTTACTGTTTCGTAGTGCTTGGAATGATACCATGCTTTCTGTTCAGAGCTCATCTTCAGGGGCAGCTGTCATGTTCAATACTTTTGCAAACCAGAACTGAACTCACAAGAGAAGTCAGGCTTCTGAATTTGAGGATCATCCAGATCATCACCGTCTTCAATGTGGTCATTTAGCAGACTTGTCTTTTGTCAGCCAGGAACTGTGGAAGGAAGGACAGGGACAGATTCCACTTGCCAGAGGGCAGTACCCCTCTGCCATAATTATGGCAATTATTGTTATAACTGCTTTACGGTTCTTGCAGTTCTCTGCCCTCTCTATACTATTTTTCCAACTTTCACAACACATAAAGTAGGCTTCTCTCATCCGGTTTCTTCCTCTCACATAAAATCCTGATTTACAGGCAGAACAAGCCTGCTCTGAGTCACAAGTCTGGCATTTCTTTGTGTTTAAAACATTTCCCACTTTTTGCTTAAAAAACTGTAGGCTGACTGAAATCTTTAGTAAATTTAGGTACTATAATCTCAGTTTCTTTTGAGAATTTGAAAGCTGGGGATTTTTTGAAAGAGGATATATTTATGGCTGCAGCAAAGGGTGTTTCCCTCACAGCATTTCTCCCATATTAAACTTCAACTCACTGTAGTGAAATATGGTATTTTCAGGGGAAAAATGTGCCGTAATTTCTCTGCTGCAGCAATATTTGTGCTAAAATTTTCAACAACAGAAAGCCTAGAGATGTACCACTGCAAATATGTTGTTGGCTCAAGAAGCTAAAGAATGAGAAAACTGTAAGCTGAAAACTACAGTGAACAGACTGTCAGGAGCTTTGTAACAGATGCTGTTAGTAGCTGCAGCTGTAGTATCATCAGAAGAAATACGATTGTGTCTAAATTGTTTTCTATGATTGTGTCTAAATGGTTCTGCATTTTTACAAGTTAATGGCCTTTTCCAATATGTGAGGTCCAGAGGTAAGGTCATTCTCAACATTATCAGATTTATTTGTGCTTTTAACATCTAAATACATAAATAGTAATTGCACTACAGTTCAATGAAATACTGCAGTCATTTGTCTTTGTCCCTCGTGTGGGTCCCACAGCAATATGATTAAAAGTGATCAGAGCATTCTTGCACCTGTGTCCTGCTTTCATGAGGGTGATGTCAGGATGTGTTTCTTGTTAGCCGTGTGTGTAAGCTCTTAGGAAACAAAAGCCAGCCCAGTGCAGTAGTCAAGGCCACAGTATTGTCCAGTAGTGCGTGTGGCCTAAACGGTACAGAGAGGGCTGTGCGGCGAGTGCCAGTGTATTATGAGGTGTTGAATCTGACCTTCTGATGAAGGCTGCTCTTGAGCCAAGGAGATAGACAGTGCAAGATAATGTTAACAGTCAGAGGGAGGAGACTTGGGATAAAGGAAACCATGAGATCTGAAAATTAATTCCTGGCCTTCAGTTGCCAAGAGGCAGAAGGAGAAACTGTGAAATTTTCAGGGTTCATATAAGCTTCTTGGGATGCAAGTGCATGCATGTGTGTGTGCATAAATACGTATTTATTTTCATATACTCTTTCAAAATGCGCTTATTCTGTACCTTATTCATTGATGGAATGTGAAAACTCCATCCAAGGAAGCGTGTGGGAGTGCCAATGACTGTTCCAAAGAGAGAACGGTTGCCCAAATGTGAGTGCCAGGAAGCTAGGCAGAGTGGATGGAGCTGGCAGAAAATGTGTTTACCAAAGCAGTCCACATTCGAGGCATTAATAATTGGCAGAGAAGGATGGAACAACTCCTCCCAGACACCTCCTGCTCCTCAGAGCCTCTCTTGGCTCAACAACTGTCCAACCACATTCTCTCCAGAGCTCTCTTGGGAAGAGAATTTTTCAGAAGAGCTGTGAAAATTTCAGAACATACACATCACTTTTTGCACAAATAAATGCATGCGAGCTAACTACAATGGTGATGACCCCAGAGTCAAAATTAGGTGGTTTTTTTAGGGAATGATCAGATAATTGAATATGGTCACATTTCAGCAGCTTAGTAAATGTCCCTCCCAGTTAAGTCACCACTGCTGTTAGTCTTTCACTCCGGTTGAAGCAAATGCACTTTACCTCACAGGTGGAGTAACGTAAGAGTGCAAGCAAAAACCGAGCAGACCAGCTGGCTGTTGAAAACTTCATTCTCAGGAGCTTGGTCACATTTGGCTGTGCTCTCAGTACACAACACAGACCTTTCACAATACCTGGACGGTTTTAATTTTTTTCTGGCTCTCCTTTTTTTTTGCTGGTCCATGCACTTACTACATAAAGGTATTTCTGATGCTGTTTCTATTTCTGAATGTGTTTAATAAGGTTAGCGTTGAATTACATGGAAATTGTTCAGCTGCTTGATCACTCACTGAATAAGCTTTGCTCATCATTTAATCTACTGGTGGTATATTGCACTGTGAGACTCGTGTGATTTGCCTGAACTGGTTAGGGGGGCTCAGATGGGAAGTGCTATGTAAAGCTTATTGGAAAGTGCAGTTTAGTCCATTTGCAGAATCATCACATTTTCTCTCTGATGTTGCCATGTTCTTCTGTGAATGTTCTCTAGAGCAGCAGTTGTGCAGTGTTTTAGGTGGCTGCTGCCCCTCCCTGAGACTGCTGGATATTTTGAGCTCTGTGAAGGGAAGGTATATTGGCATTAATTACACAACAGAGGAATGTTTTGAAGCCTTTTGTGAAAGGTTAGAGATTGCAGTTTTGCTAACAGAAAAACAAATCCAAATCCAATGAATTGGTTGGGAATTGTTTTTGTAACTGTATGAATTTTTTTGCAGGGGGGAGGGGGAACCATGCTGCAGTCTGTGGTAACTGCATTAAGAACTGTTCACTGAAAAAAGGAGTAGACTGAAAACTAGGAACAAACCCAGACTAATGGTGTTGCACTGTTTTTTGTTTTAGGCTTTCCTGAAAAAGTAACAATAAAGCAATGCTATCGTCTTCTGGGAAACAGCCTCAATGTACATGTGGTGGCAAAATTGATCTCCATTCTACTTGGATAATTTAGAACCTGAATATATATGGACTGGTGACAGAAAATACTTCCATCTTTCAAAAGAAAGCTGATAGAAGCTGAACAAAAATCAGAGCTTACCAAAGTGTCTGTCCACACGTTTTGCTGAACAGTTCTGATATATTTTTAATGGCTTGCTTTCATGATGGATTTGAACTGTAGAGGTGTTTTATTCAAATGGACATTTCTAGGACTTGATTGCTTTATTTAAATGTCCTTTTTACTTTGCAAAATGAAAAAGGGCATAATTTACAAACACTTCAATTAAATTGGATAGACTACTTTATTTATCTGAACATTATTTTCTCAATATGGTATGAAAAGGCTCTAAGTGTCAAAACTGTTTTAACTAAGTTCAGAGAACATATTCTACATGTAAAATGTAAATCTGTAAATATGAGTTCTCCATTCTGAAAAGACTTTCTGTATATGTGTTCTGAACTTTTGATACGCTTTTTGTAGCTCATGAAACTATTACATTCATTATTTTGCATACATTTTTTAAGAAGACACAGTCTTATTCCTTCTGATTGTCTCATCCTCTCTAAATTCTGGAACCCAATGGTATCTGTCTGGAATGATTTGTTCAGGTGCAGCTGAATAAAAGTATTTCAAGATTATCACAACCCTGACAATAACTTGCCTGTTTCTGTTCTCACATTATTCAGGATAAGATCCTTACTGAAGATCTGTATATGAAAGACATAAAAAATTTAGAAGCTCCATGTTTAGCTTCCTATGGCATAAGAACTGGAGAAAAACTGTATGGCCTGCTTCTGAACATTTCTTTATGCAATTCGATAGTAGTATTGGGTGTGTTTAGGAGTATCTGTTGGGATGACACTGCTGCATGTGGCCATCCAGAGTGCCACCATTGTACACCACCTCACAGAGCCGGACTGAATAGCTTTTTAATCAAGTCTTGTGTGTTTAATGTCTCTGAAAGTAGAGAAAATGATGGGAAAACTGAAAGCCCTCTAAAGTTGTTCTGGTTGTTATTTTCCCTTACAGATAATATGATATTGGAATGTAGAGAAAAGAAAGCTTGAGGGAGAAAAAAATGAGATTATAAGCATCCGTTAGGGACCTGATGTGCTACAAACCAGAAGAATTTTGTAAAGTGACTGTCATTCCTGTGCACCAAAGCAGTAAAAATTCCCAATCCTGAAAAAGAATGATTTTTCTCCCCCTCCCTCCCCTCCGGCCCATGGGATGACATGGGAACAGTCATCTGGGTTTGGTAATGCAGGAGAAACTGAAGACCATAGAGAATAGAGCTGCTGTAGAGATCCTGTAGCTACTCATATCTGCTGTAGTCTCTCTTGGTATTTTGTGCCATACTCTCTTATGTTGACTCCTGTGTATTTCTTCTTCAGTCTAGGGCTGTTCCAGCTGCAAAAGAGAAATGGAAATGGTTTCTCCTAAAAGAACTCTGGACTAGGCTTTAGGGCAGGATGAGGTTGGCCTCTGTCTTTTCCTGGTCACGTGTAGTACTGTAATGGCAAAAAAGTACTGGACTAATGTTAGTCTGTGCTGGCTCCTAAACTGCTGAGAGCAGGCGTGGTTCTGACTGAACCACAGGGATCTGTTCACACAGTGGTTATTGTGTAGATTTATCAGCCAGATCAGTAACTAGTAGCTATATGGTCTTGTTCTTGGGAGAAATGCGGTAATGTGAAGATCTGTTGTATTTTAGCATGATCCAAACATTGGTATGAAAACAGAGGATATCAATTTTATGTATAAATTGGAATTTCTTTCAGATAAACCATATAAATAATCTGATTTTTTTGCCTCGCTATAATAATATTTGGCAAAATATTACTATTAACAATTAATTTTCAAATCTTTAAAGTGTAAAACGTATTTTAATGATTTATATGCCACTTGTAAGCAAGCAGTCTTAAAGTGTAAGTTGAAACTTACCTAACTGCATCTAAAACTGATACAGTAGTACAAGCCTAAGTTGACAGTGAATTTTAATTCAATGTTATTGTGAAGACTGACATCTGTTTGCTAGTCCAAGCTGTTTCTGAAGGAAATACTTTGAAAGAACAGATTTCAGAGTTGTAAATATGTGTGTATTTTACCCCTGCTAACCCTGTAATACCAGCGCAGCTAAATTGAGCCACTGCTCCTTATCCCCTCAGTTTGTCATTAATGAACTGGTTTACTGAGCTCTGTTGGGTTGTACCTGCTTGACCTCACTTGATGACCATGTTGCTTCCTTTTCCAAGCAGTCTGCTAATCCTAAGTGCTTTGCAGCCTACATCAGTGCTGTACTTTGCAACTTCAGCTTAAGCATTTTCACAGCAATGAAATGTGATTACAAAAGCAGGTGAAAGGTGAAGGAGTGAAATCTGGAAAACAGCTTTGGAAAGGGAAGGAGATTTCCAGAACCTGATTTTTGGTTTTGGAGCTCACTCACTGTGCACATCTGAAACATGTTTCATTATCTGGGTGAGGTGACGTGGTTGTGTTCCCTCAAACTTGAGAATTCCACTGAGAAAAAGGATGTCATATGGTCATGTGGTGTTATAGCTTGCCAATTGCCTTAGAAAATGTCTTCCCTACGTCAGCTGGTTCCTATCTGAGTTAATCTGGAGTTTCCCCACACTCATGAAGAAACCTGTCTAGCAGCAAAGTTACTAAAAAACCATTTGTTTAACGCAGTGAGTTTGAGTATTTTTTGATACTTGAACTCAAAGTGTTCTAATGGAGGCGCATCCCTTAATGCAGTGAATGTAAGGCTCCTGCCCAGAGACTTTTTTATGTCACATTTTACTTACCCTCATAGAAGAAGTATAAGGATTTTCAGGAATCTCTATATCGCAGTCTGGGAAAATATTGGTTGGTGATAACACTATAATATGTCATAAACTTAGTCAAACAAATGGTAAGCCCATTTTGGTTTTGGTAGAGACATTTCAATAGAATTGTGAACAGGCCCAGTGCTTCGAAAACTGCAATTCTGTGTACTGGTTGTCATGCATATTTAAAATAAATAGAAAAAATGGAAAATACTTGTCACATCTCAAGGATTCAGTTCTCAGCTCACCCTTCAATATCGCTGCTCTAATTTCTTGCTCTTTGTACTAAAGTTTAACACTTGGCTTATTATCTAAATACTGAATTATATTTCTTTTCCTTAGCAGTTTAATGTATTTTGTCTTGTATGTATTTGCAACCTCTTAAGTGTTGTATGATTTTCTATGTTGTTTAAACAATATGCCGTATTAGTAAGGATTTGGAGGACACAAAGTAATAAGTTAAGAGCGCTAGGCATTTTTGAGCAGTCCTATATAATTATTGTAAAAAGTAGAACTGGTCAAAGAAATATCCAGGGAGAAATAATGTGAAAGCATGAAAAACTAGACACAAAGCCCATAATAATTCCATTAGCCATTTTCCTTTTGCTTGTGCAAATATGAGTATTCTGGTGTTGCAGTCTCATTAGGGGGAGTTCATGAAATACTGAGTAGTGATAGTATGTTACTTCAAGTGGTATTGTGAAGAGCGTGAAGAGATTTGTGTTATTTTTGTTTTTAATTGATTACAAGTTTAAGGGAATTTATACAGCTGTTGAAGAAAAGAAATACATGGCCTGGGGGGATTAGGCAGCCATCTGTGAAGGCAAGAAAACTCGGTTGTTCTCTTTGACTTTCCTCGACCTGGTGCTTTTGACAGTGGAAGGAAGCTGGACAAGGGATCTTCTGGTAAGAGCTCTGGTGAAGCAAGAAGAGAAATTGCAAGGGTTTAAATCGAGTGGAACAGACCACTTTTAGTGAGAGAGGATTGTTGGATCAAATGTCGGAAGGCTACTCTGGTAGGATACCCTTCACTAGGATTCAGAAGACTGCAGCAAAAGAGTCCCTAAAATTTCTTCCAGTGAGGAACCTCTCTGATTTTAAATTCAGGAATACATCCTGAAATCCCAGCTTCATTGAGAGCAGGTATGTCATGTGCTTTTTTCCATGCGCTGGGCTGTTGTAACTCAAACTTTTTTAAATTACCACCTGGCATTTGGAAGCAAAGCATGTTGATGGTACTGATACATTTTCTCTTAGACAGTAATAAATAGCTTTGCTTAGTTCAAATGTTTGCCTTGTATATATTTTTAAAAATAAACGAAACCATTCTGTTTATAAATAATACACTTAAAAATGGGATTCTTCTCAGGATTGCTATTTCTGATAGGCATTTTGACTGTATTTTGTCCATATTTGCTGATTCTTTGTATATGTGTTGTAAGGTGAAGCATGGAACAAAGGAAAACACTGGACAAGTTCATGGAATAAAACTCCTTTGAAAGCACTGACTAAGGAGACTTCTGACTGAGAGGTGCATGAGCTTCAAGTAACTGGAGGCAAACAGAGTACGTAGGAGAGGTAGTGTTTGAGCTGTCCTCTTTGTGTACCTGTCATTTCCTATCTGCTCTTGGCCACTAGTGGAGACAGGGTACTGACCTAGATGGATCTTTTTCTAACCCACTATGACCATTCTTACTTTCTTACATTTTTGTGGTGACAGAATGCCAGTATTTGTCATCACAGCACTAACAGACAGCAAGTGGCTTTACGCACTTAGCTGTCAATAAAAGCCAACAGTGCAGAATAGAATGAATGTGAGGGAGGTTGTGCAGCCAGGTCCATTCATGGCTCTAGGGTTGTTAGTGAAGAAGGGTGACTATGCAAATGGAATTCCCTAAAAATAACCCCAGTGTTAAAGCAATTGGAATGTGTTAAAAGGACTGGAATAATCATTAGAAAAGAACAAAGCCAATATAACTGACTGGAAACTTTTCATGAACCTAATTTCAAAAAAGAATGAAATGGAAAAAAGGAAGCATCAAAATGGTTGGTGGTTTGTAAAAATAAAATGTGTAGGAATTAAAATCAGAAAGACAGAAGAGCCAAATTACAAGTCTCCTAAGGAAAGTAAAAACTGTTAAAGTAAAAAATTGTTAAAACTGGCTTCATTGTGATAAAGGAATCCAGGGAGAATTGGGACAGTAGATCAATTCCAGCTGAAGTAGGTGACTAAATCAAACTCTTACCTTTGTCATTTGCTATTAGACACTGAAAAACTCAACTTCCTGGCCACTTAGTTTAACTTCATTAGCAGGTAACTTCATCAACTGTGTTGAGGGAGCGGAATCTTAAGCAGGTGTCAGAGGGTAGAATGCTGAGAAGAAAAGAAATCCTTGTGGAGGGCTGTGGGAAATGGAGGCCTGCAGCTGCTGCAGCTGGTGGGGAAGGTGCTGTGGCCATAAAACTCTCCAGACACTTGTGAAGAGAAGGAAGGAGGTGATGATAGGTGGTTAACGGTAAGGGACAGAAAGGGGAATGTTATTTTTCGGAATCATCCCTGTTTTATGTAAACCCTAGGGATGGTGATCCTCTGCACAGGGCCTGATAGCAGCTTAGTGCTTGGTTGTCTCAGAGCTGTAGGGACACACACAAAGCGCTGAGTTAACACAGAGCATGGTTTACACCATGAATGTGCAAGGAACAAGTGCACATTTGTACCATGTAGGTAACAGTGCAAAAGTATGCATACATGCATACATGCAAAAGTATGTTGTGTATCACTTTTGAGCACTAGAATGTTATTAGAAAGAGGAAAGATGAAAGACAATCCAGGGAAGTGAAGGTGGAAATACTGGAAGATAGGATCTCAGCTTAGGGAAAACTTGAGTAAATGTGCTCTTCTTAGGATTTAAGCAGCAATATTTGCCAATATTTGAGTGATAACATTGAATAGCAGGGATCTATTTTTGCATCTATGCAAAGAAAATTAAATTATTCTTTGTTAGCCTTCCATTAAAAAATTAGCCAGTTTTGGGTTCGCACCAATTGCTGCCCTTCCTCCATTTATAAAGGTGGCATTGTCACAAACTCATGACATGTCTGTGCATCTGAGTTGACTTCCTAGAAGTAATTAATGTGTATTGAATTTTTGTCCTTGATTTGAGTCAACTCTTGTGTTCTACACCAGTGTCTTTGAATTGCAGGAACAAACTGCTGGAGAAGTAGAGGGATACCACCATTTCATTTCATGCAACTGCACAAGAAGGTGCTAAAGTGTAGTCCCTGCTAGTACAGGATGAACTTCAACCAGAATTAGAGACAAACACTCCATTACTCTCTGCCAAATTTGCACACAGTCTATATTCTTTAGAGCTGTTTCCTGAGCCATCATGTTAGAGAGGTACTAAACAACCTGTCCCAGGAGGAGGGGTTCATGCCAGCTCTTCTTAGAAAGAAGCCCCTATTCTTGTGCCAGACATTTGCAGCTTTTCCATTCTGTTCCTCCAAAAATGATGCTCAATCCAGTGTATTAAAGTAAAATTAGAAGGTGTGGACCTATTTTTCTCCTTAAGATGATTTCTAGATTTCTCAATTTGGCCAGCCTAAGGTGTATTCACTAGGAATAAAGAGTAAATTAACTGAAATCTGGAAGGTCTAATGAAATGGAAAATAATGTGTCATGCAAAGTTTGAGTGAATGTTCAGCGCTCTCTTTCCATGCTATAATCAGTGCATAGTCGAAGTCAGCTGGTCTTCAGGCCAACCATTTTCTAAGCTATAAAGCCTGCGGGAATAGAAGGTGAATTTCTTTTTGTTCTTGCATTAGCAACCTTCTCCTCATCCTTCATGGTTTATTGCTCACTGGTTATTGGTATATTGGAGCTAATTAGTTGGAAAGGGAAGCCTGAATCAAAGCTTGACAGGCAGCAGAGAGAGTCAATGCATGCTCAGTATGCAAAAGAAATGAATAGAGAAAAGGAAGGATTTTGTGCCGCACAGCCGAAAGCCAGGATGGAAACTGTCAGCACACAATGGACTTTGTGGAAGGAAGTTCCTGGAGGATGCATACACTCAACCAGCCTCATAAGGAGTGCGGGTGTAGTTGGCCTATAGTTTATTCAAGCTTACACCCAACTGACAGTTATACAAACTCAGTAAACTCTTAAAACAAAAAGCAAATCAAAAAGAGCAAAAAAACCCACCAGGCAGACTTTGGAACTGACAGGAAGAATGTTAATGAGCACTAGTTTAATGGACAGTACAGGATATCCAGAGGCAGAAGGTGTCTAGTCGACTAGACAGAAACATTGATAATTCATCCATGCTGTCCTATTCCTGATCAACGGAGGTTTCAGAGCAAAAAGCATAATAGTAAATTAGTAAACAGAAAAAATGGAGGGACAGATTCTCAGTTGGTGTAAAATATTGTAGTTCATTTGGATTGAATGGAGCGGTGATATCTCCAACAACTGAGGATACAATTCTGTGTTTTTATGGAAACTATCCCCAATAATGATAAAGGATAATCCATGGAAATTTCTACTTCTTTTCCTCTGTTCGGGTGGGAATGGGTGATAGACTTAGTCTTCTGGAGACTGCAGGCTGCTCCAAGTGAACATCCAGAGGGCTGAGCTGCTGTTACCACACCAGTAGGTACATGGGACAGGCTGTCTCCCATGGGTTCAGGAGGAGCTTCACTTCTGCCCTTCAGGTCCCCAGGCAGCAGCAGTGACTGTTGGGCCACCTGCATCAGAGTCTGTCTGAGTACAAGAAAAGTGGTCAGCAGGATGATGCTGTTCTGAATTCCAAGGTAAGTTTCTGAAAACACAGGTAATAAAATGTAATAAAAATCTAGTTTTTATGCAAACAACAGGAAATAGTGGAGGTGGTGCGATAAAGCTGGTATAATCTCAGGCATTATGGTTATTCACAGCAAAGATCAAGTTATTATCTGTGGCAGCACCACATTAGCTGTCCTGACTTCAGATTCATGTTTACAGTCCACCTCTGTCTCTTTTTTGAGGTGATACTAATATTTTTTGTCACCACATCCAAATTCTTCACAGGTTGCTTTACCTTTTAATTCTTTCACCTGTGAAAGCTGTAGAGTTCATTCAGTTCCTTAGTTCCAGGGCAGGTCCATCTGTAGGTGACAAGTCCAAACTGGAGCAGAAAGAAAGGCTGGTCAGGGTTAGGAAGTGCAGGAGCTCCGTGGCCTCCAGGAAGGTCTGGGACTTAAAGTATCAGTGAATGGTGGCTGCTGTCATCTTTGAGCAAGAGCAGCTAAAACTGTTGCTTCTCTTTTCTTCTCAGTAGAGTTTTGAAATGTGACCAACCTGAATAAATTATCTGCTAAGCAAAAAGGAAAATCAAAAAGAATGGTGCTGGGCCTGGAGATTCAGGAAGCTCCTGGCATGAGGAAGGAAAACACGCACAGAGCTCCCCTAAGCAGGAAAAACAAAGCACGGCAAAGTCTTGAGCAAGGGGAATATGGAGACTCTGGCAAAAGCAGAGGGGAGGTGGGACATGGACTGTGTCAGGGCTTTCAGCAGCAACAGCCTGGGCCTCAGCATCTAGGGACTGAGTCACCCTTGAGTCAGAGCAGCCATATTTGGTTAAAATTGTATTTTGCTGTTGCAATCCTTGGGACACTGTTTGGTACTGCTTAACTTGTTTGTGTCATCTGACCAATAAACTACTGCCTGGAAGCTTCTCTTTCTATACAAATATTCCTTGCCAGCCACAGTGGGTTTTATATGTGGGGTTGTTGGTTTGTTTTTTTTTTCTTCCCCTTTTTGGAACAATTTAAGTCCTTTTTGTGCTGCCAAATAATCTTTTGTTCACCCATGTGGTGCAGAATGCGAGAGAGTGAGCCCTTTCTGCAGTAACCAGTTGCAGATTGCAAGGTGCTTGGAGACAGTGGGGTCCTCAGCTGTACAAAGGTCAAACAAACTGATAAAATACAAGCAGATTTCAATCAATGATCTCTCAAAGCTCCTGAAACGAAAAGACAAAACGAGAAAAATGCATTTAGTGTCTAGAGGATTTACATGCTGTCAATCTTTAATTAAGATATCTGAGATAAAGTTCACCCTAGCAAGACAAGACGGCAGAATGGGCACCTTGTGAGCAAGGAGAGCAAAGGGCACCTGGGCTCACAACAGCACAGTCCAGCACTGAAGGTTTCACTTCAAACACAGGGCAGCTGGAGGAGAGCAATGCTTTGGGCTGCTCCTGCTCCTGTGCTTTTAGTTGTGTTTTTATTACTGACTGGATTGAGCTGTGAATCAAACCACCATGAAAAAAAGAGGCAGAAAAGAACCGCTTATGACGAGCAGTAAGTACCATTGCTTGCAAATTCTGTTTGTTCATATGGTTCCTTCTAAGGGCTGGTAATGAGAACAGAATGGCTTTACTGCAGCTCTTTTTTACATACTCTTCGGCAGATATGTGTAAATGATCTCTTTTTTTTTTCACCTCCACAATACAACAGGCCTCGTTTGTCCTCAGAGCTGGGCAATTTGGTGTTCCATGCTGGCTCCAGCAAAAATATTGAATTTAGAACTGGACCACTGGGGAAAGTAAAAATTAATGAAGAAGACCTCGCAGAGATTTTTAGTCAGGTGATATAGTTACTTTCCTTAATATATTTTAATTTTCAGATTTGCACATTAATAGTTAAATTGTCTTTGCAAGTGTTTGTTGTGTTTTGGATGATTGTATTTTTTGTTATCTATATCAGAAGTCTAATATTAAAGTAAGCTATTGCAGACTTGTAAAGTAATCATGTCATTACAGAAGATAATTAAAAGATTAAATTGTATATGTAGCAGAGCTCTCTGTATTTAAGTGGACTTTATAATAGCAAAGTTATGCAAGGACAAAACTTTCCTAAGCTTTTGAAAAAGCAAAGTTTGTTTCACATTATCTCTGTTGTTTAACTTTAGGTGAAAGAGAGTCACACAGAGATTCAAGAACTTAAAAAAGCCAGTGGTGCCTCTCAGAACATATCCCAGCAGGTTGCTCTACTGACCTCCAAGGTGAGCCATACCTTCGTGTTATTCTCCTCCAGCATTCCCAGTTTTCTGTTCCTCACACTAACATTAAACAACCTGATTAATTTTGGTATTTCCAGACTTCAGTTCAGGGAACTGGAGCAGAGTCCACACTTAACATCAACTTGGAGTCTGTGTTTAATTTTGAGATACTTACTCAGAAAGTCTGGAGACGATGGAAATATTTCTGTAAATCCCCCCATAGTTTCCAGTTACTGTGATTCTTCTTTTGTTCATTGTCAACATGTCAATAGACTATATCCTCTAATATTTATGGAAGTGTAATCCTACTATATTCTGGAAGTGGACCATGTATGTTTTTATAGTTGTTACACAGACATTCCATTCCATAGGTGAAATGGACTATAGGGGTTTGCAGTGGAAAAAAAACCCAAACATGCCGTAGTTTAGTTTTTTCCCTGCTCTTTAAAATTTTTCTCCAAAAGAAGATTTTGAAACCTTTTGTCTGATTTAAGTTTCTTTTGTTACAGTGTTTCCACAAGTTCCTTACAGGAAAATATTTTGTAGCCTAAGAGACCTTCCCTCAGGAAAATTGTGATAATACATATCTGTGATATTCCCTGATTCAGTGTCAGTTTGCTGTGTGTGTCTACAGCCCACTGGGATATGGGGATCCTCTTCCTGGCTTTCATTGTACTGTCCCAGACCTCCGTCCTTCACATACGTGCGAGGACTCGAACAGTCCCACAGGAATATTCACATTCTCAGTGTTGAGCACCTGAATACATCTTTGCAAGACTGAGTCTTGCCTTTTGGATCCAAACTGGGACATGTCTCAGCTGTCATTTCTTGAACAGCCTAAACTACCAAAATACCAGTGAATGGGACCTGATTTGAAGCTGAGTGTCACCTGGTTTCACAAACCAAATATTCTCTTTTCTCAAAGGAAAATATTTTGTTAGCCTTCCAGCCTCCAACACATACTTCTGTGGTCACTGTCCTACCAAGCACAATGTAATTTGCATTTCTTTTGCAGATAATGAGTCTTGATAACCAACTTCAAAGCTTAGAGCAGGTAAGTAAATGGGAAGCAGACGAGAGATCAGAAAAGAAAATCCCAGCCCCAAGTAAATAAAGTGCGGTTACAATGATTAAATAGCTAAATGATTTATTTCACCCCATGCATTCCTCAGGAAAACTTTTTTTGTCAACAGAAGGCAAAAAAAAAAAAAAGCCAAGATTTGTGGAAGAGGTGAATTACCTTCTTAGAAAACATAAACTGTGTAGGAGCCTGCATTTCTTAAGGGAAAAACAGTTGTGTACTCAAGAACAACAACTAGATACCAAGGAGAAGTAAGCTTTTCCTTCACTGGTCTGTCAAGACAAAGACCAGAAAATTCAAACTAGATTTTTATTGTACTGGAACTAGCTAATTTTCAATTGTTGTCTGTTTCTCCAGTGAGCTTGTGACAAGCCACACCTACAGGTGCCAATAAAAACAGTTGTCACATGAGTTGCCCATGGAATCAAAAAGACAAGATAACCCTCTATCTAGACCCACAGGCTGCTGCCAAAGAACGGTCTCTTGATATTTGCTTTTTTACAGGGCTTTTCTCATCCTAGTGTTTGCCGTTCTGTGTATAACCAACCATAATGTCATTATTTTGTACAGGGATAAGTGAAACAGCTCAAAACCTTTACAAATCAACTTCGTTGAAAAAGGTGGGAGGAGTGATCCAAGAAAGAATGTAAAAAAAACCCAAAACAAAACAAAAAAAGATTTGTCTTGAAAATAAATGTTAATGGAATATCAGCTAAGCAGCAACCTCATTTTCTGCTCTTTTCCTGGGTTTCAGACTATCCAGAAGAGAGCCTGCAGTAGTAACCCCTGTAAGAACTCAGGGACCTGTGTAAACTCACTGGATGGTTTCTTTTGCCTCTGTCCCAGCAACTGGCAGGTGAGTCTTCAGCCTCCTTGACTGCGGAGTGTTTGAACTGTTACATGCAGGCGATGGCCTGTGAAGTCAGTGATTCTTGGCAGTTCCCACAGCAGAGAATTAGTCTCTGGTTTTTGCTGAGCAGTGAACTGAACTGCGTGCCTTGCTGTTGATCTTGCACAAGGATAGGGAGAGAATGGGGGAAGGGATGGAATATTTATTCAATCTCAAACAGGTAAGACAAATGGGGGTGTAAGTAATCGATGGCATTCTGAGATTTTTAAATCCAGAGAATTTAATGCTTTAATGGTGCTGTTAAATGCACTAGAAATGGAAAAGTTATATCTTCTTCTCAAAGGCTTTCAACTTGAAAGTTATCCCAGCAAGATTTGGGTCAAAATTGATGTGCTTTCCTGATAGAAGCAGTTTGAAAGGAAGTTTTCTGAGCCTTTTGCTAACTGGAAAGTAGGGGGAATGACAGTAATGTGTTGTTCATACGCTTTCTACGTCTGAAACATTTTATGCCCATCTGACTGATAACAAGGGTCACAGAAACACAGTTGAAAAATAGAGTTTTGTTATTATGTTTCATAAGGGAAGCTGTGCTGATAACAGCCCATGGTTTGTGTATCTTTGAAAACTATTTTAAACATTGGCTCCATGGTTTGCTTCATTTCTCAGTTATTTGGAAAATAAACTGGGTTTCCATTTCATCTTAGGGTCCCCTGTGCTCAGTGGATGTTGATGAATGCCAGATTTTTGCTGGAACTGCATTAGGCTGCCAGAATGGAGCCACTTGTGTGAACACACCAGGCAACTACAGGTAACTTCTCAAAAGTAGACACAAATATCCTGTGTTAATGCTGTTATTCTGTTATAAATACTCTGTTATTTTTGTACCCCATATCATACCTGCAGCACAAGTTCTAGAAGGAAGTCTTTTAACATCTATGCACTATAATTCCTTGCAGTCTGAGAAAATATAAAATCCTTAATACACTGTACACTGAGCCCACTGCAGACACAGAAGCCCCTCCAAAGCCATTGCCTGCTTTGACACAAAAACTCTCAGGAACCAGATCCATCACACAGCCATGCCAGGGGAGAAGGCTGCAAATTGAACACAGGCTCCAGTGGCCCACCCTCCTTGCTGTAGGTGCAGATGCTTTAATGGAAATTTACTGCACCGTGGGATGTTGCTGGGGTGGTGAGATGCAGCATGCTGGTCTGTAACCAGCGCTCGCCAACGTGCCCACCTACCATAATCACACCACCTTCCCTTTGTTATCACCTACCCCTTGAGATCAAAGGGACTGGGGAGATTAAAGAGGTGAATAGCTTTGGCCCAGCAAAGGCTTTGAGCTGTTGGAAATCTCCTGAATATATTGGCAGCCTTGATCACTGCATTCCCAGCGCACTCAGTTGGTTAGACCCTGGTGCTAATGACACCAAGGTCGCGGTTCAGTCCCCATATGGGCCATTCATTTATGGGCTGGATTTGGTGATCCTTGTGCGTCCCTTCCAACTCAGAATATTCTGTGAAATCAGAAACAGTTCTGTGAAATGCCTTCGCTCCCTCCAGAAACACAGGCACTGCTGAGACAGCAGCAGAGCAAGGAATGCACAGTCCTGTCAGGCATAAAGGAAGGAGAGATGCCTTCTGCAGCCAGCTGGCCAAGAGGGTGCCTGGCCTGCCTGTGTGCCAGGCCCCATGGACATGAGGCCCTTGGAGCACACCCTTCTCTGTCTGTGCCCAGCTCCTTAGGAAACATGCAGTTGCTTACAGGGCAAGCCAGCCTGAACGTTCTGTCTTATTTTCCAAAATGTCAAATAATCTGGTAAATAAATAACTTTCAGATATAATACAAAGCTATCCCTGTGCAACAGGAACAAGCAGGCTGGAGAGCATGCCACAGCTTTCTGCACAGCATTTTGTCTTCTGCTTCAGCATGAAAATTGTAGCCCCCACAAATATTTGCTTGGCATAACACCAGCTTATAGTGCTTTGTCAGTTCGTGGAGGAACCTCACGCCAGGGAAGTGCTCCTCGTGCTTCAGCATTAACACTGAGTTTGCCGAGGTGTCACTGGGGTGTGATGCTTCATGTAATCTTGTCTTTGATTTTAAAGGATGTTTCTAGCTCATCTGTAGCTGTCCCCAGCACAGATATTTGTCAAGGGAACAACACACAAAGCAGTCAGCCTTTGTTTCTTACTGTGCTCAGAGGTGTCGTGTACAGGTGTGTGACTAAATTGAGATTTGAGAGGACAAACTTCTTGCCTTTCTTGCTGGTGTTTTCATTCTGTTAGTGCAGTCATGACTCCTGTAAGATTCTTCCCCAGTGTAATCCTTGCCCTCTTTGGTACTTGCTGAATCAGTGGTTCCTGAAATGACCTAAGATCTCTTCATAAGTCATCCAAGTCTTAGTATGACTGCTTTTGTATTACGCAGTCACGATTATTATATAGTCCTTTCCCCAAGTCCATTGTACTGTATCATTCACATATTGTCTTACTCATTTCTGAGTGCTCCCCCGATGCTAAATCCATCCCCATGTAGAGTGCGACATATTCCAACAACTGTGGGGACATTGCTGCTGAGCTTTCTGGGACCCAGCATCCCAGGTCACCCCACTCCTGCTCTGGTGTACTTATATACACGAGCATGGGCTGCAGGTAAAGAAGAGGTTAATAATTGACTTTCCACAACCCCCAGTAGGTAGCATGGAACGGAACATAATGCAGTCTTCATTCTCTGTTCAGATTCTTTGCCCCCATGCTTTTCTTGTAATTCAGGATGGCACTGAAGTGTGAGGAAAAAGAGCAGCTATCCAGGAAACACCTTCTTCAGTCAGAACCTTAAGGGGTCATTGCATCAGTTGAATGAAAGGCTGTGAGAGCCCCCAAGTCTATTGGACATCTGTGTCACACCCAAAATAACAGGGGCCTCATCACAACATGCCATCAGCCATGTGACAGCACCAGGGCAGTGCCGAGCAGCAGTGCATCACAATTTGGCTGCAGTTCCTTGCAGTGTGACCTACTTCTTGAATCTGTTCTCTGAGAAACTTCAGATGAGTAGCAGATTAATCTTTGCCAGACTAGGCAGGAGACAGTGCCATTGTTCTCCTCCTTTGGAAATGGTCAGGTTGCCTTGCTGTGTCCTTCGGAGTTGAACATGAAGCTCTGAATGTACTTTGAACATACAGAAGTCACTTGGTTCACTGACCTGTTGCCTCTGTGCTTGCCCAGGCTGAGCTGCTGCACTGATGAGATGGTGTGGGTCTGTCTGCCGTCTTTTCCAATAATGAACATGCTGTCTTGCAGTACTGCAGTTAAGCATTAAGCTGTTCTGGGTTTTTGAAGCCTGAGTTCATGTGGGTTGCTTGTCCTGGGTGCAGTTTTAGTTACCTGCAATTGGCTTATCAAACTGCTATTTCAACTGAGCATGTGACACGGTGGCAGGGACGGCAGTAGCTTATTGTATATAAATTGCTCCAAGGTCCAGATCAGATTCACAGAATACCCTTAATCAAATTCTGCAGAGAAATGCTTTTATAGAGGATTTTTCATTAGACAACTTAAAAGCAATCCAAGAAGGGTGTGTACTTGCCATATGTCTCTGTGAGGTGCAGACCTTGCAGCATATGACTTGCATCCAAATGAGAGTTTCACTGTCATTTTAATAAGAAACCAGTGATTTAATAGGTTTTCTCTAGGTTTAGGTCCATTTCAGGTGTATTTCAGAGCCTCAGATTTGGTCTATTTGGAAATAAAGAGCCAGAGAAAAGAGAAATGTTACCCAGTGACTTATAAGTTCCCAATTTCAGTTCCACCACATATGTACAATGCTGTAACTAAGGTCTGCCGTATAAATAAAAATGTGATGGATCTGGCAGCTTTCAAGCCAGATCCTCCCAGCAGAATGCATTTCTTCAACCCACTGCTTTGTTTTTCCCATCAGCCCCAAATGCCACCTCTTGCACACCACATTTACTTAGAAGTTGGGCCGCTGCTGTGACAGCAGCTGCCCCTTGTTATGGTGTGGGTGTGAAGACACCCCACTCTCTGGGGCAGGCCAGACATGGCATTTCTGCATATTGCTGGAGGTAGGATTTTATGCACTTGGCATCATAAACTGCAACAGACAGTTTAGGTGCTCTTGGACTGAAGTGCTGTGTTCCAGGCTCATATTCTGTTTGAGTTTCATGTTAGACATTTCTTTTCTTCTGGATTTGCACTTATGAATGCAACAAAAGGCTGTAGATTCTTTCATAGGGCCAGGCAGTCATGGATATACACAAGTCCCACATGATTCTTCAGTCACTGCTGAACAGGAGCCTTGCCTCTGTGCATGATTATTAATGGGACTGTCAATATAGCTAAATAGATGTATTTTGTAAGGAACATCCCATAGAGTAGTAAATGATCTCTTATTGTGGCAATACACAATCTTTAACAGCTGTAGAAAAACAAATTTTTGATTTTTCTGCCTACTTTCACCATTAGCTGCTCCTGTACTCCAGAAACCTATGGGCCTCACTGCGCCTTGAAGTTTGATGACTGCCAGGCAGGGTCTGAGGTCCTCTGTGAGCATGGGCTCTGCATAGATGAAGAGAGGGATCAGCACAACAGGGTAAGGAACAACCTATAAATCTCATAATTCAGCACAGCATGAAAACCAACAAATAATGCTGAGCACTACAAAACTGTGTAACGCACATGGCTGCTGGAAAACAGCAAGAAATCCCACTATACAACATAACCTAAACTCTCTGTTGTCCCAAGGACGGCAGAAAGAATCAAAAATGTCTTGTGTCTTGTTAAACGTACTTGTCATAGCATTAAATCTACTACTACATCCATAGGGAGCTTGGGAATATTCCTTGAATAAGTCAGTCTTATTTGAAATATAATATTCTGATTGCTTGTTATTTGGGGAGTCCTAAGTTGCTCGAATATTTTACTACTTAAATGATCGAGAAGGACAAACATCATGAATCTCTTTTCCTGGGAAAAGGCATACCAGTGGAATATTATTGCCAGCGGCCTGGAAGCTGCCATGGCTGTCTGGCAACTGGGCAGCTGTTGCTCATCCTGGGTGCTCCTCAGTGTCAGCTGGAAGCGGTCTCTGACTCCAGGCCCGATCTTTCCAAGCATCTGCACTGGGTGGATGCTAGCACACCCTTGAGTGCTCTTCTGGAGCAAGCCAGCTCATTCCATCTGGGCAAGAATCTGGGTACAGGGTGTTCACTCCAAAGGGATAGATGCAACATGCCAGTTTTGGCTCCTTCCACTCAGAGCAGCCCTCCAGAACTACCCAGCCAAGCCTGTGCCCCTTAATACTGCTATACGTCCATGCACCATTTCAGTCACAGCACATATTTTTTTTGTTCTATGCTGTAAAATTATTGCTTTGCTTAATATATAGGAGTTTCACAACTCATCATTTATTTTCTGCCCACTTTTTGTGGAGAAAGCTTTTCAAAAGGGTTCAGTGTTGGCTTAATAGTGTCTGTTCCTGTGACTGTCAACAATAAAGCTCCCATTAGCTTTAATTGGGCCAAAGCTAAATAAATGCTGAAATCTGGCCATTAGTAAAGTTTACTAGAGAGAAAACTGTTTTCCTAAAAGAAAACATATATTTGCAATGTAATGCCAGTGCTGCACATTGCATAGATTACTGAGTAGTTTGATTAAAAATAAACAGCCAAGATGACTTAAGGTAGCTTACACTGATCAGTTTACCGTGGTTAAAAAGCAAGTTGATGACTTTTAATTATGTTTATGTACAGCTCTTAATTGCTCTTCATTTTCTCTGGGAGCTTTGGGGTAAATGACAGATTTCTTTCATGAACATAATGAATGAGCCCAAATTGCTTCCATAATTTAAATAGGTAAGTTCAGAGGAAAAAACAGACTGAGAAAACTACCAAAGCAACTTATAAAACAGAATACACAAGCCATGTAATGCTCTGAAAGCTTTCTTGCTATAGATTGAACATAATCTTATAAAATTGACTCCTCCTGCCTTTTTCTTGGCTATTCCAAATGTCTTAAATATGCAGTGTGATGTTTTCTGTGGCAGCCCAAGTACCGCTGTATGTGTGACACTGGCTGGATGTCGCCTCCTGGCAGCCCTGCCTGCAGTGCTGACATAGATGAATGTAGCCTCCCTGATCATCCATGTTCACAGGATCCCTTTGTGCAGTGCCACAACACTCCAGGCTCCTATTCATGTGGTCCCTGCCCCACAGGTATCACGTCCTTCCATGCTCTCAGGTGGGAGGGGGTGGCAGTAAGTACTACTGCCCGTGTGTCATAAACGAAGACACAGGACCAAGATGAAGAAACTCCACAAAATGCTTTGATCTGTACTCTAGAGAATAAAAGCCTACAGATTATGTGTTATCTAGGTAACACAGGCAGTGGAGTCTAATGTGTGATTTATCCCATCCTAAATCAAACATCTAAATAGATCTGATGTACCTTCATGTCCATTTGTGTAATAGGTCTGCAGTACTTCCAATATCCCTATGCTTACTGTCCTAAGGCAATATAAAAGTCTGATTGTCCCCTCAAACCATATAACAACCTACTGTTCCTCTTCTGGAGGTGGGCAGGTGGTGTCTATGGGAGGAGGTTTTGAAGTAGTTAACTGGAGTTACAGTGAAGCTTTGCTGCAAATTGTACATATGTGCCATAGACCAGAACTGCCTCGTCTTCAGGTAAAAGTGTGCTTGATTCTGAAATAACCAGAATACAGTTAAAATAAAACATTCTTGCACACACAGTTCCACCCTGCTATGTTTGTAACCTAATTTGCAGACTGGTATTAATTTTAATCAGTTATGAGAGGGACAGGTCTTTTGTGTTGATGAAGTGAAATTCAGAAGTTGTATTTTTGTGCTCTATGAAAAGATTTGGCCAACGGAAAAAAAACGAAAAGGTCAGTCATTTTCTACTCTAATGTCCTTTTTGTGCTGCTTTTTAGGCTGGCAAGGAAATGGCTACAGTTGCCAAGACATTGATGAATGTGCAAGTAGTAATGGAGGCTGCTCAACAGCACCGATGGTTCAATGTATCAACACAATCGGATCCTTCCGCTGTGGGCTCTGTCCACCAGGTAAAATGGATTTCTTGTTGATAATAATATGTAAGGGCTTAAAAGATGATGATTGAACACACTTGATTCTGTTTTGTGGTAGATTTAAGAAGCTGAAAATTGGTTTAATAGAAAGTGTCACATACACAATACAATACTGTAATACAGAATGCAGAGTCCAAATATATTCAAACTGCTTCAGCTATTAATGAACATTGTATAGAGTATTGAGTATGTCAGGAAAGATGATCCTCTGATACGTGTTTCTCTTGTCCTAGGTAACCCTTTTCAGCGTTAGAGCCCTGATTTGATGAAGTACTTACTTTACACAATCATTATGGGGAAACAAGGATTGCATAATTATGATAGTAATTTCATTGTCTGTATTAACTGAAAGAGTACCTTGTGTGCCATAAATCAGCTGTATTGTCTATCGTAAAAAAGGTCTTGATAATTGTCACGCTCTGAATGCTGTCTAAGGCAGCAGAATTTCCATCACACCACAGGTCAAGCAGTGGAAGTTGCAACTTATGTCTCCATAATTTGTGGTTTATGATTTAAAATGCTTTCTGAAAATCATGCTATAAATATTAGAAGCACTAGCAGGAAAAAAGTCTTTCTAATTGACCTTTTGATTGCTATTTAGATGGCAATAGGCTGCAGGTAGTGAAGACCCTCAGTTACTGAGCGCTGAAGGGGTATCACCATGCTGGAAATGTGGCCTCACACAAGTTTTGGTGATGTCAGCTCTGGTCACTTAGAGTCATGCTTTGGTCCTGCTGAACTTCCTGGGAGGAGCTGGGTGTTGTGTTTGAGGCCCAAAGACAGCTCTGGCATGCAGCAGGAAATGTGGATGTGATTAGGGCTGACAGGATGCAGATGTGTGAGGAGGGCAGCACATCGTGGCTGAGAGACCTGGGTTTCTATGGCCTCACTGACCTCACATGTATTTGGCAAACACTAATACATCTTCTTTTCTACAACCTTGGGAGGATTTAGTTACAATGAGAATCCATCCCTGCAATGCAGAAACCAAAATAAATATGCAGGGTTTACTTCAGTGGCTATCTCAACTTTTTTCTTTTTAACTGCAGAAGTTCAAACTGAATTTACACTGTAAATTAGTGTTTTACTCACCAGTTGATTGTTTTGCTGACAATTCTCAACATAGGTTGTTACAAACTAACTGAGATTTACTTCTGAACAGGTTATGAGGGAGATGGACAAAGTTGTACCCAGGTTGATATCTGCTCAATAAATAATGGAGGGTGCCATCCTTTGGCCACTTGTACCTCAGCTCCAGGTATGATGCTTTCTTAAATACTGTAATACCAGACCTCTGTCTGTCAAAGAGAGGCTGGTTAGGGTGAATCCACTCTGTAGCAACATACCTAGATTGCAGCCTCTTCTCCACAGTCAGTTTTGCCTCACCAAAAGGAGTTTATAGACAGGTTAGCTAAAGCCAGCAGGCCTTTCCACAAACACTGAGAAGCAAATTTAGGCTCCACCAAAGATAAGTCTTTATCCTGAAACTATGGAGACCTCCACCATTTCTCTTTGATGTGGCTTTCCAATTATACAGCCGCTTCTGCTATTCTTTCCATAAATACCCTTTGACTACTCCCACCACTTCCCATGAAGGTGACCTGGGACTTTCAGGTACTCACAGCAAAACAACAGTAGGGATCTTTCCATGATGAAACTGGGCATTGACCAGGGAAGATGTCAAAAGATCCAATCAGTTAGATTATATAAAATATAATGTCAAGGACATTTATGGTCATTGGTATTGTTATTGCAACAGTGACTGAATTACCTTCTGTATCTTGTCTTATCTCCCAAGGACTGATGCCATTTTGTTCCTGCACGCCTGGGTACACTGGAAGTGGATATGGGCCAAATGGGTGCTCTCCTCTCAGTGATATCTGTCAGCTGCAAAACCCTTGTGCAAATGGGCAGTGCTTGGTATGTGCTGGGCTCCTCACAGTTACTGACAAGGTTGTGTAGTTATAACCAGTACATCAGGGAGACTGGTGAGACTGAAAGCTGAGTGCAGACACATGAATGCAAATGAGGCAAGGTCAGTGGGGAGTGCACGATCAGTGGATCTGGGGAAAACAAAATGGGTTTCAGGGCACACAAGCCATTTTTTTGTGTGTAAAGTAGAGGCAGCAATCTTGGTACTCATGACATGAGTACCATGTATCTGTACCATGTGTACCATGTACCACTAGTCTGGTACCCCAGGCTAGTGATGGAATCCTAGTGCTGGTGGGGGAGAACTCATGAATGACTGTCCCTGGTGGTACGGGGAATTTGTTTACCACCCTGGATCATGGAGGAATTGTCCATGATAATAAACCAGGACCTCTGCTGATCTTTAGACTATTAATATCCAGTAGAGTTAGTTATGTGTTTCTAGTCTGATCTCGTGAGAGCACTCCTAGAGCCTCAGGCTGTTTATATGGATCTGGAAAGGGTGCTTCAAGGGAACTGGTTGCACTTCTGCTGGTAACCAAGTGTTTTGGACCTAAACTGATCAGTGGTGTGAATTCTTTCTCATGCACAGTGACCGTTTAGTTTGTCCACGTGGACCCTGTGAAGGATTTTTGGCTTCCTCAGTGACAAGTGCTATGCTTGAGGAAGTCCATACTTCAGACCTGGTCATTTTGTTGTGGAGGATATTCATGATGATGATTTTGCAGAAATGTTCACAAATACTAAATTTGTTGTTCCAGTAGAATCTTTTCCCATCTATCCAAATTGGTCTGCAGATATCCTCTTTTTGATTGTCCTTGAAGGCACAAGGAAAATGGGATATATGAGATAGATTTGGCAGTGTTAGTTTAACAGTGGAATTTTGATGATTCTGTGGTATGTTACCTATCTGTTTTTCCATTTTCTGTGTGAAATGTGACGATCCTTTCACCTCCAGCCCACTCCTTACCAGAATTCCTTGCTCTCTATTCTATAGATGCCTATTGTGTATTCTCTCAGATATTTAAAGGGTCTTTTGGGACTATATATAATCTACTTTTCCTGACTATTTAGAAAGTATTCATTTTAGTCAATCTATTAAAAGATATGACATCTTCCCCTAAGTATATCCTAACGTACAACAGTAGGCAATCATAGCTACAAACTACTACCTAAAGATAATAACATAGTCAGAAAGTTCAATAATGGAACAACAGAAGCATCTAATAAAATAGAGGAACAGCAGAGCTATATTTGGCCAGCATAATGACAGAGGAAATGTAATTTTAATTAAATATAAGGCAATGCAAATCAGAAAACTACTTTTCACCTTCTAAAACAATGTTCGAAGCCCTAAATACAGATAAAAATCCTCTTCCATCATACTGAAAATCTCTGTTTGAGACACAGAGGATGTGAATAGAGAATACAAAGGAAAACAGAGAGTGTAGTACATTGATGGTGTGTCATCAATGATGGGATTTTAGCATATGCCTTGAAATACTGTATTCTGCTTTACCCGTAAAGTTTGTGTCTACAGAACAAGAAATATAATGTAGGAGAACATATGAAATTAAAGCAGTTAGAGATATAGAAAGACTTGATTATAAGAAGAAGTAATAAAGGTTGAGACAACAGAAATGGAAAAGAAACGTACAGAATAAGGGATAATGCAGAAAAGGCAATTAAATTGTTCCCATTTAACATTCCTTAGGATAAAAATGAAAGTTAACAGCACGTAACTGCAGTGCAGACTTCCAAGAAAAAGGGCTCGAGGGAACTGATTTATAAACCAGTAACCTTGACTTTCTATTTATAAGCTTTAGATAACATGATTGACTGAAACCAAGCAAACACTTTTCTGTTTTTCTGTTCTGTTTCTGACTTTTTAGAAGGTAATCTGAAAGACCCTTGCAAAGAAATAATTTAATAGAAAAAACCCAAAGAGCTAGATATTCTGATTAGGCTTTAGGTTTATTTTGGTATTCACCAGTGACCAGCAAGGGCAAACACTGAGGGGAGGCCTCACTGCAGTTACAGCTTTCTCATGAGGGGAAGAGGAGACGCAGGCACTGATCTCTCCTCTGTGGAGACCAGTGACAGGACCTGAGGGAATGGCCTGAAGTTGCATCTGGGGAGGTTTAGGCTGGATATTAGAAAAAGGTTCTTCCCCCAGAGGCTGGTTGGACACTGGAACAGGCTCCCCAGGGAAGTGGTCACAGCACCAAGCCTGACAGAGTTCAAGAAGCATTTGGATGGTACTCTCAGGCACATGGTGTGAGTCTTGGGGATGGTCCTGTGCAGCGCCAGAGTTGGACTCGATGAGTCTTGTGGGTCATTTCCAACTCGGCATATTCTGTGATCCTGTGATTTCTTTGCTCCAATACCTCCTCATAAAATAACTGTAAATATCGGTCTTACTGCTAACTGTAGTGATTCCTTTAGGTGATCCAGGTTCAATAAGTTTATTTGATTTGCTTATACCTGTAGGCAACGATCTCTGGATATTTCTGCCTGTGTAATGGGGGCTGGACAGGTCCTAATTGTACAGAGAACATTGATGAATGCCTTAGCAATCCGTGCCAGAATGGGGGGAGCTGCACTGATGGGATCAACGGCTACTCCTGCGAGTGCACCAGTGCCTGGACGGGACCACAGTGCCAGACTGCCCAGCAAGGTACAGCCAGGACCTCCCCTCCAGGAGAAATGTCACACCAGGCTTTAGCAAGTACACACTTTGTGTACAGCACTAATATGTGAAAAAGAACTGAATTATGATGGGGAAAAGAGCTCTCTTTTGGGGGGATTACAGGTCCCTGTTCAAATTCCCTCAAAGTCAGAGATTTCCATGCATTTTGTTTAAAGCTGTTTTGTTTAATAGTAGGAGCACAACTGTGGAGTTAATCTGCAGGCCCACTGGCCTTGGCTAGATGCTAACATCCTAAAATCAGATCTCTCTTCCTGAGAAACTGGTCTTGTTGGAAAAGAGGATCCAGTATGAGAACAAGAGAATATATTGGTGTTTCTCTTTTGTTGCAAAGCTGAGAAGTCCTGACATTTTTAGCCAGGAGGAAAAGCCAGAAAAGGTTTTCAAACAGAAATGTAATGAAATAAATGTTAGCCACAAAAATGAGGGACTCTGAGTTTTGCGGAGTGACTGCAAGGTCCTGCCTCAAACATTTCTTCTTAATATCACTTTTTCTCTTTGTTTGGGCTTTTTTTATCCATTAGTTTTAATTAAACAAGGTCAGGACAAAATTCTAGTGAGTGTCGCTGTGGCAACTATCTGTCAGATGGCTCATTCTCACTGCAGGTTGCTGGGAAGGAAGCAGATTAAATTTTCACAGAATATAGAATGTAAAACTTCCACCGATCCCCTGTGAAATCTGCTCTATTTTAGAGGTCTTTTCTATTTTCCTTAAATATCTAACTAGTAATGTTTTATCATTAAGTCTACATTGGAAAAAATTGATTTTTAACCCTTCATAATGAAGAGATAGAAAACCAGTTTTTATCCAGTGAGAAAACATAATGTACCAACTATTCTTTTAGTTTCTAACCAAGGAAAAAAAAATATATTTTATTACAGGATAGTTTTGAATGTGGTTGCTCCCATGCATTGAATGGTTCAGTGAGAGAAGAGACCGTGGTATATTATGAGAGGTATTGTCAGGCCCAGAGATTTGACCACAAAGAATAAATTAGACAATAAAAATTCTCATGGATAACTCCTATGATGCACCACTACTCAGAAAGATGATTTTACATCACATTATTGTCAAAATGTTATTTCACCATGGGGAAAAATTTAAAGATTTGATCTGGAGGTAGCCTTCTGGAAGCAAAGCAGCTTATGGACACCATCCTGAAGCAGAATCCACATCCTTTGGCAGTACCAACATATTCCAGATGAAATTACTTGTTCTTTTTCCAGGAACTACTTTTCTCTCAGGGAATAATTTTGCTCATTTTTTGCGATGTCATTCCACTTTAGAGGAAATCTTGAAATCTTTCATAGAAATTATCTTTCACCATTGTTTTAAATGTGTAAGATGCCAAAGGTGTGCAAGAAAGTTAGGTTTTGTCTAAGCCTGTATAGTGATAGCAGAAAGTAACCTTTTTAATTTTCTATCTCTTTCTGCAGTTTGTGGAGGATACCTCTCAGGCTCCAGGGGCACTTTCAGTTACCCTAACAATCCAAACAGCCAGAGGTACACCAGTGGGGCCAGCTGTGCTTGGGTTGTTCAAACCAATCCCAACAAGGTAAAATAGAGTTCAGATTAAAGAAACCCTAACTCTGTAGGACCCTTCAGCTCTGCCAGAATAAACATAACTGTCTTCATGCTACAATGTTACAATGCTGTCATCCAATCCCCTCAGAATAAATAGTTTTTCCAAAGACTAAGTTTCAGATCCTTACAAGCCTTCAAGCTCCTTAGCCTGAGAATTTGCCTGGGTTAGATTTTCCAGGTTTCTGCTATCCAGCTGAGGGTTAGAGTTTATTCGCCTTACTCCAGCTACATCAGGAACCTGTTCTACATCGCTTTAGAATGTGATCTGTGAATAGCTGCATGAGAAAAGCTGTGCTCTGATGGGCTCCACAGTTGGTCCCTGAACTAAATGACCCCAGAACAATTTAATGTTTCTAATTTCTGAGTGCCAGAAATGTAGAATGCTGAATTCATATTGTCAATACTTTGTGTAGTAAGAGCATTTGATATTTTTTTTAAGGATTAATTTTTAAAGGTTGCACTCAAATGTACATTCTGATTCTGATCTGCAGCTAACAATTCCACCTGTGTTACAAATTAGAACTACAAAATAGTTAGCATGGAACTTCTTGCTTGAGATCTAACTATTTGATCTATTTTTGACATTTTGTGGAATGAATTAAGGAGTTTTATAAATCAGTGCTTGCTAGCGGTTTATACAGTATTTTATATATATATATACACACACACACATATATATATGTGTGACATATTATCATTTTTAAGCCTGGGAGCCACTACTGTCTTCATCAGAGCATGTTAAAGCAGTGAAGCAGTGAAGAATCTGAACAAACTTAAAGCTGTGCATGTCACAAAGTATCCAGAGTAGGCTTATGAGACACTGATTTTGTATTGAAAATCATTTAATCTTTTAACTCCCATTACAATACTTTCAACCACAGCAAGGATGAGAAATGCTAATTATCTGATGAGAAAACTGCTATGGGAAACCTGGAATGAAATATTTTATGCTTTCACATAGCTTTAAATATACTCTTATATATATTTCACACATATAACACACACAGAAAAATGGTCTCAATTATTAGTTTATAGACATAATGTTCTTTCCAGAAAAGTTCACTGTCTAAATTCTTATCTATCTATCTTTCTATCTATCTATCTATCTATCTATCTATCTATCTATCTATCTATCTATCTATCTATCTATCTATCTATCTACCTACCTATCTACCTACCTATCTATCTATCTTTTCTCTTTCCTTTTGACCCATAAGATTCTTTAATATTTTCTTCTGTCCTGGAACATTTCAGTAAATGGCATAACGGCTCTAAAGCTCATAGATTTTCACAGTTGCATGAACACATATGTCTTCTCTATACAGTTTCTGCATAAACAGTATCTCAGCAGATAGAAAAAAAAAGACATTTTTTGTTCTCTTACTTCTGTTAGATTCTGCGTATTACTTTCCCATTCTTCCAACTGGAGGCAAGCAATGAGTGTAGCTCTGACTTCCTTCAAATCCATGATGGGCCTTCAGCATCAGTGCACATGCTGGGAAAATACTGTGGCTCCTCAGCTCCTGAAGAGCTTTTCAGTTCCCACAACTCTCTGTATTTTTGGTTCTACTCAAACCACACCTTCACGTCTGGAGGTTTTACTGTTCATTGGGAATCTCAGAATCCTGGTAAGTTTGATGAAACATCAAGTAATTTAGCATCTTCATGGCTTTGGAGCAAAATCAATGACTTATTTCCTTTGATCAGGAAACAATAGGAACAGAAGGACATTTTACTGGGGAGTGAGGCTGAAATGTAGACATATATGCCACTTCAAAATATTTAAAGTCCAACTCTAGGCCTCTGCATTTTTAAGGCTGTTTTGTACCTCCTGTGAAGAATCCTCCAAAGAGCATGTGCTCCTGGAGATGCCAATTCATCTGATCAGTTCTCTTTTCTCACAGAAGTATCTAGTACTCTGAGCAAGCAAACTAATGTTTTTGCCACTGAAAATTTATAACAGACTAAGAGTTTGAAACATGCTTTCCAAGCATGAGAGATTACTGGGACTTTGATTTTAAAGAATAGGTGAACTTTTTGATATGATTTGCTCTGTGTTTCTGCCTGAATTCTTGGTAATGCCACTTGGATGGTTCCTCCAGGTGTCTGGCAGTGCATTTGCAGAAATAAACTCCAAATCATCTAATGTAGCATCAAGCTCACTTTAGTGTTCTGTGTATTGTTAAGAAACAAAACAGTACATTGGGTTGTGGCTTGAAAGAACCATAGGGTACAAATGTACAGAAAATTCAGGGGAAGAAGAGTTTCCTTATTTCTAGAAATATTTATTGAATTGAAATGCTTTTAATGTGATTTTTGTTTGGGTTTTCTCCTTCAATTGTTGTTATTAGATAGGTAATTATTAATTATCAAATTTGGGTACTGAACAGTGAAAGCAGATCTTTTGGGGGAAAAAGTAACGCCCACAAAAGATTAAAAAAGGAAAGTGGTATAGGTGTGATTAAAGTAGCTATTCTTTAAGTATAACACACAAGCTCCCCCTCCCATTCCCAACTGATGCACTGAGATGGATGTTGTTTTATTACAAGTATATAAAACTCCTTTACCTGTAATCAACTCTTTTTTTTTTAATGAAAACAGCCTTGTACTAGGATAAAAAATTGAGACTATTTACAAAGTGCAGAAATTCAGATCAATTTTGTAAATCCAACCCGAACTTAATGTTTTTAATTATTCTCTGAAAGATATTTTCATCATAACTGGGAAAGAATCTTTCTTTTATTGTACTTTCCTGTACAAATCAGGAAATATTTGGAGTTCTGCTTTTAAAATTGAGTTGCAGAATTAACTGTAAAACGTAAAGAAAGAAATAATGGTTTGTTTGGTTTGATCTTTGTTTTTTAATTTATTCTGGACCCTAATGAGGTATCTAGTTTTGACACTGCGGGAGAATTCATCTTCCGACCTGACACATAGTGTTAAAGACTGTTCTTCTGTGTCTCTTTCTGTTAGAATGTGGTGGTGAGCTGACAGGTACTTATGGCTCGATAAGCTCTCCAGGATATCCTGGTAACTATCCTGTAAACAGAGATTGTGTCTGGACCATCTCAACCAGTCCTGGCCTCCTCATCACATTTGCTTTTGGCACACTGAGCCTAGAACACCATGAAAACTGCAGTTATGACCATTTAGAGGTAAAGTATAATTGTGAATTATGACAACATTTTATGTTATTGCAAAACAAGATATTTAAAAACTTTTTGTATGTACAGAAGGAGGCTGTGTGAAAATTTAATCCCATGTTGAAATGCTCATTTGTATTTACACATTCCAGGCGTCCATGCACAATTAGATACAGGCAGTATAACAGGTAGAGGTGGAAATCGTGCTCCACTGAAGTCAGTGAAAGCTTGCGAGTGGAAAGGATGGGATTCAGGCCAAATACCTGGTGGGAAGATTTCTCACAAAATTCAGTCTCCAATCTCCTTGTGAAATGTCAACCCCCAGAGAATTCATCAGCCTAAGGGAAACTAATCAAGAAAGTGATCTAAGTTTAATAGGTCAATATCATAGTACAGTTCATGTGTTGATGTGTGAGCTTAGGGCTTTTTGTCAAGTGTGATATAATGTTCACAGAATTCACCAATTCATGGAAATGAGAAGCTGTTTCAGAACAGCAGGTTCTGTTCAATGCAGAGCATAATTTCAAGAAAACGGTTCAAGAGTAGATATCCTGATACTTTATTTCCTGTTCACAAAAGCCTTGATGACTCCTAGGGGCATCATCACAGCTATAGTGGTGGCTCTGTTTCCTGGTTCTTGTGTGTTTGGAGGAAACTTCCTGTGAGCTTTTCCTCCACCCACCATCTACAATATCTCCCAGGGCCTCCAAGATAACTTAAGGAGTGTGTTGGTACTGTTCACAGTTGGCACACATCTAATAATCCTAAATGCTGATCTATCATTCCATCTAGATTCGAGATGGTCTTCTTTCACAAGACCCTGTCCTTGGTAAATACTGTAGCACTGAATCTCCACCCCCACTCAAAACCACTGGTCCCTATGCATGGATTCACTTCCACTCTGATGACTCAGTTACTGATAAAGGCTTCCACATTCTCTATACAACATCTCCTGGTAAGTAAAATTCAGCACTGAAGGTTGGTCTGTGACATTCTCAAGACAGAAGCAAAAACGCATGAATGGATGTAAAAACACATGCTCTCTAGTAATATAGTAATTCTCTTTGATTTGCAGCTGTTGGACAGAAGCAGCCTGAAAAACAGTTACTGTACTTGTGAATATCTCAATTGATTATTTTTTCTCTTAATATAGCAGATCCAAGTTGTGGAGGAAATTACACAGAGAGTGAAGGGGTTATCACATCCCCTTTCTGGCCCAACCCTTATATCAGCAGCCGACAATGTATCTACATTATCCAACAGCCAGAGGATGAAAAAATATTCCTCAACTTCACCCATATGGAGCTGGAGAGTCATACTGGTTGTTCAGCAAATTACATAGAGGTGACTTCCCTTAATCAGTTGATACATGTTAACTGTTCATGATAATGAACAAGGTTGATTACATGTGTGTACAAAACCATACATAACTTCCATCCCAAGGGCTACTGCAGAAATAGGTGTTAATCAGAGGACTAAGTATACAAATTTATTAGGGTCCAAAAGTCACAGGGGTTAAAAGAGCAGGACTGTGTATTTGGAGTGAAGCAAAGGTAAGAGAACAAGAAAATCTGTCTAGCTTAATACTAATTCTTAATCAGTTGTATGTGATTAAGGTACCTGCACGTCAAATGCAATAAAAATGGAATTCATGCCATAGCCATTGTGCAACATTTTCTGGAGGCATGATGTTGCATGGAAGACCTTGTTCTGACACTGAAAGGAAACACACCATATAATTTTTTGTGCATACATGTATGTCCCTATCCAAGGAAGTGGTTGAGTCACCATTCCTAGAGGCATTTAGAAAGATGTGTAGATGTAGCACTTAGGGAAATGGTTTAGTGATGGGCTTGGCAGTGATGGGTTTATGGTTGGACTCAATGATTTAGAGGTGTTTTCCAACCTAAATGATTCTATATACATATGTAAAGCCAAGAGTTTCGTGTTGCTGTAACTGAAATCTTACAAGTCTAATTCAAGAATTCTTATTAATCTAAATCTAATTATTATTTTAAAAAATAGTACAGTTAGAATGTTTCTATATGGCAAATGTAATAACAATACCATAGTAATGTCAATACCAACCAAGATCCACTTGAGGGGCTTTTACGTTTCTTTTTACTCCTAGCTGTCTCTTCAATGGTCTGCAAGTTCATGTTACGTACAGTTTTATGACTATAGGGTGCCTTTTAAGTACAGGAGATACAAATTCTTCATTTTCTTTGTTATGCCTAAACCCAGTTTTGCCCAGCTCCAGATCTGCCTCCCCCAAGCTGCCCATGGGGAAGGTGTGGCGTGGTGCTGTGCAGGCTGGCATATCCCGGGGGCTGGGGGGCTCCTCCCAGGGGCAGAGCCAGGCCATCCCACAGCCCTGGCCAGGGGGCAGGGCAGCCCAGGGCATAGGGATGGACTGAGGCCAGGCCAGGACATGGGCACCCAGGGAAGCCTGGCTCAGCAGAGCCTGTGGCTGGACAGGGCAGGGTTGTGGGGAGCCAGAGACTGGCCCAGCTGTGGGTTCACTGGGGCAGGGACTGGCAGCCCTGGGGGGCTGACATGGGGTCCTGGCCTGTGGGTAAGGCTGGCCTAGGGGAGTCATAGTGGTGTCCTCAGGGCCTGACAAGCTCTATATGTTGGTGGCCTCTGCCCCTTCTGTCACCCTGTCCCTGTTCTCTGCACTGCGCTCTGACTTGCCATGTCTCAAGGTATCTGCTGTTGTACTCAGCCTGTATGTGTACATACAGTCACAAATACCTCATCCCACATGGGAGAAGTGCTGGGTACCACTGTCTGTATGCAAACTGTGGCTGTGCCATGCAAAGATTAACAGAAGTAAAAAAAAAGCTGGGCACTGACACTGATTAGTGAAGGTGCTGCTGCAGCTGAAGCAGACGGGATCCATCCCTGTGGCCCAGCCAAGAGCAGGGTCCAGTGCTGCTGGCCATGTGGTCCAGTGCAGGTTTGGTTTGGTGTTTAATCTCCTCTTGACTAGTGTGGATCAGGCCCTGTGAGTTCTGTGCTGTCAGTCTATTTTTAAAAGATGTTATTGTGCTGACATCGTTCCCTTCCCTCCTCCTCTAATTCAAAGACCTTGGTTGGAATGAAGTGTAATTAGTTTCTGAAATGAGAGGGGAAGTGTGTTTAATGAAAACAGACAGCTTTTGTTTGTTTGGCCTGGTACTCCTCTTGCCTAATTGCTGGCAGAACAGCAGCTAAATTCACAGCAGCCAGAGAAACAAAACCATTTCTGTTGAACGCCATCGGTTTGTATTAGTTCAGCAAGGCATTTACCTCACTGTTTGCTGGTCAGCCACAAACTGTTCAGTTTCCCTGTTCTTCTGCCCTGCTCTTCTTCCTGCCTTCTTACTCGGCAGCTCAGCCCAGAGCAGAGAAACAGGACCAGCATTTTCTGTCTGGGGCAGTCAGTACAACCCAAGTATGCTCTGTTAACGGTGCTCTGTTATCAAGGCCTGATTTTTCACATATGCTTTTGTAAAGTTGTCTCTCACCCGGTTTTATAGTGAAGTTTAGCTAGGGAGATGGATAGCTTTTGAGGGTTTAAGTTACTTTGTAAGTCATTCTCTAACAATTCTTTTGTCATATTGAAAAGGTGCAGATTACTCCCATCTCTGGCAAAACCAGGAAACCTGTAGGATTTCCACAGGACAGATCACAGGCACTTGCTCAAGGAGGGATGTTTAGTGTCTTACTAAGGAAGGAACAGGCTGGGACCAGACATCTGCAGTGAGAAAACAGAGACAATAAAACTTTTTTTAGGAAAGGCTGTGGCATGGTGCTGCAGAGGTAAGGTGTTAGCCAAGGCTTCTCCTTTTCGATGCCATCCTTCTAACTGGCAATAGGAGACATTACTCACGTGGTTTAGAGAACCTGTTATTTTTATCACTACTCACTGGGCTATATAAAGCAAAAATGTAAGGAAAATCAGCTCAAGAAAAATATGTAAATTCCTGTGAATTATAATTTTGGAAGCTTTCACTGCTGTCCAAAGATTTTTTAAATATTCCAGCACAAATTCTGATCTTAGCTGCTCTGCTGTAAATCCAGAATAATTCTGTCACCTTAAACTCAAATTCTAGAGAAATAAAAAATATCCATTAGTCAGAAAACAGTCTCACCAGCTTGAGACTGCCAAAGCTGGGCAAGTGGGCCAGCCACTGCCTGCTCACCAGGACACCAGTAATTGTTCCTTGCCTTCTCTCCCAGCCCATGGATGAATACAGCTGAGAAAGAAAGAATTCAGAAGGGATATGAAAGCTGGATGTTCCCGCTTTCCCAGTGATTTCACTGGAATGATTTTTTGGGGTTGACAGCATATGGATACATTTATAAGCAGTTCCATCTACATGAGCTGCCTCCACTTTTATAGGAGAAAAGAGCTGTTTTGTTTAATGGAGAATCTTTGGGATAAAAGTTGCATTTGTTACTTGGACAAATAGCAGAGAACCTGTCTTTTGAACCTTATCTTGTTGGCTGCCCTCTTGGAATGAGACAGGCACCTCAGAGATATACCAGTGCTCTGCCTGGTCTCCTGTTTGTACCTATGGATTAATGGACTATGGATTCAGGGTCTGAAGTTTTCAGGTACAAACACCTCTTTTCCTTCTAGTCCCCTTGATAATCAGGATTTATATTCAACTTCTGGGAAAACATATAAGATACATTTCTCCTATGATTAGCAAATTAATTCAGGTCAGTAGAGTGGCAGTGCAGAAGGTAAAAGTTGGATCCCTGATACAGCTTTTTACTGCTTTAGGGACTTAGAGTTACATCTCCTGTTCATGACCTGTCTGGCTGCATTGATGTATGGATGTGATGGAACAGATGCTTTTTCTGGAGAAATGCCATCGAAAAATCACTAGAAACTTCATGGCCAGAGCAAGAAAATCACAGATACCGTTTTATTCTCCAGCAGATTTTAGTGCTAGCAAAAATTTCATAGCTATCATTGGTGAGCACCTTGCCTGTCTCTTTCATACTAAAGATGTCAGTTTTGAAAACATAGCCCAAATAGTTCTAAAACTGTGGTTCACAGAGAAGTTCTGTTTCATCCTAGTGCCCTGTGACAGCAGCATGTGTATGTCTTCTGTGCTGATCATCCAGTCCTTCCTTTGAGCTCTCCTAAGTCCTGTGCTTGTGCCAATTACTGTGATGGCTCTTTGCCCCTCTTGTAAATACATAAACAAGTTACTCCTTTTGTTTTTTAGCAGCTCTTGTGAGATTATAATTTTATCTGGATATCAGATCCCAATGCTTGTATTAGCTAGCATTTTTCTTTTTTATTTTCCATGACTAGGTTCGAGATGGTGACAGTGAGACATCTTCTCTTATTAGCAAATTCTGTCATAGTACACTCATGTCTCCAATCACTTCGACCAGCAACAGTCTCTGGATCAAATTCAAGTCTGATGCTTCAGTGCAAAGAGCTAGTTTCAGAGCCATTTATCAAGTTGGTAAGAGGAACTGGTAACTTTCACACTGAACTGATCTGTAATTTGGACACTTTCAGTCATTGCTGTGCTATATTATTCATGTAATAGCTTTAAGATAAACTTCAAAAGAAAGGAAGTGTAAAAGCCCAAAGTCAGTTTATTTATTTAAGATGGCAGCTGCAGTAGGTCTGTTGCAGACAGTCCTAGCATGCTTGGAAGTGGGCCCCTCATTGTTTCTGTTAATGATGAATTGCTTAGTGCTAATATACTGAAGATGATGTAGCTACAACTCTGTCTAAACCTTTCTACTTGCATGTTTCATGTCTTTTACTTCTTAATCCCCAAGAAACCTACCTGTGTCTGTGAAGCAAATGAGTCAAATACGTTAGTTTTCATGGACACATTTAGTGTCTTCTGTATAAGCATGTTTATGCTATACCTATAGTAATATGTTCTGTTAAACATGTACTTATGGTACTTAGGTGATCTGTAGTAGCTGCTGTAAGAAAATGGGGTTTTAGGGCTAGGGGTTTTTTCTAATTTCATAGTGATATTTGATAGACATCACATGATACATACCCTGAAACCATTCATCACAAGTACTGATTCTTGGTATCTCTTGGCAGTCTGTGGAGGTTCCTTGTCTGGAGCAGGCACAATCCATTCACCTTACTACCCCAGGATGTCCCCTCACCCAAAAACCTGTGAGTGGATCATCTCCCAGCCAGCTGGTCAGGTGGTGATTCTTAACTTCATCGACTTTGACATTCGAAACGCAACCACTTGTGACTCAGACTACGTTGAGGTAAAGAATAATGTACATATACTGTGAATAGTAGATACATAATCTGTGTGTTCCTTCTCATACTCATCTCTACTAAAGCAAAACTACTTGGCTGGCAAGCACTCCTTGCAGCAGTCACAAAAGCTTTTCCAGCTTCGTGGTAGAATCCTGAAGCTTTTCTTGGTTATCCAAAGATGTTATGACCATATTGATAATGAGACAAGTATTATGTGTCAGATAGGCCTGGTTTGGGAGGTTTATGTGCCAGTAACTGTTGAGGATGTAAGATCTCATCTTTTCTCCATCTGACATACCTATCTGATGGGCAAAAGTTTGCATTGTATGTGCCTGTAGTAGAAAACACACTGAAGAAAGGGTAGGGTTGACTTACTAATAATCTCTTATAGAGTTCTTATGAATTAATTTATGCTTAATAGTTGAATGTAATAGAAATTTCTAAGAGATATTTTGAATACAATTTTTTCCAGGTCAGAGATGGCAACAATGGAGACTCTCCTGTTTTGGAGAAATATTGTGGTACAGCTGTACCATCTACAGTGCAATCCACAGGGAACAATCTCTATATCAAATTCAGAGCTTCCTCTCTTACCAGTCTTGGCTTCAGAGCTGAGTACTGGCCATTAGATAGAGGTAAGGATTATTTTGTTGTTTTCTGTGTAGAGTGTTGGGACTTGCCAAATTTTCCTGTACAGTGAAAACGGTTGAACATCAAATTTTATGCTGGTGTAATGGGAGATAAATTCTGAATCAGTCACTATGTAGCATGGATCAAGGGAAAAAAGAATATGAAATTTCAGAAGAAAAAAACCAATTTTATAACTGCATAACTTTTTAAACATGTTATTTAACCTGATGTTATTTTTAAATATGTTATTTAACCTGATGTTTTAAATCTCTGCAGTATGTGGAGAGACTCTCACTGGACCATCAGGAACCATTACAAGTCCTGGTCATCCAGATATCTACCCACATGGTATTAACTGTACCTGGATTATCAACATTCAACCCGGCTACCTTATCCGCCTGACATTTACTTCATTTAACTTGGAGTTTAATTATGATTGCAGAAAGGATTATCTTGAAATATATGACAACAGCACTGCGCAAAAATTGGGAAGGTGAATATGTCCATTAGCCTACAAACCTGAACTACTTTGGAGCGAGCACTGTTCTGTAGATCTTGACATCCCATTTGTTGCCTCGGGTTTTGTGTATTAATTATTTTCTCTTAATTACATAAACAATAGAAGCAATTTCTCTGCTAGAATAGTAAAGGCAGTTTGCTTTCTTTGACCATGGAATTAGAAGCACTTTCAATAAATATTATACAGGGAGAAACTAAGCTGTGTCAAAAGGATAGCTTTATTAAGGACAAGTTTCAATAACTGGCATTTTCCAGCTCCACTAACATCTTGGGAAATAGGAAATAAATTCAAAAACATTCATATATCTGTGCTCAGAAATTGCATGATTTTAAACACTTGAAGAAGTGAAAGAAGGATTACTTAAAAGACTGTGCATTTGGATCTTGTCAAAAATTAAACCAAAAATCTGCATTTTGTAGGGTTAGTTTTCACTTTCTTCTAGATATGTGATTTTATCTTAAGGGAGAATCTTTTCTTTTATTCCTCTTCTCCAATTGGTGTATACACAGGGTTTTTTTGTTGCCCTCAAATTCAAGAACATCTGAATTACTTAGGAACAGTGTCCAGCTGAAGCTACAGACTAAAATAGTTGGCTGACATGGCAGTATTTTGGAAAATAAGGAGCAAATGACTCTCATAACGGTGAGCATTTTGCAACCTTAGTCTTTGGCCAGCCACTCTGACTCGTACAAAGAACAGAGTATGTTGTAAGTACAGCATAATATAATTCCAATAAGAATTTGACAACTTGATGATTTGTACCCTTATACCTGTAGTGTGCTGTTTAGTCCCATGATAGAGGATATATAGCTGGGATCTGTATCACTCAAAGGAGAGAAATGTGTATGTGTAGCTGTTCAAACTTCTCAGGAAAGCTGAATCCTCTTCCAGAAACACAGATGCTTTATCAAGTATTGCCATTCAATTTGGGGTGTCTTTTTGCTGCAGGTACTGTGGAAGATCAGTGCCACCATCTCTCACTAGTGGTGGCAACATGATGATGTTGTACTTTGTGACAGATCACAGAATTGCATCTGAGGGCTTCTCAGCTAATTATATCTCCCTGAATGCATCAAAAGGTAATATGTCAGTCTGTTCATTATGCAAATTAAATGTATTCAGCTGTCACTGTAAATATCCACTACAAGAAACAGAAACTTTATTTTCTGTGTTAACTGAAGACTGCCTGGTGCCTCTTCTACCCCTTCTTATTCATCCTGCTTTATTCGAAAGCTTTTTCCCTAGGAAAGCGGAAAGCAATTTCTGTAAGCAACACTACTGATTTCTTTAAAAAGTCAGTAAAAGCTGACCTGGCAGAACTGCATGAATTATTTAGGAAAAGTATTTTCTGAATTTGCTTTGTCCACTCTAAGCTGAGTGTGTGCAATCTAGGAAACATAGTGATGATGGACAACTCACTTGAATGAGAGACTCTCAGGTGCCATAAAAAATTAATTTAGTCCCTATAAGGTTCAATATTGAGGATGGTTAGAGAAAGGCCATATAGGATAAAATCTAATAAAGCAGCAAAATAACCTGAAAGCACAAGTGGTTTTTTTCATTAGAGCAGTGTGCAGCATTTCTGTCTCCACAAGAGTTCAAGTCTCCTGTTATGCCTTAATTATCTTCTTCAAGGATCTTCTTATAAGGGGCCAAGACATACATCAGTGTGGTAAACAAAGAATGACTGTTCATTCTCTTAGTTCTCTTCTCTTTTGGAGAAGAGGAGGAATTTATTCACAGAAAGGGTGGTTAAGCATTGGAATGGACTGCCTGGGGAGTTGGTGGAGTCACCATTCTTGGAGGTGTTCAGGAAATGACTGGATGTGGCACTTAGTGCCACGGGAAATAGAGCGGCAGGTTCTGCCTTGCAGAATTAAACCACAGAAGAAACAGAGTGAGACAAGAGAAAAAAAGTGAAAATGAGAATACATTTTTAGCTAGGATGTTCATGTATCTATCATCAACCAGTTTCTATATGGTTTGCATGTGTGAGTGCAGAATATGAGGGATTTATTAGATGAACACCAGAAATTCACAGTACTCATTTATGCAGTCATAAATTACCAGTGGCTGCTCCTTGTTTGCTCTTCGTTCCTTCAATAATTCTATTTTTCCTAATCCCTGAATTTATTCAAGCTGTTTAAAATCAGCAAAATTTCCAATTCCTATATTTTAAAAATAATTGCTTTCTTGGTGACAACTTGGAAATTTTGGCTGTTATTTCATCTTTTAATCTGTGTGTAAGCTAAACCAGTACAGATTTTACCACTGTGGTTTTATTCACTACCAGATAACTTACAAATCCAAATAGTTCATTTTCTCATCTGCCTTCATTTGTATTTGAGTTATCTGTTATGAAAACCAAAAAGACAGTACAAACAATTAAGATTTAATGAGAACTGTCTCAAAAGGTAAATTTCTATTTGCTAGGAAAAAATAGGCAAAAAACTAAATTCTGCTTTGAAAAATTTTTCCAAGAAAATCCATGTTCTTACTAATGAGAAACTGTGAAATTATCATCCTTATAAAGTCTATTATAAACATGAGTTTGCATCTGCCAGCTGTAACTTCCGTAAATATGATTGTTGGTTGTATTTTTTTCCTGTTACTTTACCTCGGATTACTATTTCATGGGTGGATTTGATTCCTTCCTAAATGTTCATATAGCAGGTTTTCTCACAGTTCACCAAGATCAAAGTATTCTTTACTCAACATTAATCTATATTTCTGTCTGTAGCCGCATCTGTTTCTGTGGCTCTGTTAGTTATTTCAGTGCTGCTCTGCTTCACAGCTCTGTCTCCTCTCTTCTGTGTGTACCCTCCTTAACCACCACCATGGTGATTGGCTTTTCTCATCTTGCATCCAAAGCACTGGTATATGTGTCACGTGAGCTTCAAACTGGATCACCACTGTCCTTGGAATGTGTTTCAAATTGTGCCTTAAAAATGCATGTATCCTTTCTCTTCAGTGCTTCTAAACAGCTACAAACTCTGTGATAGGTTTATATGAAATTTGCCCTATCTAATATCTGAATCCAAACTCTATACAACTTATATGACTTCCTTTTCCCATCTTGAACACAGATATCTTTACTTTTCTTCAGTTAAACTGGGCTAATTCTCAATTTATTCTCACTTCGACCTAGAATGACAGTCTCTAGAATACAGGCTTTCTAATTGCAACCACTATAGTTTGTATAAATATGGCAAAGCAGGAGATGGGTATTGAAACGGAGAGTAATAAACTTACAGAGAGGTTGAAACTATCATCTATTTTCTTTACATAGATTTGTTTCTTTTGGTCTTAGCAGCACTATAATGTTTTCATACATACCAGACTGCTAAAATTATTTTTTTTTAATTAAGAATAAAGTGTTTTACAGTTTCTATGGCCAGAGAGAAGGCAAAAACATATGTGTATGTGGACTTAGCTCTGAGAAGCAACTCATTTTCCTGAAATAATATCAAGTTTAGTTTTCCCACTGTGAGATGTTTAGGCCTGATATTCATGTCATATATATCCAGTTACACTAAGGTAGCAAATTACCGAACAAAATCATATCTGAGAGATTTACCAAAACTAGGATTTTTTTTTCTTTATATCTGCTGCCTATTTTCGTTTTGTCTGCTAAGGAAAATATGGTTCTAATAACGTTTCTCGTGCAATAAGAATCTTTCATGTTTTAAGTTATGTTTTCTTAGCCAGCTAGAGTGTAACCAATATCAGAACTTGTCAAAGATGTTCTGGTTCATATTACACATTTCAATAGTCTTTTGCCTGGAGTTATTTTAGAGAATGAGCTATTGAAAACATGGACAAGATTATCCTTCTCCCTCCCCCCAAATAAATAGGAGTTAAAAAAAAAAAAAAAGGATAAATTGGGATAAAATTTCTTTTTATGTAAAACAAAACTAATTTTCTTCTCCGTGTGTTTTGGCAAACAATTAGCATGGTTTGTCTGTGATATATTAATTACTTGAAAAGTAGCCTGAAAAGAATGACAAAGCTATATGTTCTGTCAAAATATTTGAATGCCATGAGATACAGCCATGGCCATGGCCCATAAAGTGCAAACAATTGTTTTAGCAGTCTGCCAACTAGTAGCTGTGAATAACTCATGTGGCAGCAATACAGATGGAAATCCTTCAGTCAAACATGCCCACTTGATATTCAGTTGTTTAAAATGTGTATTGCCCAGTTAAACTAAATGTACCTTGGATGGTTAATTCTTGGCCATCTTTCTGTCTTTGAAAGGGGAAAGTCACATGGAAAGCAATGTAATGTTTTTATTTCGAAGAGTCCAGATCTCAACTATCAGATAAATGAATGTCACAACAGCCATGAAAATGTTATGATAGATCTTAGGGTTTTATTCTGCATGTCTTGGCTGACCACATCACAAAGAACCCATGTAAAATTACTGAAAAATCTTTGAAAGAGTTCAGTCTTTCCGGGAACTTTTGCTCCGGGTCCTGATAGAACCAGGCCACAATTTTCCGATAGGAATAGCACTGAAATCAGTGTATGTTTTTTTGTGTCCTCAACTTCTTCACAAATAAGTGGGAATTAATTTGTTTTACTTTGAATTGGGGGTTTGGCGGTGATTTTTTTTTCTTTTTTTTTTTTTTTTCCAATTTTTTTATTTTCTAAAGATGCTTAATGTCATTCTTTCTGCTTGGAAAAATGAGCCTTAAAGAGGTTTTCAGCAGATTGCCTTCCTGATATACTTTTTATTCCTGCTCTGGCTTTGGGGAAAGATAATTTTCCTCATTATTGTCCTGAATTGTGAATGATATTATTTATCAAGAGGGGTAAACTGGTTTTATGTAGCTTCATGTGTGGTTTATGTTAGTTACAATAACTGACTGGAGAAGTCAGAGTTTGAGAAGGATGGGGAGAGAGAAAAACATTTGTGAACCCAAGGACTGAAAAGCGCACCTGAAAGCATTCTATAGATTTGTGTGTCTTCATTGGTAGCTGAGTACAAGTTGAGATCTTCATTCCCATCTTGCTGACTGAACCCAGTAATTATTTGGAGTATGATGCCTGGCTTTGCTCTTCAGCTGAACGAGCAAAGACAAGAATGGAAAGTAATATCTGATAAATGTGCGTGCAGAGATGTAAAGGGCATGGTTGAACGATGGGCTGACTTAAGACAGAAAACAAAGACAAAGTTCTACATGTGTCCTGGGCACTTGCTCAGCTCATTCTGACTCTCAGGAAAAAGGCTCAATTAGCTGGCACCTGGCAACTCGTTAGGCCACTGTAATTTGGTTATGTTTGATTAGGGTATTAGTCTGCCTACATATGCCAATATATGTGTATACAACTCTATAGTGTGTGTGTTTATGTGTAAATCAGCAGAAGGCAGTTGGATATTCTTTTTTGATATTTCTACCCAGTGTTCCAAAGGAGTTTGGGTCTGAAACCCTATAAAGGACCTTTGTGTGCCTCCTTGGTAAAAAGCAACATCTGCCAGCAGCAGTAACAGAAGGCCCTGAAGTGCAGATGTGCTTTTCCATTGCCTTTGGAGAGGCATGTACTTCATGTGATAGTTTCTTCCTTTTTTTCTAAGCATGCATATTATTATCTAAAGATCTAATTGTTAGGGATCCCAATTTTCCTTCGGCATGGAGAGATTGAAGGAAAAATCCCATGTTACATACAACACTATAGCTTTATTTTTGATTAATTAAAATTGTGGCAATGGATGAGTATCTCTTTATGGCAAAACCCATGGATATATTTTTCTGCATTATGCATGATTGCATGGGTGAGTGTTACAAAAGCTGGCATTTTTCTCGTCTGTTGGCTATTACAGTGGGTTACTGCCATTTATGGCATTTTTTTCAGAAGAGCAAACACATTCAGTACCAAAATCGGAAAGCAGATTGAATAGCTTTCAAAACCTCACACACTGGCAAAGCAAGATGTGTGATTGTCCTCAACAATTGCCTCCTTCTGTTTCTCATGAGCTACAATAAGTGTCTTCCAACTAAACCAAATTAATATTTTTTGCGGACATATAATAATCACATATAGTATTAGACTGCATTCTGAACTTTGGCAAAGGAATCAGAGAACTTTTTTCCTTCTAACTTTGCTAAGTATTCACTGAAGGAACTGTTACTGCACAAGCAACCCCCCCAAATGTTGTTAGTGAGGTGAGTGCCAGCTCTCTGCTGAAAGTAGAACACTATGAATTAATCCAGTTACCAGAAGAGAGTTGTCTGTCAAAAAACATGGGTTCATTTATACTTTTCTTAATCCCCATAGCAGCCAGCATACACACCATCTACTCTTGGATTTATTTCTCTGTAGCCAGAAGTCTGACAGTGTGACATTTCTAAGGCAGTCACTTTTCTACCTTCTGCATTTATTCCCCCTTAGCTCATAAAGAATATTGTTATGTGCAGTGCACAGCATCCAGTTTAAAATGGCACACTTGGGATATTAGGTTCTGTATGGATTCCTCCTATGAAGGAAAACTTTAGTGAGGGAGGGAACCTGGAGAACTCTGTGGAAATTGTTATTAGAAGGGCAGATAAAAACGTTTTGGCTTCTGTGTTGCTAATTTTACTGTAAGGGCCCTTACAGCACTAGTCACTGTTACTGATTACTAGTACTGGTTACTGATCTAGTACACATTTTAATATTGTCCAGACTGAAATCTAGTATTCATGGTCTCATCCCCTGAGTGAATTAGTAAGGGCAATGTTCCAACAGCTCTAATCATTGTGCACATGAGTCAGAGATTTACCCCTCCAAAATCAGGAAGAAATAATTAGTTGAAAATAAGTAACCTTATAAATATACAGACATTTTCTTTTTAATTTTATATTGCTTTTTCTATAATGTTCTGTTAGGAAAAGCTTGGGTCACATTTCTAAGTCAGATTTCTAACCCTGCAGGCAGCATTCTCAAGAAATCATACAACTTACGGCTCTGGGGTTTGATAATAAGCTTTACATATCATGAAACACCACAGAAGCTGGCAGCACAGCCAGGGTGTTATAAAGATTTATAAAGCAGCACAAGGTTTTTAAGGTGATCAGGACTAACCTGTTTGTTGTATGTGTACATTAAAGCGTATCTGAGATGGACCACACAAATGACTAAAATTCTAGGTAAAGACTTTAGTTAGATTTTAGGTAGGCTGGTGCATGAAACCTCTTTGACCTGTCAATACCAAAGTACAGCTCAATGGCAGAAAATTATTGACCTGTTTCTGTGTTATGTTTCTTTGTTCTCCTTGTGATGGATTAGGAACATGAGGCTGGTAGCTAGCTTTGGAAGTATTTTTCCCACAGAAAATGTTTTCAACAGAGGCCTTTCAGGTGACCAAGAGTACAGAAAAAAACAGCATTAAAAAAGACACCATTAGAAGTGAAAGTGTAGTAGTAAAATGGATAGAGAACAGACATGGAAATGACCAACCTTAGACAAAAGAAGGCCTGAACTGTAACTTCATCCCTTCCCCCTAAACTCTTATGCAATTGAAGAGTTAATCGTAGGTATTACTACACTGCAGCTGTGATATGTTAGAAAACAGATTTCAGAGACCTGTGGCAAGCAGCTTAAATGAGTATAGTTAATCAAAATATTTTTCTTGCTCTTTCAGTTGTACTTATGATTTGTCTAAACCTGCCCATTTGATAGGAACTATTTAAGAAATCTACTTCTTATGCTTGCAATCTGTACAACCTTAAATGGGGGAATAGAAGACCAGAGTGAGTCTCCAGGGGCATCAAATACAGACCAGAATTTTATGCCCTCCTTCCCCCCCCCCCGCAAGAGCTACATAATATGAACCCTTTCTTAAATTAACCAAACTGTATCTCAAAAAACTGTGGACTTTTTTCCTCTCTTCTGCATCTGTTATGTAGGCTGCATAATTGCTCTAGAAACGTACTTCCTGATAGAAAATTTTTCCTAATTTCTGTGCATCCATATTCATAGACATTTTTTAGCTCCAGAGCTTTTACTGTCACTGAGAACGTGTTTTATTTTTCTTTTCTTCATGCTTGTTGATGTTTATCTGCACTTGCTAAGCTAGACAAGATAAGCTCCTCTAGTGTCTCTTGCCTACCAGTCTGGTAATGTCCACAATTGTTGTCTTGCTTCTTCACATTTGATTTTCCAGAACATCAATGACCATGTTTATCCACATTTTTCTGGGTGAAATGTCACCATTACGTGGTGCACTGGCATCAAGTTCCCCTGTTTTGCCTGAAAACACCTGACACAGTTCACATTTCTTCTTGCCCTTTTTGCAGCCAGATCACAAACTTTGCTTGTTGACTGTGAGAAACTGATAGACAACAATTCTTCTTTCCAAAACAAGTCTTATGTATTATTATATAGCAAATATTGTTATTCCTAATCCTTATGTCCATGCTTTCAAAACAGCTTCTTTTAAATTACGGCTTAGGTTCTGACTTAGCATTAGTCCACGCTCTTTTCTTCTTTTCAGCTCATAATACCAAGGTGCTTCTACATTGCTCATAAAAATATTAGTGTAGTTGATTTCAGTATAAGTAGAACTACTTTGTCCTCAAATTCTAAGGATTATACTGCTTTCCAACTGATTGTCACTTTTGACCCAGAAAATGGAAAAAGAAATTTAGATATAAAATTCCATCTGCCAGGTTTGATCATGGGGAATGCTTGAGAACAGTGTAGCTTTTCCTCATAGCTAGAGACTATATTTAGTTTCCACCACCACTGCTTTTCAGAAATTCAGGAATCCTACCCTTTTAGTTCAGCAAAACATCCCTCCCTTTCGGTTTCCTTTCTCTGTCTACCTGGGTTTCGGGACAAAGCCAACTTAGGCAGCTGAAACTGCTCTTAGGTTGCCTATTTATTAGAGACACAGTGGTCTGGTAAAAGCCAAACAAATCAACTCAAATGTAAGAAATCACATGAAACAGCTGGATTCTGCTTTTAGTTTATAACGTTGATGTTCAGCAGTAAGTTGTGTCCAGGAAGAGTTATAATGCTCAGGATGTTTGCTCCTCTGTCTGTTGAAAATAGAAATTTCCTGTTAATTTAGAATACATGTTAAAATAATTCATCCTTGTTTCTTCTCTTTTTAAAGTCTGCTCGCACAACTACAGTTCTGAAACTGGAGTGCTAACATCTCCAAACTATCCCAATAAGTACCCTGTCCGGACTGAGTGCATATACACCATCACAGTGGGAATAAACAGGCAGATTGTGCTGAACTTCACCGACTTCACCTTGGAAGGCAATAAACGCTGTACAGAGGATTATGTAGAAATCAGGCAAGGCTAATTATTTCTCTTGTCCTTATTACTAATAACCATGTAAATTGTCCAAATCCACTTAGGCACGTTCACAAGCTTTAGTTTTAACTATACACCCATGCTGTTAATGTGGGAAAGGACTTACCAGAGAACTTTAAGGCTACCTTTTTCCTCCTCTCATCCTGCTCCCTTGTCAGCTTTCCCACTTGATGAATTAGAGTTCTGAGAGCAAATGGAGTTTGTGAACTGTGTTCCCATGCACTGCATTTGGGTTGTTTTCCTTAGTGCAAAACCAAAGAGTTTTGTTGACTTGTGACATATTCTCTATGGTATTTGAAAAGTCGTGGTAGTCAAGTGAAGTCCCAGGTGACTGGAAAAGGGGAAACATTGTACCCATTTTTTATAATGGTAGAAAAGAGGACCCAGGTAACTACCGACGTGTCAGCCTTATCCCTGTGCCTGGGAAGATCATGGAACAGATCCTCCCAAAAGCTATGCTAAGGCATATGGAAGGAATAGCATATGGAAGGAAGATGAATTGAGACAGCCAGCATGGCTTCTAAAAGGGCATTCTTAGCCTACCTAGTGGCCTTCTATGATGGAGTGACTTCATCAGTGGATGAGTGAAGTGAGCCTTTGACACCATCTCCCACAACAATCTTCTCTCCAAACTGAAGAGAAATGGATTTTGATGGGTGAATGGTTCAGAAGATGAGGAATTGGTTGGATTGTCAATGGCTTGATGTGTAGATGGAGATTGCTGACAAGTGGTGTCCGTCAGGGACTATATTGCAACCAATGTTAATGACATAGATGAAGGGGCTGAGTGCACCCTCAGCAAGTTTGCAGATGATACCAAGCTGAGAGATGCAGTTGACACATCTGAAGGACAGGATGCCATCCAGAGGAACCTGGACAATCTTGACTAGTGGGCCCACGTGAACTTCATGAGGTTCAACAAGGCCAAGTGCAAGGTCCGTAGCAAGATCCTGCTCCTGGGTTGGAGCAACTCCCAGTATCAATACCCAGGCTGGGGAATTCCCCAGGCTGGGGATTGAATGGATCAAGGGGAGCTCTGCAGAGAAGGACTTGCAGGTGCTGGTGAATGAAAAATTGGACATGACCTGGCAATAGGTACTTGCAGCCCCAAAAGCCAACCATATCCTGAGCTGCATCAAAAGCAGCATGGCAAGCAGATTGAGGGAGGTGATTCTGCCCCTTTACTCTGCTGTGGTGAGATACCACATGGAATACTGCATCCAGCTCTGGGGCCCCCAACATAAGAAGGACATGGACCTGTTGGAACAAGTCCACAGGAGGGCCATGGAGACAATCAGAGGGCTGGAGTACACTCACATGAAGAGGAGCTGAGAGAGTTTGGGTTGTTCAGAAGAAATTTTTTACAATGGGGGTTGGTGAAGCACTGCAACAGGTTGCCCAGAGAGTTGGTGGATGCCCCATCCCTGGAGGCATTCAAGGTCAGGCTGGACAAGGCTCTGAGCAGGCTGATCTAGTTCAGGATGTCCCTGCTTTTTGCAGGTGGGTAGTACAGATGAGTTTTAAGGTCCCTTCCAACCCAAATTATTCTGTGATTTATGATTCTATATTCTGTTATATGTTTATAGTCTTTAGACAGCAGCTACTCTGGGATGTAACATGAAGAACGTGTACATAGTCTGCTATTTTTGTCTACACTGGCATCACCATTAAACTTAGGACACTAGCCTAGTGGTTTCTAGGAAATTTTACAGGACAAAGACAAGCAGAAGAAATGCAGGAAGGTTACCTGCATGCCTACAGTAGAGCAGCACCAAGTACATGTCCTTTCTACCATGTGGCTGTAGATGGGATTTGCACTTTGCAGTGTTGGTGCACCGTTCTTGTCCTCATGAGCCAGCTCTCTAGGTGAACCATGTCTGCAGAATGTCAGAGTGTTTTTTTCACTCTGAGCATGCCATGAGTTTCCATTACCCCACTGAGCACCATGATAAAGCTGATTCTGAACATTATACCAGATATTCTGTATGGATTATTCCCTGGCAAGTGGAATTTTTTAAAACCAAACAAAAATCTGCTTGCTGAAGTTGCAGTATTAAATTCCAACTGAATTAGCTGTGGGTTTTTTTCAGCTGTACATGCAAACTGGAGAAAACTATGAAAACCTGAAAAGCTTTTTTCTAAGTGTTTTGTTTTTCAGTTTTTAAAACAACAATCTGAGATTAAATTTAATCTAACTTTATTTTAACAATTAACACTTTATTTGGGGCAACCCGGACTGTATACAGGGGTGACCTTTTTTCACCTTTTCACCTTGAGAACTGAAAACATTCATTTATTGCATAAATCTAACTCTGTTTTCACTGTGAAGAGCTCAGCAGTATTAAGGAGATTTTAAAATAGGGCAAGAACATTGCTAAGTGGAATTCAGCACATTGCTGCTGCCATAACTGGATTTCCATCAAACCTGATACCATTAAAAGGGGAAGCTAGATAAGTCTTAGGTGAAGTGTCACTCTGGTTTCTTGTCCTAAGGTGTCCTCTGATAAATTGCATTCAGCCAACTAAGAAAATTGTTCATCTGACCACAACTGCAGAGGCTGAGATGCAAGTGAGGGAAGATTCTGGCACAGTTCTTCAACAGCCAGTGGCATGAGCAAGCAGTTTAAGCTGGGAGGATGACAAGAAAACAGTGGCAAGGTCTAAGTAGAAATTTTGTTCAAAAGCAGGTATAAATCTGTCAAAATGTAGTTAAAAGTATTACTGTCCACCAAAAAAGCATCATATCAAGATCACACCATAGATGCGAGTGTATTTATTATTGTCCTAATGACCAGTAGGGTGTTTGTAGTATGAAGGTGTTTAAAGATAAGGTTGGAAAGCAATTGATGAACACATTGTCACCATCTTTTTTATTCCCATGAGAGGTGTGCAGGAGGCAAAACAGAACATTAGTTGTGCATCCTGATTGCAGTATTAAAAAATACAACTGGAAGTATTACTTAATTTAAAAATAGGAAAATAAGTAGTTGTACAAACAGTTTTGAAGACTAAGAAAATATTTCAAAATGTGCATCATATCAGTGAAATGAATTCAGAAATGAATTCCTGTTTGTGTGGTGGCAAATAAACATGGAGTTTTTTAATAAGTCAACTCATCTAGTTTAGTGCCAGGCTAACCACAGAGCAATGAAACTATTGTTTCAAATTAGAGGATTACCTTTGGTACCACCCAGTAGAATACAGAGCAAGTCCTGCCCTCTGCAGCACCAATTCTACCTGAGACACTTCTTGAGCCTGTTATTTTGTTGACACCCTCTGGACAGGCTGCTCAGGTGAGAGAGTGACATACCCAGCAAGCAGGTGATTGTGGTAGAGCTTCTTACTGCAAGTAGCAGGAATCCTTTAGTATTTGGTAGTGATATTGCTGTGGAAGATGAAGAGCCAGGATTAGGCTTTCCCAGGCTTGAAAGAATCCAATATTTTGGATTTGTTAAGTTTTCTCATGGTTTCCCTCTTTGACCCAAGGTTTTTATTCTCTGTCATTCTAGAGATGGAGGCTATGAAACTTCTCCTCTTCTTGGAAAATACTGTGGTACAGACCTGCCTCCTGTTATAATCTCTCATGGTAACAAGCTGTGGATAAAGTTTGTAAGTGATGTATTTGGCACCAGAAAGGGATTTTCAGCGGAGTGGGATGGTACATCAGCAGGTAAAATGACTGCATCAAGTACAGAACTATTGTACACATCTGATTTTTGATCCTTTGGGTTTAATTTCTCACCTTTTTCCCCACATCTTTTCTGCTTCCCATCTTCTAAAATCTGTTCTCCAATTATATACTAATATCTATGCATGTTGTTAAGATAAAGGATCCAACTTTCTTATCCTTGGGCTTTCTTTTTCACTACAGGCAAGGGTGTACTATTCACTAGATAAAATGTTGCATCAGTTATCTCATATGTTTAGGAAAGTGGTAATCAATAATTTAATTGGGAAGTTTCTATTTGAAGGTTAACTGCCCACCAGAAGCACTTTTCAAATTACATAGTTAATATTTCTATGTGCTATGGGCTCTCTTCTGCTTACAATGCTAATGGCTAGATGCAGATTTTTGGGGCATCACTGAAGATGTTCAGAGCATGTGAAGGAGGTCAGTAGTGAGAATCTCACACATCATGTCCAGTTTTCTACTCTTATATATGTTAAGTGTTTGCTTGGTTTCTTTGCCATTTTCAGGTTGTGGTGGGACTTTGATGACAGCTTCTGGCGTCTTCATGTCTCCCAACTACCCTATGCCATATTACCACAATTCAGAGTGCTACTGGTTCCTCAGAGGAAGCCGAGGAAGCCCATTTGAAATCCAGTTTGAGCAGTTCCATCTGGAGTATCACCCGCAGTGCACCTTTGATTACCTTGCGGTACGTACGCCAGGGTGCTTTGCTCTATAAGGGGGTATGATGGGCACACAGGCAAGGGAAAACACAGAGCCTTGGTTTTCAAGTGCTACTGGGTGAACAGACCCAGAAAAGAATAGCTGCTTGCTGATGTGCTACCTTGATATCACAGAGCCGTGAGAGGCATGGCAACGATGTTTGTGTAGCTGCTGGTAAGAAAAGCATTTATGTCTAGATAGAAAGGCCACTCAAACAAGAATCTGTCTATATCTTTTAAATTTGCTGTGTTTTGAACCAAGGCTTTAGTGTGTTTTCTTAGTAAATTACATGGAAAAAGCACAAGTGTCAATAACCCTATTGTTAATTCCAAATTTCATATTTGAATTGTTGCATAAATTATTTGAATATTTTTAATAAAGTTGAAATGTAGTGAAGGTTTCCCCTCTTGGTGAGCAAGCCCCTCAAAACCCACCAGTATTCAGTTACTGGTTTCCTGTTTTTCCACTGATTTGCTTGTTTCTGAAATGCCTGTCAGGCTTCCTCTGCACAGAAATAGAGTTTAACCTCTTGTATACCCAGTAACAATTCTCTAAGCAGACATTTCGTAGTGGGAAATTACTTGGGTTTGTAATGCCATCAGCTTTATTCTATTTATTTTTATTTTTTTTTTTAGCTATATGATGGCAACAGCAGTAATGCTAGACAGCTAGGTAAATTTTGTGGGAATCAGATACCAGAACTCATCCATTCCAGTGGAGACAGCGTGTATGTGAAACTAAGGACAGACAACAGTCTGCAAGGTGGAGGTTTCTTAGCCAAATACAAACAGGGTAAGTAAGTAAAAGAAGATGAGAACAAGTTTCGACAGTTCGTGTTGTTCATGAAACTTCTTGCAGGCCACGATCTTACCTGTTCATGAGCAAGAGGACAATGTGGCCAGCATACTACTGACCCAAGTTCTCTAATCTGCTACAGTTACAGAACAGAGAGCTAAAAATTATCTGCCCATCTCCTTGTGCCCACCTCCTCCTTAAGATAAAGCTGTTGAAGTGTCTCTACTTTTATTACCAGCATCAGTGGCACTTACCACTCCAGGTTTACTCAGAATAACAAGGGCTGGAAGTCCATAACACGGTAGATTGGACTGTTCTTTCTCTTCTGCTGATCCAGTCTCTTGACTTTTAAAAAGGGAAGGCAGATACAGCAAGCTTCTCTGATTTTCTAGCTGCTTGTGAAGCAGGATGACAAAGGATAATTGAGTTTCTATCAACCATCCTGCATCATTGTAGGTGCTTGGGGTAAGTTAGCCTACCTGTAACACTTTAAAAAAGTTTCATTTTTTATGTCTTGTGGTAAGAGTCATATTTTTCTTGCAAACACTTTTTTGTAAAATAATTCTACCCCAGAAATATCAGAATAATATCATTTGGAGAAAAAATCCAAGAAGACACATGACAAATTAAAGTTATTTTATTCACAGTCTTAATCTTGAATATAGTCCCAGTACTTACTTTTCTCTTATACACTTTGTACTTTTTATATGGTTAAATGCACATTGGAAGATACATAACTTCACCCCATACAAAATGATTTGCAAGCATCTTTGTGCACCCTAAATATGACATGCCCAAGTGATAGGGATTGCTGTAGGTTTACAGACATTTAGTTGGACAATAGTAAATGGATTACAAAAAACCCAAAGCTATTCATGCTCCCATGACACATACAATAATTAGAAGAGTGGGGAAGCTTTGGCTCCCTAATTCCTTACAGATATTACAGATTCATCTACGATGTACTTTTCAGACTGCAATGTCAAGAAGATATACTAGAAGAGGTTCCCCCTCCCTTTCATTAATTAAACAGAAAGAGCACTTTCAAAGCACTCAGATGAAGAACCTGAGCTATCAGATAATGTGATTTACATTCATATTTAATTCCTGAAGATGCATCAGAGAAGGCTTTTAATGGCTTGCCCAAAAGCTAAAATTATGTAGGCAGTACGGTGTAAAATAAGGATGCCAGATACGTTTACAGGTACATGAAAGAAATGTAATGATGAATTGAAAAGCATTGCAAAGGAAAACATGGTATCAAGTTAACATTCAAAGACACCTTTGTGCCTGGTATGTTTCTAATAAAATCTTGGTGGCAGGGGGTAGCAGATTTTACCCATCTTGCATTCTTCAAAATCCATTTTGTGCTCTTCATTCTGTCCTTTCAAAGAGTTGTTGTTTCAGTGTAGCTTTGCAGACAAGCTCCTCTCCACCTGACCCCGACCTTCAGCTGTATCCCAAGCATTTCAAAGCACTATAAACACAGACCTTGCTGCTCTTTAAATCCTTTGGAAAGAATAAAAAATGTGCAGGAGGTAGGTGTGCTACCCTTGGTGACAGACAATAGAACAGTTATGCAAGTGAATTTTAGCCATTTCTGCTGTTCAAACACTGCAGATTTGCTGTAAAAAGCAAAGAACCTGTCCCAGTCCCCTCCTGCTGCCCAGTTCTCTGTGCATTACACTGCTCTGCTCCTGATACACATCACATACTGCTTCCAGACAAGGGATTGCCCACACTGTTATTTTCTGTCTTTACGGAAAGGTGAATACAGGAAAATGAGACTCACTGACCTGATGCTGGAATTGTAATTTCATTCTTTATCTAGTTTAGTTTATTTTCATTTTCTTGGCACTTTTAAGGAAAGCTCTTATTATTCCAGGTAAGTGTCCAGTTCTTATGTTAGGTTTCTACTGGATGTCTCACAAGAAAGAGCATGGCTCCTTTTTAAAAAAAAAATTATAGTCGCTTCCTGTTCCTAGAGCCAGAAAGCCCAGTACTAGTAGTGCACTTTCCATTTGTTGTTTTAGCCAGGATTAGAATTTTTTCCTAGTTTACTGAAATAAACCAATTCAATCTATTTGGCCATCTTTGTTGAGCACCCTCCCCAAACTGTTTCAAATGACAGGGCAAATTTCTGCCATTATCTATCAGAATGTGTTTCAGGAATAACCACATATTTAGAATTAAAGGAAACTGCCAAAAAATATATGTACTATATATACTGATGAGGCTGCAAGTTTCAAAAAAAGAAGGTCATAATAGAGCTGAAGGATTCGAGTTTGGAAAGTCTGGATCTGGTTTGGAACATATAAATATGTTCTTCAACAGGTCACAATTCTCTTTCTATATGACTTCTGTAATCTGAATGAAATTATTTCTCACCATACTATCAGTAACTTGTTAAATTTGTTATTTTTTGAGTTATTGGATCCTTGCACAAATATGATCTATTATCACTTATTTTTCAGTTTGCCATGAAGTACTGACTGTTAATCGTAGCCATGGCATATTGGAAAGTTTAAATTATCCAAATAATTACCCATTAAATGAGCACTGCAGCTGGACTGTCCAGACTACTAAGGGGAACACACTCAACTATAGCTTCACGGCCTTTGATTTAGAAGATGGATCAGACTGTAATCGTGACTTCTTGAAGGTAAGCAGAAACAAGAAAAATCAGGTCTTTAATCAATAAAGGAAAATAATAAGGATGCGGAAGAGCAAGGGGAAATTTATCATATCTAAATTAAACCACTAAAACTCAAGTGTTAAATCCAAATGATTTGACCTTGTTTTCTCTGCGATCAGTAGGGAGAGAAGCACTGCTGCCCTAAGACAGGTCTGTGCAAATGGGAGGATGAATCCCTTTGCAGGTGCCTTGGTTTGCTACACTCTGGCTACCACCTGAGGTTAGAGGCACTGGCTTTTATGGGTGAAGTGAGATGTCGTGATTCCAGCTTCATGTAAAGCAGAAGAAATCCTGGGATTAGTAAACTGATTGCAAAAAGGCAATGAGCCCAATTATTTTCCTCTTGTTTTTATCTGAGAAGGGGGGGGGTAGGTTCAAAAACTTTAATATGTATTGTTTCTACATTTTTAAAGGGAGGGTTGCAGTGTCTCCTTGTTTATATTTTTCTTTTCATAATTCATCTGCCTTTTTAAAGGGACTGAAAGAAAATTAATGAAAAAGTGAAATTTTTTAGCCAAAAAAAGCTATCCAGTCAAGTTTTCCTTAAAAAAAAAAATAAATCTCTAGGACAAAGAAGATATTTTCTTAAAATTTTCGAGGACAACTTAAAAGATATTTTCTCTCAGTTTTGTGCTTAGTACTGTGGGAAGTAGAATGTAGTCATGATCACTGCTATACTGTGGGTTATAATCTCCTGCCTGCTCTTTTGTTGTATTGCTGAACTCATCTGTCCTTCAATCTCACCCTTGTATAGGATGCCAGCCTGTAGCTGCTGTGCTCTATTTAGGTTTTTGCACTACAGGATTTGAAATTTAGAGAAGTGTTAGAGAGACTACTTACAGCCAGGAAGAGGGCTATGGAATAGTGCCCATATTTCTGGGGATACTTACACAGGGGTCTTGCAGAAAGTTCAGCAACAGGCCTGGTGATGGGCTAATCTGTTCCATCTCCCTCGTTCCCTCTACCTCCCTACTAGGACAGCTTTCACAGCTCAAAATTGGTAAGAAACTGGCAAAAGTGATGCTCTTCCAGCTTTCTTCTCTTTGTGGCCAGGAATGGTAAGAAAGAACAGACATGTGAAGAAAATAAATAAGGGAGCACTATATTGAGAACTAACTATTAAACTCTGGTTCATTTTTGTGAGGAGGCTGAAAAAGAAAGTTTGGAGCCAGTGCTAGTCTCAAGATGCCTGAGCCTTTGACCCATGAAAAGCAGGAGTCTTGCACACAGTAGCCAGCCAGTGAGGAGTAAGGAACTTGCCAGAAGACCCTATTCTAGATGTAAGTCAAGGCTGGAGGAATAGTGCCAGAGGCGAGGACCTGATCCAAAGCACTTAAAAGAACAGAAATAAAACATATCTGGGGGAGTGAGGAGACAAGGAGCACTCTTTGTTTTAACCACTTTTCAGTGCTTCCAATCAAAGAAAATACAGACTGAAAGAGGTATAAAAAGGAAAATACAAGGGGAAAAGAGAATCATGGAAGTGTGTTAAGGAGGCTTTAATTTGTCAGTCCTGTGACATAACTTACAAATCTTTCTCCAAATGCCATTAAGAAATACCACTTGGAAAAGATGTTCTCATTTGGTTGTTGCATGCTGTACAAATATGTGCCATAGTGTAAAAAGGAGAACAAGGTTGAACCAGCCAGGGAACTGAACACTGTTTGCTCCCACCCTGCATCTTGCGAAAGGGGAGCATATTGTCAAGGCTGGGAGTGCTCTGTGGTGTAAGGGAAAGAGAGACTAAGCAGACTGTAGATATTTGGGCTTTTCTGACTGAAATCCATGTGGAGTCTGACACCACTGCAAATTGGAGAAAAGGTTATTTAAAAGAGACCTCATAGCTGTTTTGCTAAAATAAAATACTTTTCTGACACATGCTAGTTTTGAGATTCCTTTATTGCAAAGAGGCCCAAGAGGGGAGAGATCGAATGGTCTGGCTAAGGATCATAGAAATATAATCCTGATCACTGTAGTCTAAGTGGGTGATACACGGATCATATGCCAGAGTCCTTCATTTTCTTGAAGGAAATGGGAAAATGCTGCTCAGACAGTTTCCATGTAGCTACACTCACAGTGCAGAGTGGCCACTGGTGCTGATCAAGTACTGTTTTCCTGGGCAGCTTTTAGGTGTCCTTTTTCCCATGTCCTTTTGGGTTTGGTGGCAGCAGCTCTGCCACCTCAGCCCCTTGCAGCAGGCAGCAACACTCTTTGTCTTCTTAGCTCTGTGGCAGCTCTGACAGTAGCAGCATGGTGCACTGTGGCAGCTAGCAGATGGCAGGCTTGGTGACAGTATTTGCTGCTACTTGCTGGGAGGCTGGGGATAGGAAGACAAGAGTTAGTTTTCAGGTTGGATTAGGTAATGATCACAGTTGTAGTGGTAGAAGGAATAAGGGAGGGCTGTATGTGATGAAAAAAGACAAAATTAAATGTTGCAGAGGTCTTATGGCAGGGACATTACCTGCCTTAGCAGATTGCAATCAAGAAATGGCAGTTACAAAAAAGAAATAGCAGTAGCAGGGCCACTTAGAGAAGTTAGTATAAGAAACAGATGTAATGCATGTGGACATATTTTTATGATACTGCAAATATCTCAAAATAAAGCTCTGATTTCTTTGAAATCTTTCTGAATTCTGAAGGAGAAAATCAAGGGGTGGGGACAGCTAGACTGAGCAATCTACGTTCTTGAATAGTGCTGGACCTGGCCTGCTGGACACTGTGGTTTTGGTCGCAGTCTCCATACTGGAAAAGGGCCTGGTTTTCAGCTTTGTGTTTAATTATGACTCACACTTTGACCCAAACCCACATGTGGCATATAAGAAGAAAATTCTGCCTTGTAACTAATTCAATCTGATATACACAGAATATGGTAATTTGCTATTTGCTCCCAAGCTTAGTTCACATATAAGCCAGAAATTGAATATGTAGAGTAATGACAAAATAAAACCAGGAGTTTCTACACAGGAGAATTCCTCGTGATTGTCAGTTACCAAAGACATTATCATCCTGTAGAGCAAATAACTGTTTCCCATACAGGACAAGGAAAAATATAGTCAGATGTCCAGAGAGTATGAGTAAGTACAAGTGCAATGTGTGGCTGTCCCAGACTGAAATGCAGTCACAGCTGTACAATGAGAAGTCAGCTGTGTATTGTGTTATGTATTTCCTTTCCTCCTTTGATCATGGGATGCTTCTTGTCAGCCAGGCCACTGTTCCACCAGCTGGCTGGTGTTACTCATGGTAAGCAGCAATCCCTCTCCACGGGAAGCATTTAGGGGCTTTGACTCACTCTGATCTGGGCGGGACCTGCATCTCCACCACTTCAGTACGTACAACTATTTATACTGTGGTCAAGTAGGAAGGAAAAAGCCCTGCTCTTCTGATTTCATGGCAATTTTCTGCCCTCGTGCTTAAGTGTCAGAAATTGAGAAGGGGAAGAAAGCTGCAGTTCTTTATAATGTCAGTCTATAGCATGAACCTCATATAAGCACTTTCTCAACAAATGAGCAATGTGCAGTGTTTCATGGCCTGTCAGAGGATGCTGGCTCATTGCTAATAACGCTCATAGGAAGTGTGACATTTTGGAAGGAGTTTTACAGCAAAGTTTTGAGAATATGAGATTAATTGCTTCTGATAAAGACATGTACAGAAGTGGCAATGATAAGATACAAGGCATATCAAATAGCAGACTGGTTCCTAGTGATGCTTCACTGACGGTAATTAGATTGGATGGTCTTTAAATTATATTGCATGCTGTGGCTTGGCTCAATAACCTAACATTAGTCTTTCTAGAGGGGTCATCCGGCTGTAACCAGTGAGAGATTGCAGACAATGACATAGAAATGTCATTCTTTTCTCTACATTCATCAGGTTATGAGCTGAACAAGCATGTGTTTGATTCCCCGTCTTAAATGAAGAATTACCTCCTTCTTCTGCATGGTAAAACATAATCTCTATGGAAGCAAAGCATTTTTATAAGGAGAATGTCATGTTATTGTTCTGAAGATCAGTCTTGCAGCAGAACGGAAATGTACTCCTTCCTTATCCAAGAAAAATATTATTTGAAAACCACTAATCTTTCTGTCTTTCAATGACAATCTCCCTCTCTGTTCTTCTTCTCAGAAAGTACAACCAGCCCTTGAAGTCCAGTCTGTTTAGTCTCTGCTTTTAATAAGTACAGGAAAGACCTTGCCCAGCCTTTTGCAAGATGCCACCAGCCTGATAAGAAATAACAAACTTGTCATGAAGCAAGACAAGTTTCAGAGCTCTCTGAGTTTCACCCCTTTGGTCTGCCCACTTTGATCTAGTATCAAAGATGGAATTATCATTGGGTTAATGCAAAATTACATCTTATGGGGGCAAACAGTGGCCTGATAATAATAAATGGCTTTCTTCTGCTGCAGGGCAGGACAGAATTCCTCTTCGGACTAAAGCACTTCCTTGCTTGCTTACTGTCAGTGTACTTAAGCACTCCAGACTCTTTCAGCAATGAGGTTCAGAGTGGTTAAAATGCCATTGCATACTTACTTATGGAATATTATCAGATGAATACAGGAATTAATATGGCATCTGCTCCTGAAAATGGTTTCATTTCCTTCTGGTGGTAACAGGATGTCTTTTTTTTTTTTTTTTTTTAAACCACAGTAGCATTCCAGGGATGTGCCATAATATCCTTTTTCTCCATCTGGGAATACTGCATTAGATAATTGTTGCTTACACTCATCTGGTCATATTTTTTTGTTTGTTTTAATTAGCTTAACATAAAAATATCTCACGCTGTTTCTAGTACTACTCCCTCTTGTAATTAGTAATATGCTTAAACCATATTAGGATATTAGCATGATTGCATTTTATTTATGGGTGTGTCTTTGGAAGTACTGCAGGAACTCTCCAAGCACAATGGCTTTGCTTATGGCTGTGCATTGATTTACAAAATGTCACCGGTGGTACATCACCCTGGGGACACAGATGATATATGAAATATACCCATCCAGGTTCTGCACACAGACATCAAATTACAGCCTGCTGGCCAGACTGCAGTGGTATCTATTAGTGTATTACCATGCAAGCTGGCAGCATGCCAGCCCATCCCTGAATTCCTTCAGTGGGTTATGGGCCTCCACGAAAAGTCCTTCAGTGTAAGACTGTAAGGATAAAAGTGACAATTCTCCTCAGGTTTCTCTGGCAGACCTTACCATTGGAACACAACAAAATCTTAGCCCATGCCCTGATTTTCAATGAGACAGCTGGATACTCAAAAGGAGAGTGTCAGGCCAAAAAGCTGCCCACCCTAAAGAAAACTGGCTCAGGGCTCAGATTTTTGTTCTTCCAATTGCCTGTGTTGCCAGAACCAAAGTAGGCTTTGGCTTCGCTGTTTGAAAGGTTATGTAGAAGCAAAATTACAAACACACATAAACCACCCCCACCCCTCAAGACAGCTAAATTTATAGTGATGAAAGAATTGCATGGTGCCTACAGAAACCTCAGATGACAAGAAGCACGAGTGAAGCCAGCACAGACTCCACTTTTGGACCCACAAAATGAGTCAGACCTTCATGGACTTGGTGTTTTCCACACCCTGCCAGCTCAGAGCAATGTGACTTTGCCTGCTCCTTCAGAAAAAACCATTGTACAATGAAGTGACTGTGAAGTATCACCATATGATGGTAGTGTGCATGCCTCTTGTTGGAAACAGAGCATTTAGGACTCATCTAGTTGCAGCTGGATTCTTCTTTCCTCTGTTCTTCTTCTGTATTCCAAATTTTGCTGGAAAGCCTGGTCAACATCTGTGAGACTGCTTATCCCATTCAGTACAGGCGTTGCAATACAAAATTACATGGTGGCAGGAGAAACCCCCTCTGCATCAGTCAAAGCTTCCCCTCATCAGAGGGAAGCTCCCAGACAGCTCAGAGAAAACCACACTGGACTTTTAGGAAGGTTTTGTGTCTGCCACCCTCCCCCCCCCCCCGGGTCACCCCCCGCTGCCCCCCCCTGCGCCGGGGGGTTCCCACGAGCCGGGGGATCCCCGCGAGCCGGGGGATTCCCGGGAATCGAGAGATTCCTGGGAGTCAGGGAAGGGGATCCCCAGCACCAGCAGGTCCCCCCGGCGGAGCTGCGAGGAGGCATAGGCGGGGTGGGTGGGGGGTCCTCACTCTCTCTTTACCCCACGCCCTCCCCTCTGCCGCCCCCCCCCACCCAAAAAACCCACGCACCTGCAGGCAGCCCCCGGCC
>JAWMRA010000078.1:19099170-19148755 GCA_035584735.1 Pseudotriccus pelzelni
GCAGACAGAGAAACAAGACTCTGGTCCCCCCCCCGGACTGTTCCCATGAGCAAGCCTGAAAGCCTAAGTGGCAGGAATATTTCCCTTTTGTCCTGTCTTCATTTGAGACCAGCTGCAATTCTCCTCAGTTGCCATAGTTATGCATAATGCAAATTTTCTTAAGAGGAGAGGGGATTCGAAGAGACAATCCTGCCCTTTTTGGCCTCTGATAGTGTCAGTTCAGTTCCTCTGGGCTTGCAAAGCACTGGAGCAGCACTCAGCCCTGCATCGGAGTCAGCAGGGCTGCAAACTGCTCAGATCACCCTGGGCTTTTCAGAGCCGTGTCCCTAGGCACAGCACCGTCTCTTTGTAAAGAGCTTTCCCCACAATAGCAGCTTTCTGCTGAAGAATAACTTTGGAAATATTATTGTCCCAAGCTCAAAAGCAGTCCTGCTCCCTCCACTGTGAGTGGATTCTCACTGCAGAGGAACCGCCTCAGTTTCTGAGGCTTTGAGAAAAGCAGGTGCTCTACCGAAATAGCCACAGCCTCATCACCAGGCATATGTGATCCCACTGCCACAAAGGCATGGATCCCCAGGCAGTCCCTGGGTCAGCAAAGGCTGCAGAGGCACTTCAGGGACCCATTTGGATTCTGTCCATGACAGCATGGGGATTAGGTGGGGGTGCTCTCTTGGTACAGTTTGGGGATTTAAAATACCATGCTGAACAAAAAAGATTTTGAGTGCAAGTCTTCAGATTAATCAAGTAGATGGAAGTCTCTTAGGCAATCCTTTCTTAAACAGCAGTTGTTTCCTACTCCTATACCTAAAACACTTTTTAAATCTAATCCAAAGATATGCCCTGCATTTCTTATATTCTTATAATTCATTCATTGCTAAAGAAAAACACTGGTTTTATATAATTTGCAAAATAAACCTTTCATAGAAAGACAGGAATAAGCAGATATGACTGTAGTTAAAAACCGTTGTTTTCTTTGAGAATGTAGTAAGTGGTAATGTAAGAGGTGAAAAATTATTAAAAAACCCCCCTGCAGTCTAATTTGGAATTTAACATTGTTTGAAACTTTCAAAGGGCTCTGAGTTATTCAGGCTCAGGTTATGAGATAAAACATAGACTCAGATAGAACTCTTACTATTAAAAAACTAGACATTTGTACATTTCCATATGTTAGATAAATCCCAGCAATATTAACTACTGTGCCTACACATCTAGTGATGTACAATGTCAAACTCCATGGTACAGTGGAATAAAGTGGTTAATTAGTGAGTGTGTCTTTGTGTGGAGACAAGAAAGTTGCCTCCAGTGGTCAGAGCAAGGATATTTATCAAAGGTTATCTAGGGCATAAACATATTTAAATAATAATATTAACATATTAATTAGAATGTGTTCTTAAGGAGGGTTTTTTTTCTAGTGGCAATGGCAAACACTTCTCAACATGCAAACAAAAACATAACTTTATTTTGTTTTCCTGTTTGTTCAGAAGTATCAAGGCTCCATGCAGTAAGCCTCTCAAAGTCTTAAGCTGCCTTTGTTTCTATGAAATGATGTTGCTGTGGTGCTCAGTTAGCACAGTGGGCCACATTCTGGAGCTTCAGTTTATTCTTTTCATCTGGCTGGCAGACCTGAAGGTTCTTAAGCTTGCTCTCTAGCTCTTCTGGAAAGGAAACATGTTGCTTGGAAATTAATTGGTTTTGTTTTTGTTATTCTTGTTCTAACAATTAATGGTGATCTTTCTTTGGAGTGCATTCTGTTACTAGGATGATGATTGTCTAGTTTTTGCTTCATTTTGCTTTCTGGTAACATACCTGTTGTAATGCCATCAAAACTTCCTTTCCAAAATTTCCTTTTCTTTCATTTCCTTTCAGGAAGAGTTACTCAGAAACTTGTAATCACTGAGTCTGGTATTTAGATCCAAACAATCCCTTATCAGGTTTCCCACTTCTAAGAGGAAAGGGATACTTGTGTGTGTCAGAAAAGCTCTTTGAGACTGTCCTCTGGCCTTGGGTGGGACACTTGCAGCTCCGCTGGTCTGATCCAAGGCACAGCCCTGTTTCTTGAGTTCTGCAAATATAGCCCAGGACCGTTGCTGCTGGTCCCTGTAAAAAGACTTTCTGACTGCAAACAGTCTCAAATTGAGACAATTATTGATACAATTTTTCATTATTATAGTGAATTCTTGACATCTGATAACAGTATTATTAATAATATAAAAAAAAGAGAACCGTCAGTATTCATAGGATGGATTTTCACCTCATATGAAACTGAAAGTTTGACTTTGAAGATTCCATCATCTCTGGATCGAGACTATGTGTCATGACTAAGTAGTATATGTAAGCAGTTTTTTCCAGAGCAGATTAGCCATGGGTAATGATTTTCCTGATGAAAAAAACTCCACGTCTTTTCATAGAAATAAAGTTCTCTAACAGAAAAATGGCATTTTGCCCTACCACCCCCCAAGTTTTCTGCCAGGAAAACTGAACAGATGGAGTCTCACTACCTTTCTGGAAGGCTTACTTTGCAAGAAGGAATAAGCTTGACAATGTGCTCAGGTAGAAAAGTGTCACTGTTTCAAGTATGCCCAAATAGAACGTGTTTAAAGTTTATTTTTCTCGTTTGTTTGAGGTCTTTATTTCTTCCATGCAGCAGAGCCTCCATTTTTCAGTGAGCTCAGTTCTTGAGCCCTTCCTCCAGTTCTGGCAATGAGCTTTTCTGTGACACAGGTCATGCCGCTTTGCTTTGCTCCTCCAAAGAGGGGTGAACAGCTGTGGCCTCCAGAGCATCATTCTTCGTGTCAGCAACATATTTCCAGGCTGAAGAGTCAGAAAGCCAAAATGTCATACTGGTGACCATGGTGTCTCCCCTGGGAGAGCTACCCAAGCTGCACCCTTCCTGCAGGCTTGGCTAGTCCTGCTTTCCCAGCCCCACTCTAATGTACAGCAGATGGTTTTCAGCTGCCACTTCGCTGCAGGGCAGTCACACAGCTTGATTCTTCCCCTAGTAAGCTGGTACCTCCCCTTTCTACTTTTGTGTCAGCCTATAGGCTTGCTCCTAGGCAGCCTGATAAGGAGCTTCTCTTAACAGTTCTTGAGCCCATGCCTAATAATTCATCTGAATGTACCGCATCCCCACCTGGTCCCAGTGCCGTGATGCAGGCTGATAAAATGGAGCATTCTGGGTGCTGCTTGGCAGTTCTTCGGCTAAAGCAGGGAGGCCAAGGATCTGAACATGTGCTGCAGCTGTTTGCATATTTTGACTGTTCGATTGCCTGCCAAAATTATTATGAAGCACTTGGATTTTCTGGTGGAGGCTGAAAGGTCTAAACAAATAAATATGTTATGAAACAAATATATACACAGAAAGGGAACAAGCACGTTCTTCCCAATGGGGAGCTGGAAGGGAGGCAAATCACCAGTTCCTAGAGTCAATATGGTACAGGAGTGCCTCAAAATCCAATTGCCTTGCACAGTCCTAAGGAGCATCTTGCCTCATATAGCCTGGAGAAGAATCTTGCCTCAATTTGCAGAAGTTTAAGATAACACAGCTGACAAAGCAGGACCTTACCGAGAAACGCTATCTCAGAGATCAGGAGAGAAATTGTAGCTCATGAGAGCTGTGTTCAGCTTCAGTTTCACTTGCCTGTGTTTGTGTGAGTGCAAAAGGTAGTTTGTGAAGTTCAAAATGCCTTGTGAAAACACACAGCTGTTCCCTTCATTTAGAAATGAACGACAGCTCAAAAAAAACCCGTCTGTAATTCTAGCAGTCATGGTTCTGCCTCTCTCAATGAGTTACAGCTGGCCAGGCACTCAAATTCCCTTCGAAATGCTGCTCTGAACCCAACCCCACAGGGCAGCACGGCATGAAGGGATTGCCATAGTAACCATTCTTTGTGTCTCGAAAAACTGACAGGCTGTTTTCAGAGGAAATTACATAGAAATGCAGTATTAGCTGTCTTAGATAAAAATAATACTCCCTTGATAAATCGAATTGCAGGAGGCTCAAGAAGCTTGTTTTTCTGGTTTGGATTTGGAAGTTTCTGGGTATGATTTAGTCCATAGTTCATTAGAATGGTTTTTCATTTGTAATCTCCAGAGTTAATGGCTGATAGTGAATATGTATCTTAACATAGTTTTTGCTTCTATTCAGAGCATGGATTCAGGATCTCCACAATGATTCATTCATATTTTTCTGGTGTAAGATTTCCATGGCTTGAAGCCACAGAAATATAAGTACTATATACCACAAAGCTGTCAAAGGAAGTAGTACTATTAAAAAATCTAATTGGATCTGACTTGATTTCATTTTGCTGCACTTAAGCCTTAAAAGAATGTGTAAAGCTTTCAGCCTGGCTTGGAAGAAGGTCATAACTGTAATGCTGGGCATGGGACAGCTCATCTGTCTATCAGGTGGTCCTTCAAACTTCTTGTTTGGAAAGAATACAAGTGGATATTCAACATATAATATCTAATCTTTATGAAATTTAATATTTATTATCAAACACATCTGATCAAGGCTTTGCAAGAATTAGCGGCAATGTTTCTGCAATTAGGAACCTACAATCTTTTCTGATTTCACTGAGAGAAATAGAGTGATAATTCTCAGGTTACAATACACTTATCATGCTTAGAGCCTTTTATTATAATATATTCATGGGTACCAGTCATAAAATTGGCCATGGAATATTACCATAGAATCATTCCTGCAATTTGTCTCTAACTTCTGGCAGAACTACCTCAAATTTATTTATTTATTTTTAAAAGACATTTTGACTAGACTGTGTGCTTGAGTATTTGAAAGCATTTGACTAGATTTCTTGGCCCCAAGTATCTTTTAAATGAACAACAAGATTTCTGAAGATTCTGCAAGGCCAACATTGAACAGAAAAGCTGAAGGTTTAATTACTCATTCCCATATGTGAGAAAATGTGTGTGAAAATTAGTAGCTAGCATGGTTAATCAATATTTTCTATAATATCATACTTCTATACTATGGGTGCTGAGGGTAGCAGTATTCTTCGTAGAATCAAAGATATTTCGGAAAGAGATTTGAATGGAGAGCAAAGATAAATAAACCTTGGCTATTTTTCTAGAGATCATAGGTTTGATTCTTTCCATGGAAAGAACTTTACAGTGATGGCTTCAGAACAAAGAAAAAATTTTGTTGAAATTCTGAAAGGAAGCATGCCAAAAATTCACAATGAGAATGTTCAGACATGGTTTCTGTGCCAGTAGTTTGCTGGGTTATGTTAGGAAGATATGCACTGTGAGACAGATTGGATGAACTGTAGCAAAGTGATAATAAAGCACGAGAGTTGATGTTTTTCTAAACTTTAAGAATCATAGTAACCAAGGTAGAAATAATAAAGCAACTCCTAACTTGACAACAACCAGGAATCTGATATTGTAAGTCAAAGGCAATTTAGCTAAAATGTCTTATTTTACCAATTTCTCAAAAATTTACACTCCTCATGCCTGAAAAATGACACTGGGGCATTGTGGTATTTGGTGAGGAACACGGATGTACTCTCAGTGTGATTTACTGGATTTGAAAAAGGTTACAGAACTAGAATTTGAAAGAGAAATTAAACCTGTATGGAGATAACAAATGTAAAGAGGCTTAAAAGCTCTAAGCACCTACTATCACCCCATCAAAACATGTATTAAGTGTTTTCATTTAAATGTGAGTATATGACTAACTTCAGATGTCAATATTTAACTACAGGAATATTTCCCTAGTATTTCGGTTTTTTGTTTGTTTGCTTGTTTGGGGTGGTTTTTTTAAGAGTGGTGATGTTTTAAGAGTGGAATGGAGCATTTCTTATCTGTATTTGAGGAACACAAAGATTTCCAGGCTGGCTACATTTGCCAACACACTGATTATCAAAATACCGCCTCATAAAATATGACAAGGAGATCAAATTTCAGAAGCATGGCTCAGTCCAGCTTTCCTCCAAAGCAGGACACTAGCACAAGATTATGAAACCATAAATAAAAACATATGAAATTTCCCTGTGCTTTTAAAGATTTACTTTACTTTTCGTTTTCAGTTTGTCTGCACTACTCTGGGAGGCCCTTGTGATGCTGACTGCTTGGTTTTCTCCATCAGAAGACCAGTTAGTCCTGATATCACCCGGGCACAGCCTTAGAGAGATGAAGATGTAAACAGAGTTGTCACCAAGGGGTTTGGAAGCACTGAGCAAGTTAGAGGCACGGGCAAATCAGACCTGTGACATCCTCTTTTTTCTTTCTATTTCAGTTCATTGCCACTTGCCCTTTATCTTCTTCCTCAGCAACCCCCAATACACACCATAATAGAAACAGCAAAACCTTCCTGCTGTACACAGTGTGCAGCAAGATTTAAAGACGTATTGGAGTTTTATTTGCTTATTATTTAATCCAAATCTTTCCACACTCCCCAGGCTCATACTGCTGTGCAAGGGTGGCCGCTTTGAGAAGTGTCACTGCTTTTTTCTTGAAATCCTGTACAAAACATTAAGAATTGGGGAGCTGCTTTTTAATCACTGGCATATTTTTTTATTTCATTTCAGCTCTATGATGGGCCTGATGCACAATCCAACCTGATAGGCACTTTCTGTGGACAATCTCTTCCACTGGCAGGGAGCACTACAGGGACCAGCCTTCATGTGGAGTTTTATTCTGATGGACTGAATGCCAGAAGTGGCTTCCAGATGCTGTGGCGTGTTAATGGTAAGTTAGCCAAGTTTCCTCTGGGAGGGTAAGTTTCCTTCCCTGTATGTTTAATGGAGTCCCAGCTTATGCCACTCTGTGCCACCTAAGTAACCCATTACAGTTCTAAAAACATTGGATTTCCTCATAATTATTTAAGTATTTTCCCAGTCAGTGTTTCTGCACATGTACACCTCCAAAGTTCACCTGCTTGGACAGTGAGAGCTGTTAGTGAAACATGCTTTCATTTCCAAGGGTAGGAACAGAAATGAGGAGCATGTCTAGAATGTCTGTACTGAACAGAAGATAGATGCTGTTACAGGGTAGCCATGAGTGACTTTCTAATGGGCTTTCTGATGGGATCATTCATCCCTCAGTTTTCCCCATTTCTATAGACTACTGTTTTCTGTTCAGACTTCTCTCTAATTTTGTTTAGCAGTACTCATTTTCTTGGGTAATGTCCACTTACAGCTACCCCCCACCCCAATTCTCTGCATGAAATAACATTAGCCAGGATATGCTTTGGGTTTTGTTCTCTTGTTTTTGCATGTCATGAAGATTGTCACAGGCCTTTTTAAATATGCAAAAAACTATGCCAGTTATAAACAAATCTGCATAACTGTACAACTGCAAACTGTGCTTGCAGTTTCTTAACAGTGAGCCCAGAAATACAATTTTTTTTCACTCTGCTTATTTAACAGCAATAGTGGACTGTAACAAGATTAAATCATGTGCCGTTGTACATCCCACCTAAGGAGATCCAACCTTGAAAATAATTAAATTGCCCCAGTTGCCCTGTCTGTCTAATCAGTTCACACCATTCAGGTTTGACAGCATTGTGAAGCAGCTGAAGTGGGCTGCAGAGGCCCCACTGTGGGTTGCTGAGGTGTATGGCATTCTGTAAGCTGTTTGAATAGCAGCTCCTTGCGCCTACCACAGACTGCTGGCGCTTGTGGGCTCCCAAAGGGCTCTCGTTGGCCAGACTGTGGTGCCTTGCATTCAGTGGGGGTGAATGAAGGAGCATTTCTGGGTAAAGGAGGGACACATGCAGGAGGAGTGGGATGTGTGGCAGGAGCCAGCAGGGGAAGGGCTGCAGCACAAAGGTACCTTCTTGTGCTTTGGGGTGATGTCATTCTGGGACTGCACAAAAGAAGACAAAGTGGAGGCTTTTATGCACAGCCAGATGACATCAGCTCCATACAGTAGCCATGGTGCTGGGTTAACTTGCTTTTCTAAAGCTCTCAAAGCTTTCCAGAATCTGCCTGCATGGTAAACACTCTTGTGCTTTCCCTCTTTTCCCACCCCTCTGCACTCCTTTTCTTCACTGACACGTTCACCTCTCCATCAGACTGCACTGCCTTTCTGTTAATTCTTGGACACTAAACTGCAGCCTAATGCTGCACGGGGCCCAGACTGCTAATGTGAGGCTTTGTCTAAGCATCAGACCAGGATCTGTAGGGTCAGATAGGGCTGGATCTCAGGGAATGTCATTGCTGGCTCTGAACGTCACAGCTGTGACTTCTGACAGCTTGCAATATGAGTGCAAGTTCCTTCAGAGCTAACCACAGTTGTCAGCTTTTTGTTCATTGCAAACACTTCCTTTTTTTTTTTTTTTCTCAGTTGGTGTGATGGACAAATATGGCTCTTATTCCTGGGGGCTACGTTGTCTGGGCATATACTGTTGCCTGGACTGGATAAAATTAGATATGTCCCTGCGGTCGGGGTGCTATATTTGCCTCACCCTTCTGAAAAGCTTTCAAGTGCACACAAAAAAAAAAAAAAATTCACTAGAAAAAGTCTCCTGGTACAGGGGGAACTTATCAGGAGTTGCAGCCTTTGGTTGGATATTTCAAAGTGAAGCATTCAGGTGCCTTCTTCCCTGAGGTCAAATCCCTCAGAGAACCTACACCCTGGTTTGGTAACATCTCACCTGACAAGAAAATAACAAGGCTACATGTATTGCTGAGAGAAAAGCTTTTATTTCTGCTCAAGTGACAAATGTGTGCTCTGGAGTTCAAGCTGCTGTGAACTATTTCTCAGGCCGTCCCTGTGCCCCTTAACTGGCAGTTGTGAAACATCCATGAGATATGTATCAAGGACATTCACATGCTTTGATGGTAAAGAGAGCAGCACTTACATTTGATACCATGTGCCTGATACAGTTTGCTTCAGACACTCTTCCCAGAACCTTTTTCACAGTTAAAAGGTGATCAAAAAAAGCCAAAAGTTTACCTCATTGATGATTGACTTGAATAGCCCCTCCTGCCACACATGACACAAATTTCAACTGTTTTGATTTATAATATTTGCATCTGATCTTTTCAGCTGCTGAAGGGATCCCACTCTTTAGGCTTTAGACAGAATTAGTAATTGATCTTAGGACAATGCTGTTATTTATGCTTAAAGATGTACTATATAATTTTAACCTGGATGGAAAGTTTTAGTGCAAATAATTCGATTTAAAAATGGTTGTGGTTCTGAAATAACACTTTTCATCTAAGGGGCTTTTATTAATGAGGGTGGATTTAGAGTTGATTTGGCTAAATCAGTAAGCCAAGGCCTCAAGAGGATTATTCACTAGAGGAAAGCTTGAATCTGCAAGGTGCTTATTCCACTTTTGCTCTATTTTAGGAAGCTTAATATAGGCTAATATATTTGGGGGCATATATTGGCCCTTTGAGAAAGAACAAACTCTTGGTAACAGTCTGGATGTTGCAAAGATGGAATGCCAATTGAATTGCTTTCCTTAAAAAAAAAATAAAAAATTCAGGAGGCTAAGAGGGCAAAGGTCTCTTAGTGCAGAATTACATCAGTGACAACTGTCACAATCTGAGAAGACACATATTTCCTAGAGCTGTCACCTACCTTATTAAGCAATGTGCATGTTGGAGCTCACTGATTTATACATATACATCTCTGTTTCATTGGAAGCTCACTCACTTGGCTGCTTGGCTGTCAGTAGAGCTTATAAATTTGTCTCTGCTCTGCATAGTCAAAATTTGCACCCGCAGTTCTTTCTGACTCACATTTTCAGTAAATGTGTCAGGTAAAATGTTAAATAGTTTGTTAGTTCTTTAGAGAGGCACAACAGAAACAGAGGTTAGATTAAGATACCGTAGCCATTCCCTGCCGACAGTTGTCAGGCATCCATTAGGATTGCGGGAAAGAATATCACACTGCAGGTCAATGAGAGAGCTGAGGCCCAGATTTTCTGAGCGTGAATCATAGCTCTGTTGTTGATTTCTTGTGTTGCCTTTGGCAAATTGACATTTGTTCAGTTTTCAAAAATTACTATTTCTTTTCAATATCTTTCTGTCACATTAAGTCTAAGGATGCACAGAGTGTGATCTTTTGAAGTCCTGAGCAGTTGTTTTGAGTTGTGGATGCTACCATATTCAGAGCTGGCTTTTTATGTTGCAGTCTGACTATTAAAAACATAGTCATGTTCTCTGTGAGAGCTAAGGATGAATTAATTTCAGTTTCTTCAACAACAAACTTCTGTTTCTTCTTCTTCTATTTCTTCTTCTGTTTCTCATCTTTGTTTCTTCTCTCACCTCCCAAACTAATATATAAGAATAGCGGCCAGAATTTTCTTAAAATACTTATTTCTGAACCATTTAATCAGTGCCTGAGACCTGGAATATTGTGTGGGTTTTTGTTTTTTTTTTTAACATTTAAAACACTGGCAACTGATATGGGAACTGTGGCCATTCTGTATCTTGGAGGATTCAGCTCCTGTTTGAATGCCTAAGTTAGCATTTATGTCTCTGGCTCCCAGCAGTCTATCTTTCTTTATTATCCATCTTACTGATTTCAGATTGGAATGTACTGAAAAAATACCAGGATTCAGGAGACTGATAAAATGATACTCAAAGCTACAGAAGTGATCAACTAATCAGAAAGCAGAAAAAAAGCAAAACAGTATCTCACATAAATTTTTATTCTCTTTTATAAACCCTCATCACAATAATGATTCCACTTTATCCATTGGACAATATTCCATAACTAAACCTACTCAACAGAGCAAAATTTTTCAGAATCAAATCCAAATTGTACTTCATGCAAGTACTGGTGTAGTACAGGCAAATGCTTATACTCCGTGTTCCTTGCAGTTAGAGTCAGTTTATGTTTACTGAAAGGTTTCACCATGAGCACCACAACTGGAAAACTGAATCCTTTCATTTCCCTAGCTCTGATTTTACAGGAACAGTGCCAGTTCACTTTAACCTTTATGGACGGGATTTTTTTAGCATGTGGCTAAAATATACCCGTGAATAAATCTGAAAACCTTGCAAATAAAAGAGATTTCCACAGATTACTACATTTCTATTCTGCTGTAATTATTTATGAGAATAGGGATTCTTCTTTGGTTAACGAACACCATCTGCTAACCAGACAGGCAGTAATATGGAAAGATCTATAAATCATCCCTTGCACAATATTCAATGAATATGTAGATTTTAGTCAGAGGAAAGCAAAACCACTAAAGATATGTTTCCTAAGCTTTCTATTTGTTGTCTGATTTCCTAGCAACTAACACCAAAGTCAGTAGTTGTTTTAAGGGAATTCCAGGACCTTTACACTACTAAAAAAGTATCTCCCCTTTCTTTTTTTTTCTCAGTTTAACTGCAGGGCTGATATTTCCAAATTACTGCTTGGAGGTCGGCACAAATTGGGCATGTGCTGTATGCAGTTCAGCTGCAAGAAACTTCTCCACAGTGCAGCTGTCTGCATATCTATCCACATATAGCAAGACCATGTATTTCTGGACTGAGAATGTTTCACTAGAAACAGAATGATTTTGGATTTTTCACTATTGTTTCAGTGAGAGCTCAAGTCATGCAGCAGTTTATGGGTTCTGCTTCTGCATTTTTATGTACTCTCAAAGATCACATTTTTTTACTTTGCTGCCATAAACAGCACAAGTTCCATTTATTTGAATAGAAGCAAAATCTTATCTGATGTTTTCAGACAAATATAAACATTGGGAGAGCTGGGAGAAGGTTTATATTCATGTAATGAATCAAAGTTTTTTAAGCATTTCAGAAAGTCATTCTATCATTATTTTTGTTTTCTTATTTTAGTGTTGTAATGTAGCAAGTGAGTTTAAAGGTAGGAACACTTTTTTAAATCTCCTAAGTATTTCTGTAAATATTTTGTTAAAATCCACTAACATCTATATTTTCAGAAAAGCACAACAGAACTGATTCTTACCTCATCCATATGAGGAAACGTAATATATAGACTTTCTGCCAGCTGGCCAGAGGTTCAGAGATTGTGCTTCTGCTCTGATGTGGAGGTTTTTACTGGCATTGCACTTTAGTCAAAACAATCCAGATGTGAAGTTCACATATTTGCAAAAATCAGTGAGTTCTTTTTTCAGTTATTTGTCAGTGAATACTTAGGCATAAACTCAAGCAGTTCTGATCTGTTTGCAAACAATTAATAAATGATTGGCAACATGAGTTCCACACATTCATTATAAGAAATGAATCACACAAACCTAAACTTTACCACCATTTTACTGGAGCACTTAAGAAGAATCACTTCATTTTAACAAAAAAGCCTTTTCTGGGGACATTGGTATTTGGAAGAAAAGAAATGGGACTTTAAAAACAGTTTGACCTTCTTACTCATGTGCTTCACATACCTCATCCAGAGAATATTGATTGAGCTCAGAGAAAATATAAACCTCTCTGGAGAGGGCGTGTGAGTAATCTGAATGCTACCTGCAATTCACGAGGAAGAAAAGTCTGTGCCTCAAAGTGCAGCACACAAGTTTTCCACTCATCTGAGCCATTTCGGGTATAAATAAAAAACACGTCTTTTGTGGATATCAGGAAACTGTTAGTAGGAGAAGCTGAGTCATAACTGCCTGTTTAGTTTTAAAATGTTCCCAGCTTTCTTCAGGCTGAGATAAACAGCGATTTGCTTTGTTCTCGCCTGCTGAAACTCCCCTGCCTCCCAGTTCCCACCCCTTCAGGAGCAGAGACACCAAGTCTGTTGAAAAATCATTCTGTTTCCCAAGCTGGCAAGCATCTTTTTCCTCCTGAAATCTGTCCTAAGTAACTGTGGAAATCCAGCTGCTGAGGGGAAAGAAAGTGAGTAACTCACCTGGAAGTTCCACTGTAAAGCTCCTCTGCCGCTGATGCCTTTTTTCTCCAGTTATAAAACCTCAACAACCTGGTTTCTTTTGAGAAAATTAGGCCATCTTCTAATGGAATGGGGAAAAAAGGGGTGGTGGGTTACACTGAGCTTTCTTCCTCTCCATCTCTCTGATGAAATGTTCATGGATATCAGAGTTTCAGGGACTTAACACTTATCAGTGCTGGCAGGCCTCAGGGAAGGAAGTTCTGAGTCTTTCCATAGGGACTGAAGGCAGGATTGGTTTGAAATACACTTTAAAGCTTCTTTAGCTCCTAGATTGAGACAGCCAGTAGCTTGACAATTTAATTTTGTGGCTGCAGGGCAAACCACATCAGTCTGCAGTAAGATGGGGAAGAGGAGAAGAACGAAGCCTGTGCCAATTCACCTGTGAGGTCCAAGTCAGCTATGTAAAGATTTTCCTGGGTTATAGCTAACTATTGTTCAACTGTGAGAGCTCTTCTGTTTAAAAGGTGGATTCCAGTGAGTGCAGGGGGATGGATTGACAGAGATCAGTGTTACATTGCTGGCATGGCAGTGTAACACACCTGTATTTAGACATCTCTTTTTTAGCTTGAAATAGCTTTTTATTACTTTGCTCCCTTTCAGACCTGCTACTCTTTCCCCTCATAGATTTTTATTTTGTAGTCCTGTAGCCAACTGTGACAAAGCCAAACTCAAGTTTTCAGTGAGGAGCTGAAAGACCACATGATAGAGATGATGGCAGCCACAAGTTTGCCACAGAAGGTGTTAAGGAAAGTATTTGCATTTAACTGAAGATCTTGATCTATAGCTTCCTGAAAAAAAAGGGAAGTGCTAAGCGGAGCAATGACCAAAGGTACCTTGTTCAACTTGCAAATTATTCTGAGATTTAGTGGAGATTAGATGAGTTTTGCATATCTGTGTGGATTAGTTGAGCAGGTCAAAGGGGTAGTTTATTTATTTTATGTTATAAAATATGTTCTATAAATAACAGTTCTGATACAGACGCTATTTATCACTTCTTTATCTCTTCTGACATACTGCAGTATTTGCTTCTGGACATATAGAGCTCATGGTTTGCTAGATGGCTTTATTAAGTATTTTGGGGCTTTTTTTGCATGTGACAGAACCTTCCCTTTGGAGATGAAGCCAAAGAGATTAATGGAAAGTGGGCATTACTTACAAAGGTTGAATGACCCTATAAAAGCTGTGTAAGCAAAAGATAGTGCCTAAATGAAACACTTCGGGGATTGTTATTTAGAGAAGAAAAAATGCTGCTGCAAGGCAAAGCAACACACTTGTAAAACCAGATCAAACACATAATTCCCTTACTTTCTGCATGTGACAGATACACAGCCACCCTATTGGCTTCTCTAAAGGTGAAGTTTTGCCATGAATATTGCTGATCTAAGTCTTCCCTGACACTGGGAGGGCTGCTGTGCTTTCCCACTCTGCTGATGCTTGCACCTGGGGACTGAGTCAGGGATAGCATCTTCAGGAGACTTATGACATCTCCAATGAAGCAATGATGAAACTGTAGTCTCAGGTGTTCAGCTGCTTTGTGCTATCAAATCAGGGCCTGTGTTTGATCCATTGTTTTGCTGCTTTTTTTTTTTTTTCAATCTAGCTCATAATATGCAAGAGCTTAGTCATCCAAGGGGCTGGAGAATGATTTTAGGGCAGTAATTTCTTATCTGAAAAGAAAAATATGTAACTTTTCAAACATGGCTTTTCTTACAATTGCACAGTTCTAATTGAATTTTGAAAAAAAGAGAACATTGCACCCACCAAGTGTCAGAAAGCCAGTTTATCCACTGTGACTTGGCAGCTTGTAATCATGCTCAGTAGGATGAAGGGAAATTGTATTGTCTTTAATTTTATGATTTCTAAAGCAGTGGGAAATGGCATTTTTACAACAATAGGAAGCCTTCCCCGTGATAACTTAACTTGTGTATTAGTTGAACTAAGTAGGAGCTGAGGATGGATCTGATTCAGCCTTCTAGAACTGATAAAGTTTGAGGCCAATACAAAAAAAGGTCACTTCTTGTGCTCTGTGTCTCAATTTGTTCAGCTGTCGAAGCAGATGCTGAGGTGTGGCATGAAACACACCAAAACAGGAGGCAAAGTACGTGCTGCACAGGCAGCACAAACAGGTCCAGCCTGCCATTCTTTTCCTGGGTTCCCTGTGATAGATCAGGCCCTCTAGCCCAGAATACACATTTGTCTTTGGAATGGGTGCTACTGCCTGTCCTTATTCCAGAGCCACTCACTGACAGGCTGCTTTGCTGTGTTGTCAGGCTGTGGAGGAGAACTCTCTGGCCCTTCTGGTTCATTTCACAGCCCTGGCTACCCCAGCAGATACCCAAGCAACAGGGAATGCATCTGGTACATCCACACAGCGCCTGGCAGCAGCATTCAACTCACCATTCAGGAGTTCGACATTGAATATCACCCAAACTGCAGCTATGACGTTTTGGAGGTAAGAGCATTAGATTTATTCCTCTCAAGTACAAAAGTTACATGGATTTCTGTCTGGAACAGATAACCCTGAGAACTGCAGGAACAGAACAAACAATTCTACTGTGACTTCCCATTTCTACTGTAGTTAGTTAAGTTTCTCAGGTATTGTCACAGAAGCCACAGTGCTCTTATTATTTCTTGCACTCTACACTTCTTAACAAGAGACAAAACTGTTTTGAAAAACTCAACCTTAAAAAGTTCCATCTTTTACAAAGAACTAAATGTAGGGTGCTGTGCCATGGAGACAATTTCCTTATATAAAGGAAGATAATGGATCACTGTGTGGATAACTAAGGTGTGACTTTGTATAAGACCTGCCAAGGAAATGGTAATATTTATAACCCTGAGTGATGAAAACTATGAAGACTCTTTGTACTCGGAAAAAAAGAAGAGGCAGTGTCCTAGTCACGTTAGAGTGGTGGAACAAGGAGAAAAGGTACCTCTCTAAGGGTGTACTGAACTGTAAGGGCCCCATAAGACTGGATGACCCTGTTATGTATGACATCTTTTTGCTCATGCTGGGAAGCAGCCAGGTGACCAATCTTGACTAATGGAATTGAATAGACTTCCAGTGCAGGAAGAAGGGATAGGAAGTAATTTCAGGAAGAAATTCTTTAGAATTACAGACTTTCTAGATTGTTCTCACTAGAGACACTTGAGATCACTAATGCAAGTAGAGTTGTTGGGAGTTTTGTCAACGTTAATACATAGGTGACATTTTCATGTTTTTATAATGAACCCAAAAGATTGATTAAGAGATCATGTACCATTCTGCTGGAGTCTTTCTTCTGCTCTTTTCTGGGATGATATGATGTGTCACCAGCATGGAGTTAGACAGCTTTCTGTCCAGCACCTGCTCACTGCTGCCTATTCCCACATCAGTAGCTTTGATTTCTCCAGCCTATGTTACTTAATGGTCAGACACAAACTGCTTAAAAAAGCTGTTTAAGAGGATCCTACAGTTTTCTGCTCTGTGTCCCTGAGCAAGGTATTCGCCTTAGGGCTTGGGTTTTCTTTCTTTACCATTTGAACCCTAGTTTCTATGCTTTGCTTCTTTCCAAACTTACTCATTCATCTGCACAGACACCCACCTTGCTGGTTGAGCTCCTCTGCCTTCCTGCCCTCAGAATTGGCATACCTCTGAGTTACTTGTGTCCTAACCTTGGTTCATCCAGTCCCCAACACCTGCCTCTGATTTGCTGGCAGATAACCTAACATAAATCAACTTACTTGGGAAAATAAGTTCATGCCTTGGTGCGAGATCAAAGGTCCTGCCTGGCAGTGCAGAGCTTCCCTACCAAACTGAAGGCACTTGGCGGAGCTTTAGGTACCTTTCCACATACGTATATTCTTGCTTTTGTTATAAAATTACACATTTGCAGGAGGATTGACATAGTCTTCACAGAACAAATGATGACTCAAATTTATTGGGGGGAAAAAAGAACATGGTTAACCATTTTCAGAAGCTGCTTTATCTTGTCATCTTCTTTTCTTTAGTTGTCTACATAGGTCCAAGCTGAAAACCACACACATATTTGCAAAGTGTTAGAAAAAAAGAGGTTCCTGGTGTGCTCTTGATAGAATGTGCTTCAGTGATCACTAAGGTTCCAAATGTCTTTCAGTCTCACGTTATCTTCCCAAGAGTATCCTGTCTACCAGTTCTTTGGGTTTGGAAGTCTGATTTTTCTCATAGTTATCGTTCCAATTTCACTTTTTCCTTATCTCGGAGTGGTGACTTCTACCATTTCCTGCTTTCTTTCAAGTCAAACAACTTTCCAGTTGTAATAGGAAGTAAAAATCAGTCCTAAGTAGCTCTGCAGTCTGCTGTCCCTCCATGTGCCATTAACTGTCTCTACTATGTGAAATAAGCTGTCTTGTAATAAATATTTGCCAGTAATCACAAAACTTGTTCTTATGGATGCATTTAGCTTTTGGTTAGAGATACCTTCATCCCTTTGAGCTGGCAGAGAATTGTACAAAAATTCTAAGAGATCTTTCCCATTGCAACTGCTTTGCTGCTAACTTAATTTTTATACCATAGTTTCTTGAACACTCCTCTCTTGCTCATTTGTCTGAAGCATACTTGGTTTTGTAAAATGCAGCATCTCCCTTCCCTTTCCTTTGATAATGCCTCTTAAACAAGCTGTCCTTTCCATGTCAGTATCCCAGGATTGCCGTATGTTTCACCAAGACTGGTGAATATTTTTTTTTAATGTGAAAACCTCAAGTTATCCCCATGGCTCAAGTGTTTGACACATTCTCCTTTAATCTTTCTCCCTGTTTCTTTTATGACACTGTTGCACCCTGTCTTTTTTATTTCCTCATCAAATTCCATTCTTTTTTTAAACATCTAGAAGCAAATTTTAAGTTGTTCATAAAGATGTTTTCTAGAAATTTTTCATGGAAATAGAAGCCATTATTTTGGACACAATGAAGGAGTTAAAATAATTTTTGTAATGGCTTCTATTGAAAAAAACATATATAGAGGAAAACGACCATGTCTGCTTTGTTAAATTATGATACCTTCTCCTTAGTATAGACCAGATTGTTATAAAAATATCTGCCTCAGCAAGATGTAGCCCTGAGCTGAAAAAGAAGGAACGCTGCCAATCTGCTAATTCTTGTTGCACTGCTAATTCTTCGTTAGATGCTCTGGTCTTCTCATTTAAATATAAAGAAGCATCAAGTATTACCAAAGTTCTTGATTCGTTGTCAAAGCCACGCTCTCTCTTTGCTGGAAGCTATATCTGAACAGGGATCAGTGTTATTCCCAGAAAATCTGTGTCATGAGGGTGACCAACCACATAAAACCAGCTTTCTGTTGCTCAGAACTCTGGAATGCTGACTGTTAACAATAAATGGAGCTAACGGGGCAGAAGCAAATAAGAACAGATTAAAACCACGGGCTTTATGTCAGTGTCCTGCAGCCCTGCTATGCCGTCCAATACCGCTTTATCTCTGGATCAGGTACTCCGGTCAGACTAGCTGGTTTTGTTTTTATTTTTGGTTGTTGGTTTGTTTTTTTTTTTTCAGCTCAGGCATGACTCTTTGTGAACCACACCCTTGAATTCATTCTTTCCATCCATTCTCTTTTCCCTCTTTTCTTTTTCATGTGGTAACTATTGGTTTTCCTCTTTGGAGCCAAATATAATATTTTATTGTTTTTTGTCATGGAAACACTTGAATTTGTTTTTGTTCCAGCCCTTGTGAAAGCATCTGATTAATTGAACTGGCCTAAAGGAGAAAAGAAAATACACTCCTAACTGCAAAGATCATGCCTCTGACTGCTTTTTATTTTGAAACTGCAGAAAGCTGTTGCTGAACAGTTAACACATGTAAACGAGACCCACAAACCTCAGATTTCCATCAATATTTCTTCCCCATCTGTAATTCTTTCCCAACAGGTCAATTCTAAATGTTCAGCTCAGGCCAAGCTGATTTCTGAGGTAATGCTGCAGAAATCAGCAGGGTTTATGTCAGAGCTGGGTTTGGTTCGTTGTCCGTGGTGTGCAGATGGCCCCATGGAGCACCAGGGATGATGTGAGAGGCTGGTCCATGAGGCTTATTAGATGCATATGAGAAACTCCTGCTGTTTCCTCTGCCACGCAGCTTCCCTGGGCTGGTTTAGATGATTAAGAGCATGTGTTCCAGCTAGATCTCATGCTGTGGCTCTGATTTAGGGAATATACCACAAACACATTTTAAAATTTACATTTTGATCAGACTTCTGACAAATGCAGCTGTCACTGGGCCTCACAAGCAGCCAAGCAGTAAGATTTTTCTGAAGACACTGAGCTTCCAGCAGACAAACAGGCTTCCTCCTCAGACTGTGACAGCTTCATTACAGATTCTGAATCTGAGCTGTGATTTCATCCATACTGACTTCTCTTGAATGCCCTGAGACGATCGATTGGACAGAGGAGCCATTATCTATTCAAGTCAGGCAGCCTCCCTGCAGAATGCAAAGAAGTGCTGTCTCGGTCAAAATAAAAATGTTTAAGTTATTAAGGCTGTGTTATCAGCCACCTAAGCAAAATGTAGTCTTTTGAACATCAAACAGACTATGATGTTTATTAAAAAATCAATTCCTTATTTCTTCTGGGGATGCAAGCTTCAGTTTCTGAGATCTCACATTATCCTGTAGTCACTGAATATTTTTTCCAGTTAAAAACCAAATTTTTTCTCTTAAATTTCTAACATCAGAGCAGTGTCAGGCCCTGTGAGCAGTTAGTGAGCATACAGTTAATCAAATTATGTAACAGTTCACTACACTCAGCCCTGGAGGTGGGGGGACTAGCTCAGCTCTTTGTTAGACTTGCTCAGATATTTAGCTTATACAGAACCTAAACTTCTTCTGGGGATAAAAAGTATTATTAAAGAACTTCCTAAAATATTGAGTTTTCCCTCATTTAGAAGTGTTCAGAGGAAAGAAGGTCACACAGAAAGCTGTTTCTTACAGTACTGTCACTTTTAGAGAGAGATCCATGGATTGCTTCTTTTGACCTTTTTGATGTTTTCCAGACTAATAAAATATTGGAGCAGACTTGAGATGCTACTGGTTGGAAAATTCTGATGGGTTTTGTTGCCTTATCTTCCTGGTCTCTGCTTTTTGGGGCTTTTTGGGTGTGGGTTGGTTGTTTTTTTTTTTGCTTGTTTGTTTGGGGTTTTTTGTTTTGGATTGGGTTGTGGTGTTTTTTTTGGTTAGAACTTGCTGTTCTTTAGTTTAGCTGTAGGATTTATATATAATATATACTTATACAATGAGAATATTTCCATTACTAGTTCAATTGCAGAAAGACAGTGGCACACTTAATGTGGTGTATCTCTTTCCTAGTTTCACAACTGAGGGTACTGTCAAGCTGCCTTTTGCAGCTGCTGCCCTACCAGAGACATAAAAACGGAAGGTGGTAGACTCTTAGTATCAGGTGGCATCTCATTAGCATGCAGGAAGCCAAGAAAATTCAATCATTGAGGGCTCTTAGCACCAAAAGCACGTCTGGATTTGGAAATTGCACTGAGCATGTGTGTTTTCTTCTGCTTTGAGACAGAAGACTACGGAAGCTAAGCCAGTTCCACCAGTCATAAATGGGCTCAAACTGAAATCCTACATCCCTACTTGGAAAACAAGAAACAGAATTAACAGTGCTTCAGCACTGCTACCTCATTCACTTCATTTAGTTTTCACTTCATTTGGTTTAAAAATACACCAGCAGTACACAATACTGCTGGTGATGCTTAATAGAGAGGTGTTTTCTGGTTTATAACTGCCTGAGGCACACTCTTCTGAATAGGAAATAATTACTCTTGGAAGTCAAAACTTGTCTTCTGTGGCAAATATATATATGATATATATCTTTGCTTCCAAAAAGTATTATTAAAATGTAGTTTACTTGACCGAAATCCCATCGTTTGGATGTTTATGCTGCTCTTGAAGTCAATAAAATTGCAATTTTTTTTTGCTTTACCAGAAGGACTGATGAAATCTAGCCCCAATTTAATAATCATCCTTAGTAATGTCTCTAAACATCAGTGGTGCAAAACATCAGCACAGATTCCTGCAAAGGGAAGCAATTTGTTTGCAGAAGCATGCAAAAAAATCTGCATTTATATGCACACAGAAACAAATCTAATCCTGAAGGTAAGGGGAATAGGAATGTAGCCCAGTTCCCAAACAGAAACTTCTATTTAATGCAAGACTATTCTGAAATAATCTAGAATTTCACACTTGATTTAATCAGGTGGTTCAGATACCAAGTAAACCTGCAGAGAAAATAACCCTTATCCGCTTTGCATTTAAAAATGTATAATCCCTTTCAATGCTTATGGATTGGGTTGCTTTTTTCCTTCTAGCTAAACAGTTTTCATGTACTCTGTGTGGCAAATGGTCTCTCTGGAAAACTCTGACAGTATTTCTTCCATTTCTAGGTCTATGGTGGCCCGGATTTCCTCTCTCCTAGGCTGGCCCAGCTGTGTGTTTCAAGATCAGCACAGAACCCACTGCGAGTCTCTACCACTGGCAATTCAGCCATTGTCCGTTTCAAGACAGATGCAGCAGTGACAGGGAGAGGTTTTAATGCCTCTTGGCAAGAAAATCCAGGTGGTGAGTATACTGATTAATACCATGAGAAATTCAGGAAGTCAGAGAATCGAGGATCAGCCATGCAAGCACTTGGTCAAACAGCATAGGACTGAAAGCTGAAGGAGAATGTGGGCGTTACTAGATTTGGTAACACTAAGGGATGCTGAAAAACACACAAAGGAAAAAATTGTCTAACTAGCTGAAATCTACTCCTATTTATGTATTTTTTGTGGGTTTCTTCTCTACAAAGTTAATCAAGATATTCCTGTAATCAAAAAAAGACATTTGCATGCTACCAGTTCTTCCCACCGACTTACCTATACAGTCCTTTATTAGCTGAATGATCCTTTTGGTTTTAAACAGTAAAGTGAAAAATATCTGAGAAAGTGGCTTAACTTAATGAACTCAGTGGACTCCAAAAATATTTGGAGTGATTAGTAAATACTTGAACTCTATAAGGTTCATCCACACCCCATGTGATTGTTTATTCATAGCCTTACTGGTAATCAGTAAAAGAGACATGCTTAAAAGACTCAACTCTCTACATGGGAGTTCTTATGAAAGGGCAAATTATCAGAAAATAATTGCAATGAAAAGTGAGGAGAGGCAGATTTTAATTCTTGAAGTTTTGCTTGATTAAGCACACTGATTCATTAATTTGTCAAGGTTTATACTTCTCATCTCTCACAAGTTTTATGAGAAAGGCACAAGATTTTTTTTTGGATAAGAGTACTCTACAATAGTCCTTTGAATTAATTCCCTTCGAAGATCTGGCAGCTTATTTTTTCTACTTAGGCCCCCTGAAGCTTTCTCATCCCTTTACAACGTCTTGCCTGTAGTACTTCAACCCCCCTCTAGCTTCTAAAATACCCACTCACTAGAACGTAATAACAGTATAGTTTTTTTATCCTTCCAGAAGGCTGCCTCCATCTACAGCAATCCCAATGTCTTTCCCTCTCTCTCCTCCAACCCTTTACAGGATATAAAAGTCCATTTGTTTGTGTTAGTCCTGTTGAAAGCCCTGGTACTTTCCACACAGGACCCATCATTCCAGGTTATTTAGATATTCATGAGCACTGGAACTGTTCTGGTCAGAAATATCTGAGGGTGGAATCCTCAGTAAACCCTCAGCTTCACAGGGTAGAAACTTGAGGCTTGCAATTGCTCTGCTGCTCATGAGCAATGACGAGCTCCCAGCTGTCTTGGTATAGAAGTAGTTTTCTCACCCTGTGCTCAGCTAGGAACAGTCATTGCTTTCTCAGTATGCCAGATCTGTGGTGTTCGAACGAACGATATTTTGGATTGCTTTTGCAGTATCTGGGGTAAAGGAATACCAGCACTAATGCTTCGGCCTTTGCAATATCTACTACCAGCCTGGGGCTAGAGAGAAACTACTCACAGCATTGTTGTTGCATATTCAACTAATATTATACTTTCCTGATAGTGATTTCCATTGATTTTTGTTGCAGCCAGGACACTTCAACAGTTGTAGCGCTCATCTCACAAAAGTTTAATGCACAAAATATAAAGAAGGAGATGTTCTTAGTGTAAAAATAGAGGTGAATTTTTGCTAAGCATAAAAGAGAAGAGCTTATGATTAAAATTAATCATGTCTTTTTCAGGTTGTGGTGGTGTTTTCCAAGCTACCAGTGGGGAAATCCATTCTCCAAACTATCCTCAACCTTATAATAACAACACAGATTGTTCTTGGGTTATCCAAGTTGACTACAGCCACAGAGTGCTACTGAATTTCACGGATTTTGACATTGAACATCACCATTCGTGTAACTATGATAATGTTGAAGTAAGTAACAAAAAGATATTTTAAAAGATTCTCTAATGAGTCTGGTGAAATGCTTGCAAAATAACCTCATGTATAGTTTGCTGTTATTATGGCACCCTTTCCCCTTCATAGTGCAGTTTACCACAGCTTGTTCCAAGCCATGGATGAACTGCCGACATATATAACAGATTGCCCACGCTCTTGGTACAAACTCAGGGGAGAGGGAGGTCCACATCCAGAGGGAGTTGTGGCTGGCTGGTTTTCTTTCTGCATGCACTGCATATTCAGGTGCTCCTCAGCTGTCTGTTTAATTGCTTCATTAGAGCCACTGCTCTCTTTAAAGCTTCCCATAGCTGCTGGTTTGTGAGTTTTTGTTGATGCTACAGAAATTCAAATCGCTGCTCAATCAGTGCACAACAACGAACTCTCCCCATCTCCACTTGGCCTTTTGGGAGCAGAGACATGAAATCCTGACCTTTGATGTCAGATTGCACTTCACTCAGTACAAAGGCATGTGTGAATCAGGACTAGTCAGATAAAGCACAGTGGCTGTAGCCCAAAATCCAGCTTTCCTCTCCTTGATAAACTGTCATTCACAGAGAACTCAATTTGGCAAGAACTGAAACTCTTTTGAAAACGGCATCAGTTTTAACAACGTTGTCTCGTAAAGCTTTTTTGTACTGAACCAGAAAAAAAAGGAAGTGTGTCCCCATTTTGCTGAGCAGAACTGAAGATTTCATTTGACCACAAAGCATCTTTGTACAATGACTGTTCTTCCTGTTTTTTTTCTGGTTATGAAGCACAGGGAAATATGGTTATGTCTTTTTATTTACATTATTAACTACATCAGGGGACCGTTGAAAGGGAATTTTTAAGTCTTCTATGCTATCACACAGGAGTAGAAAATCAAAGTGCCTGACAGAAACATGGGCCATCTGAGATAGCAGTATTCATATTAACTCAAAAAAATCCCACAAACCATTCACCAATTAAGGGCTAAATTCCAAAAAGGCCTAATATACAAGTTTCTCTTTTAAACCTTATGCCAGTGCATGTGTGTACCTTTCTAAACACTTTGTGGAGTACTTGGCTCCATGAGCTCCTTGCAGCTACAGGAGCAACTCCCCTTACCTGACACTTATGAATGGAGTTTGCAGACCATTGCAGTGCAGTAACACCCTTTGTCCTCCAATGCTATAGGAGTATCTGTTTGCTTCTGCTTTTTTGGTTTTCTGGGGGTGGTGAGCAAAGGAGTTGCCCATCAGCCCCGGCTGTGCAAACACAACTGAAGCAGCAATGTGAACAGGGAGGGAGATTTAAATTTAATGCAGGCATCAATCACTGCCCACCAACTGGAGTGTGGTTTGAAAATTGATGAGGGAGAATGCTGGTTTGAAGCCAAGAGATAATGAAGGGCTCTGAGGCTTTGGTGCGTGAGGTAGTGAAGAGCTTTTCAGAGCTCATGTAGAGGAATCAGCAGGGCAAGAGAGGAGTAGATGAAGTTTCTTTCATTCCTAGTATGCCAGTAGGAAGAACATCACTTGATACCAACACCTAGATGTGATTTGTGTTCATCTCATTGCAAAGACTCGTTATATGTCTCACACATAGGAAAACAGAGTGAGGGAACAGAGAAGGATCGGAAATGTGTAAGTAGATGTCGGACTATGAATGATTTAGGAATTGCATTCCAAAAGCTGTGTAAATGGAAAATACAGGCAGCTAAGGAAGCAGGGGGGTTGTTTTCTCTCCCTAATGTAGGAACAACTACCATGTATGAGTAACACAGTGGTTCCACCCTTTTCTGTTTCTTGAATTTTGACTTATCTTTATGGATTTTGTTTGCTCTGTGAGTTCTCTTGGGGCTTCCCTCTGCCTCTGAGTTTACCAACGGTCTTTTCCTTCATCCTTCCCCTTCTAGATCCACTCATTTTTCCCTGTGTTATGAGCCAAGATTTTTTTTTAATATATTTCTATGATAAATTTTCTTCTGTGGAGAACACATGAAAATGTATTTCTTTCTTCTAAGGTTTTCCACTGCGCGCGTTATGTGAGCAAAATGGAAGAAAGCAAAATCCTTGTGTCTGCTCCTTCTTGGCTGTGCTGCAACCCCCAAAAGCCCTGTGCATTTTTCAGTTCTGCTCAATGATTTCCCATGTGAATCTGAGCACAGATCTAGGTTCAGGCAAATGAATTCTGAGCCCCTGATGGCAACTCACGGGGTAACTGCCCTGAGCTCCCTCTAGAGCCAGTGGAGGGAGTGCACAGTTGGTTTTGTTGATTGCTCTGTTTCTGTGCCCCAGTTGTGCACCTTATTTGTTCTCAGAATAGATGAGCACCTCTTCATCTGCTAAATAAGGATCTCGAATATAACTCAGTAATATTCTATAGAAAACATAAAATCTCTGAGTAGACTCTTTTGCTGTCACTGCCACCATACATAAGGAATAAATTTTTAATTTCTCTCTGTGTACTAGCCCATTTCTATCTGGAGAGTGTGTCTCACAACAAACAAATTTCTTTATTTGAAGAGGGAAAGAAATAGTGAGTGCACTAATCGCCATATTTTTGGCCATGTTTAACAAGTAATGTATCTGATGCTATGCCAGGAGTGCAGGTCAGCGAGAGTTTCAAGTATTTGGGGATTGAAGAGGATGTGGCTCAGAAGGCAGTGCTTGTAGCACAAGGTCCTGAGAAGGGGAGGAAGAAATAGTTTGTTCTGTCCAGTGACTTTGATTAAGTAATTGTTATTTTTCTCTCCTGTTGCAATATAACAAGTAATACACAGGAATGCAGAAATGTAAGGTTCTGGCTTCTATAGAGGAGGTATGACTTCATTTATTCCAGGTACTAGCAGAGAAAGTCTTCTGAGAGAGAACAGCTAGAAATATGTGGAGTTTTTATGGCTCAGAAGACAAAAGCCGTTGTCCTTTCGTCATGTGTTTTTGCAAAATTCAGGACACGTTTGAAGAGGAAGGCAATGATTCACTCAGTTATGTTCATTGTAGAAAGGGAATAGAAAAGCAAAGTGCTGCTATGCACAGTGAAACTGAAAACTTGGCTTTTAAGTAAGCAGATGCATAATTTTCCTTTACTCATGCAGCCACAAAAATGCATTTCTCAAATGTTTTCAAAACAAATTTAAGAGACTGCAGAAAGACACAACTCTTTCCAGAATTAGTGTGTGAATATTGTGATTTCAGATCTAACTTTAAGCCTGAAATTGTCCCTATAAAATAACTATTTGTAAAGTAATAAAATTTTTTATTTCTAAAGTAATAAAAAACAGGTGAGTGGAAATGATGCAGCCATAAAATACCCATGTGTTCCTCTTTCTGCTTAACTTGTAGCTGTTGTAATTCCTAAGAGTCGCTGTTCTATCCCACTAATGCTTATGCTGAAATGTTGCTTGAGACAAGATTTGTAGCAAGTGAAAAGACAGCAAATCACTCCTGGAGTTTCTCGAAGAGGAGACAGTACTATTCTTCAAGCAAGATGCCCAGAAACAGCAAATACACTTGATGCAGAAAACATTCCTCTGACTTCATGCTCTTCTCCTAGTATTACCAAAGAAAGACTTTTTTATTCCAGAAAGCTCTTGGAATGAAATGCCTACTTAGTCTCTTATGTTACTTATCCTCAATGTCTTAATGAGTGAGAAAGCTCAACCACTGGAGTATCACAACAGTCCATGTGTCGCTGGTCATATCCTCAGCTGGGCAGAGGTGCACAGATCCATCAGAACCAGCATGTTAGGAGAACTGTAGTCAGGCCCTCTCCCTATGCTCTCTCAATGCAATGCTTATTCTCAATTTTAGCATTCAGATAAAATCCTCTTGCTACTCTCTAGGGAAAGACAGTGCCTTCATTCCTAAGTGTTATTTTGTTAGTCACTACTTTTTTTTTTCACATTTCATGGTTTGTGGTTTTTAACTTCAGGCACTCTGATTTATATACAGAATATATGTGCAGAGGAAGAATAAACACTGCACACTATGTATTAAAGGACTGATTGTGGCAGGATGCCAAGAGAGAAGAAAAGGTTGAAGGGATGGATATTTTTGGGTCTCTTTACTAGGTACTCATTTTTACAGGCATTACAGAAAACTTAATGCTCTGTCATAAGGTCTCATACAAGATCTCTAGTGTTCACAGAATCACAGACAAATGTTTAATTCATGAGTACAGCATTGATTATGTAGGGTATGTCAGTGGATTAAGCAGGAGTTTTGTCCTTTGTTTCTAAGCTCTGAGGTTTTATTTGAAAGAGGTCACTTTTCTCCCACCTACTGTTTTTATATTTTTTTCAATAATGTGCTTAAAGGCCTTTGAATACTGGAGGCAGAAACATCACCTTGTGTTACACAGTCTTGTTAGAAATCTCTAATTCATTGCTGCTGCCTTGCACAGACTTGCTGGAATTTGAGGCACTTTGAAGTAAAAGAAGGCAACCTCAGTAAGAAGTACATATCTTCTAATCTGATGGCATTATTTTGCTCAAAGAGGGTTCTTATGTAGCTTTTAACATCCTGGTACCTGAGTCTCTTCCATTACTTCTATTCATATTTTAATCCAAATTTTTCTGCAACTGAGTCGTAGGTTATATTAACTGATGTGCCTGTGGCAGTGCAGGACGTTAATGCTGAAGCAGGAACTGAATTCAACTGCTGTTGCTGCCCAGTAAGTGGCCCAAAGGCTCTTCCTCTGTGGGTCATGCAACGGTGCCGGGCGCTCCAGCACTTTCCACTTCTGAAACCAGACACCAGAGCTCAGAGACTGGCCCATGGCTCCAAACACAGAAGTAACACTAGTGGGAGATTCTGAGACTGTGGCCATTTTTCTTTCTCTCTGGTCTCCTTTCTTATAATTTTCATGCTGCTTAAGCTATAAACTCATTGGTTCTAACTTCTCTGTCCTTCTCTTCCTGATTGTGAAACAGAGAGGAAGGAAGCAAAATTGTCAGTGGTAGGGGAAAAACAAAAAAGAGAAGGAAGGCATTTGTGGTAAAATTAAAAGTGAAGTTTTGTAAACCCATCTTTACTTTCCTCCTCCCTCTTTTTTTTTTTTTTTTCTGTACTCTCTACTTAAATAGCACTTCATGTATATGTGTGTAATTCAGCACCCTAAAGGTATTATAAAACACAGATATACGGACTCTGATCCTTGATGTTCAGTGCATGCATGTAAAAAACATAATCCTAGTGACCTTTTATCCAGTGTCAGAGCTTTTGCTGGTGCACCAGTTGCATTTTAGGGCCAGTTTAAAAGTTTGTGCTGAGGCAAGATGTAGAGGTTAACTGAATAAAAGCTACATTGGAGCTCATGTTAGTCATTAACAGACCAGTGACAGAAACTGAGGGAATGGCTTGAAGTTGTGTCAGGAGAGGTTTAGGTTGGATCTTAGAAAAAGGTTCTTCACCCAGAGGGTGGCTGGGTGCTGGAACAGCCTCCCCAGAGGACTGGTCACAGCACCAAGACTGACAGAGTTCAAGAAGCATTTGGATGGTACTCTGAGGCACATGGTGTGACTCTTGGGGATAGGCCTGTGCAGGGCCAGGAGTTGGACCCTTGTGGGTCACTTCCAACTCGGCATATCCTGTGATTCTGTGAAACAACAAATGTATGGGGGCATCTGGATTGTTAAAGGACAGATGCTTCTACTTGATACATTTCTGTTACAAAAGCCACAGTAACTTCAGACTGAAATACATGCATTTTTTGAAAATTGCCACAGAGTTAAGATAGGCAATGCACAGTTTGTTTGCACTGCCCAGACCAGTGGCCATACCCATACTGATCTATATCAGAATCAGAATATAAGAAACATAAGAAAGAGAATGAAATAGAAGCCTTCTCAATATTGACATTGAAACCAAATACTTCATTTGATCTTTTCGTAACAGGTATTTGATGGTCCTAACGATGAAGCACCACTTCTTAGAAAACTGTGTGGAACAGAGCATCCTCTTCCTATCACATCCTCCAGGAATCTGATGTACATCCGACTGCACTCTGATATGAGCATCCAGCACAGGGGCTTCAGTGCTCGCTTTACTGAAGGTAATTTCATCCTTTACATTAATGCATATCTATCTAATCACCACTGTGCTTGTATCACACACAATCTTTTAGCCCTACTGGTAATGGGAAGTGTTGTTTCTATATATGTAGCACACCAGTGTGTATCTTTATCAGGACCGAATTTTTCCAAATTATAGATTAAAGAATTTAAAATCTGAGGATTGCCTTAGATTCTTCAACTGAGAAAAAAACCCTGTACTTTTTATGGCAAGGCATCTAGAATGCATCAACTACCTCTTATTCTTTCTCCCTAGAGGGTTAGCTATCCACAGTTTTCCTGAGAAAAATGTGCAACTGGCAGTTTCCACAGACCCAGTGACAAAATAACATTTTATATGTCCATCCATGCGCATGAATCTGAAAAGCTATAAAAGAATTCTATGTGGTGCTGTTGATGAAGTCCACGGATTCAGGCCTGCACACCCTGCCAAACATCAACTATCCAATTTGTGGAGGACTAATTGGAGTTTTACATGGTTTCCTTTTTAATGAAAAATGACACCAGCTGGGCAGAATTTTTCATAAAATTACATACTATTTGACAACTGGTGATTTTCTTTCACTTTTTCACAATAATTTGGTAACTGTTTTTTCTTCAAGATACAGCCATTTAGTTTTGTGGGGAAAATAATTTTCTTCTCAAGATTCTTTTCACTACAAACTAGTTTTCCCAGAAATGTTTCTTTCTTTGAAAATACTGTTAAAAATTACGAAGAAAAGGAGGAACTTGCATCAATAAAAATCTCGGAAACCACCATTATTGAGGTACTAGTTAGATACCTAATTAAGCATTTCTGACTAACAGCTGTGAGAGCCAAATCTGTTAAAATTTCTCAGAATAAATTTACTGGATTCAGTCCTGCACAGACCATGCCTGGTGAGCAAGTGCTCCCTGCTGACCCAGCTTCCCTCTTCCTGAGAAAATCCTCTTAAGACCCATCTCCTGTTGGGTATTTTAGACAGCACAGCGCAATAAATGAATCTGACTCTTTGGTCCCTGCCTCTTCGCCCTGCTTTTTAAAGTAGTCATGTTTTAAACTCTGACCTGGGGACTTCATGAGGAGCCACTATGCTTAAAGGTGAGGCTTGGCAGCACTCAGCACTGCCAGCCAAAGTTACATAGTCAGCCACGCTCTTGCACACGTGCTACACCTCACACGATTGCAGTTTTGCTGACACAGCTCACAAGAGGATCCTGCCAATGCCATGTGGTGCCATCCTTGGCTGTTGGAAGGTTGTGGAGAGTTACTTATGATTTTTTTCTTCCTAGTGTCCAATACAGGCAAATGACCAGAGAAATGGGTGTATTGCATTACTCTGAAACCAAGTTATTTTGGCCCCAAGATTGCTCTTCTGGGTTATGAGTAGATGAAAATTATCAAGTCTATTCTCAACTCACTCTGGCTTCTCTGAGATGGTCAGGCAGGTACAACATGGCTGTGGATCCAGAACAAAAAAATACATCCAGTGCTGGGAGCTAATCCTTAAGTCTCTTCTTCTGATAAATTACCGTTGTGAATTTTATACTCATTTCACATTGATGTACCAGGTTGCAGTTTGTGCATCCATCATCACTACAGAACCTAAGAAAGGTGATTTGTATATATAAATATTTATGTGTGTATATAATCTGTGTGTTTCATTCTAAAGCGTGTGGAAGTTTCATAGAGTCAGATTCAGTTGGGGCAGCGATTTCCTCTCCTCTGTATCCTGCCAAATACCCAAACAATCAGAACTGCAGCTGGATTATTCAGGCTCAGGAACCATGTAAGTGAAAACATCTTTTATAGTTAGCTGGGATGACTAACATCCTCATCTTCTTTTCTGTAATAACAATGCAAAATTCTTCCTTTATTTCTTTAGGAAGTTCTGCATCCTGGTAGTTGGAGAGGGTGGCTTTCCTAATCTGTCACAAGTCAGATTTCACTGTAAAGGATTTAGTGCACAGTGAGAAAAACAGTTTACAACTTTGTCATTTTAGCCCATTTACTGTGACCCAAGTGTTACAATTATAAATGAGGTGTTGAATACTATGTGGAGTTGGATTCATCTGTGAGAAAATCTAAGGGTTTACGTGTAATTAAAGCACTTGTATTTAGCTGACCTTATTTTGGTCTGGATTTTTTAAGCTAGAGTTGTGATATATGAAATGTATGCTGTTAACATTAAAAAAAATAAATAATTAAATTATGCAAAAAGATACAGAAGAATTTCAATTTCAAATGCAAACAAAAGTATATAAATAAACTGGTCTTATGCGCGTAGATATGCTCTCCTATTCCTAATTTTACAGATTTATGATTGATCATAAAAGATGAAATATTTTTCTTCAGATAGTGGTATTACCTTTAATACTCACTGTTATGTTTACATTTTATAAAATTCCTAAAAAAAAAGTGTATGTGCTAAATCCTACAATAGTATCATGGTATCTGTATTTTTAGTAGGAACTATTCTACTTCATCTGATATTTAGCCAGAGTTGTTAAAAACACAGAATGTTCCAATCACATTTATAAGTTTACTTTGGTAATTTATAAAATGAAAATCAATTTGCCAAAGAAAGCACCAAAACACAAGTCAGGAGACAAGCAATACTTTTTTTTAATTTAGCATAGTTTCATATACAAATACATGAAAAGGACATAATCAAAGATATTTCTCACCTATACAACGTTTATTTTTAAAGACAGTCTTTTCTTGGACACAGGTTGAAAACTCACACATAACTGTCTGCTGAATTACATGAATATGAGAGACCAGAAAAATGCTGTAGAAGAAGTAGGGACTTTCTCCACTTACCACCAGGACCACCACATGTCACATGTTAGAGCTACACATGGCTTCATTTTGCCATCCCACAGCACTACCTTCACAAACAGTGCATGCACTGCATTGCATAACCATAAATAGATTTAGCCAATGGCAAGACACAGCAGAGTTCCTGCCCTGCTTTTACCGAGAAGGCCAACAAGTTTCCTGCCCTGGCCACCCACTGTGTTTTTCCTTTTTGCTCTGTATCCTGAGGACCTGCATTGATAGCTGTAATTGATTGACCAGACAGGACACAAAAGAGCGCGGAACACGCGTATGCAGCTGAATGCCAGTCAGTGGCACCCTGCTGGATGCAGCGCCGGGGTCCGTGTCTCTCACTGCAGCTTATTCTTGCCAATTAAGTGTGGCCTGGTGAGAAGCAAATATTTGTGTCAAATTCAGCTTGGTCAACGTGGGAGAAAACTTAGTTCTCTCCTAAACTGTGAGACTTTTTCTGACTCACTCAAACTGCATAGGAGGTCTAAGGCCAGGACTAACTACTGTCACAGACTGGTGTCTGTGAGGTGGCTCCTCTTCTGCCAGTTGTGACTTTACCCTTGTTCATATCAGGCAAGCAAGAGCCAAATGAGAGTCAAAAATACCCTGAGTCATAAATTCTCTTTTTCAGAATGTAGCCTGCAGTCCAAGAGTGTGGAAAATCCAATGCTGTCCAAGTATAGCTGAGGGTAGTTAATGATCCTTTGACCAGTCCAATTGATGAATATGGAATGTTACAATACAGTGAAAGAACTGTCTCTTTCGAAGCCTGGAGCAGGGCAGAGACAGTTCACATTTTGTCCAGATCTATGGTATAGATCCCAAAGGGACAGAAGGTCATGGATGTGTAGAAGCTGTTCAGATACAAGAAAACTTACATTCATGTGTATGTGTTAAATCCTATGCCTCTAATGTTGACTGTGCTAGAAGGTACTGAAAGGTGAAGTGATTTACCAGGACCTTTGCAGTAAAGGTTAATACACTTCCATCAAATTCATTCAAAAAAATACTGCAGATGTTATGCTTTATGGGAACTGATTGACCTCAAGGGAAAAAAGATGATACATATGTTTACATGTAATTATTTCTCTGTGAAATTACAAACTTCTAAGTTTTTACTCTTTTGCCAGTCAACCACGTCACACTCTCTTTCACTGACTTTGATATTGAAAATGACAGTCAAAACTGTACAACGGATTTTGTGGAAATTTTGGATGGGGATAACTACGAGGCTCCTCTGCAAGGTATTGTACCTTTCCCTTTTGTATTTCGTATATAGAACTACACCCAAGGTAAGCAGGAGAAGGTTTTCTATGTGTGGCCTCCTGCTTTATGGATTTTCTCTGATAACAGAAGCTCCTTGGCCACTCTGGCCAGAGGAAACCAAGAATGGAGGATAAGTTTGCAGAATGGCACAGTCCTCCCAGTCTACCTGCAGTTTGGGGTTGACTCCAGCTGCCTTTTCCTTCCTCTTCAGCTGAACAATATTGGGAACCAAGCCGTTCAGTTTAAATGGAATTCCCAGTTAACTCTACAAAACACAATGTAACCCACACTCATAAACACAGTCCATGCTAAATACACATGAAGAAAGTTGCAGATTTCTAGGAGCAGAAAATGCTTTTTCCTCAAGACCAAAAAAATCAGGAAAGCCTGATTTTTCTGCTCCTTCCTGATTTTTTTACATCTTTCTTCTGACACGTCTGTTCAGAGCCATCAGCAGCAAGTGGCAGGAGCACTCTGGAGCAGCAAAATTCAGTGCCTATGGTGCCAGGAAGTCATGAGACACCCCTAGACACAGGGTGGTCCTGCCTCTCCTTGCATGCCCAGGGTTGCCTCAAATTCCTTGCTGGAAAAGTCAAAACATCTGTGTCTGATTCTGCTCCCCTTTAACTACTTTTGTATATGCCTCTTTGTGAGGTGTGGGGTTACGCTCAATCTAAATATTTTGTAACTAAGAGCAGAATTAATTTTTTAGTCTATCCTTGTATTTTATTTAGCAAAAGGACTTTTCAGTACTTAAGGGGACATCTAAGAAAGATGAGGAAAAACTTTTTAGCAGGGCCTATTGTGACTGGACAAAGGATAATGCTTTTAAACTAAAAGAGAGTAGATTTAAACTAAATATAAGGAAAAATTTTTTTACAAGGAGGGTGGTGAAATGCTGGAACAGATTTCCCAGAGAGGTGGTAGATGCCCCATTCCTGGAAACATTCAAGGTCAGGTTGGATGAGGCTCTGAGCAGGCTGATCTAGTTGAAGATGTCCCTACTCATTGCAGGAGGGCTGGACTTGATGACCTTTAAAAGTCCCTTCCAACCCAAGCTATTCTATGATTCTATGTTACTAGATGCTATCTTTTGCTGTCAGATATCTTTTTGCTAGATCATGATTCATATTCCTAATCCCCATGTTACAATTCATTACAGGAGAACTGATCTGTTATTTTTCACTTTTTTTAAATTTTTTTTTAATCAGAAACCAACTGAGTGAAAAGGAAACTGCTGTCAGATATATTTGATGGGTTTAGTTGTTTGGGGGTTTTTTTGTTTGTTTGTTGTTTTGGTTTTTTTTCTGATTAGGCTGTAATTTCTGGCTAGAGGGAACACAAAGAAGCTCAGTGACACAATAGATAGTGACTAGGGTGTCTGGAGTGCAGGAGTTCCTTCCTCTGCTGAAAGAAATTACCACCAGAGTTGAGTTCCACACAAATGAAAAGGAGTATTTCATTTTTATGTAGATTGAATTGGCAACTGCAATTGTAAGCAACAAATGTTACTTCTGTTTGTTGTCTGCATTAACTCCAAATGTTAAATTAACAATAGTAATTACATGCTGAACACTCCTTTTTTTTCTGTCCCTGGCTTGTTCTCTTTCAGGCCGTTACTGTGGCACTACTATACCACATCCTATCACTTCTTTTGGTAATGCCTTGGTGGTGAACTTCATCTCCAACAACGATGTTACTGCCAGGGGCTTCCACGCCACCTATGCTGCATCATCATCATGTAAGTCCATATAACAGGTGTTGCTACCCTATGCCTCTGACTTTTAGAAAAGAGCAGATCCTTTACCTCTTTGTCTTTCTCACATTCCATTTTTTAACCACCCTATTGTCCTTCCTCTTTTTGGCCAAGGTCTCATCAAGTATATCAACAAGCTAAAGAACAAAGAGACAAGGAGAAATGCTTTCTTGATTAGCAAATGCTCTGGCTCTATCAAGGCTTTTTGTTGTTTTTTTTATGCCGTCTTTTCCAAGTCTCTGCTGTCTCTTTCTTTTTGCAGCCTGTGGGGGTACTTTCCACATGGACAGAGGATCTTTCAACAGCCCTGGCTATCCTGAGCCATATCCGCCCAACAGCGAGTGTGTCTGGACAATCCTCAGCTCCCCTGGCAACCGGCTCCAGCTGTCCTTCGTGTAAATGCATTGCCAGGGCTTATTATTCAGCCCTTTAACAGACCTGAAGGAAGGATGCTCTATGTTTATTAGGAAGTGTAATTACCAGATGATAAAGCTGAAACATGTTTTTAGAGTAACTTGGAAAGAGAACACAGTAGGGGTTAGTGGCAGCTTGCAATCAGTGTTTCCCTGTCTTAGTCATTGCTTATATTAAGGCATATATAGTGCTATATAAATAGGTGGTTTATTATTTGAGCAGGATGGGATGCTGAAGAAGCCAGTTCTCACTCATAAACAAGAAGAGGAAATTTAGCATCGCACTGCCTTTTCTTTACAGATGAAACTCCTACTATTTCCTTACTACCAGGTTCATTGTAGTGTTTCTTATATAGCTGAGTAATATAAAGAGCCTAGATGCTCCACAGATGGTAGGGTTATGCTTTCCAGAGGGACTTTGACACGCCTGAGAGGTGGGCTGATGCAAACCTCATGAAGTTCAATAACGTGAAGTGCAAGGTCCTACACCTGGGCTGGGGCAATCCCAGGCACACCTACAGGTTGGGTGGAGAAGTGGTTGAGAGCAGCCCTGCAGAGAAAGAGTTGGGGGTAATGGTTGATGAAAATTTCAACATGGCCCGGCAATATGCACTGGTGGCCCAGAAACCCAACTGTGTCCTGGGCTGCATCCCAAAGAAGTGTGGCCAGCAGATCGAGGGAGGTTATTCTCTCCCTCTACTCTGCTCTCCTGACACCCCACCTGGAATACTGCCTACAGTTCTGGTGCCCCCAGCGTAAGAAGGACACAGAAGCCATGAAATTGAAAAGGGGACTGGAGCACCTCCTCTGTGAGACAGGCTGAGAAAGTTGGGGCTGTTCTGCCTGGAGAAGAGGAGGCTGTGGGGAGACCTCATAGCGGCCATTCAGTATCTGAAAGGGGCCTACAGGGAAGCTGGAGAGGGATGCTCCATCAGTAACTGTAGTGACAGAACAAGGGGCAAGGGCTTCAAACTGAAAGAAAGTAGATTTAGATTAGATGTTAGGAAGAAATTCTTTGCTGTGAGGCACTGAAACAGGTTGCCCAGAGAAGATTCTGATAACGCTCAAGGCTAGGTTGAATGGGACTCTCAGCAACCTGGTCCAGTGGGAGGTGTCTCTGTCCATGGCAGGGATTTGGAACTAGTTGATCTTTATGGTCCCTTCCAACCCAAACCATTCTATGATTCTATTTTATGTTTCTAAAATGGATTATAAAGTCTTCAAAATTTCTCTATCAGCTAAAGCAGTGGAGGTACAACAGAAGCCAGGGGAATATGTTTCCCCTTCAGCAAACTAGCTTCCCTTTGAAGATTCTGACAGGAAAGTCATGTGTGACCTACAGAATAGTGTGAAGTCCTTTACCAGGACCGTTAGGTTGATCTTTACCCATGAGGTGGATTTCTGAGCCTCTCCGTTTCCGGGCATCAAACAGTGGCTGCTGCCAAGAAAGACAGCACTGACCTTTTGCAAAGCCTACCAAGAATGAGCAAGAAAAGAAAACTAACTCTGAAACCTCCATTTGCACTTAATCAGGACAAGAGGAACATTTTCCCAGTAACACACTGCCTGCATACGGTACAACTTGTTAGGCATGTGCTGATTCACTAATGCAATAAAAAGGATAATCTATTCCTCCTTTACTCACTGAAGCAGAGAAAAAGTACTACAGCCTGAAAACATTTTCCAAAACGTTTTCCAAAAGCCTGAAAATATTTTTCAAAATGCTACCAAAAAAAATGAATAACAACTTTTCAGAAACAAACCAGAAATTCTAATATGAAACAGAAACCTTCAGCAGAGCATACATTCACTTTTATAAAGTGAGACTGAGTAGATGTAAACTCTTTTTCTTCAGTTACGCATAGCTGAAAGGCAAGCTGAAAATACTGGAAAGCATGGAGTAATTGTGTTAGAAAGCACTATTTATTTTATTTAATATTAGGAGGTTATAAAGTTTTGTTGCCATGAGGCATTAATTTTCTTCAGCTCAGTCTGAACAGAAATGCCTGTCTTGCAGTGTGAGGGTTAGCTTTAAATTGTTCTGAAGTATATCCAGATGAGTGGTTGGAACCATTTCACAGCATGTGTATGCTGAACACACATGGCTATATTCAGGGCTGAAGGCATTGCTTGTAAGAGGCAGTCTCTGTAATCTTTGTTATATATTCATAGCCTGCTTCTGAAAAGCATGTTGGATTGAATAAAAGTATTTCACTTAGAATAACAGATAATGATTTTTAGAATATGTTTAGCATTCAGCTTGGTGCAATAATTGAGTATTTATAATTTGAATACTAAATCCCATTACTGTTATATAGTAAAAAGTAGTTTGCAAGAGTTTGTTATTTTGCACACCTAGGTATGTGAAACTCAGAGATGCTAGAGAAATAATACTTTAATACTTTATAATTCTGGAGAAACTACTAAGGGATTTCTGAGCTCTGAGGTGTTAACTATGAATTAATCTAGGCCTGCAGCCTAGATTATGTATTTTCACAGAGTGTACTGAAATAATATACATATGAAGGGGCTGCAAACTGATTTGTAAGGCTAAAATATTCTCTGCTCCTGACACTCAGTAAATAGTATAACCAGGGCTTACATTAAAAATCTGGTTTATATTAAAAATCTGGCCTTACTGTGTTTCATGGTTGTTTTTAGAGAACCAAGAAATGTTACAAGGGTTTGAGAACTCTTTAAAATTTGTAACTTTGCAAACTGAAGCTCTGTCATAAAATAAGGGGCTAGGAAAGAGAGAGCCCTGTATTGGTGGCCTTGGCAGGTGATGCAGGTTTTGCTGCTGCCCTCCTCTCAACTCTTACAGTAGGATACCAGCTACAGGGATTTAGTGGCCAGGCAGGACACACTCTGAAGTATGTGCCAGTCCTAGCATACTAATGCTCTTCTCCTGCTATTGAAACAGAGCATTTCAGGTGGAATATAGTAGTGACTGCACCAAAGATTACCTGGAGATTCGCGAAGGGAATGATACAGGCACGCTGGCAGGACGATTCTGTGGGAACTCCTTGCCTTCAAATTATACATCTACTGTTGGACACATCCTGTGGGTCAAATTTGTCTCGGACAGTGCAGGCACTGATGTTGGCTTCAGGGCCACGTTCTCTCACTGTAAGTAGATGTTATTTAATTGAAAGCTATTGTTCTTTCATAATACTTCCGAAAGGATTCAAAAAAGTGATTTTTTTACTCTATAAAGTCTATTAGAAAATGTTTGCTGATGTCAACAGGTCTGTAAATTCACTTCAAAAATATTTTGTAAAATATCTGCTGAATGTAAAAGGATGCTTTAAAACATGCCAGCACAGAACTCGTGTGTATGTAAGTATACTGAGTAATTTTTTAAGTATATTAAGTGCCATTTACTAGGCAATTGACAAATGAGGAAAAAAACATTTCTTTCTCATCTTTCCATTTTGCTGTTTGAGTATGACAGTGTCCATCCTCTGGTTTGGGTCCAGATACCATCTACCAGGGACCGAAATTAGAAGAAAAGGAAATGTTGCCAATTTATAGATCCAAAATTTCAAGGGACTATTGCCAACATCAGTCTGACTTGCTACATGAACAGATTTGAAGTGAAACATCCACAGCCATTCTGATTATGCAAGCTAAACTTCTAAAAATTTTCCTTATTTTGAGGTTTTAACTACTCATTTTCAAAACGAAGTATCAGCAGTTCAGAGCTCAACGAAATCAGAACTGTTTTTCACCAGAACACACAAAGGCATTTTAAAACCAAATTATTATTTAATGCTTCTTATGAAGAAGTGGCAGAGTCAGGGAGGAGTTTAGATGTGCCATCTGTCCACCTCCCCTATATGTAGACCCATAGGGCTCAAATGGGGAATTTCCTTCAGATAAGGGCACTCTGCATCCCTCAAAACAAGAAAATAATTAGATGTGCATCCTAGGACTGTCTGAGACATAAATCTATGCCTTGCAGCACTGTCTAATCCTAAGCAAATTAAGTCAGATGGGCCCCAATGCTTCTTTTAATCTATGTGAAATGGAATAATTACATGTCTCCTTCTTGTTTTTCAGTGTATGGAAATGACATTGTAGGAGACAGAGGACAAATAGCTTCGCCACAGTGGCCCCGGAGTTACCCTCACAATTCCAATTACCAGTGGCGAATAAGCGTTAATGCTTCCCAAGTGATCCGTGGCCGTATCCTGCAGATGGATATCGAAAATCATCACAGCTGCCAGTATGACAAGCTAAAGGTGATTTCATTGTGAGAAGTTAGTTTATTGCAATCAACTTGGATAAAAATCATTAATAGAGAAACCTACAAGAGGAATGGGAAGACTTTCTGAGGATCTGGTGTGGCTTATTGTTTTTTGCTATGTTGTCTTTACAATAATTACTGGTTGGAGAAAGGGTTACATACTCTTTGACTCCCTAAGAGATATTTCCCATCTGTAAGTTTGAAACTTTCTAAAAATAAGCCCAGAATGGTGCAATTGTGAATATTAATATTCAAGAATTTCAGGTCAGACACCAGACTGAGCTTTGCTCTGTGCTGGTTCAGTTGAGGACAACAGTGGTAATAGCATCTCAGTGCTTCTAAAAATAAAGTTATTTCTAAATCCTACAAAGAACAATCCTTTACTTGCACCCTCTTTGCTCTCTGCATCAGTAATCTTGCTGCTGGCAGTAGAAAGGTGCCTCTTTCTTCCAGTTTGATTGTTTTTCTGTACTCTCCTGTAATATAGTCTAGCCTGCTTACCAGGCTGAAAAGTAGAATCATGGAATCATGGAATAGTTTGAGTTGGAAGGGACCTTTTATAGGTCATCTAGTCCAAATCCCCCTGCAATAAACAGGAACATCTTCAATACAGCAAACATAGTGCTAAGCAAAATGGAACAAGAGAGGCAAAAACTTCTTTCTGAACTTAGCTAAACATAACAAATAAGGTGAAACTCTTCTTAGCTTTGTCTTTTTTTAAAGCAGTTGATTCACCAATTATCCTTTTATATTTGAGAAAGTTAATACTAGTTCAACATATTCAATTCATTATTAATTTACTGATATTTGAGTGTAATATTACTTCAAAAGGGAAATACTTTTTCCTTCATCTCGTGTCATATTTTAACAGCTTTTTTTTTCTTCTAACTCAGTCTACCTTTCCTTGTCCCTCTGAGAGCAAAATGAGTTTCTTAAACCAACTAGACATTCAGTGAGTGTAAATCAGCCTGACCTTTAACCTGACTCAAGGATCAGATCTTCAATTTAATATTAATGTTAATTTAATATTTCCTAGCTTTCTGTACTGGACATTTCTACTGGATGGGAGACGCAAGAACACAAATAGGTTTGAAAGGTGGCAGAGGACAAGCATCTTTTCACCAGCCAAGATTTTGGCTTATAAATAGATAAAATGAAAAAAGTATATTTGCATATATATTTGATAGAATTCAAAATATATGTGTTCCTCATGGGGGGGGGGGGGGGAAGAAAAAGGAGAGAAAAAAAAAGAAATGTCTTTTTTTCCCCTTCAAGTAAAAAAATTGTGCCTGTGGGCTTTTTTTAATGTGTGATGACAGTCTATGTCCCCAGAGAGCTTCCCTGTGATGAGGAATGAGCTGAATTTGATGGCTTCCATTTAGATCCTTCTTCTGTGAAAGCTTCACATTTAACGGCATCTAATGGAAAGGGAGATTTTGTTCCATTTTTGTAAGAGAGGTTTCTTTCTACCTGATATTTTCAGAAAGATATCTCACTCATTTAAACAGGGTAATTTTCTCCTTGGAGACTTGATGACTGTGGGGCAGGTGAATACATCCTGGCTGTATGAGGAACAGCACAGTTCTCCTTCTCTCTGCAGGTGTATGATGGGCCCACCGTTCATTCCCGTCCCATTGCAACATACTGTGGTGCAGACCCTGCTTCTTTTGCATCCTCTGGCAGTTCAGTGACAATTCAGTTCCAGTCAGATTCGTCTGTGGCTGGAAAAGGCTTTCTTTTGGAGTGGCATGCAATGGATGCTTCTGCTGTTAAACACACCATTGCTAGAGGTGGGTTATCAGTGGGTTGCAGAGTTCAAAGTGATACCAGCCCATGGTACACTCTGCTGTAATCACAGAACTTCAAACCAATTTCCCCACAAGAGAAAGCCCTAGCTATCAACAAGGGAAAGATTCAGTGACATTTTAATTAAACATTTTAATAGCTTTTTAAAACAATTTCTAAGGACTCTCAGATATACTAGTTTGCAGTGTTCTAAAATAAGCATGTTGCTGGATGGTCATTTTTTTTACACGGGTATTTCATTTACTCTAAAAATTTGATATGATTTCATGAAAAGTTATCCCTCTTGAAATACCATTCTTCAATCACTGGCCATTGTGATATGAAACCTTTCACTACAATACATCTGATATTCATAAATAAAGAGAATATGCTCAGTATCATCAGGTATCTCTGGCAAAAAGCTCCTGGAAGGAGAAGAAATATGCTTCTTGTGCCATTGACTTTCTCTGAGCAAGTGCAACAAGTGAAAGTTAATGTCTTCTTTCTAAATCTGAAGATTTCTGGGGACAGAAGGACTACAGATTCCTGGGGCTCTGCAGTATGGCAGCAGTCTGTAAGGGATTTAAGTGCTGGGAGAGCACTAAGCCACTAGATATCCCAGCAATGACTCTCGATTAGTTCCATTGTGATCTAAGCATATAGCTGAGACATAATTAGTAGAGAAAGAAAAATACTTCTGTTTCAAGAGGGTCTAAATTGTTTCTGTATTATTGGTTCTGTGTGCACCATTCCTTTCTGATTCATGACCTGTGTTAAGGTGTGGTAGATGCTTTTAGGCATTTTGTTGGATATTCATGGTAGAACAGGTCACATCATTACTGCACCAGGTAGCACAGGAGCATCCTTACAGATCAGGATTTTTGGGTTTTATTCTCCCAGTACAAACTGAAGTTGAAGAATTCCTGCATTACCATGACTACACACATCATCACTGTGCCCTCATTGTGCTTCATTATAGGACTGTCATCTTAAATTATATGGGGGGAGTATTCAGTTTAAGAAGAGGATGTTTTCATTTTTGTGTTCTTGTACATGACAGGTGCATGTGGAGGGACTGTAACAACTGAAGAAACACCTTCATTCCTCTTCTCACCGGGCTGGCCCATGAATTACAGAGATCTTGCTGACTGTGTGTGGCTTATCAGAGCTCCTGGATCCACTGTGGAATTCAATATCCTGGCACTAGACATAGAGTCTCACAACTCATGCAACTATGACAAACTTATTATCAAAGATGGTGAGAAGCCAACATTGCCCTACTCCAACAGCATGTTGTATGCACCCAAGGTCCTAATAGCTGCTTAAGCAATCTAGGTGGCAATGGGAACATGCTCTCAATCAGTACTCTTCTTCAATTCTGAGACATTCTGGTAGCTAAACCAAAATTAGCAAAGTCTAGAAAAATATTCGGTGGTCTATAAAAATATTTCTTAGTCTGTAAGGGGTTAAAAGTCTTAAAAAGCATCTTGCTGAAAGAAGATGTGAGCCACAGCAACAAGCAGGCAAATGTGAACTGATTTAGTTTTAACACATGTATTCTTCTGGTCTCAGGAGACACAAGTCTTTCCCCAGTGCTGGCTACTCTCTGTGGACGAGAACCTCCTGGGCCAATAAGATCAACTGGAGAGGCGATGTTCATCCACTTCATGTCAGACGCGAGTGTCACTGGAGCTGGGTTTAATGCCTCTTATCAAAAAAGTAAGATTTGTTTCTCTTGTCCCCAGATAAATGCCCGCCTTGCTGCTTACAGTGGGGTAAGGAAAGAAAAGACCCCAGCATTGTGAACAGTTGTCTAAAATCTATCTAATTAATCACACGCACCAATTATTCACATCTCATGAATATTCGTTAATAAATGTCTGACTCTGCAAAGGTGAAATTTGCTATTTTCGCAGCAATATAATGCAACAAAGCATGATTCAACAGACCAGTCACTTCACACAAGGAAGAAAAGTATATGCCTAAGCTTATAACAGCTCAGCTAAGAGTAAAAGAATGCCCAGCTAAGTGAGGGAAATAAATGACTCAAACCATAGACACAAGAGACAGATGCAGAAAGCTGTATAAGTTCTAGCAGGAATGTCAGCAATTTCCAGTGACAGTCCTCCCACATGCACCCAGGAATGATAACAGATTCCTGAATGGGCTGAGGCACCAAGGAAGGTGTTAGGACAGCAGTGAGTCAGGGAAGTTAATCTGACTGGCAGCTGGAGTAGGTGGCAGTGGTTTGGTCCATGGCTAGGAGCAATGTCCTCAGGCAGTGTAATGATGTGCTCGTGCGGTGGGAGGTCCTTGACATAGCTGCCTGCTTATTCATCTGCTAAGTCTGAGAACTGAGTCTCACTGTCAGGAGTTTTGGTGTGTGTCATCTTGCAATCTACTAGCTCATATTTTGGGAGATCATTCATTGTGTGCCTTGCTCTATACCCCTCAACTCTTCATACACTCGTTTCAACATTTGGTTTTGCCTGGCCCATCTTTTAGTAGGCAGGGTTTTTCTCTGATTGGTTAGGTGAATGGTTGACACTAATATTTTTCTCTTTACTTCAACTTGTTTTTCTCAGGTTGTGGAGGCTATTTGCACACAAGCAGAGGTGTGATAACATCTCCCAACTACCCTCAAGACTATGCTCCTAATCTGAATTGTTCCTGGCATGTGGTGGTAACCACGGGATTTATCATTGCTGTTCATTTTGAACAGCCTTTCCAGGTTAAGAGTGAGGATACTTCCTGCAGCCTTGGAGATTACATAGAGGTGAGGTTATTGACTCGGTCACCCAATCCTCAAAGCTTTAAAAGCTACTGAATCCTACAGATTTCAGTGTCAGTAAGGCAGCCCAGGGTGTCACAGGGTGCAAACACCAAAGCCAAATACCACAGATATTATTTCTCTTTTTCTCCCTCTCTCCGTGTCTCTCTTATTTATTGCTGTGCATTAACTAATCACTAGCTTATTAATTTCCCCAGTGCCTGGAAGCACTAAGATGGAGTGTGCTCACAATTTACATTCCAGGGCTGTTTTGTTTTGAGTGACATTAGCAATTTCTCTTGTAGCTGAAGAACGGGTTAGATAATGCTGCTCCACCTTTGGTGTCTGCAAGAGGGAATGGAAGGTTTTGTGGAAGCAGCGCCATCTCAACCATGTACACCACAGACAACCAGCTGTTTGTCCACTTTGTTTCTGACAGCAGGAACGAGGGTCAAGGATTCAAACTGATATATGAAGCTAAGAGTCTAGGTAAGTCTAGGCAATAAGCCTAAATTCTGAAACTCATACATATATAACTTGGAGTTTGTCCTCTTAAAGGAAGTTCTTGTTTTACCAACCCTGGTAAAATCATATGTCTGCAAAAATGTCCTGTAGTGCATGACTTCTGATGTGACACTCAAATTTCTCCTTTTTAAAGAGAGTCAGGTCACAGAACCTCAAGATATTAAAGTTTAAAAACAAAAAAGGAAACACGTTAGCAGGGAAGTAACATCTGTAGTTAGGAAGAGACAATAAAAATTCATACAGGAAAGGAAAAATACCCTGGAAACAAGAACATTAGTTTGAACATATATTATACCCAGTGCAACTGCTGAATTATGTTAGGAATTATTCAGGCTAGTATGTCTAGAAAGGTGACAACATTTCTCACAAGTTTTATTCCCAGCTGAGAAAATAACATTACTTGCCAGACATAACTTGTTTGAAAGAATGAAAAAACATGGAGACTCAGGTCCCAGGAATAACTCAGGAACTTGGCATTTGCAGTTATTCCACTGTATTCATGACACACGCCACTTGGGGCGCATGTTTAGATACACTGTTAAATACTGTTAAACAGTGTATCTAAACACATCTAAGGTGACCCCTCTATCTACTCAAATTTTTAAGTGCTTTATTTTTGCTTATTTTCCCTGATGCCCCAAAGAATCCTTTTTCTGGTGGATTCATGGGGAGAATCAATGAAGTGGTACAATAGCATTTCTACTAGTCCAATCTATGGTGCTTGACTAAAGCCCTGTGTTAAACCAGTGTTGCTACAACATAAAGGGTTGTTTTGGTGGAAAAGTTCTGGTCAAAATAAAGTTCTTTTTGTGGAATAAAGGGCCTGAACAAAGCCTCAGGTTTGCTCTGACTGGAATTGCTCACACATTCATTATTTTCTCAAACAGTCATTTCAGTTTTTCAAAAGTAGAATTGGGAATGATTAACAGAAATATTGATGGGTCTAACTTGTGGGCTTTCTAGCTCTTGGGAATTGGGATAGAAACAAGGCAAGAAGTATGTTTTCTGCTTCTTTTAGAAGCAATCCAAGAAAGACTAATAGCAGTTTAATTCAGGGCCCTGAACATTTGGAAATGAGTAGGGCTAGGTAAACAGGAGCACAGAAACATAGGATTCTACCGCATTAAAACATTTTCTTGTGGTAAGCAATAAAATCTATTTGCTTTTTATGTAACTATATGACATCAAAAGGAAACTCTTGGAATACAGTGATAACTCATATTTTTGTTGGTTCACCCGTTTCCTTTACGTGTTGTTTTTTATTGATGATCTTTTCTTTACCAGCTTGTGGAGGGAACATTTATATCAATGATTTCAACCCCAGTGGATACACATCTTCCCCCAACTATCCGAGCAATTACCCCCCGCATGCTGACTGTGTCTGGACCATAACTGCTCCCAATGGACATGCAGTAGAGCTGCAATTTGAAGATCAGTTTTACATTGAACCTTCACCAAAGTATACATCCACATTATTTTACCTGTTTTTCTTTCAGAGACTTAATTCTGATTCTTCTTTCCCTGTTACTTTCTCTAATTCCTTCAGAGAACACTTCTAGATTTACAATCAAACATGGTTAGGAAATTTTTGAGAGATCACTGGAGCTATCAGGCCACTGGTTTACATTCCTAGAACTTTGCGGTGTATAAGAGAAATTAGTATAACAAAGTAGAAATATCCATAGTAGAAAGGTGCTTTCTGACCACTATAAGGCAAAGGCAAGCATCATCTGTGAGACCACGTCCAGAAAAAATTGTGAAAGATAGACAATTCCAAAGGTATAATTTCTGGTTTCCCAGGACACTGCACCATTCTGAAAGCAAAGATGTTAGTTAAGATATTTTGGGTCTTTCAATGCCCAGCTAAGTTAGCCCCCAGACTTGAACTTTTATTCCCTAATCTGTGATGTTGTTCCTTAATTCAACACTCATTAGTGAGACTTAATAGGGAATATCAGCTGAATCTGAATGCTGCAAATAAAAAATATTAAAGATGGTCACAACTACTTTCATATCTCTTCCCAGAACCTCCTTCTGTTTGATCTGATCTGATCATAGACTGAGTTTTAGTTGAATCTTTCTCCATGTTTCTAGCAGTTCTTTTGATTCGACTATTACATAACAACAATGGATTATGAACTTGTTTATTCTGTCCTGGTCACACTGCATGGAAACTGATCTAATTCACTACAGCTTCATGGCTTTGTGCACATGCTGAAATGATTTTGAAGCATTACTGCTGTACATTGAACAGAGAATTCTCTCCTCTTCTAGCTGCACTTCCAGCTACTTGGAGCTCCGCAATGGTGCTGACACCAGCGCCCCTGTCATTGCCAAGCTGTGCGGAGGTTTGATGCCAGGCTCGCAGAGATCCTCAGGAGCTGTCATGTACCTGAGGTTCAGATCTGACAGCAGTGCCACACATGTGGGATTCAATGCTAAATACTCCATTGGTAATGTTTGCGTTTATCAATTTCTTGGTTTTAAAGTAGATTTTGGTCTCGACTGTTAGACTTTTGTAATAGGGTTTAAATCAGATCTGTGGGCTGACAGATACCAGCATGTTCTGCACTTAGCAAGCAGTGAAAATTAGGAAAATATGAATAGGAGAGTACTCATAGACGTGCAGCAGTGAAAACAAAGACTGGATAACCTCTTCTCGAAGACAATTATCAAAGGAGGAGTAGAAAAAAAATCAATGGAGATAAAGTTGTGTAACATGATTTGATTTTCCCCATGCAAACTTAATGTCACTTTCATGAGCAGGATTCTGAAGGGGAATGCAAAGATCAGCTGAGAACTGGCAGGAGAAGAACCAATTAGGAGCTTCTTTATGTAAATGTAAATCAGACTATAATGACAATGCTGCTAGGCAAACAAAGGTAGCAGAATAATGGACTGAAAAAATAATTAAGTGAGAAGCATTATTTGTCAGTTGGGAAGAGAAATACTTTAAAATTATTTGCTCTCAAACTGCAAAAACAGGATTGGAAAGCACTAGCAAAGCTTTAAAATTAAAGAAAAAATAGTCTTTGGTCAGATTGAGAAATATGTTACTTTTTGGGTTTTGATAACGTTAATAATCTTCAAAGAACAAAAGCTATTATGTTAGTATCACTCATATAGGAAAGTCTAGGATTGTTAATACATTGTTTTACAATATATTGTTTTAAAATATATTAGCAATGGAATATATTGGTTTTACACAGAATTTTGCTGATTGCGTTAGATCTCAAGCACTTAAGCCAAAATAGCGTGCTATTATATTTCAGAATGCGAAAACTGAAGGAGCTTGCATATATATACTTGTTAGTATTTGAAGCCACAACTTATATTTAACCGTAATGGATTTACAGAATCTTAGCTGGATGCCAGTCATCCTGAAACAAAGCACTGATCACTTGGAGGAGGAGACAGTAAGAACACAACTGTTATTGCCATGGCAAGATTGTAACTAACAGACACAGAATTCACTGTAAAAAAATTCCAGTAAATTCCACCTGGCAATATTGTTTCATAGAATCATAGGATATCCTGGGTTGGAAGAGATCCACAAGGATCAGTGAAGTGCAGCTCCTGGTCCTGCACAGGACCACCTGAAAAATCACACCATGTGTCTGTAAGCACATGTTGGCTGTAAGCCTTACTATTACAAACTTATGTTTGGAGGTACCGCAGAGAAGTGCGTGTTCAGAGAGAGAAAATTAAAAATGAAAATTTTAAAGCTGTTTTACAAAATGTGCAATGATCACTTACCAAGGCATCACAAAGAGTGGAATGTGAACAGGAGGGGACAAGAGGAAACAAGAGGAACCACAGCTGTAGGCCCATAACAGAAGTCAACTTCTGCCAGTCATAAAAAATTTAGATCCACACTTAGCAAGCTGCATTGCCTTTTAATTTATCTGATACATCTTTGCAAGATTTTCTGCTAAATATGGACATAGGGGAAGATTAGATTGAAATTCTTTGTTCAATTTATAAGAGATGTGACGGAGAGGAAAGGGTGCTTCCAATGGCAGGGGATGTGTGTGTGTGCGTGCGTGTGTGTGTGACAAAAAACCAGAAACAAAAAACAAACTAGGACTGGTTGAATTAGCTGGAGAATGTGGAAGATTTTTAACTGGAAGGCAATTCCTGTTTTATTGCCACAGTTAGGGAACAAGTCAGTTGTGCCTTAGCTTTAATGCTTGTTTAAGAGAAAGATCATCTTTCTGAGGTCCTTCAGTCAACCAAAAAATATTCTTCCTTTTTCAGCTCCCTGTGGAGGGACAGTGATAGGACAAACTGGCATCATTGAAAGCACGGGCTATCCTGACCTTCATTATCAAGACAACCTGCTGTGTGAATGGTTTCTGCAGGGTCCCAGGGGCCACTATCTTACCATCAGGCTAGAAGGCCTAGATATTCAAAACTCCTCCGAGTGCACAAATGACTTTGTGGAGATCCGAGAATATGACGCTTTTGGTCAGAGAATTATTTCATTGTTTGTCTTTCCCTCCCCAGTACTGCTATGAAGCCTCACCAGAGGTTCCTGAAAGCATTTCCCATTGGGTACAAAGTGAGCCTTTTCAGTATACAGTATTATATATATTCGGGAGCCCCTGGTGGCCTAGTGGTTAGATCGCAGGACCTTCACTGCCGAGGCCAAGGGTTCGATCCCAGCCAGGGATACTCCCCAGGCAGGTGGAGCTCGTTAGCCCTGTAAGGCAATCCACCTACGTTCTAAGGACCTCGC
>JAWMRA010000078.1:19148855-19405498 GCA_035584735.1 Pseudotriccus pelzelni
CAAAGCCATTATCCCCTGTGACCCTGTGGTGAAGACCATGGAAAAGCAAGTGTCCCCTTGCAGTTCATGGAAGACCTCACAGGATCTGGGTAACCCCAAACTTCGGCCTTAGCCCAGGAGGGAGGAAGGCCCAGCCCTGAGGTCGACACAGAAGAGACAGTAAAAGACAGTTCCAGTTGCAATGAATCGGAGTTGTCGTCCCTGAGATGACAGAGAGGAACTTTCAAATGCTGCAGAATTGTGTGGAAGACCTGTAGCTTTGAAACTGGAAAAGAAATTACTTCTCCTCCTGGACTGATACAAAGGGAGGAGGGATATTTCTGTAAATACACAGCACTTCTACCTAATTAGAATTGCTGTAGATGTAGTCCTTTAATTTTTATTTTGCTAGTAATAAATCCTAATATTATTTCTCCCCAGTCAGATCTCTTCTGTCTGCATAAACCTTCTCTCAACTTAGGGCAATTGTGTTGGGGGGTGTGGTAAAAACTGTCCCAAGGCAAACCCACGACATCAACTTAATCATAAATGTGACCAACAGTTTCCAGCCGTCTAGCGGGTAAATGATGACTGAGGGGAAATTGATGGGCAAATTGAGGCAGAATGAATTGTAAGCATCACTATTAAACATGCAGCTCTATCCCTGGTTTAGAAGGTCATGAAGTTACAAATAGCTGGAAGCTGGGAGAATGTTTTGGGAAAGGTTGTGGTAAGTTTTCTTTGAGCATATTGCTGTCTGGCATCTGTTATAAGCCTCTGATGGAGTTGGGCTGTGGGGCTACCCAGCTGGTGACTTCTTTGTTCTCTCAGGTACTGCAAGGAGAAGTCTGTCTGAACTTGAGTTGCTTGAAAGCCAGGCAGTTAATTTGATTCAGCCACTTCAGCTTTCTTTACAGATTTTGGAGAGTTGTGGACACCTTGAGATAACAGTTCATTCTGCACACCTCTATCTAATGCTTGTGGTCAGACAGCTCCCCCACAGTTGGCTACCTGGTGCTGCCAGGCAAAACTTCTCTCTGGTGCTCTGGTATCTCTGAGTGGCTGCTTACCTGGCACAAGGATGAAATGAGTTATAAGTGTTATTGCTTGTAATCTTGACTGTTCTTTCTCTGGGATTGTAAAATTCCTACAACTTTTGACGTCTAACAGACTTAATCATCTCTTCCACATGACACCTTACAAATCTTAAATGTAGCTAAAGGATAATTTCAGCTGGATACAGCTGAACCGGCTGGGCAAGTAATAGCTATCTGCCTTGCTCTGTGGAGGAGGAAACAGGCTGAAACTCCTGCACAGAGACTCGAAACATGGCAAACTTGGCTTGGTCAGATCTGAGCCTGGGGAGGTGTTACATTCTTTGGCATGAGTACCAGAATGAAAAGCTAAATAACTAACTTGTGTCCCAGCCATGAGTCTCAGCTGTAGACCTGACTTGGAAAGATATGGTAATATGGGGTGTCCAAGAAGGACGTGTTTAGGTTTACTTTAACTATTCAAGAAAAATCCAGAGTATACTGTTTCTTCAAATGAGTTTAAGTTTTCAAAATACCAGTTTAAGGACTACTATTGTTACAAATTTGTGTTATGTTAAATCTCAGCCTTTAATTACTGCTTTCTTCTAAAGTAGCCATTAGATCAAGCGGGCTACAAATACATGGGTTCTCTCAGCCAAGGAATTCAGTCAGCCTTTCTAATTGCTGTGTTTGGGTTTTCTTTACGGAAAGGTAAGACCACTGCTTCTCCTGAGAAGTAACTTACTGAGTCTGAAACTTACTATTCTTTCATAAGTGGATGTTGACACTTAAATAGACAGCACACATTTTTAAAAGGCTAAATTTCAAGTTCATATTCTCATATTTGACACTGTTGACCTAATCTTTTAAAGCTATGTAATTAATTGTCTTAGCAGATTGTTCTTAAAATGACTAGGAAGCTGATGGCAGTGACACTTGACATGCTACACTAAGGTCATATTAGCATCTTCTACTAGTTTTCTGCCTTTTAAATGAGTGTTCTGCTTGCCTTTTTTTTTTTTTTTTGCTGTTTAGAGTAAATATGTCTATCTGGAAGAATAAATACAGGTAAAAGCTGGATATGCATATTTTTATGTAAACATACTTCATATTTTTGCCAGAGAACTATTAAAAATAAGTTAAGTTTCATTATTAAGTATGAGTAGTTCACACTGTTAAATCCATTATACTGCTCAGAATACTTTTGTGGCATGGATTTTGTTAATATTTCTAGTGTGGCCTTCTTCCTGCATTTATGTGTCTAAATCATTCACTATCAGATGTACTCAAGTCCACATTGATTTTTTTTCTGGAGCATATTAGGCTGAATTTTTTTTTCAGCTGTCTGGTGCTGTGCTAGTGGAGGAGTCTTGAACTGGCTTTTGCTCTCAGTGACTTCTGAAACAACTGAGTCTGTCCTTTCCTGTTTGGTGCGAACTGTTTGTGCTTCAAAATCAGAAGCAAAACTCTGGGGAAAGATAAATAGTTGCAGTTCTGCAGTCTTGTTGAACCAATTACTGCATAAATGACAAACCTGGGATGATTCTATTGTGGAGTCTGTGAAAATCCAGTTGAAAGCAGAGGGACAAAGTGAATATTTGTGCTTTTTCTTAACATAATGTAGGACTTACGGGCCAGTGTCTCTGTATGTTGTACTGGGAAGTTTTTGTTACATCATTTAGTGATTTAAAACCTTCTATCCAGTGTACAGCTGAGAAGCAGAATTCAAGGTAGTCTTAGCCTGTATAGGTTGGTTGTCTGATCCTGACCCAGGGGTCTGTTTTACCCATTGGCTATCACTGAAATAGGAGTCCAGGCAAATGTTTGTCAAATTGATGGAAATGAATGGCTGAATGATAGATATCTGCCCTTCCATGTGGTGGATTCCTTTGAGTAGGTGGGACCAAGTTGTCTTTGTTCCATGTCATTTGATGCTAGTTGAGGGATATATAGGTGACCTTCACCTCCTGTTGAGTGGGATCTTTAATAGGACATGCATAGTGGTAGGGCGATAGGGTAGCTGGGCTGGAGGGGCGTGAAAGGACTTGCAGCCACAGGACATACTTTTGTAGAAAACACATTTTATGAGTTTGGTCAGTCACAAATATTGTTTCTGCATTGTCTGTGCAACAGTAGTAACTTTTACGGGTATCCACTCTCCTGTTTTGTGCATTTCTGCTTAGGACTGCTTTGCTCAAGTTCAAGTGGAATGTAGCTGGAAGTCCACAGCAGTCTTGCCCACTTGCTCTTTCTGACACTGTGCAGGGTGCAACTGAACTTCAGGTGCTGTTACAGATCTGCACGTTCTGCAGAGCCAGGTGGCATGATTCCTCTCACGTTGCTGCTCCAGGGAGGGGCTGTGCCAGTCGTGCGTCAAGGAATTTGTCACAGAAGTTCTTGAAATCAAACTTGGTCCTACTTTGTTCAGACCCCTTCAGCCAGAAGGAGTCTCTGGTTTCATAATGGTTCCGGGGAACACGTTGAGAATTGAAGAATACTGAGATTCTGGGAAGGCCAGGCCAGGGAGAGGAAGGGATATCACCAGATTTGTCTGTCTGTTCTACTCTGAGTCTTGTCCCCATATCATTTCAAGCTGTGTATGACATTGTCTTGAGGGCTTAGGCTTTGTGTTCTTTTTCTTTATAAATTCAACTTTGAGTCCTCTTGTTGCCACTACATTTGTAAATGAGCAATAATTGGAGTAGAATTAGCAACAGAGAAACTCCCATTTATAAAGGGAACTGTTAGAGCATAAAAAATGGGGCTTATGCCTTGCCTGATGTGGTTTTTTTTCCCTAGCAGACCAGCTTTTGTATACTATTTTGCCACTGAGTGTGAAGTGGTACTGAACCTTCTAAATTTTAGAGAGCTACGCTAGCTCTCTAGGTTAGTCTCTGGCTGCTGAAAGCATATACAGAATTTCACACCCTAATATAGGATGTGGAATCCTTACTTGGTGTGCTGATGAAGTTTTGACAATTAAAATCCCTGTACTACATCATGAATAGGAAGTATGCTTGAAGAGCTGTCAGAAGCTCAGGTTAACCAGTCCCCCCAAGGAGGGCACAGAGGGGAAGATGTGGCTGGAAAGCAAGCTGGGATGTTAAAGGTTACTTCAGCACTGACAGCTGGTCATCATCAATATGAGTGCAACTATTACACTGCCAGCTTGTCGTGTTTTATTTTCACTTATTTCAGGATGTGCAGTAAGTTTTTGATGAATTGTAACTACGCAAACAATTATTTGCCTTACCTACCAGCAGTGATTAATTGACCTTGTAATCACTTGGAGAAATCTATGTGGAGATTATAGTTTTTGTGTCATCATCTGCTTGTGCCTGGAGTGTTCCTGCTGCCAGTGAAGTACCAGTACTCTTCGGTTTGTCCATTAGAGGTCACTGTTTGAATACCTTTAGTGGTTTATTTCCTGGGAAGAAGCTCATGCTCCTAGTAGCTGTTCATCCAGCCTGGAAGGTAGTGGTGGACAGCAACTTAGTTTCTGCTATTCTGCTCAGTCTCCTTAACCTCAGGTGATCTGTGCTCACGGGTGTTACCATATTCTTGTGCTGCCTTTAAATTTTTTCAGTAGTTTCCTGCTGTTCAGAGCTCATGCCTGATAACGTTTCTGTCTTTTGGCTCTCTTGCTCTGATTCCTTACCCACTATTATGAAATGTCTAAATAATGAGAGATATGGAGCAACTATTTTTTCGTCAGAACTCTCCTGTGTTACCTTAGTGTTGTGTTCTCTGTCGTCCTTTTTTTATTGAGCTGCTGTCCTGTGCTGTTCTGTGCACTTTATACTGCTTTTCACGTGATTCTCACATAATCCTTTATTCATCTTTAGTCCTTTCCTTGTTGTGAGATGATGCAATAGTTTTTTGTTGCTGGTTCCCATTTCTACACCTGAATTTTGTTGGAGTTCACTCTCTGATCCTGTCAGAATACCTGTGTCTTGTTGATCGTGTTCCTTTGACAGCCATGTAGTCACCTTTTATCATCCTTTTGCATTTTGTCTTCTTGCAGCAGAGCAGTTCAGAACTTCACTCTTTTTTTTTCCTGCTCACACGACTTGCTGCTTCTTTGCTCTGCCATCTTCTACATTGTTTTACTCTCTGTATGTGACCAGTACAGAAGCTTGTCAGTTCGTTGCTGTTAACGCTCTTGACTTTGTCCTGAGTCTTATTTAACATGCCGCTAAAATCTCTTGGGTTTTGTTTTTATATTAGGGCATCTCCTTTCTGAGTCACCTTTCTGGCTGTAGTGGATACCTGGGTGTACTGGAGGTATTCCAGAGACAGTAAGCAACACTGCATCTGTCTGTCCTGAATCCCTTCCCAGTCTAGCTGCTTTGTCTTCTCCAGTCTGCTGAAATGTGTTAGGGTGTCTCCCACTGGTATTGTCTGACACTTTGCATCTTGCCTGGTATCAGGTTATTTATATAGCAAACTTGCTGACCTCTGGAAGAAACTAGATGACTGTATATTCTTTACTCTTTGTTGCTTCTTGTAGTCTCCCCTACTTTGTTTTTGCCTCTGCTTCCTTCTGATAAGTCATTCCATGCTTTTGTACTGGCATCATACACCCCAAAATGGTGCATGTAAGCTGTGTGTGTAGTGAGACAAGGGTTGTGTCCAAAGCACAGGAACTTGTGCCTGACAGTGGCCTATCATTGGTGCCTGGGAGTGATGCTTTAAATTGACAGTAAGCCTTTCATTTTTCTTATGTATTTTGACTTGGTTTTACTTTATATTTCTGATGCAGGAATCTCTAAAGGGAAATATCTTTATGAATGGAGTGCACAGGGGGACATGAGAAGGAGGGAAAAGGAGATTCCTTTACATGTGCCTTGCTAAATTTGTGACATCTGAATTCTTCAAGAATGTTTAGATTAAATACCTGTTTTTTTTCTTCATGAAAAAAACCCCAGACCTTTGGTTCTGAGGAAGTACAGATGGTAGAGCATTTTATCTTTAAATAATGTAAGTTTTGGTTTTAGGAAGCTTTGGGAGAATGAAACAGAATAATTTTTGAAAGAGTTTTGTGCTGTAATGGTATAGGGGCGCATGCTGAAATTACTCAACTTATGAATAAATTAATTTGTCAAAGTTTGTGCTGTATGGCAACAAAATCAGTTTTGCATCATAAGTAAAGCGTCCATACTAAAAACGCTAATCACTTGTGCTTCAGAAGCTGTTGTTCTCTTCTTAAAAGACACCTGCAAACACATTACCTCCTTTTTTAAAGTCTCAGTGTTTTATGACATGTTAGTACAAATTTCTTATGTCTTCTCTTATTTCCCCATGGCTTAAATTAACTGTAATTTTTTTGTCCCGTATAAATTCTCCATGTGCATGTACAGATTTTAATGGAAAATCATTTGAAATCCTCTTGCCCAGATCCAGATTATTTTGAAGTTGGCATTTTCAATGCCAGTGAATGTTGCAAAAGGGAACTCACTTTGTTAAAGAGCTTAATTTTGTATTGCAGAATTTACTGCATAACAAGCCAAGTGGAATTTTTTTGATACTAGTATGGAAGGACAGAGACAAGAAGGTAGATTTGGTCTAAATTGAGAGGAAATTGGATTTAGTTTTGCGTACTTGGGTTTGTACTCTATTTTCTGCATATTCTTTTTGTTCTTTTAGTAGTCAGGTGTTTTGAAGTGGATAATGACACAGCTTTTCCCTTCAGACCACTCACCATCTGGCCTCTTACTTTTTCCATTGATGTCTTGTGACATAACCCTTGGGGTGAAATAATTTCCTGATCTTTGTGATGATGGGCAATGTGGTAACTGTTGCTCTTGTCTCAGTATCTCCTGTAGCTGGAAATGTATAGTCAGGTGAAGCCTGGGGGAGGGTAACATAGAGGCACAGGGAGGACTGTACCATACAGACTGAAAGATGTGGCTTTAAGTACTGGTTATAAGGAGCCCAAACTAGGAGGGAGCTTAATTCATTTCCAGTGCTGAGGACTGGGGCAAGGAACACATGTGATGACTTTGCTTTTGAGCAGTGAGCTTTTTTACTGCAGCCTCTTCTGTGTGTGTGCTTAGAGGACAGGATGGTGTCCCCACTAAGCAGTGTCAGCACAGCAGTCGGCAATGCTGAAGGGGGAAGAGTTGGTTGATCCAAGTAGCAGTGAAAAATAGTCCTATGTGAGTTCTTAAAAACATTTCAGTGGTATAAGAAGTGTCAGGTGCTAATATTGTCCAATTAATGCGAACTGGAATTTTGAACCATTTTTTAGATACGCCAAAAGCAGAATTCTGTTGCTAAGCACTGCTAAGCACACAACTACATGGATATTTCTGAGTAAGAGAAGGTACCTTCACCTTTGAAGTTAACCCATGTTATTGGTCATCTTTGGTTAGTCCCTTCTGTAAACTGCAGACAACATATTTAATACACTGAAGTGAAGAGAATATTGAGGAAGAGAAAGGTGAAGATGCTGGATGAACTTCACACGGTTTGATTTACGTAAAGCTGGCAACTGTGCAGTAGTGTAAAACTCTGAAAAAAACCCCATGCCTAAACACCTGAAGGAGACTCACTGAGATTTAGCGAGAGAGACCATTTGCATTTGGTGGACACCTAATAATAATTCTGAATTTAATACTATCAACTCAAGTTCTTTAGTCTTGCAGAAGTTATTTCTCTTAACCATTCCCTGCTGTTGAAAGATCGAAACATACAGATAATCTGACCTGTAACAAGCATACACAACCCGTGTACTTCTAACTTTTCCCATAGTATACTGCATGAGGTTTTTTTCCTTCTGACTTAAAAATAAGACAGCAAAGCATCTTGGCTGAACTGTGCACTTCTCACAAAATGATTATTGAAGCTGAAGATGCTGTGGTTAACTACAGTACTTTCATGTCACATTAATTCGAAACGCTTGGCTAATACTCTATTTTCTTCAAAATTATTTGTAGAAATGAAGGGGCATGTTTATATCCACATATCTATACCCATCCTCATTTGCACTGTTCCTTACTGCTATAGAAAAGCTAACAAACATCATACTTTTGTGAGTTATTTTAGTGTGGTTTCAGTTCTTTGCTATTAGGTGATTTATTTTCAACCTAGTAACATCTTCCTAACCTCAGCCCTCGGTTTCTACTATAGCTCTTCAAACTCTGAAGTTGATCTTAAGCTCTCTTCTCAGAGGAAAACAGATTTGTGCTTTGTCTTCACTAGATGTCACTTGATTCCCAATGTCTTCTAAGCCTTTCTTGTGCTCACTGTGCTTCGTAGACTCTGGCTTCTAAATTAGAACTGTTTATTGATAAATTGCTTTGTTAGCACAGTAGCACATCAGTGAGCTATAGTATAATTTAAACATGTTCATAAAAACAGTTTCATAACTGAGGTGCTTTTGTGGATAATTGCAATTAAAAAAACCCTGCTGGTTTCTGGAAGGAGCTGAAGATTAGGGAGACAAGTTTGTTTTTAACGTTTTCAGAGTGAGGAAGATTAATATCCGTCTTTGGAAGAGTGGAGGGAGGGCAAAAGGGGAAACTTGAACTACATAGTGTGTAAATTAAGTACTGTATGCTTCAGTTGGGATCAGGATTCTCTCCAGTTAACTGCCAAGTATGATATCAGCATGCCTATGAATATTTAAAATGAAAACTGTTGTGTTCTCCCTCAGCTAATTCCTCTTTCATTTTGGTGAAGCTGATTGCTTCTCTCTCAGTATAACAGAACCCTTGTCAAATTAATCTAAACATGACTCCAGCTCTATGAGTACGGTTATATTGGATGCACAGAATGCATTATATATTTATTATTCTAAAGTCTTCCTCCCCCATGAAATGTGAGTAACATTTCATGCCTTTATGACCTTTACACTAAGGGATCCTTACTCATGAAAAGTTCCTGCTGACGCTAAGTGGATTAGCAAGTCTGCAGAACTGGGTTTATTGTATTGTACAGCCCACAGGTTTTACTTTAGGCTTAAAAAGTGGGTTTTTGCTCTTGGGAAGAAAACCTTACCTGAGATCCACACTGGACTGATAGGACTCTCAAAGGGCTGTATTGAGTTCTCTTTACTCTGTATGACTCTTGACCAGCTTTTAAGTGGAACAGTTTAATGAGAAAATGGCATAGTCTTATAAATCTCTGTCAAGTAGTGCTATTATAATAGCTCTTCTGGATAAATATTCCCTTAGAACCTGTAAAGGTCTGGAGTACTATTGAACATTATGTTCCTAGGTACTGCAAAATTACTTCATTAAGTAGAAGAAACATTCTGAAAAAAACTGAGTTTGCGCAGCCTAAGATTTTTAAGAATGTGAATGCCAAAGGAACTGATTTATTTTTTAAAATTAAAATTCTTATTTCTCTTGACGTCTGTTTCAAAAACCGTTGAATTCAATTGGAGGTTTTCTATAGCCTTTGGATCATAGTTATTGAGGAGATTGCAACCTTAATCATGCACATGTTTATGCATGATCAGGTATTACAGATACCATTTTCCAAGCAGCAGTGGGACAGTGTTTGTTTTGAACATTTGGGTGTTAAGGTTAAGTTAAATGGTTAAAGCAGTTTACCTACCACATGTTCATCTCATGGAGACTAACATTTTTACTCAATCATTTCATTTATCCAATTGGGTAGTTTATTGACTCTTGTCACTTTTTTCATCTGAGCTTCCTTATCTAAAAAGTTTTATATTTTATTTTTGAATTGCAAAGGATGTTTTGATACAGATCTTTTTACCAAGAGTGTCTTCAGAAATGTTTAATTTAATGTTTGTCCTTACTAAATACAAAAACCCACTAGACTAGATCTCATCTTTCACGTAAAAAGAAATGGAGACTTAATTTTGCAAACACCCGAGTATGTTTACTTTTAAAGCAGTGAGGATCCTTATTGTTTTCCAGGGCTTCGCAGATGCTTTAAGAGAAATAATCTTGGAGATTATCTTAAGAAATAAAGACTTTCTGAAGCCTGTGGATTTTCAGCTGCACAAAGACCTAGCCGAATGACAAAAGAGTGGCGGAGTGGAACTGGAGGGGAAATAATAAATCTCCTTTTCTTATCTTCAGTTTTCTGTGTTCTTCCTCCTTTGCCAGAGGTTGGGTATAGAAAAGGAACTGGATTTGGATGTCAGTTCTAGGTAGTGGTATGAGAACCTTTTGACTTCCTGCTTTACGGGAAAGGGCTACATCTGAGACACTTAATTCCAAGCTGTTGTCACTGATTTGAATGTTCTTAGTATGTTGCTCTTCAGGGTAGTTGTCTTGGCTAAAAGGTCCTTCTAGCCCAGTATCTGTTCTCCAACAGAGGGCAACATCAGACCTCTAGTAAAGATCATGTCTGGTTCTCAGTGTGGAAAGAGAACTAAGGCCTAGATCCAGGATACTCTAGATGTGGAGTTATACAGGCATTAAATAGTAGCATTTACTCTTTCTTATGTATGTTTTGGAAATAATTTCATAACTTTTGAACACCTGCTGGTTGTGTAGGAATAAAATGTAATAACTTACCTTGAATGAAAGGTTACTCTGATGAGAGCATGTTTTTCTGTCTAAAGAATTGCCTCTAACTTCAGGGCAAAAAAAGAGTATAAATGCTTTGAAGAATAACAAGTTGCCAGTTCTAATTCCCAGCCACATGAACAAAGTCCTCATATTCCTTGTAAGCAGCCTTTAGACTCTGTCTTTCACTGTGAGCCAACCATATGAAATCAAGGTGAAGCCTATAGCTGTCACAGTGAATCACTGTATGCAATTTCCAGTATTGAACAAGGGGATGGAAGCTGTTCTGGTCTTGTGAAGTGAGACTTAATATGAATGGGGCTTCATGATGTGACTGAAGCTTCACAGGAGAACGCAAAGGCATGGGGCTGCCAAATCTTACTAGCATTTGCTGAGGGGGAGTTGTTAATGACACTGGGCAGCAGATGGTCTTAGTAGAGTTGTTAAGACACTGTGGATCGTACTGTAAATATGTGGGTGAATGGAACCAGGATGCTGACAGTTCACTCTCACAGCTCATCATGAGAAGGTGACTGGAGTGGAATTCAGTATTGCCAGAACATGAATGTCTCAGGATTTGGCAGTCTGCTATATATCTGGGAAGAATTTTGCAACATAACAGTGGGAAGGTAGTCAGGTTGTGTGAAGTTCAGAACAGAGGACATGATCTTTAGACCACCAGTGTTCTTTAGATCGCCACTGATCTTTAGACCTGAAGGTACTGAACCTGTGCAGTTTAGCTACAAGGCCAGTACAGGAGTTTTGAGCCTTCTGATTTTCATTGAATACGAGAGAGTATTCATTCATATTACAAATGAGTCTGAATTGTTGAACCACAAAGTAAGCTGTTACAGAAAAAAAGTCCTCTCTTTTCCCTGCCAAAAGCTTGGTCTTGACATACTTTTCTGTTTTTCCTGCTCACGAAATAGCTCCATGCCCTCCATCCAAACCAAAAAGTACAATTGTACACTGGGGTTTTTCATTTTGATTTAACAGAGTGAGACACAAAGTATTTAATTCAAATCCTTTGCTGAATAGCTTACCCATGCAGCTTTTAGTATATCTTGAAGACAATAATAATATAAAGTATCCTAAGTGTGATTCACGACATAAAATACGGTATTGTTGGAATTATACAGATGTATCAGAAGCTTAGTGGAAGTGTGCAAGGGCACAGCACCTGTTGTTCCCTGGGGATACTTACTCCTACCTGTGCCCTGACAAAAGAAAACCAAATTAAAAGCCTCTGATAAACAAGCCAGTGGTAGCTGAGTTTTTGCCCCGTGTTTGCAAATGGGATGATCAGGTAGAGTTTCCCATTCTTCAGCTGTGTAGTGGCTCATTGAAACTAGGGTTCTCTTAGATGGTGCAAGATCTTCAGTGCAAGTGTAATCTTCATGAACAAATCTCTGGAAGCTGTTTTCTTCCGGTCTCCTTGATGTCTACGTGTCTTCTTTTTCTGTGTAGTTTCACGGGGTTTTATGGGGTTTGTTTTTGTTGTTTTGGTTTGGTTTTTTTGTTTGTTTGTTTGTTTGCCTCTTCTTAAACAAGGATGAGTGCTCACCTTCTTCCTTGAAATGATTCTTTCTCTCTGCACAGCCCCCTAGTTTAAGGCAGAAGAGATATAAACTTAAGAATTAATTTATTCTAGAGTGGGGAAACAAGCTGGTTTAGGCAGGTATTTGAAAGAACGTATCCACTAAATAAGTGTTGCTAGTTCAAGGTAGCTCAGGACCTGGATCACAGAATCAAAGAATGGTTCAGCTTGGAAGGGACCACAGTGGGTCAGCTCATGATGCCAATTTGCAGTTTTTTTAGAAGACTGTAACCTCTTACACTGTCAAAAAGGCCAAAACCTTCGTAACAAAATTTTTATTAATTGCCTCGGTTGTATAACTTGGGGCAAATTGTGTTTGATGTCTGTATTGTTTAGGCTAGAACCTAGTATTTGCTGGTACTTCTGATTCCTAATCTTCATGAACATAGTATCTGAGAAGAGCAGAAACATGGTTTGCCTGTCCATGGCATATCATCCAAATCAATTTTGAAGTCTAATTCCTGAAATGAAAACATTTTAATATTGATAATTACTGTTCTGGTGAAATATTGAGACTGGAAACAGCTGAATTATGTCAATTAAAATCCTCAGTTAACTTCTGTTAGGGAATAATTTAAAACAGCAGTAGTAGTGCATTACTCTTTACTTTCTGAAGGCACGTAATTCTCACTATAGTTGAGTGACAGATAGGCATGGACTAGTTGGAAAATACTGCAGGGGGAGGTCTTTTAAATGTTCAGATTTGCCTAATGATTTTATAAAAAAGTCTGCTAAAAACCTCCTGCAATGAATATGACCCTCAACAGTAATATTTATGAAGCGTAATTAGAGTCTTTGTTAGGGATCCCATTATTGTTCACAATGTAATCAGACTTATAATCTAGTAAATGTGACATACTGTAATGTTCTGCTTTGTAAACATTATTGACTCCATTTTAAGACTGAGATTGCCTCATACCAACAAATAAAAGAAAATCATGGCCTCATAAAGCCTTCTAATTATTTAGATGTGCACTCTGTGGGTTCCTGATGCCGTCAAAGTTGAGACTGAACCAAGATGACTATTGAACACAGGTGCAAGCTACAGTGCAGGTGACCTGCCAACCTCCTTTACTCCTCAGCTGGCTGCTTTAATCTCACTAAATTTAAGGGCGAAAAGATGCAGATGTGAATAGCTTTTTAACCTCATTAGCACAGGCATATTTATACTGTGCTTTTGCCTTGTATTTCATGTTTCTAGGTAATAACAACCAGATATTGATCTGCTGGTAATCCGCTGTAGCCATGTGCATGTATTGATCAGTCTGTCGCTCAAGGGAGGTAACTGAAAATGGGCTTGTCGAAACAGTTCTTCTTTTAGGGCTGAACTTAATTTTTTGCAAATTTGGTTGTATCTTAAATGACCAAGAACTTGGATACTAGACTATTTAAACAGTAAGCAGAATGGGCCATTGCTAAAAATGAGGTTTTATTTTGTTTGTTGATTAAGACCTTCAGTACAACTGGTGTCTCAGTATAACTACTTGTATGATTCATTTTTTTGCCACTTAAATCATGAAATTATCTGAGTCTCTTAGGCTCTGCTCTTTCGAGACCTGTGTGTGTTACATGAACTGAGAGGACAGCCTGTGCCTGTTTATAAGAGCATTTGTTGTCCTTATTTCTCTGTCTGCACTGGTCTTTGTTAGTGAAAATATCTTACAATTCTGATAGTCATTTTTGAAGTTAGTTTCTCATTGTTTTCAGCAATGAGAGTGAATTCCAGATAGGAAGCTTTTTGAATATAAGCTTTGCTTTTATTGCAGTAACAATGAGGTGCTCCTTGTACTGCAGTCACTGCAAACACCAGGTGCTAGCAGAGCATCTCTAGTCTAGGTAGCTTGCACTAATTACAGTCTCTCACTGTGAAAAATTTCCCACAGCTGTGCCAGCAAACATCGCAGACCTGAGAAATATAGAAGTGCTCAACTTTTTCAACAACCAGATTGAGGAGCTGCCCACACAGATTAGCAGCCTTCAGAAGCTCAAACACCTGAACCTTGGGTGCGTATCTTAATGCAAAAATTTGTTGTAATAGAGATGCAGTTAAAAGTCTTTGCAACTGAACCTGGAACTTCTGATTTTTTGCTTTTAAAGTTTCTTTTTGCTATTGAAGTTTCTTATTTCGAGTGCTTATGAGGATAACTCAGCAATTACGACTTCAGAGTGTTCAGCTAATGTCCTGGATAAGCAGATACTTAGAAGTGATCAAGCACTTACTCTGGTATACTGATAACCATTTAAGGGCTAAGCAACTCATATTCATCAAATACTGAGGTCAAATGGAACAATTATTGAATTTTACTTCCCTAGCAACTGCCTCTTGCTTCTGGAGTTGCTGCAGGCTCTATTTTCCATTCTGCTTTGAAAAAAAAAATTTCCACATTACTCTAGAACTTTAATTCCAAAATTCCAAATCTGGGATTACAGACATCTCAATTTATATTAAACCTGTAAAAGAAGCAGCAAATCTTTAGATGTGGTATGCATTTAATTCAAAGAGCTAGTATTGACTGAATTTGAGCCAGGAGTGTTTCTGTTAAGTGTTCAGATACTATATTCTGATAGAGTTGGTAATACATTATAATAACTACAGTTGCAGAGGGTTTTCTTGAATTAAGAAAACAAAGCATAGGACCTTCTTAAAATTAAAGGGACATATTAAAGTGTAAGTATTTAGGAAAGCAGTGGTAAGCATAAGCTTTAGCACTATAGGCTTCTCATAGAAAGAATGATGGTATTTTATAAAGTCAAACTTCTGAACACCTTAAACTAAGCATTTTTTTACTCTTCTGAATACCAACTGATTTTGGCTAATCTCTCTGTATCCTGCTTTTAGATACTTTTGTAAAGCACTGGTAATTGAATTGCATCTTCAACTGTTGGAATGCCAATAAATGTTTTAACGATGATCTGTCTTCCCAGATCTTTATTTGGTTATAGTAGATCTCTAGCTTGCCTTAATATCTGTTTGAAATGGAGTTGCTTTTCTGAGCAAATATTAATCAGGATTCTATATATTTTGGGGGTTAAATCCGTATTTTTGGATTGGCATGTAGAGGTGTTACAGTATATAAAGGAAGAAATTGGGCAGTTCCCGTGAATTAAAGCAGTGATAATTGTTAGTATGGTTCAAATACTAGTCTTCATTAATGAAAAAAGAAATGTAGTGCAAAAAACCACATGATGTTGGGCCAACAGACATTCTGGTCTGGAACCACAGTTGCCACTCTCATGTGTCATGTGGCTTAAGGTCTTACAGATTAAATGCTCTTCCTTCTTAATCGTGTCCTTACCCATAATCTTCCAGGTACAGGATTTACCACCCAGCCTTAGCTCTGCAAAATGGGTTCTGCTTTGCAAGTCCTTGGAGTCAGTGAAGACTCTTCTGCCTTACTAGTTTTTCAGAAGGCAGGCAAGAAACCCTTTTGTCATCTGGAGTGCATGTGTTAGAGGGCTTCAGAACAGCCCTCCAGGGGAGAGAGGAAGCTTGAATTAGAGCAGAGATTATTTTTGGGAGAGTTTTGTCGCAGAAGGGTCAAGTGGTGGAATGGAAAGAGGAAAGGTGTACTGCTGTACTGAAAGCTTAAAAGTGTAACATTTGGAAGGCAGGTGAGGCACAAGCTCGGTGTTTGAACTTGTGCAGGGCCAAATAGTGCTGGGCAGGGTCTTTGAGCTGCTTCTCTTTGCATGCCAAAGGATAGATACCGTTGTCGATAGGGAGAATATTCTTCCTCACCCTGTTCTTTGGTTAAAAAAGGGAAGGCTATCAGGGCCACTTAGTGAAAAGCCTTTTTCATTAGTGAAAAACTATCTGCTTTAGTCCTATTTGCTGTACAGAACAGTTTTTAAAACAGTGGCAAGTCTGCAGTAGCAATAGTGGAGAGTGGCTTTCTGTATTTTAATAATTACTACTATGCAGCAATAGTAGGTGTATTCCCATGATAGGACTCCTTACGGGGGATGAGGAGGAAGGAGTTCATCTGGAGTTTAACTACAGAGAGCTGATCTTTACAGGTTCTGGTGATGCTGTCTTATGCAAAAGTGGGAGACGAAGAATGAGAGTTTGTGAAAGAAATGGTGTATGTGCTTCTCCTGCCTTTGCTCCCATGGATGTATAGTTTCTTATTTTTGGGGTACCCAAATCTGTCAGTAGGTTTACTGGAGTTTTTATAGTTTTAACTGTTAGATCATGTTTCATATGTTCAAATAAAATCTCCTCTTGGCTTCAGTTGTGACCGTTGTTCTTTGTCACTTTAGCATCAAAAAGAGAAAATTCATAATATGTTTAGATATAACATCTGAAAGGTCATCTTTGTTTCCAGTCATCACATAACAGTAAATTCACGTTCTTGACAATGGCTGCCTGTACAGGCTCTTCCTGAACATGCCTATCTTCTCCATTTCCCTTTCCAACCTGGATGACAACTAAAGCAAGATCCATACACACGAGGTTTATATTTGGTGTACATGCAATAGGAACAGTATGAATAAGAAACTGCCAGGTAGTTCTTTTCTGTTCCTATGATAAACAGCCAGAGCTCTAGTTCGTATACAAACAGTAAGGTTCTGCGAAGAAATCTCCAGCTCTGTGCCTGCCTTCATTGTTACAGCAGCTCTAGTGATTATCTGGATCACCTTGTTCAAGCTCTTTGAGGTCAGAGAAAAGTTACTGTTCTCTGTGCCTTGTCTGCTACAGGTTATCGGAGAAATCTCTTCCTTCTCTTAGTTTTCCTCATGTTCTGGCTGTTGCTAGTGGGAACTGCTATCCTAAACCCTCTTAAGACTGACTGATTGAGCTATATTTAGATTAACCCTCATCAATCACAGGACCGACATTTTATTTACTTCATGCTCCGTTGTGCATCAGTAGTTATCTAGTGACACAGATTTGCTGTTCCTAGGAAGGGGTTTGAGCAGCAGTTGTCAGTGAACACAAATACCATGCAGTTGAGGTGTTCTTCTTTGTATTTGGTGCCATGGTGGAGAACTATGTGGTATGTGGCAGAATGGCACGTGGTCAGGATGATGTGCAAAAGGGTAATTTGTAGTTTAGCTAGTCATCTACAAGAACCGGCTTTCTCTGTGGAACACTTTTAAGCTGAGCGTGACATTGTGATACGTCCTCTCCCTTGTGCTGTGTGTTTCAGATGTGGCTGCTGACCGACATAGCAGACAGAATCCCTTGTGAGTGCTTAAGTTTGGGTATATTTCTTAGAGTGAAAGATTAAAAAAAGTTTTGCGTTGCAAGAGGGTTGCTCAGTATCTTGGAGCATCCACCCCTTTTCAAAACAAAAGGAAATCTTGATGTAGGTTATTTTTTTTAATGGGGGGAAAAAAAAAACCAACCCCCCCCAAAAGTCTTGTGGCCTGTATTGTTCCTACTAGATGAAGTGTGTACTGATGTCATGTTCTTTTTTTTTTTCCTCTTTACATACAGCATGAACAGGTTAAACACCTTGCCAAGGGGGTTTGGATCATTACCAGCTCTAGAAGTTCTTGACTTGACTTACAACAACTTAAATGAAAATTCCCTACCAGGAAACTTCTTCTATCTAAGTAAGAAACTTTTCTAAAAACCTTGCAAATCTTCATGATATGGGGCTTTGCTTTCTGCAGTTGAAATTTATTTGCCGGAGACCAAAATCCAACAACATTTTTTTTCTGATATTTATGTTTTTCTTTTAATATATCTTGAATACTTCTACATAGCACAGCAATATTTATCACTGATATACAGTCACCTGATACATTTGGACACGAGAAGACTTGCTTAGTTCTTCTGAGTAATATTTCCTTGGGTCCAATATTCAGTTAAAACTTCATGGAGGGTTGCAAGCCTCAGGGGAGAATAAACTGTTTTGCAACACAGCTGTTGTGTGTTGAGTCTGAAAACAAATGTGTTCCTGATGGTTCCTTACTGAAATAGTTTTAGCAGCATGTGGATGTTGAAGTGTCCAGTAGGTTAAAACACACACTAGGGTTACAAAGCCTGGCACAGGAATGGTGGAGCTAAGCTGATCTTTGCATATGTTAAAAATATACACTCAAGTTAAAAGAAAGGTATTGTAATGCATATGTGCAAAATGGTTGCCTAAGCAACTTGAATTCTGGCACTTTCTGGATTTCAGTGATTCTGCTACCTTGCTGGTCTTTTCCATGTACTCTGCTGAAGTGGCTTCAGGTTCAGTGCATTCAGCATCAAAGTGACAGGCAAGGGGAGAGGAAGGAGTGCCGCTGTCTGAGGGATGTTGTGATTGTAACCTGGCACAGGAGAGCTTTTAAGTCTGCATTATTAAAAATAGCCACATCTATTGAAAAGAAAAGAGGAGGAGTAAGACAAATGGGATCTCATCTGGTGGGGAGGAGAGGTTTTACTGATCTGACCACCTTCTTTCCTGCTGCACTTGAAAGTTCTCCATTTTAATTTTTTTTCCAACTGTCATGTATGCTAATTCAATAATAGCAAGCTACGTGATTTTGCTGGGTCATTTCTTTTTTTGTGAATTTCATAGAGACTTTGCATGGAAATACAAATGACACAGTTTGAGTCTTTTCTATTGCTCTAATTTCAGATCTCTTTGCTAGTGTTTCTGTAGAGCTTAACATAGATGTGTATCTGTCCAAAAAACTCAGGGTTTTTTTTTAATGTTTGTTTAGGATGCAAATTGATGTAATAAATAAGAATCGGGAGTAATAAAGAGTAATGACTGTATTCTGACATCTGGGCATTCATACCATATGCCAGAATCTGCCAGAGCTTACTATTGCAGAAATTGTTAATTGTGCCAGTCCTTTTGAATATAGATGTTTTCCTGAACTCACCAACAGTACAATAAGCCAGTAAATCTAAGTTTGACCTGCTTGTTATTATTATGAGCCCTGGGTATGTCAAAGGCTTTTCAGCAAGTCAGGGTTATTAATCAAACCTGACTCCTTTTTATTGATTAGACCTCAAATGGTTGGGTTATATGCCACTCTGTTTATATATTGCTATTTAATTTGCAGCCACCCTGCGTGCACTCTATCTAAGTGACAACGATTTTGAAATCCTGCCGCCAGATATTGGGAAGCTCACAAAGTTGCAGATAGTAAGTAATTTATCTAAATTCTTGGAAAATCAATTCACTTTTGCAACACTTGTAGGAATAGAATCCAGTCAATTTGAAGAGTAGTAGGCTACGTTTGCAGGAATAGACCACTACACCTGGAACTATTTCTTGTTTACCAGAAGACAGTTGTAAATGAATTGGAAGAATTGAGCACTTAGGAGAATGGTGGGGGTAAGAGGGCGTAGAGTTCTCTTTTGGGCTGCTTTATAGTTACCGAAAATTGTTCTGACTGAATTTATTTTTGTTCTTAGCTGAGTCTTAGAGACAATGACCTGATATCACTGCCTAAAGAAATTGGGGAGCTCACCCAGCTTAAGGAACTGCATATCCAGGGAAATCGTCTTACTGTGCTGCCCCCAGAACTGGGTAAGATTATGGATGATCATTTATTTGTTTGACTAATAACGATGATGATGCACTTTATTTCCTCTGAAATGATTATTCTTAAGTCATCATATAAGATAGTATTTACTTTCCCTTGAGAAATATTCACTTTTTCACTCCTACTGGATATACAGGAGGAACCAAAAGATGATGAGTGTTTGGTTTTACTTTTTTCTCATGTTATATTTTTTGTGTATATTAATACACCCAACTGCCAATTTGTTTATAGCATCTTGCTTTATATAATATATCATAAATACTGGGTCTGCAAAACAATTCTTGTCTCTGACTGGGTTTTGAGAACACTATTTAGATTAGCCAGAATTATATTCAGCAAAAAGGGCAGCAGCATAAGTGGCTTTTTAGCGAGTGTTCCTGTAAAAATGGAAGTTTGATCAACTAGTGAAATATAAATAAATTAGAGCAATTTTTTTGGTTTTCAGTAGCCTGCCTTTCTTAGTGAATTGATAGCTGTTTCACTTAAAGCAGTGGAGCAGGTTTGTGTGGTTTGAATTTGTGTTATTGGTTATTTACATACAGTTATAGATGTCTTCTTTTAATCTAAAATTGGAGTTTTTGTTTGAAACTTAAGTATTGATTTTGCTGAATTTGCATTGCAGTATTCCATTTTATGTAAGAGGCATTGTCCCTGTTTATCCCAAGTCAGGATTTGGTTTCAGATCTTTAAATATTTTTAAATATTTTCATTGGGAATAATGTAGCTCCATCAGTTACCTGTGTTTGAAACACCTGTTACACAGAGTCTGATCCTTGTTTTTTGTTATTGTGGACTATTACATGGTGAAGCTTCTTTGTTTCTACTGGCACCTTCCAAATAATAGTTCCCAAAACTCAGAAGGATAGTGACTGAAGTTAGGATAATAGAGTAAAATTATTTGTTGTCGTAAGAACTTGCTTTGACCCATTGGAGAATGTGGCAGCTACGTGCTTAAATGGGACAGTCTGCAACTTATCCTTTTTGTGTCTGCTTTTCTTCTGTGAGGTGGGGGAAGATGCTTCTTTTGACTCTTACTTATTTACCCACTGTGGGGTTTTTTGCCTTTCCCCCTCTCCACTGGTGGATGAAATTTGTTCTCTTTTCCTTAATTTCAGATGTTTGTTTCTTGACGCAGGTAGACTTCTTTAGCTTTTTGTGTAAGTAATATTAATTTATAAAGTCTCTTGCAAGAGCAGTAACATTTTAGACACATGTAGTATCTGTAAATGTACTTTTCTGTAGCTTCCTAAATTACGGCCTTTGTGGGTTTTTCAAAAAGTGAAAGTTAAGTGCTACACTGAGTCTAACCACCTTCTTTGGCTAATTAAATATTCTAAACACGCTACTGCCTTACAAGCTTGGCAGCAAATCCCTGTTAAATGGTTTTACCATCAAAATCCAACCCAAATGGAAATGTATGAAAGAAAATTCTAACTGTTTATTTTGCACTGACCTGCAAAACTCGGCCAAGGGAAGTGTTTTTACATTTAGTTAGCATTTGTTTACATTATAGAACGGTATCACAGTCTGGTAGAAAAAGGACTTGTAGTTTTGCCCCAGCTGATCAAGCTGAGGTGCACTGACACATCTAAGTCCTTTGTCACCCCTCATAATATATACTCAAAAGGTATTTTATAAATGTTACTTTTAATTTATTAATTTATTAATTTTATGGCCTTGCTCAGCATCTTTATTTGTCATCAGTTGGCATAATTTCTATCACAGTCTGTGTCGTGCATAATGCTAGAACTATCTCAAATGTTTAAAATAGATTTTGGGGTACATTTTGAAAGAACATTACACTGAAGTCTAGATTTGTAACTTGTGCAACTTGCAGGCATATTTACTGTGAAAAGTGATGTTTATTAAATACCTAGGCACACATCTAGGGAATGGAACATCAGGCTAGCTGGGAAGGCTTGTTTAAGATCAGGTAGGAGTAGGCCACAGGCAAGCGTGAATCTCTGAATGGTTAGAAAAAGTCTTTTCACATCAGCAGCCCAGTTTTCCCTTCTGCAAATGAGGGCAATTTAGAGAAGCACACACACCTTTGCAGACAGTTTTAAAGTCTGCCGATGAAAGGTGGTATGAGAAGGTTGCGACCTACTGTGCGGACTGCTAATGCCATAGTCAGCACATGAGGGAAAACCATCTTTGTCTGCAGTCCAAGTTCTCCCTCCTAAATTTTTAAAATTGAATTATAGTGTACTCAGGACTATCCAAATACTTTTTGCTGTGCATGTTGGATAAATAGCTTTGCGGTGAGCAGGTCCTATTTGCATTAATTGCAGCTACTGCTGTTCCATTTAAAGTAAACAGTCTTTTCTCTCTCATTATCACTTTCATAATTAAAGATGCTGAAGGCTTTTGACTGGCTTAGTTCGGGCACTGGTGGACAGCAGAGAGTCATTACATGTTCATTTACCAGGGAGATGGGCACAATATAAAACATCAGGATAAAACAGTGTGTTTGAATGAGGAGAACAGCATGTGTGTGTTACATTAAACGGTTTTTTAAAGGTAGTGGAAATAAGTATAGAAGAAGGCATGGAGAATAGGGTATGAAAAAAGGCCACAGGCCTTGGGATCACAACTTTGGTATGGAGAGAGATGACAATAAATAAAACCGTACAGTCTGCCTGTAGTGTCACCCAGTGTGACTGAACGTGGCAGCAGTGAAAGGGAGATTGGTATTACCCTTCTTTGTGTTTAGCAGAGAATACGTATCACTGATTTGAGAAAAATATTCCTGCCTAGGAGGAAACGAGGGCACTAAAAGAGTGCACTGGTGGTCTGGTTGTCTGTAAATACAGTACGTGTGAGTGATGAACACAGGAAATGGCCGGGAGTAGGTGGGTGGAATTTGCAGCTTGTTTTTATCATTTGTCTCTCAAAACCTCGTTCATGAGGAATGGTGGTGGGCAGTCATATATAAACTTTAAAGAGGCACTGGCATTTTTTTCCCTAGCATTTAAAAGGTTATGTGCTGCATTGCGAGACAAATAAATCATGATTCACTGCAACAACAGAGTTGCAGTCAGTTATATAAATTGCCAAGGAGGCACTAAATCTGTCACTTTGTGTATTCTGACCATTTAACAATGAGAATGGTGTTTGGAAAGAAAGCTGAATAGAAACAGGAATGACATAAGGGGTAGATGGAATTAGTAACACCAGTGCTGATGTTTTAATGTTCATTGTATGGTCATCTGGGTGCACCTGTATGTGCCACATTAAAGATTTTCTTAGCAGAGTCAGGAGTGTAAGAGTGGAGTATGATGCAGAGTAGCACATCTTCACAAAGATGTAATTAAATAGCCACCCAGAGAATGTAACCAGCTTATCTGTAGGTTTGAGTTTTTGATGTGAAAATGAAGAGTGTGATTTTTAAACCCCACATTCTAATGTTGCCTGTGTGCATTACCCTGCTGCCAGTACACACATGTGCACAAGTGCACACAGTTTGCTCATGCTTATGCATATGGAAGAACAGATTTCTAAGAATACCATCCTACTTTTTCAAAATTGAATGTTGCCATGCGTGGCTTGCAAGTTGCTATTTAATACTGTTCTAGTTTGTCAAATAATTTCCTCAGGTAAAAGGAAACACTATCAAAAGTGTAAAGTTACATACATATTTGAAAAGTGGAAAATTCAGGCTTGTTAAAAAAAAGATCTTGATGGGGTAAGTAGGTCCTTTTTAAGGAGCGTGAAACATTTTGTAAATTAAATCTGTATGTCAGAATGGCTAAGTAATTCTTTCATCGTTCTTTCGTTTTGAACAGCTAAATTACCTTCTGTGAATAAAGAATTGGCTTTAAATATAAAGTTCAAGGAATCCTTCCAAAAGTCTCAGGATTTCCATCAACAGAACACCTTTTAAAATTTAGGCTTTTGAAATGACTCTAGAATTTGTGAATTAATATTATATTACACAAAGTAGTTGCTGCAGTTGTTTGTTCAAATTAATATTAATCGAAATAGCAGTTTACTTAGGTAATTATGACAGGCATGTGCAAACACAGGAATCACTTATTTCACAGAAGATATTTCTTTTCTAAATACACTTGACGTAAATGCCAAACTTTTCTTATTTTCGTGTAAATTGTCACTGCACTCTGCCTGTGTCACAACACAGCACTGCTCACACCTGCAGTACAGGTCATTGGTGCTTTTTGGAAGCCTGAACAGCCTGGGGCCCTTTGGACAACAGTTCTGAGCACTGGAACAACTAATTGATACCTTACAATTTAAAAAAAGTACGTTTCTGCTTTTGGAACTAAGGCAAAGGTGGATAAACAAAGTAACTTGCTTTCTAGGACTGCTGATTTAGCAGTTATCAGTGAAAAGTAGAAAAACTGTGTGTAACAAGATAGGCTGTGGAGAGGCTATTTATGTAGAAAAGCTTATTTGAAAATCTGTGAATATTCTAATTGTAATTCTCATTTTAGGTTTAAGCTAAAAAAAAAAAAGAAAAAGAAAAATAAAAGCCAAAACCACTAAACCCCAGCACTTGTTATGTAGTTAGAAACTGGGATGATTGCAGAGAGTATTTGATGAGGATAAAGGTGTATGGGAAGAGGGCAACTCTGCAGTTTCATTATACGAAGGAAGATATTTCTATAACCCATTATTCAGATTTACATCACAGGCATTCTTTTCCTTACACTGCTGTAATTCTTGCTAAACTTTTCAAGATTCAGATTTGATCTTGCTTTAGTTTTTTAAATATACCAGTCTTACAGTCACTTCCCGGGTGACTACAAGTGTGTGTGTGGGCTCTCCTAATGTTGATTGTACTCTGATTATAAGTACAGTCAACATAATAATGATGTTTCTTTGAGCAGATATTTCATCTGTTGTGTTAGAGTTGTAGTAGGTAAGAATAGCATAATTAGAGCCGATCTCAGTAAACATTGCATTTGTGGTTATATTTGGTTCATTTTATGCTTTTCATGGTACTTAAAAGTGGTCTCGCTCTTCTGAGTTCTTGGCAACCTGTATTTGAATGGAAGTTTCAAAGGTGTGGGGCAAAAGCAATACAGTGAATCCTTTTTGAAGTAATTTTTTAAAATTAACTAGATTTTGGTCTGATAGGGACCCTTCAAAGAGAGAATGCTCTGTTGAATTCCGGTGTAATTGAGAATCCCAGGGGAGTTTCTGATGCTAGAAAAAATGTGCGATGTGTTTCAAAATAAATTGGGATGCTGATCTTCTAAGCCTGTAATACTTCCTGTGCCATTAAAGTGTCTTTGATGTTAAACTACTTTGACATCACATTAATTTCCTTTGTTCCAAAACCCGTCTGCTGCGTAGTGTGTTCCTTGGGTTTCTTCACTGGGAACATTTAGCAGTTGACTATCGGTTTGCCCCTTGAGATCCCAGTCAGTGCTGGGCATTTGTTACACAGAGCAATGAAGGAAATGATATTTCCAGCACAACATGTCACCTTTCAAAGAGATATGGGTGAAACTTAGCAGTATTTGTAAGTCTTCTAGCAAATGGTCTTGCTCTTATGTGAGGATGTGGGAGAAATTAATTTAATCAAGTCATAAGTAATTTGAAATAATTTTAGAAAGAACGTAGCTTAAAAAGTGCATTTTGAAGTAACTTTTTGGATTTTTGTCAAAATGCTCTTTTCTTCTGCCTTTCCTCTTAGCTACCAACACAACAGCATCAGCTGGGCTGGTTGCCCTGGTACCTGAAGGCTGTGTGTGGTGGAGTTTGGCTGATGAAACAGCATGATTTTTCATGTGGCAGTACAAGCCGTTAACAGAGTGTTGTTAGGCAAGGAGTATCTTGTATGCTGCATTAAATAAGTTCCTGGTTTATGGCTTTCATCTGTGAGTGTTGTTATTATTTACTCTTTCTACTAGTTATCCTGCTAAGGTCAGGTTGTTGTGTCTTGGGATGGTGGAAATTTCCAGGGCTCTTCCTTTGTTCCCAGAGAGTTAACCACTCCTCCAGACACCTGAATATGAAAATGCAAGTTTGCCCAGCCAGGTTAGGTCTGTAATCTGCCTGTACTGAATATCTGAAGTATGGTTTAAGGGAGTAGTTCAGCATTTTATCCATTCTCTTGTCTTTCCCAGGCTTCATCTTCAGTCCTGACACATGCTGAAGTGTCAGACTTCCCATTATAATGATGCTTGCTGACCTTTGCTATGATGCTGGAATTTTGTATAAATATCTCAGGATTACATTCATTTTGTTTCGAACTCTCTCCTATGAAATGTGCTGGAGAGTAAAATTTTCTTCCAATACAATTGTAATAGCTGTAGCTGAGGCAATACCAGTTTGCCTTGTATCACTTCACATTTAAATCAAGGGTAAAGAATTCAAGATTTAGTTGGTCTTCTTTTACTTTATTTATTTCAGCTGTGTTCCTTTTACTAAGAGTTGAAGCCAATTGAGTAGCTATTATGTATTCGTACCACAGAATATCTCAGATGCTTTATTTAACCTATCGAAGTGAAGAGTGAGAGGAGACGGCTGCTGATCCTCACTAACTTTATGAGAAGAAAGCACAGTTGGTCTTTCTACCTTGTCATTGGGCAGAGGTAGCAGCAATGTTTTAAAACTAAGTCAGCTTAGTTGAACACTGAAATGATGAATGTATTTTGACAGTGAGGAGCAGTTTGAACAAGACACCACTGGCAGAGCCTCCATCTCCTGATGTTTTTCAAACCAGATGTTTTTCTGTTTGAAAAGTCTCTGTAAGCTCTACAATTACTGAACTGACACAGAGATGTACCGTTAAATGTATTCAAGTGAATTCTGAAGTTGGGGTGTCATCTCTGAACTCGTTATTGGAAATTCTCATTTACATCTAAGTTGTTAGAATAATGTGTGATATTGCAATATCTGCACTCCTATTTTCTGTCTCTGAAAGTTATTGTAAAACTGAGGATGGGCTTAAGCTTCAGTGTTTGACTTTGAGGTTGCTCCTTCAGCCTTCTTTTGCCCTGAGGCCTCCTGTCTACCACTCACATGTGAGGTTGCAGGCAGTCCCATCTGTGTGGTTAGGAAAGGAGCCAGAGGAAGATGTCCAGCCTGCTTCTGTCTGATGGATGCTCTGGAGTATCTGGTTAATTTGCATGTACTGAATCTGACTGCTTGTTATTTGAGACTTGAACCTTTTTCCCTGTTGTGTAGAACTGCCACAAATGCTATTTTGGGGTTCTCTGAAGTGCTGGTGACTTGAAGTGATACTGTTAGACCTTCTCCAGTACAAGAATGTAGGGGTGAGACAGCAAAAGCGTTACTGGGATCCATCTTCTGGAGGCATTTCCGTCTGGGTTTAGACTTAGTGGTTATTCTCTTTTAGCGCACAGAAGCTCATCAATAACCAAATTTACATTTTTGACATATGCTATGGAGATGTAGATTTGTTTATCATAGTGAATATTTCTGTGACTATTACTGCTGATTCCAAAGAGACTGAGTCACACTTCACTTATGTACAAGAAGACTTTGCTCTTTGTTGTCTTGCTGCTGCTTTATAAATACTGCTTAAATCTACTCTCTTCTGTTACTAATCCTTCAAAAATGATGGAGGTCTTCAAAACAGAGATGATCTTACTTGTTTATAGAAATTATATGAGTTACTTATGCACAGTCCACATGTGCTTAAGATCAGGGTAAAAATAATTTGCTTTTTATAATACTTTGTGGCATAGATAGCAGTATATATTTTTATTTTTTTTACATAGATTTTAAGACATCTTTCACAATTAATTGCTTTAGTATTGTCATTTTTATGACATAATAGTCACGATATTTCTTCCACCCCCATGCTTAAGCCAATCTTTCTCTCTATTGAGACAAAGCAAATGCCACAAAAGTAATAAAAATTATAAACCCTGTAGTGTAGAGCAAACCTAAAACAAGCCAGGACAGACGTATTTTTACATATAACCTAAGTTTAAATTTAGTGTAGTGGATTGATCCCTTACTTAGCATTTAATAAAATAGGATTCAAAGGTATTTATATCTAAATAAATTAATAAAACTAATTTTGTTCTTCCTGTCATATGTATGACTGAGAGTAAGACTTTTGTGTTGTAAAGGGAAAGAACATTTACATTGCAGTCTTAAGAGGAATCACTAAAAGAGATGTGTTACAGCTTGAGGACTCTCCTTGAGGTCAGTGAAGTAGAGTATAGGCTGGGATGTGAGAGTATCAATGGGACACAGATGTGAAACTCAACAGTATACAGGCTAAAAATTATTTCCATTGATTTTAATGAAGCTCCACTGGGGATGAATTTAAACCATTACAAAGAAGCGTTGATCTGGCATTTTACAGCTAGGATCATGTTTCTTATGCTGAATGCCAATGTTCAGTTCTCAAATGTCAGAGTTGCTTAATTACTTAATTTCACCTTTTTTAATTTTTGAAAGTATTTAAAGTGTTGCCAAGGGGTGTTTGAGTAGAAAGGACAAGCTGGGTTTGTGTTCATTCTGTTTTCTTTTATTTGTATTTAAGTAATGTCCATATACCCAAGTCATACCTTACTGCACATCAAGTATACGTACATGGGGTAAACGTTGCACACTTCATACATCACAAGAGGATGAGGGGCTTGTAGTTGTATGTAAGAGGTGCTTAGAGGCTGGATCTAATGGACAGAAGGAGCTTGGGAAGTCTGGAAACATCCTTGGTCAAAGTGATAGGTAGTGTTATTACTGGCTCTGACACTGTCTGCAAACACGACTATGGGAGGCATTGTTTTATTTTCTATTATGAGCTCTTTTCTGACCTTTGCAGGCAGTTGAGCAAAACATGAATGTTCACACAAACCACTCTTTATTTCAACAGCACTGAAGGAAAATAACAAGAAACATTAATGATCATCTTTTAGCTCAAATGCAGGATAGATTTATTGAGACAGGCACAGGAAAACTGTAGCTGCCTTCTTTTCCTTTTAATGTCAGTCAGGATGGGGTGTGCTCACTGTCATGTGAGATGTGCCTTCTGTCCACCCATGGTGGTGGAAGCTCTGAACGTAAGCAGTGGCGAATGGTACTTTTAGTCAATGGATGGCATAAGTTAGAATACATTAAAGTTAAGAATATGCATACTTTGATTTTGCCCTTGAATTTTCAAGAGTTATGGTGTAGGTCTATTTACTGTAGCTCTGAGGTGGCAGCTAATAAGAGATTTGGGCAGCAGACAGTTTTCGGGTCTGCGCAGCTTAGTAGTTGGGCATTAGGAGCAATTTGGCTGTAAGGTGGGTTAAACACAGAAGTTAACACAGTGATCCAATCAAACTTAAGGGTTCAGGATCATCTTTAGATACAATGAGTGCTGAGACCAGGAATAAAAATGGCAAGATCAGGCATTTTTAAGATCATGCAGCTGGCTGTTCCTTTTAGAAGGCTTTTGGTCATTCTGTGCAGGTCATGCACAGCAGTCAGCTGTTAGATCTCTGCTCTTCTCTTTCCAGACTGTTCTCTTTTCAGTGTCTGCTTGCTGGTAGCAGCATATGTCCAGTTTGCATTCTTCCTATTTGGAAATCTATGTTTAGTTGAAGTAGAAAGTGTAAAAATAGATCCTTCAGACTTAGGACTTGAATGTTCTTTAAGCATGTTAGACCTGGGTTCTGGAATGTATAGTTTTGATCATTTATTAGAATAGTTTTAGAAGCACTCAAAAATAATGTGAAAAACATTTCTGTGATCTAGGATGGTGCTGTGCTGACTAGTCTTGAAGATAACCTGCTGTTCCTCTCTTACCAGAGGCGTATGATTGTGATGCATTTTGGTGGAGCCAATCTCCTTCAGTAACGCAGACTATCAAGAACTTTAAGTCCACAATGAGGAAATACAATTTTAGTCAACGAGTTATGCCAAATTTTAGAGAAGATAAATATTTTTTAATAGGCTGATGTGCATGAAAAGAACAAAACAGCAATGACCAATGCAGTCTCCAACCCTAATACGTTTTGTTATTGAATCTTCAATGCTGGATTTTTACTAGAGGCAATTTTGTATTTTGCTTACTAAAAATATCTGAGGGATTTGATGTGATCTGTGTAGCAGAACAGTATATAAAATTCCTAAAGCCCTGGGGATGGTGTTCTGCTGATGCTGCTGTTAGACAATATGCATGAAGGCACATCTGCCATAGCTTTTTCCCTGGTGCATGGTTCTTGTGCTGCAGGGATGGAGTAATAGCATTTTCTAGCATGGTGCTGCCATAAAAAAATCATCTAGGCAAGGAGACTGTTGCAGGGGGGGACGACAGGGACACATCTGTAAGGTGTCCAGTTGCACAGCTCTCCTGTGGTGAGCCTGGTACCAGAGCCATTGCTTCAGGTGGGTGTGAGCATCTCTTCCATGCCCTTGGCTTTGTCTTGGTGCTCTGCAGCAGAAGAGTGCATGCAGTGCTCCTGTGTTTGGTTACCCCTGCATGTACTGTCCCTGAGGTGTTACTGAGACTGTGGCCTTGTGCTTGGGACTGCTGGATGTCCTGCACCCAGAGCAGAATTAGGTACACCCTTGATTCATAGACTTTTAAGCCATAAGCGCAGAAAGGACACCAGGATATGGCCCCAAGCAACATAAAGTGCAGGAGTGACGCATTTCCCTTCTGTCTCAGTTTTAATTATGTGGCTTCTTTGTGCTCAAGTGGCTTGCCAAGGCAAGTGGCTGGAGGATTAGACTCCATTTCCTCGCTAGTGCTGATAAGGTGGGGCAGTCTCCCTGTAACTTCTTATCCTGTTTAATTTTCTGTCCATTTCTGTCCTTCATTTCCGTATGGAAATTTTGTTATTGAACGAGGAAGATCTTAAAGCATCGGTTGCCCTGTCCTTCCCGCCTTCTGTGAGGAAGCCCGCTCCCCTGCGGAGAAGCACCCACTCTCTGCCTGGTACTTGCCATGAGGACAGACAAGTTGTTCCTTTTCTTACCACCACATTGATTAAATTCTTCACTTAAAATCCCTGGGCTCTCGCTCCAGCTCTAGGTGGCCGGTGGGATGGCCTGCCAGGCCAGCTGCTGCTGGCAGAGCTCCCAGAAGGACGTCCTGGGCAAGGAGGGGTGGATTTCAGTGCGGATGCTGAACTTCTTTGTGTCCCTGTTTCCTCTGTAATTAGATTAATTAGGGTCTCTGTCCCTTTTCCATCTGAAGGTAAAAAGTAATATTTGTACCTGCCTCCAGCGCGTTTTGGGAAAAACAGAAGACAGAGGAAAATAAAGCTATTACATTGGCATGGTGGAGCCAAGCTTGCCTCCCCACATTTAACTGCTTTTATTAGTTGTACACAGATTGATCGTTTTTCCCTGATGCAGTAACCGCAGAGTGCTTATGGTGTGGGTAGTTTTGGACAGCAATGTACAGGATTTTTTGCAGGTAATAAAATGGGAAATCCAATTTACAGTTGCAAAGCAAGCCCCTGAGCGGTACATGTTCTTCACAGCAGCCCTGGTCAGAGGGTTACGGCTAATCGCCACGCTGGCCGGCTTCCCCGGCAGCCTCTGCCTGAGAGCTGGATAGCGAGCAGCACCAGCCTGCGCCTTCAGCCAGCACAGATTCAGATACACTGCTTTCTAGCTTATTAGGTCCTCTTTGTCACAGTACTTAATCCTTTTTCCTCATCCTTGTTAGAACAGGGCTGCCGTGTCCTTTAATAAAGGAGACGGGCGCGAGGCTCCTAACGAGGCGCGCTGGAGCGTGCGGAGCGCGGGCGGCTGTGTCCTGACTGACGTGAGCTCAAACCCGCGGCCTGACTGCTGCTGTGAGCTCAGACCAGCCTGCCGCAGACAGCTGGCAGATGAGCTTGTTACGGTAATGGTGACTCGGTGATAGGCCACTATGAGATGCTTGGCATCTTTCCTCACTGTATTATAATAGCCTGTCTTTAATTGTAGTTAACCCCTTTTACTGAGGGAAACGCGCCAAGGATTAGCTGTCAACGTAGAATGTGCTGCCGGAGTGGGCAGCAAGCACAGGGCTCACAGCAGCTCCCGTTGCCTGCACTTACACAGGCATTTCATTTTGGAAATTTGGCGCATCAGGTTGATTTTGGATTTCTCCAACAGCTTGGTTCAGTCAGTCTTCAAAACCCTGTAAATTTGTTTGTTTGTTTTGTTCCCTGTAGTTACACATGATTTTTTATTTTTTTTTAGTTGTTTTAGATTTCTGGGGGGAGGGTAGGCCTCTCTTCATCATAAAATTCACGAAAATAAATTGAAAATGTACCATAGATTTCTTAATTTAAAGAACACAAAATATTTCAATGGCTAGATTGCCCTGGAATTCAGCCCTTTGTATCTGTAGTCATGAGGAGTTTCAGTGGAGCGTGGACTGTTTTGGGGTGGGGTGGTAAACATTTACAAAATGAACAAACGAACAAAAAACCCCAAGCAAACCCTTGACAGGTCTCTTAAGTCTTCCTGTCAACAGAATAGGTAAAAATGGCATGCTGCAAGAATGATGCTGTTCGCATTTCTGAGTGTATGGCACTCTAATCACAGATTAGGGTGGGATCTCAGTTGAGACAACAGGCTGACACTGAGAGGACAAAAAGCCTGTTGGGCATTGCTTGTTGGTGTTGTGCTTTGAGCAGGAATTGAGAAATGCTTTTGCAATGCCAAGCCTCAGCAGAGAGACTCCTACCAGAGCATCATTCTCCTTTTGTTCCTGCAGATCGTGGTGGAGAGGGCCCAACACCTATGCACTATCTGGTCCTGCTTAAAACTAACTTGATGAATAAATATCATATGCAGCGGGTGGAGTTCAACCCAGCTGTGCAGTGTGTAGCAGCACTGAAATAATAGAGTGGAACTGCATTTGTCACAGTGGGGACTACTGTGTCCTCCTGTTCCTCTCTGTTAAGATGGAAATACTTGCTTTTATTATGGTCATGCTCTCTGAAACAAAAGAAAAGTTTTTATATTCACAGCAGGGTATTTCTTTCAAATTTTTCATGTTTCAAGTATTTTTCATTTGCTGTTTTGTTTAATCCCTCAGGTAATTTGGATTTGACTGGTCAAAAGCAAGTCTTCAAAGCAGAGAACAATCCTTGGGTTACCCCTATTGCTGACCAGTTCCAGCTGGGAGTATCTCATGTTTTTGAATACATTCGTTCAGAAACATATAAATAGTAAGTATTACATTATATACTGTAGCTGTGGTGTTTGGTCTTTGCCCTGTAGTGTGCTTGGGTACACACTTCTTTTCATAATCCGTGCAATGATTTGGTATTCAGGGCAAATATGCAAGCCTCTATATTTATATTAAGGAATTTTGCCAAGAAGAGGGTAAATAAGCTTCATGTAGACATGTTAAGAAGCTCAAAAACTATTTGATACTGTCCTGCATTTATTGTTTATTTCTACGTAACGTGAGAGATGTAAAAGAATGAGCATTACAAGTCTTTTGAGAAGTATTAATTTTAAGTATGTATGGTAAGGTTTTATAGATTGAAATAGATAATTGTTGAGGTTTTGGATGCCAGTTGGACATCTATCAAAACATAACAGAATTCAAACCTGTTTTGATATGGACTGGTTTACAAAAGTCTTTTGTTTACAACCCAAGTAATTGAAATATAGGTACTAGTGCTTCCTTCAACAGTGTAAATGGAAAAAAATCCAAACTGTGTGCAGGGGCTTCTCCATTTTAATGCAAAATTCCATGTACAAATGCTAAGCATTTGTTTGTGAAATAATGTCTTTAATCATGCACTGAATCGAAATATTTATTTTAAGTAAAAATCTCCATTTTACCAGTTCACAGTAAAACTTCAGATAGAAAGTTATTTTAGGTGTCTTAATGGCAATCTTGCTGCTGTCTTCCTGGGAGCAGTGGGTAATATAACAACAGTACAACCTCTGGAGCGGAAAGTTAATTTTTGCATTTCCCCTTTATTTAAATAATGTATTTTAATAATTTAGAAGCATTTCTGACGATCTTTTATATGGTATCTGTCTGAACAAAATTACCAGAGAAGAGTAGTCACAAGTGACGGTTGGGAGATTCCAATTAAGTAACTGAGATGTAAATTTCTATATGAAACTAAGTGATTCAGCAATGGCTTTTGTAGGCTGTTCTTCATTTACAGAATTTAAGTGAAAAGAATCACAGATGGGAGAGTGGTTGCAAAAATTGTGTCTCAGAAGTGTCCTGATATTTATGCTGTAATACATGTTCTCAAGACAGATTTATTCATAGATTTAAGTAGGCTGCAACACCCTTCTTCCCAGTAGTACTCTGTAGTACAGACATGGTGTAGGGAAACAGCTGCCTATCTCCTTGGACCATCTCTTCCCCACAGTCCATTGTGTAGCTGCATCCAGGTTTCTTGATAATGTTTCATAATTTTGTTTTATATTGTTAATTTTATATTTCTGTTTGCTGAGCAATGTAGATTAGGGATGCTCGTGCCCTTCTCACAGGGACTGCTCTGGGCATCATGAAGACAGCAAAGTTTCAAGGATCGAAGTGTAGTTTTGACAATTTGACCTACATTTAGTTGGGGGGGGGAGAGACTGTTATGTTTCTGTAATTAAAAAAAAAAATAAAATTTATAATTGTGGGTATGTTAAACTGTTCTGGCAACTTTTCTTGTGCAATCAAAATTGACAAAAAGGTTCTGTAATTCATCACTTATCTCAGCTGTTGTTCTTTGATCTGAATTAGCCATATTATGTTTGTTGTCTTGTTCTTTGCTGAGGCATAACAGGCTGATTTTTATTTTGTCCACAGTAAATATTTGAAGCGTGCATAGTTAACAGTGTAATCAAAATCAGACTCTAATCATTAATAAGGAGAAAAATCCAAATCAAATGATCTTTCCATGGCTCATTCATGGCTTCGACTTTGATCACAGAAGCTTATTACATTAAAATGTCATAATTTTCAAAATTTAGTGAGAAAAACCAAATGCAGGAAAATGTTAATAATTATATGTCAATTTTTTATTTTCAGCATTTTATATTTAAATAGTAAAAAACTGTATAATTTTGTTGAAATCCCAGTAGTAACTTCCTTTGATTCCTGATTTTACTTGTTTCATCTCTTATAAAGAGAGTTTTGCTGAAAAATATTTTCCTTATTTCCATTTTCCTCTAAATATATGATCTGAGAATTACTAGGATGCCACCTCCTACAGACATTTTTCTGTTTGCATTTTGGTTTAGGTGTTCAAACTCAAAGGCAATGGCATTTGTCTAGGTAACAGGTCTTAGCAACATTATTGTACACCAAAGCAGATAAGCTGTACCTGCAGAAGTAAAGAAAACTGCTTTTTGTGATGAAATGTTGATCTTTTCCTGCTAACAGCTATACACCTTCTTCAACTGCCTTTTTCTTTCAGAGCCTATGTCCAAGTAGTGTGTCTTTTTTCTCATTAAGTGAATCACAAGGTTGAGATGTGGATGTAGTATTTTCCCCTGGGGTTATCTAACTAAGCAAAATCAAGCTCTTGGGGTTTTGGTTGGTGTTTTTAAATCATTCTGCCAAAAGAAAAAAATACCTTGCAACATTTGATAGATCTAGACAGCTTAATTTTTACTGTGAGGCAAAGCAGTACAGTTAAATGAATGATTGGATAGAATGCTGTTTAGATAACCTCACAACACTGAGAAGATAGAACATATATTAGCAGATGACCATCAGATCAGTAAGTTTAGTTTCAGGTATGTCATGGTTTTGACCCCTGGCTGGATTTCAAACACCCACTGAAAGCTGCTTCAGCCCTAAAATCACTCTCCTTCCGCTGCTTGGCAGAGGAGAGGAAAAAAAAAATAGCCGAGGAATTCCTTAGTAGAGATAAGAACTGGGAGATTCACTTACTAACTAATTTTCACAGGCAAACAGACTCAAAATGGGTAGAACTTAAATTTATTGCTAACAAACTAAAAGCTGAATTTATTGTTAAGAAAATAAGAACTAAAGACTAAAATAATAAAACAGCCTTAAAACAGAACACCACCTCTCCACTCTCCCCTTCCCTCCATGTTCTCCCTCCTTCCCCTAGCAGTGCAGGGGACGGGGGCAGGGGTCAGTTGTTGTTTGAGTCCATCTTTCGGCAGCAGCTCTTGCTAATCTGCGGTTCTGTGGGTTACTCCTCCATGGGCTGCGAGGGGACAACTTGCTTTACCATGGTTGTCACCACAGTTACAGGGGTAATGGCTTTGAGTCCTTCCCCTGTTTCCTGTGGGGTCCCTTCCACGAGAGACAGTCCTTGATAGACCTCTCTGGTGTGGGTCCATCCCTTGGGCCACAGTTCTTCCATAATCTGCTGTCCCTTGGGTCACGAATGAGATGCACCAGTGTGGATACCCCACAGGGCCACAAGTCCTACCCGGGACAACTTGCTCCAGTGTAGGTTTCTCTCTCCATAGGCCACAGGTTTCTGGCAAGATTCTGCTTCATCTTAGGCCTCCCACGGGGTCTCAGCCTTCTCATGCATCCACTTGCTCCAACGTAGTCTCCTTCATGAGCTGCAGGGGGGAGTCTCCTCATCCCAGTAACCTTCCATAGACAGCAGGGGTCTCAGCTTTAAGTCTTTTCCCTGCTGGAGGGGAAAAGGGAAGCCTCTGGGCCTCTCCTCCCCCCTCCTGCTACACTGACCTTGGAGTCTACATTGCTATCTCACATTCTTCTCTGCTCTCCTCTCCAGCTGGAATTTCTTCTGTGGCACAAGCTTTCTCTTCCTCTATTCTTAAATATGTTATCACAGAAGCGCATACTATTGGCTAGTAGTAGGAAGTCCATCCGAGACCTGGCTATCCTTTGCTTTTTCGTAGAACAGCAAAAGCTTCTAGTAGCTTCTAACCAAAATCATTTCTGTGGTCCCCTGTTACCAAAAAATCAGCTACCTGAACCCATGACAAGGTACAAGAAGATGTGGACTTTCATAAAGCAGACTTACGCATCTGTATTGTAGATGAATTTTGAGCTCCAGAGGGTGTATTTTTCTCCCTATGCCCATTGTTTTTGCTAGCTGATAGGAAATATTGATTTTACTTCATTTACGTGTTCAGCATTGTCTGTACTAGTTAAGACAATGAGAGTATGCTCATAGAGTCAAAAGTGCCAAGTTTCAGAGGCTTATCAAGTCACATTTCACTACGTGGTTTATGCTAATACATTTTATGTGGTGTTTCCAATGGCTAGAACTTCATATTTACTCAGTTGCTGTTAACTTAGCTGGGAAGTGGTAACTCACTGAGTCTTGGCAAGTGCACTCACTAAACCTTGAGGTTTCTACTGATGGCTGGCAGAAGTCATCACAGCAGTCAGTGTCAGGTTCTGCGAGGTTGCACTTGTGAAGCAACTACCAAATAGATCACAAACCTCTTCTTTCCTTTGTGAAATGTACTGGCTGTTTCAAGCATATTTAGTGAAAAATTACCCCTCATTTTTAGCCTTGTCTTAAGATATTCATGCTCTAGTGATTAATTGATAAGTAGGCATGACACCCATGAGGGATGACTGTGTCTAAAGATAAAATGTCATTTGTCTCGCATACTTTTACATTTTCACACTCCTGTTTTACATGGTACTCACGCACCAAGTATAAAACTGGAATTGCACTTTGCTTCAGAAGCACGTTAACCAGTAGGACCCTCAGATCAGCTCCTCTTATTTTGTATCTTCTTTCATTTCCTTTAATTTCCTTACCTTTCATGAGAAATGGGGCCCGGTGATTTTTTTCTCAACCCTAATTTTTCAGGAAAGACTTGTACTGACAAAAAGATGGACCATATATTGTGGTGGAAAATGTGTGTGGAGGGGCTCTTAATTCTTAACAGGAAATTCAGCAGCTCTTGGCACTTTGCTAGCTTTTGTTGGCTAAAATACACCCACTGCACATATCATCCTGTGACAGCGTCATTTGGAAATAGGTCAGTTTGCCAAGTATATAATGATTCTTAATCTCTCACTGCTGTGTAACTTTCTGCAACTTTAGTAAGCTCAGTTTTGGCTTTGATTCTATATGTACTCAGGAGCTACCATTAAACTCTGTGTGATGTCACAATAGTGTTGAAAAGCAGTTGAAGAACTTGCTTAAACAATAAAGGGTAATGGCAACCTTACCTCCTCAAAGGGCTTAACTGAATGTTTCATTTTTTTATTCATGTCTTTAGTCAACTTTCAGAGTGACCTTTGTGTTGTAAGCATATTCTCAGAGGATCTTCTTGGTGTATGATACTGACAAAGAGATGATGGATTGTGTGATTTAGTGGTTACAGTGTACTTAGATAAGTGCAGACAGACATCAATGTTTGAAAGAAAACAGTGAATTAAGCTCCTATGAAGAATGAAAATCCTGTGATGCTTTTCACGATCTGTGTAAGATAATTAGTGATTTGATTAAGCTGAGGTAAAGATGAGATGTGGAATTGATACCAGTGGGTGGATTTGGTTGCTGGCATTTACAGCAGAGTTAATCCAGAAAGCTGCTCTTTGGGTACATTTCTGGAATTATTCATGTGCTCTTGATCAGTCTTCCTGTGAAACTTGCTCTTTGCATGTTTGTTTCTGTAACAGAAAGGATAGTCATTTTGCTTTTATCACAGCTGAGTCTATTGCAGTCATCATCTCCTGGTGGTGTAATCAAAGCTAAAACAAAGAGTCCTGAATGCTCAGAATAGCATTCAGACTTCAAGCATGTATAAACTGTCCTTAAACCCAGCAATCACCTTTTAACACTTCACTTAATGATTGTTGTTTCCCTGTTTGACCTCCTTACTCCAGTGAGGCAGAATTATGATGGAACAGTCAGGGTTTCTAAGTTTGTAGAAAGTAGGTTTTCTCAATGAGGCAGTCAGTTTGCAGTCAAGTCTCAACAAGATGCTTTGTGAAAGGAAGTAAGTTGCACTTTTCAGATTTCCATCAGGAAAGGTGGTAGAAGAGCAAGCCTTTTTCAAGACTGACACATTAACTCTTAGCAGAGGAAATAGTTTGACAAATGCAGTGCTGAGCATATATCGCTTGGCAGCATTGGGACATAGGTTTCCCTGGGCAGGCTGCTCTGTGCTGAGCATTGTAATTGAAAACCTCGTTTTATCGGCAGTGACAGTCTGGAAAAATCCACTCTTGATTCAGCCCTCTATTTAAAGACAATCTCCCCAGCTTCTTGAAAATGAGTTGCTGTACTGGACCCCCACTATTAGGTAGCAGCTGCTTCCAGAGCAACAGACACAGGTCATGAAGTAAGATATTCTTGGGCTACATTAATGAAAAATATTTTAGAATTTGTTTCTAACAGCTAGAGGAGACTGGAAAGATACTCAGAGTAGTGCTATAGAATACAAATAGTATCTTGAAATAACTCATATTCTTATTCCACAGTTGTTAAGCCTGTTTAGGTTCAGCTGTGTGGTTGATGCTGTTCAACATGTAAAGATGATGACTGGTAAAACCATGTATCAAGGAGTGGAAAAGAGGTCAAACAAGTAAAAAATCCATGTGTTGGTGCTTGGGAAGCATGCTGGAGAGTGGGAATTGCCAGCAGTTGCAATGGAGGCATCAGCGTGTTGAACTGATGAGAGGAGAGATCATCCTGAAATGATGTTACTTGTGCAGCACAATCTTGGACCTGCAAGAATTTGGTTTTTTTATGTTAGCACAAGAAGCAGGAGTATTTAATGACATTTGCTGATGGCACAAAACTGCAGCACAGAAAAGAATCAGCACACCACACAGGAAGAATTAGAAAACAAAGAGGAAGGCTTGGGTGTTCTGTGTTCAGTTACAGGTGTTCTGTGAGCCACTACTGTGATATGCTGGAGTGAGGGGAAGAGAAAGATAAGCACAGTCCCCAGAGCTTGGTTAAAAGAGTGGATATTTTCCAGTACAGAACAGGAAGTATTATGCGGTTGTGCTCATTATGTTAATGAAATATGAATTCAGGCAGGAACAGGCAAATTGTGGAAATAAAATAGGATAGTGAAATGGATGAAGAAAGAAGAGGGGGTTTAAAAGGTGTTTTGTTTATGTAGGAAAGCAAAGTCTGATAACAGAGGTCATGGCTGTCAGTGGAAGGGAGAGGGGGAAGAAGAAACTTCATTGAAGGCATAAAAAAATTGTGGACATAAGAAAAAATATATATTGCCTGGGCAGGTGTTTATTTGAAGGAAGGTCTCTCATTATTAAGGGAGCAGGGTGATGACTTTCTGATAGAAGTAGTCTTCTGACAGGAGAAATGAAGGCCAAAGTCTTTTGTTTGTTTCAAAATTAGCACTGATCAGTTTGGGCAGGAGTATATGATGTGATTGCTTGTGGCAGAGGATGGCATGTTTGTGATGTGGGCACAAATTTGTATTCGTATTTCCTGATTTTTGAGTTAAAAACTCAGATGACACTCTCCTATATATTAAGATAACTTCTCAGTGCCACTGACATTAAACTAAAGGAGGTAAAGCTCAGTTGCCTGTTAATATAAATAAGATTAATTTTGCATAGTCATGCATTTAATAACTTGTTTAAATAAACATGTATGGCAGTTTTGAGCAATAGTTTAAAATTACTGAAAAATTTTAATAACCTAATAATTACTTTTTATTTTATAAATTATATATTCATTAGGAAAAATCATTTGGGGTTATGAAAGTCTGCATAATATTTCTTTTTCCACTTAGACTGAAGAGATACATAGAGAGAATGCTTTTCATTGGCTATTTCTAAGTAAAATTAGTTATCCAGTCATTATCTAATCTAAACTGGACACAGCTGGTCTCAGGAGTGATTTCTAATGGTTAATATTCTGTACTCCCTAAGGGAAATAAAGATCACAGAGAGGAACAAAGACCGATTGCTTTAAAAGTCTATAGATTGAATTCAGAGGAGTTCAGTCAGACACCTCAGCTGTTTGTATAATGCACGGAGGTCAATAAAGATTTAAAGAACTTGGATAGTGTGAGTCTGCCCTGCCTTGCTAAGAAAAACAGGCCATAATAAATGCCATTTACCTTCTTTATTTTTCTTTTCTTTTGGCTCTAGTATTCTTTGGTAGTTTGAGGATGTAGGGTTTAAGCCCAGCCAGCAATTAAGTATCACACAGCTGCTCACTCCCTCCCCCTCTCTCCTTGGGATGAGGAGGAGAATCAGGAAAGGAAAAAAACTTGTGGGTTGAGATAAGAGCAGTTGCATAATCAAAACAAAGTAAATATAATAATAATAAGGATAATAAAATACAATAAGAATAGTAATTAAAAAAGAGAAGAATAAACCATAAGAAAAACAAGTAATGCACAATAGTTTCTCATCACCTGCTGACCAATGCCCAGCCCATTCCTGAGCTGCAGTCATCCCCTCCTGGCCCATCCCCACAGTTTATATGGTGGGCATGATGTTCTGTGGTGTGGAATATTGCTTTGGGCAGTTTGGGTCAATTGTCCTGACTCTGCTCCCCCCCAGCTTCTTGTGCCCCTCCTCACTGTCTGAGCATGAGACACTGAAAGTCCTTGTCTCGGTGTAAGCACTGCTTACAACCGAAACATCAGTGTGTTATCAGCACTATTCTCCTACTGAATCCAAACTGCAGCCCTGTCCCAGCTACTAGGAAGATGAATTGTATCGCAGCTGAAAACAGGACGGTGGAACAGAAGGATTCACACAGCTCTACAAATACTTCTGGAACCAGTATTCTCATTGTTCCTAGAGGGATTGATTGTTCTTAGAGAAATTGCCCATGTTCACATGCTCATAGGATAAGTGATTAGTGTGGATGTTCTTTTTCCTTCTTGTTTGCACTGTGTGGTTGTCCTGGGCCCCGTACAAGAAATAAGATGGAGTTGTGTGTCCAGCAGTCCATTGCAGGAGGTCACTTCTATATTTCAGTGACTTTTTGGCCTGGCATTTTCACCCTTTGACCCAAGACATGAATGCACTATCTGTGCCAGTGGTACCTGTGACCTCATTTATTTTAGTGTGGTTTCAAAGACTAGATAAAGGTAGTGGAAGAAAGATGACCTCAGTGATCTACCTTAGGTGAGAGTCTCTATGATGCCACATTTTCTGTGAAAATGAACTCATGACAAATTAAGCTTCTCTCAAAGGATGGCAGGAAGCAAGATCCATCTTAGCTGAGAAGTAAACAAGTGTTATAACAGTCCTGATTCACAAATTTGGGTCACATACCAGTAAAAAAAATTTAAATTCACTAATAAAAATCTTTTATCAACCTGATGTGGGGAAATATAAAAATGTTGTTTACGTTTGGTTCTGTTGTACTGAAGGCACAGTACTGTATATTTTATATGAAAATGCTGATTTGTATTCCAACCAAATGTTGTATTTATTGGCTGTATTTTAAAAATTGATAAATATATTAGTACATTATTTCCAACAGAGAAAATAGATGACTAGGAGTCCTGACATCTTTAGACAGCATTTACATGCAAATCTGTGACTCTTCCGTAAAGAAGAACAAACTGGAACCTATGTTGAAAGATAAACAATAAAACCAGTATGTCTGTATATTTTTTGTTTATATATTGCTAAGACGGATTTGTAATAAAAACAAAGCTATCACTAATGTATCTGACAGATATAGATATTGCACATATAAATTTTGGTGTAACTACTGATATTTGCCATTTCCTTTGATGTGAACTTTCCTGTAAAGTTTAGAATATTATATAGTAATTCATTTACCATGTCAGGTCTTGAGTCACTGGGGCAGATGTCTAGGGCTATGTTAGAAGTGGAATTGGAATGAAGAAGTAGTTAAGTGCAGAAGCTGAAGACTTGATGAAACCATAGCTAGGGAAGCAGTTATGGTAGGATACAGGATTTGAGTAGGGAGACAATTCAAAGTTGCACCAAACTAGAGGACAAGGCAAGATCAGTAGCTGAATTAAAAATCAGTGGTAATTATGGTAAAATCCCAAATGAGCAACAAGGAGTGGTGTGCCAAAGAAACTGAGAAGCAACAAGATCAAGGACCTGGCCTAGAGGACAAGTTGGGGTCTAAGCAGGCAAGCGAAGAGGGAGATGGGCAGCTGTAGGCAAATGGCGCCTTGGGCAGGATAAATGATAGGTGGGATTGAATAAAGTTTGTGCAGTGGGAAAGATGGCTGGTCCAAGGTGGGATCTGCCTTGTTAGTCATTGGAGAGACTGCTTATGGCTATCTGATTATGATAAATCCTAGAAATTAAATGGGCCCTTTTCTGAACTGTGGTAGATTATCAATAATGATGAGGGAAGGAAATTCATGTTCTGTTATGTCATGTTCTCTTCTGTGTTCAGTGCAAGCTGGATGATCTGCTGGAAAAAGCGAGTTATTTCTCAGTCCCCAAGTAGCACCTGACCAACTCTTTGTTGTGAGAAATGGTTTTAAACCTCCAGGCCTTTAGACATCCAATCAAAAGTTTTAGGAGGCTTGACTGACAGAGTCTGGAGTCACCAAAATTCACTCCTAATTAAATTGCTATGTCAGGGAGACACCAAAAAATGACAGAAGTGCTAGTATCCTTCCAATATCAAGGAAGGCAAACGGACCAAACTTGCTTAATTTGAACTGATTTATTCCAAAATCGATTTTGAGTTAAATAGTGAAGAAGACCTAGTGATGATCTAAAGAATGTGACTGTAGTATGAATATAATTCATACATCTTAAGGCATGACTATGATTTTGAGAACTATTTCCTGAAGAAATATTACAAAATTGGTTTGTCAAGGCAACACTTAAACCACAGAATTTTGTGAGGCATTTAGCTTTTATAGCTGCACAGCATTCTCATTAGAAAATGAGTACTGTTTAATTTCAGTTAAACACTTAAGGAGAACTAACAACTGTCTGATAGGTCTTGGGAGACAGTTACCAAAAAGGACATTTCTGGTGAGCTTCACAGAGATCTTACCTGGAATCATTGAAGGTATTTGGGAGCAAATATACAGTTGTTTCTGATGACCTGGAAATTGGTGAAAAACAACAGTGAAAGTATGGGCTGTCTTGGATTGTTTAATGAACTGTGCCTGTACGTAGTGTTTTTTAAAGCAGGTCAAGAAAGAGTTACATATCTGTGAGTAAGATAGGCAAGATATACCACATGGTGTGGTTTGATTACTGGAGGAGATAAAAACGAGCAAATACTTCTTTCCAGAAAGCAATCGGCACTGAAAAGTGTTTTAAGAGACATAATATAATCGAAGAGTGCACTGTCAGCTCACAGTTCAGTGCTATACCTGAAAGATGTAACTGATATGGTTACCCAGCTGATATGGTAAATAGTAGGTTCCTATTCCCGTATTCACTTAACCTGACATCAGCTGGGGCTGTTATTGAATTCAGTTCTGGTGTCCGTAGTTTTAAAGGGTTGTTAAAAATGTGTTTAAATACAGACACCTTGATTATTTGAGAGCAGACGTCAAGCAGATAAAGAAAGCAAGGTACAATTTGCTAGGGCAAGCTGCCAGGGAAAGTAGCTTATTCATTTTTCTCTTATTGTCCTCTGTTTGCCTCAGGATACTTTCTGGGCAAATGTGTTTTAGAGTCACGTCTCAATACAAAAGTTACTATATGAATCATGGTGGATTTTAATACACTGTGCATAGTATTATCCAAAGATAAGATGTATTGCCTGGTTTTTAGACTTTACCAGAACTGCTACAATTGTAAGGCCTTGTATCAGATAGTGAGCTCTGCTGCTCTAACTGCTGTGTGCGTGGTGGGTCCAGCTCCGCACCTCCAGTGGATTCAAGGGGTTTTTTCAACATTTCTGGGTGGTGGTGTTGCTGACCAGAGGCAGTGCGTCCAAAATGCATGCAGTTCAGAAACTGGCCTGATACTCCCTGAAGATAACTCAGCTTATCTTTTATTTACTTTTTTTTTTCTTTCGGTGAGGATGTTGCAGGGAACAGAATTTGGACTTTACAGAAGATAACAAATAGAGTAGGGAATTTTAAAGAAAGTCCTCGAGACTGCAAGAGGAAGAAGAATAAATAGGAAATGGCAGGCAGAGCAATACTAATTGAGGACTAATGTGGAGAACATGTTGGTAGCTATAAAAGTTATCTGGTAAACTTGTGTAGCTAACCGCAAGTAGTGGTAAGTCTGTTAACCCTTTGTAATCTTCAAAATTCAGTTGATTTGCTCTCTTTTCTTCTTCTTCAGATTGGTACTTTACAACCAAACAAGAAGAGTTACAGCACACATTTGCTGGTTTTATTTGAGAGATAAATTAAAAAGTGGCGCTTTTATAATCAAGCAGATCTGTCTGCATTTTCTATTCTCTATGCAGTCATATCTGCTTTATTGCATGCTGGTTTTTATTGAACTCCAGTTTCTTCTTTCAGTCTTGCATTATTTGAGGGTTTTGTGTGATCTTTACCATTTTTTTTTTACCCTCCTGGTGAGGGCTATCAGTTAGATAGAGAAGTGTCCCTAATTTTATGATTGCCTTTATTAACTATTTATCCAGTGAAAGGCTGAGGTGGGAATGATTCTGGTGTAATTTGCTGGAGCCACTTGTAATGCAAGCTCTTAATAAACTTTTTAAAAGCCATGATTTTATTATAGCAGGTACTACTGTTAACCCATTTATCTGCACTTTTACAGCCCCTTATACCTAAGGCAGAGTGTTGAAAATGGTTATGATCAGATTTAATTTTAAATTCTTGTCATTAAAGTTAACTTCTTCTTGAAAAGTATAACCTGTAAAGCAAGAGCTTCCACTCTATATGACAGAGAATTTCCCAATCCTGCATTTCAAAGCTTTTTTCCATCCACACAAGAAATGCCCTTCTGTTAAAACTGGGGATAGTCAGATTGGGTCTGTAGGCAAGTGACTACAGCTTTGCAATGGCTTTTTTTTTTTTTTTTTGATTCTGTACCCAATCACATTAATAACTTAACCGTAAAATCTGTTATAGTGAAAATCAGTATCAAATATCCCAGGAAAAAAGCACTCTGTAGTTTTTCTTTTTTATTCTTTTCACACCTGATTGGGAAATTGGGGAAAGAAATTATAGTCTTAAATGGAGTATGCAAGAGCATAAACAGTACATAGAATTACATAGGATACTGACCATTTCACTTGCTCCAGCTTCACCAAATCAGTTGTAATAAATGCAGGAATATTAGCCCTTCATAGTTTTGCATACTTTTTAAGAACCTGGCTCCAATGCTGGATGTAAACAGCAGCATTTATTTCACTGAATGGGGAACAGTGATTCCCTGAATCCTTTCTGTTATCTATATACATTTACGATTAGAAAGGTTTTCAATCTTGCAGTGATACAACTTGCACCAAAATGCTGTCACGTAACGGTAAATATATATAGAAGTAAATGAAGCAAATCCTAAACCCGGTGCTCCAAGTATGGAGCCTCTTAATAGGAAAAGGATAAATTTGGTCTGTATTCACATGTATACCCAGATCACTACCTCTGGCCTGCTCCAGTGTCTATTTTTGTGGGGTTTTCTGCACATTTAAATGGTTTAGGTAGTTATCCAAGGAAAAGAGAGTGAGACCACAGAGTCCAGGACTCTTCAAAGATCATTGCAAAGATCAAAGATCATTGCAAGAACCTGCTACAAACAAAGGCCAGAATAAGAAGAGATCATTGTTTTAGAAAAATAGGATTTAGACATACGTGTCAGTTTTGACTCCTAACATACAAGCAATTTTCCTTAAAAAGGCTGCAATTCTTAGAAGATGGTTTTTAATCACCTTTCAACTGGATATAATTTCCAAGGTAAATCCTGAATGTTAGTTTTGGATATTGCGTTTTATGTTCTGTCTCCTGTTCATTTCTCCCAAATTTAGATTTACTCCACTGTTGACTTTAAAAAAGGAAAAGGTATGCAAGGACTGACAGTGATGATCCCGAATATAAATTGTATCAAGCAAATTGATGCAAGATAAAATTACCAAATCAACCTTTTTTATTTTATATTTTATGGAATATCTAATGTATGTTTGGCAGTAATTTACTCTTGCCCATGAATTTCTGACAGTTTCGATTCTTTGGGCTTATTAATCAACATAGTCAGCACCAGAGCAATTTTTATGAGACTCACTAGTCATCAAAAATTTATTAGCAGATAAATCAAAGAAACAACTAGCATCTTAATAGGGTGAACAAAGTGGCATGTAAAAGATCATTCAAGACTACATGCTTTTGACACTTGTGTATTGCGTTTACTGCTAGGGTCAGAGGTTTTGTTTGCACTTTCATTAAAATAGTTGTGACTGGGACACAGTTTTCTACCTTTTGTGCTAGACATTTCTTCCTTTTTTTTTTTTAAATATATATATATAAATTTCATGATAGCACCATTCTGGTAAGTCATGAAACTTCTATGTTAAGTGCAGTATAGAACTTTAATTAAAATCTGAAACTTCTATAGTTAGTTGCAGTAGATCATGTATGCTTCAGGAGTAGGATGCAGTGAAAGTACGTTGCGAGTAAGGCGTGACATGAAAGTACTTCAGTCTCTGATCTGGTTACCTAAGGAGCTTTGATACTCATTCCAGTTAGACCTCTAGTGTCTTATTGCAAGCAGTAATCTTATGTGATTCTAGTTTGGTATTTTAAGAAGAATTTCTTGATCACACTTCTTGTGGCTTTCATTGTAAGTCAGAGCTCAATACTTTCCCTCCTTTTTTGTTGAAGCAAAGCGCTCATCTTACCAATACACTGTTGCAAATAACGTGTGAACTGGCTGGAGTCTCCTCCCCAGTCAGTGCACAAGCAGTGGGCTTCCCTGGCCTATTGGACTGCAAGGTGACAAAGCCACGGGAGCGTGGAACAAACATGCAGGTGATGACACGGGGAGTGGGGCTTCCTTTGGTGACTGTTGTTGGCTCCTTGACATGAATGTGTCAGTGGGGAAAATCCGCATGCAAGCTGGTAGCCCTGTGCTCAGAGGCGGGCAAGTGTTTGGGGAACGATGAAACAGAAAATTGTGTTGTTCTCTGGAGCCTGGCCGTTAAATGTAGGCAAATCAAGCAGTCTGGAGAGGACTAAGAGCCACCTTAGGTTGTCCCTATAATCAGGTGGGCACCTCAGGGACAAAGAAAGTTCGCCAAAAAGCTAAGCCATGCTCCTGATGCCCTCGGGCATCACTCCATGGATGGCATGCTGGGTGAGGCCAGCCCAGTGTGTTCCCGCGGGTGCCCCCAGGTCAGCTCGAGCTCTCATGTGACCATACAGCAAGGGGATTCAGGGAGCTGATACAGCTGGAAACTAATAAATTATTCTGGCAGTTTTAGTCCAAATTACCCCCTCAAACTCAGTGCCTGACAGGCAGTGCTAGGCTAGAGGGCAGCGATGCAACCACAGAAGAGGCAGCACAGCTGAAGTAGGTTTAAGTTCTAGGGGCTGGTTCCATCAGCCCCTCAGCCGTGTGTCCAACGGCACAAGGAGGAGAACCTGAGTCCTCTTCATGCACCAAGTGAAGCCAGCATATGAAAAGAACACAGGTGCTTTTAAGAACTTAAAAATTAAAACTCCCCAGCGTTGGTGAGGTAATGGGAAGTCTGGATTTTTCTGTGTTCAGAAATTAAGGGGAGGGACAAAATCCTGGCAGCCTGCGTATTTTACATAGATCTGATGATGCTGAAAATACGCAAGTCTCATTAGTGGAGTTCTTGTAGCTCGCTTTCTTATGTTTTGTGTAATAAAAAAATAACTGAAGGGAGATTGAATTTATTCTGTGTTAATAACCAGAAAGAATGTTTCTGGATGGATACCAAGTGGTGCAGAACTGTGAACAGTACAGAAGAAACCCTACTGTTCCCTCTTTCGCCTTATGCATGCTCTTACATGAGAAGCATTTGTAACTTCATCATTGTATTTTTCTGTGGTTTTGGTCCTAAGTATGACTGAAAATACGGCTGTCTGTGGGATGAGCGGGTTACAGAAACGCTGTCGTCTTATAGTTCTTAATGTTTATCTCCCTGGTCTGCTTCTAATTCAAGTGATTTGGACAGTGGCTAAGAATGCGTGCTTGAAATACATATGTATTTCAGAGTGCTCCAGAGTAACTTAGGCAGCGTTGGCTGGATCAATAGTGAAGTGAGTGTTTGAATTCTAAGTCCTTCTATAAATTGCAGATGTATCAGGAAGCAGACAAAGTGTGGGTTCCGTGTCCCAGTTCTGTTTCTGTCACAGATTTCATGTGTAGCTTTAGTAACTTCTCAAAGGTCTCAACACAAAGTATCTCCAGCTTAGGGCCATAAGCTCCCAAACACCATACCAGCAGAGAAAAGCATATATGAATTTTGTAGAGAAGAATCAGCAGTGCAGTAAGCCAGTCAACAGCAGACCAGCGTTAGAGCACAATTTCTGGTTTTTCCCTTTGCAGGGAACTCAGTTCACGTCACTTCCAGTGTAAAACCTACCTGGCCAGGCCTTTGTTTTCCCTAGCTTCACTAGGGTTTTCTTGAGGAATATACATAGGATAAAGGCATAAAGATCTACCCTTTCTTCAGCACACAGAGGTCAAGTGGAGTTTAAGTCCAAGATCCTTCAGGCCCTTCCGTAGGACTTAGCACTGATGGAAGGGGGTGTCAAGAGATGTTCTAATCAGTAATATGGGAAACTTGAGATACAGATGATGTTTTTGTTTCCATGAAGTTGTCTCTTGCACCCTGCATTTTTATTAGAAACTAGTGAGGATGAATTCTGTTCAGTGTATCTGGATACTTGCTGTACCTGACCTGATGGATCTGAGGTAGTCCCTGGTGTGATACTTTTGATATTACTAGGAGAGATGGTTCAAAAACAGTTTTACACATGGGTACATCAAATCATTCTATATTGCTACAAATTTCTCCACCAAGTCATTTTGATTTATTATTTTTTTTAATTAGTAACATTGACTCCTTTTTCTTTGTTTTTTGGTTGGCTTTAATTTGCAGTTTTACTCTGGGAATTGAAACAAAATAGTTTCTTTCTGAAGTCGGATGGAATTCTTAGAAATTCTGTCTAGCATTTCTGGCATTTCACAATCTAGATTTTGATTAATTTGTTTACTCTTTGCTTCAGTTTTTGAGACTATTCTGTAGCTGCATGCCATAAATGAGATTTTAATCTCTTCCAGATAAGTTGATTTTTCCTTTTCCTACAGACCTGTTGGCTTGGTGAGATACTACCAACTAGATTGCTGTAGAGATTGAGATGTGCTTATAATCAAAATTTGGCTGGTAATAGTGTATCAGTTCCAAGTGATTCACTTCATAGATTCATAGCTTTGGGTGGGGCAAATACGTGTCTGAGAGTTGCAGTAATCTCTACATCCCACATTGTCTTGTAGAGGAGAGTTTGCAGGTAAAGATTCTTATGAACCAGCTTGAAACCCACAGATCCATTTTGTTAGACTCCTGACAGTGACCTGAGCCCTCACAAATATTACAACACTTCAGTTTGCAAAGATAAACACCTTACCTTTTGCATACTGGTGTTGTGTTTGGATTACCATTGGATTATGGCAGTATTTCTGGTTGCTTCTTTTTCTTAAGATTTAATTTTTTAAGTATTGCGCTACTTGTTTATTATTTTTTTCAGTAATACTTACTTATGAGCATTTAAATGTCAGGTATTCTGTGGCTTATGGTGTTATGAATGGTAATTAGAACTTCATATTCCCTCTGCTTGGCAACTCATGTATGCACTAATATATGTAATTATTCATAAACTTAGTTTCATCACTTCATTAATGTTTAGTTTTTAATCCTCTGACACTTGGTTTACTAGAGTCAGATTTACCCACGTTCACAAAGTGAGTAGTGTGAGTTGCTTTCATTACTTCCTCACTGGAGAAGATATTAAGAGAATAATGAGACGCTCATAGCAAGGGTAAAGGTTAGTCATTCTTCTTTCCCTGTAAAGGATTCATTTGTGATATTAAATTATACTAGGATGTATTTCACGCCAAATCTTCCTTTCCTTATATCTCACCGACCATGGAGTCAGAATCAGAAAGGCTGCTTTCATTTAAACACTTGTACATTGGAATATGTCCATGAACACTAATTAGAGTATACATATTGAGAAGTAAGGAGTCTGCATTAAGATAAGCTGAAACCTCCCCTGTGTTTCTGCTAGAAGGATAGAGGTGGACTTCTAAAAAGTTGTGCGTTTATATGTTTGTGATATATGTGTCTCTACACATATCTATCCATAAATATTCTCCTGCATCCTGTATATATTTCCTTTAGTGCTGAAATTACATATTGTTCAGTAGGTGCATCCATTAACTCCGTTCCAGGAGAAGGATAGATTTAGAAAACAATGGGCATTGAAGTGCAGAATTCTGTTGACACCAAATAAAAATACGAACAGTGTTAAAAATAAATTTGTAAAAATAATATTCATAGGTAAAATACTGAGATTATCAAAGTGAATCATGGGAGGAACTGATGCAAAATGTAGATATTGCAAATTATTATATTCATGGGGATCATAATTACTCATGTAATTCTAGATATACACATGCTGTACCCTAAAAATGTATTGTAGGTTTACAACTGACTAGCTGTTTTATGTGGCAGAATGTAGTCTTTGCATATTTATTAAAATTATTCATAACTGGTTGCAGTCTAGATGAACTGCTCTATTCTTGTGTCTTGCTTCAATACACTTTCTGAATCATTTTATCATGACATTATAATGGAAATTTTTCTAAATTTTAGAATGATCCATGGGGCACTTTCCAAAACCCCTATCAGCATTTCTTAAAAACATGTATTTGTGGTTTACATTTAAGAATACATTTAAAAGTTTTAGCGGCAATGCACATTTTCTATTTGTTTGCTGCTCTTTTTTTAAAAAAAAATATTTAGATGAATAAGGAATATACATTGAAAAAAGTCCATGCATTTAATTAAATTTTATGTACTTATCTATTCCCCAGCTTACAACTATAAATTGGTTCTTTTAAAAATACTACAGGATGCTGAAACATGTTCATAATGCATTTTTATGACCTTACCCACAAATGTCCCAGCAAAGTTATAAAAACCAATTATGTACCTATGGAGTGTGTGGTGCCTTACAGCTGTACCTCATGTTTGTCTGGGTATCAAGACTTTTGCTGGAAAAAAATACAGGATGAGGAGGCTTTCTACCAAGGTGATGTGCCTTTAGAGTGACTATAAGATAGCTACGGTTACCTTACCTGGTGGTTACTTTGTGTACACAGGTGAGGCAAGAGCGCAAGAAGAAAAGTTTCACTTTCAGAAAGAAAAATTTAACTTAAAGCATGTCCACATTATGAGTGTAGAGTTAGAAGTTGTTTGGGTCTTGTTTTGTGAAGCTGGAGCAGGCCAATACTGTAGTTGAAATATTTTGCTTTATGATAAGTATCCGTATGCAGAAGTCCAAGGAATTTCTCTTTTTAGCCAGCCTATTTATCCACATCATGTCTGAGCTCACCCTTACCTAAATTGAATAAAATATTTTTCCACAGTAATGTTTATTAATTTAATTCATATTCTCAAATGTCTGGGACTGATTCAGATGTTTGGGACTGAGGTACTAGATTGTGGGGGTTGCCTTTCATTTTAGCTTTTTAGCAAAATACTATGTGAAAGGTCTTTTTTCTCTACAGGAAGTGTGATACAGTGGTTCAGGGCAGTAGGATGACAGTGAAAATGCACTGTTAAGCTTCACTGTTTATTAGGCAGAACAAAAGCTTCTCTCACAAATCACCACTGTGCCTCTCCCCAACCTGTCATAATGGTCTGTAAGTCCACATGTACGTCTCTGAAGTGATGTGGTAACAGAAATCAGTGTCTAGAGGGGGGTTACTACAAATTTTTGTTATAGCAAGTGGACAAGACAAATACCTGAAGTGACTTGATTCTAAAACGAAGAGGTATGTGCTGACTTGAGGGGGTTGACCTGCCTCAAACCCCCTGGGTGACACTGTTCGTCTGCAGTTAGCAAAGGGATTTTCTCTGTATCCCATCCTACATTTTACACCTTTAGCTGGGCAGCAGTTTGAGAGAAGCACATGAATCCCCAAACAGCCTCACATCTGTTCTGCCAGCACAAAGAATGTAGATAAAAGATATTTGATGGACTTTCTGGAAATTTTGTAATTAGAAGGTGTTTCTTGTTGGATATCCAGCACAAAAAGGGGCAGACTGGCTGGAAGCTACTGAGACCAGGATGGGTTTGCACTTACAGGCTAATAGTGAGACAGTGATATTAATTTCTTTGTTAAGTCTCTGCAAGCAGTGACACTTCTTACTACCTGTGGGTCTCAGGGCAGTGGCAGGCTCATGGTTTACTGTCAGCACAATTGTTTTGGGGATGAAAGATGGACCACTTGGAAAACTTAACCTTTCTGTTCCCCTTCGGAGGACAGACAGCCCTTTTCCCTCTCAGAACAACATGACATCAGTTTTATCAGGGAAGGCTGAAAGTTTTACAGTCTTGTTTTTTAACCAGCATAATGCACAATTTGGGCCAGTAATTACCCTTGGTCAGTCCTTCTGTAACAGCAGCCAAGGAGAGATACTGTCATCAATTTTATTATACCCTTTGCTTTCCTGTCAGCCTTCTCTATTGAGGGGAAACTCTTAATGCTCCTACTGTTAAAATCTCAGAAACTTTTAGCGTCAATAAAGAGTAACAGTAGCTCAAACTTTGAGCCTTGTTCCTGAACTCTGATTTCATGCAATTGTTATTTACAGCATTACAGAGTGGTAAACAGCTGCTTGTGCCTCCTGGGGTTTTTTTTTTGCTGTTGGTTTGTTGGGTGTTGTGAAGTTTTTTCCACCTAATGATGCCAACAAAAGTGACCTGGCGTTTTTCCTTTAATTAAAATGGGCCTTTGTGGATTAGTGTGTGAAAATCACGGGATACAGCACTAATTGGAGTTTAGGCAACTGTTTCCCTAACCTTTCACAGTGAAACTTCTATATGAAATGTTTCAGTTTTAATTTAGTAGCTTGAGAGTTTTTCATAGCTAGATATTAAATAATGCTTCTTGACCTTTTTGGACAAATATATTGGTAGGTTTTTTTCTGAATAAACCCATTCATTTATGGTTGGTATTATCTGTAATTTGACCGCTTCAGCTCCCATTTGGCAATGGGCATCCTAAGGGCATGAGAAAAGACTTTCTGTCTTAGACCTGTGACCCATCAAGCCCAGCAGGCCCCCCCACACTGAGGGGCTGTAGGATATACTGTTTATGGAGACCCCTGTACACCCTGACCTTGAAAGTTTCCAGAGACAGGGCATCTACCACCTCTCTGGGTAAACTGTTCCAGTGTTTTACCATTCTCGTTATACAAAACTCCTTCCTTATACCTACTCTGAATCTACCCTCTTGTAGTTTAAAACTATTACCCTGTTGCAAGAAGCCCTCCTAAAAGGTCCATCCTCATCTTTCTTATAGGCCACCTTCAAGTACTGAAAGGCTGCAATAAGGTCTTCTTGAAGCCTTCTCTTCCCCAGACTGAACAACCTCAATTCTTTCAGCCTTTTCTCTTAGGGTTGGCGTTCTAGCCCTCTAATCACCTTGGTGGCCCTCTGCTGGACTCATTCCAACAGGACCGTGTGCTCAGGACCCCAGAGCTTGATGCACTACTGCAGGTGGGGTCTCATGAGAGCAAAGTGGAGGGGCAGAATCACCTCCCTCAACCTGCTGGCCACATCCTTGCTCCACTGAAAAATCCCACATCAAGAGTAAAGTCACTGATAACATTTACAGTTTTCTTATGTTTTTAGGCCTTGGTTATATACTGAAAGTTCACAAGTCAAATGTTTGTCAAGGATGTATAGAAATAGCAAAGGTTTTTGACAGTGTTAATAGGTTTTAAGTATAAAATTCTAGGTGTCCTAATTGAACTAAGAAAAGTGCTGAAAGTTGCTGTTTGTGAGGAAAGCACTCAGCATAGATTTTCAGCACCAATTAGCAATCTACACTGCAGTAGACTAGATCAGAATCAATATTTCTGCCTGGAATTCACACAGCCTCTTTGAGAGACGAGATTAATATGGTTGCTGTTCGACTCTGTGTTCTCAATCAGCTAAGTATGTGCACTTGTCATTCATATTTTGTTTTTAGCTTGTTATTCTGACAGAAGAGTCTCTGAGGAATGAAAGGAGAGCCAGTTTGAAGAGTAAAGCAATGTAACATTTACATATTTTCACACTGTTAGGGAAGCCGGCTGTTAGGCTTTGAACATTATTTATTCATTTGGTGCTGCTATTTGTTACAGACCTCTGAAATATGTTACTGACAGTAACTAAACCATCCGTCTCACTTTAGGATTTCTACTGATTGCTAATTTTGTTGACTGAGTGGTGGAAGAAGCTCAAAATGTGTTATAACTAAGAAGACATGGTTCTATTAGGACTTCTTTTACCTAATACCCTGCTTCCATACTGAGTTGCAAGAGAAGGTTTTTTTAATGTTGGCACATGCACTGAGAAAAACATCATGTTGTAGGCCTTGCAAATCATGCAGATCACTTCAGTTTGGGCTGGTGTGTTCTAAAAATTATGCAAATGAGCTTTCCATCATGGTTGTTTACCCAGTGGGTGAAAATATAACCATCATATTCAAAGGAGTTGAACCAACTGACTCTAAAAGCAATTACTGGCAACATTGATTTTTCCATTAATTGGCTGAACCCTGTGAAACATGAAATCTCTAAGGACACTGTCTGAAATGTGTTACTGCTTTTATTGCTGTTATGATTATTAGATTTTGGATGCTACGAAAATGTCCTGGATGATATTCAAAATACAAGACAGTTCCTGATCCTGAGAACTGAGGAGTCTGAAAGACAAAGCAATGTCAAAGGGAATAAACATTTCCAAAGTGCTTTATAATTTCACAATTGTTTTTATTAACTGGTTAGATGCTTCACAGTATAAATGGGACCTTATTGGAAATGTTGAATTATAAGGGGGTAATTCCATGCCATAGGATGTCAGAGAGATTTGTCCATACATGGGTAGGTGGAAGCATATCAGGAGTGCTGATGTACCTCAGGTACTAAGTACCTTACAGCCACTCATTCCCAGCTCTCCATTTCCAGGTGGAATGGGAAGGAGAATCAGAAAAAACCTAAACACTCATGGGTGCGACGTAGGCAGAGAAAAGTTATGTCCTTTGCTATCTAAACAGTGAGTAATGGCTAGATTTTCAGACTGATGTGAAGGAAACAGCATGAGGATTCAAGTCCTGATTGCTTGAATTCTGGTGGAAGAATTTTCAAGACTTTGCAAGAAAACTTAATTCACGCAACACCTTATTCACATTATCCAACCTGTGTTCTATTTCATTACAGTTTTATACCTCCTAGAGCTCTGACTCCCTCTTTGTCATTGCTGTGGTTATTGTATGGGGCACATGACTAGAGGTGTTATATAATTCATTTAACAGCTATAGGGTCCTTTATAGATGCCTACACCTGCCAGGCCTACACCTGCTGGACATTATTTTAGCATTTTTCTGGATTAGAGTGTGTCTGCATTGGAGAACTACTTCAGAATGACGGTGAAGGTTTAAGAACATTTTCAAGTTTTCATCCCTTTCTTGAGCCAAATCTGAGTAAAGAAAACTTAAAGGCGGGGGCTGATTTCTTAGAATAGCCAGCATCGCTGTGAGAAAATTCAGATGTTTCAGCAGGTCTCTGAAGCAGAGATTTCCTGGATGCCATTTTTGACCCCATCTCATAGACCGAGTCAGATTGTCTTTCCTTCATTCCTGCTTGTTTGGGAAAAGTTGTTGCTCTTCTGCACAGAAGGTTAAAGCACGTTCCCTTCTACTGCTTAGACCTGAGATTGCAACGTAAGCAGTTGCTAACTAAGAATAAAGGGAAAAAGTTAAGAGATAGGTGATGCCATAAATAACACAGACAAAGTAAATCAGTATTTGTATCAGACATTGTTTTTCTTTCTCTTCTTTTTACTGTATTGCATGCCTGCTGACTCTTTAGTCATAGAGTTCATTTGTATATGAAAGTATTGCTCTGAAAAATTGGGAAGTTGTGTATTTAGAGAAATATTTTTTCTGTAGACATGACAGCATGATAAAGTGATTAGCAGAGTTGAAGAAAAGATAAACAGTACAGGAGACAGAGTTACAGTAAAAAAAAAAAATCACCCTCAATGATTTTGGAAAGTAAAATAACATTTCAAATGTGTCCTGAAAAGAACAGCCTGCAGTTCAGCAGAGCTGGGTGTGAAGTACTGATTGAAGGAATACATGGTTGGGAATTACTGCTGAGCAGTGGATCTGCAGAATGAGCTCTGGAACCACAGAGTGTCAGCAAATGCCACAGTATCACTGCGGAAGTGTCTTATGTGACATGGAAGAAGTAATGTTCCTGCTGTACTCAGTTCTGTCAGCCCTATTTTAAGGTATGTATCCCAGCTGCAAAAAAAAATAGGAACCAGCTAGAGAAAGTCCAGAGCAGAGGAACAAGGAAAGTCTAAGGCTAGAAAAGTTCAACAGTGAGGAAAGATGGCTGATGAAGTTGAGGGATTTACCCTAAAGAAGTATATGCTGAAATGTTTTCAAACAAGTCTTTGAAGAAGAGGGGGGGGGGGGGGGGAATGTGATCTTGAGTGAGAATAAGGCAAAAAAATTGGACTCAAATTGACTTCTGTCATCGCTGCAGATCTTCAGAAAAAGTCTCAAGACAAACTAGGGTTGATCCTGTCATGAAGCAGAAGATTGAAGCATATGAGTTCTCTATGTCAACCTTATATTTCTGACGCCATTTCTTACTGTGTTCCCAAAATCTGGCCTTTCTTCGGCCTTCCTCTCTCCCTCCCTTACCCTTAAAAAAAAGAAGAAAAGAAAGTACCTTGTGCTTTCCTTCTCTCTAAAAAGCTAATGAAGTGGTAATTAGCACCCTCTTTGTTGCTGCGTAATATTGAATGATCTTCAGGTCTGTGCATCGTTCATTTAGGTGCATAAATGTTATATGAATATATAATATTTAAATAAAGAAAGGTTAAAATAGTAACATCAAATTCCAAAGGGGAAAAAAGAGACCTGACACATTATGGGGTGTTCGGGGTGGGGGGGGAAATCTCAGCAGAGAGATTCTAATTATGGTCAGCAACTGTTCCTAAAGGACACCTAAGTCTGGAATGCAGGTTCAGTTTGCTTGCAGCTTTCTCAGCAGAGTTCATTGCAAGGTAATAACCTCCATCATCTTAATCTTGGTCGTGGAGCTGCATAATCCTCTAATTTCAGACCCATTATGTTACTTTATAGCACAGGTGTTGCTAGAGGGAGGTGTGAACCACTCATAAGACACTGCAGGTAGGTCACAACCCTGAAGAATTTTACAGCATAGAAGAGGGAAATAAGTTTATTTACTTTAAAAGTAAATAAAAAGTTAAATAAAGTTAAATAAAAAAATAAAAATAAACTTTAAGAGCGTTTAAAATATCTTCTCGTGGCTGAAAGCACAACTCTGTCAAGAAAGAGTATGAACACAAAACTACCGTTTTTCTTAGTAAGCAAAAGTAACTATTTAGAGAAGTGTGCCACAGCATACTTTGCCTACCTTATGGGGTTATTTTCTGCTCTTGTCAAGCTTGGCTCTCAAAAGATTTTTCATTTGGGAATTTTTTGGAATCAGCAGTGAAGCCTGAAAAAGTGTCTTCTATAGGTCATATTTAAAAATTTCAGTGTGAGAAGATGAAATAGATAGAATTTCACTGTTTTGTTAGTCAGCATTCCTTTTTCTCCCCTGAGATCAGTAGGAAAAGGTTATGAAATTGATGCATCAAACATACAGCTTTAGTATTGTTGCTCTTATTAAGGTATTCATTAGGTTTTGGGTGGGTTTTTTTAATTCATCTGCTAGTGTGCGGATAGTGCATGAACCTTCTGCAGCTTGCATTGGTCAGAACCCACGTCTGTGTTGAAGTTGGTTTCCCTGGTGAACTTGAAACAACTGTTTTCTTTGAGGCACCTATTGTTTTGGTCTTCAGAGCATCTACTGGGCATATTGTAACAAAATTAAAAAATGTTTTCCTGCAAGACTGATGTAGTGAAAATTAGTCTTACTAGGAATTTTTAACTTACTGGAGAGCAAAGTCACTGTGCAGGGAAAGGAAAAAGAATGTGAAAAAATGTAGTGTCAGTTGTGCAAAATGCAGACTTACTAATGCAGGTTTTCAAGCACAGGGAGGCCTTATTTAGTTAAAGCTGATTATGTAGGAAAAAATTTCTTGGTGAAAAAGGAGTAAAAAAGCAAGGGGAGATCTCTTAAGAAGTTAAATATACCATTAGTCTTGTTAGACTGTGCACACTGACCCAGTTAGGGTCGTAGGACACTGCAGTCACAGAATAGTTACTCAGCATGTTCATTTATGATCTCAGATAGGGTAAGACGATTTTATATTTCATTTCTGCCACTCAGTGAGTCACCTTTTCCTGTGCCAGTACTCCTTGCTAGTGGGGGGATCAAATGCCGTAAGCTCCATCACACAGGGGATACTGCCCATCCACAGACCTGTTGTAGGGCCTTTGTGAGGTGAGATCTGACACGTTCCAGCTGCCTCAGCCTTCGTGCAGGTTGGGCAGAGTTGGGTTGGGAACTGGGAAGTGCAGGGAAGCCAGAACACCATAAATACCAAGACTTTCAGCTGTCTGCAATGCAGTTGAATTCTGCCAGTTTTTACTATGAAGTGGCAGCTATGATTTCCTTCCTTATCTGTAATACTCTCCCTTTTAATATCACTAATTTACAGGATCTACAGCCAGCAATTCAGTTTTTAATACCGGCAATGTGTGGATCTTCAGCATCTCAGACAACTACCTCACTGTTGTACAAACGGGCTTAGAATTAATCTGATTCAGAGACCTGTGTGCTGAAATAAGTTATTTGATATGGTTATTGAAAGACACATACAAACTTTTTGAGTATTGAAAAGCTTCAGTAGTAATTGCTACCCAAATTGCCAACTCTTTATGGTAGCAGAAGAGAGGGAAGTGAGGGAGGAGAAGTAATCATTTTAAGGACTGAAGTTGGAGAGGTGACAGACACCACTTCATCAAACATAAGCACAACCTCAGTAAAGAAGAGCAGTGATATTTCACAAGAAAGCCCAGCAGTTCTAAAAGGTGTGCTTAAACATACTACACACTTTCTCTTTTCGGTCTTTTTGTTTGCTTAGGCTTATGGTACCTGGGTTGGTTTTTTTTTTTTATATAAGCAAATTTAAAAGGGCTGTTTCAAGATCCATAAACCTGATGATGTCAGATGCACACAATGAAAGCACATCTGTGACTCTGTATCACTGTTGCTTGTAGAATTATTTAAAGATCTAAGTGTTTTGTTGTCTCCTTTCTGCTATTTACACCTCTTAGATTTTTGGTTTATGAGCAGCAAAAGCGAACTGTCACTATTTGCTGTAAATTGAAGCTTTTAATAACTCTGTCTGTTATACAACATTTGTCAGCTTTGAATATTCTGTCAGTAGAAAATAAAAATAGCAGGAAATCTCAGCAATAGTGACACTGAAATTTTATCTGCTTATGCTTAAAAGGTGTAAAATACAGGCTTCAAGAATAAGGAATTGTAGTTTTCCCTTAAAAAAAAAAAAATCACATTTGCTGTAGCTAACAGTAAAATCACCACCAAAATAAATGGCAAAGAATTTGTATGTAATGTAATTATCTACACAAAATACTATTAAGCTCTTTGAACAGTAAGAGATGGCCAAATAGGTGGTGTTTGTCAGACTCCAGCACTGGGTGCATTGCTGGACACAAAGATGAAGGTGTGCAGTTCTGCTCGATAACAGATGTGCTTTATCACCTTGTAAAACTTGACTGTCGTGTCAGGGTGTTTCCAAGTGCAAAGAAGACGTTTCAAATGTAAACTTTTTCAAATAGCATTATTTTATTTAACCTGGAAATGTGCTTAGTAAAATGAGTATGTAGGAAAAAAAAAAAAAAATTTAAAAGTTTACATACATGGACATAATTTTTTCCTCTTGTTTTTCCATGCTGGTGAGGGAGATGTTCTCTTGGTAATTTTCTTGAGAGTTTTTGTTTAAAGTTTTTTTTATTGCTCAGTAGTATTTCCCCTTCTTTAAACAAATAACAAAAAGCTAATTTATCAACTTTAGTGTTTTTATTCATTAGTGAAGCGTGCTTAGAGTAACGGTACAAACTGTGAAGTGCTGATGTATTATGCTGTGGTGGATCTCTTGTTACAGAACAGGAATATTTTGGGACAGCCCTGGTAGGATTTCTGTTTGTCTTTAACTGAGGTGTTTTGCTTGCAATAGGACTAGTTCAGTTCTACCATCAGAAGTGTGTTAAATCCAGCCTGAAGCCCTGGTTTCCACCTGAAGCAATGTCTCCTTCAGACCCACTTTTCTCTCATTTTATTTGTAAAACTTCTAACAAGGTAGAGTTATGGTAGTAGGTAGTCTTAGAAGATATTCTGGCAAATGCCTGTCTCCTGTAGCCTCTCTGTTCAGTAGTGGGTGGCTAATGTTTTTTGTTCTTTTTTTCTGCCAGTCAGAAAGCCAGTAGCTATCATTTTCCTCTCCAGTAGAACATCTCATTCACAATGTTCCTTTGAAATTGCAAGGCTTGTTTTGCCAGAAGATGCATCTGATTTAAAAAATCCACTTTCCATTTTAGGAGAGGGTCTACAAAAATTTTATCTGATCAAAAAGAAGTGTTACAAGATTGAATTCCTGTCCACTGCAGAAGTAATTTTTAGCTGACAGTGCCCTCAGTCTGCTGTCAGTGTCTTTCAAGAGTAATACAGGAATGTAAAGGTGGACACTTACCTAGAAAGGGATAAAATTATTCCTCTGGGAAATATTTTTTGTCTGTTTATTTCACAGTAAAGGTTTGAGTCTGTTCCTGATTGAAAGGGCAACATGACCTAGAAGGGTCCAGCAGGGAGAACTTGACACATAGGATTTGTTTAATTTAGAAAAACAAAAAAGTTCTTAAGTCTCTCTTTTTTTTTTTTTACATTGGATTTCATTGGGCAGAAATTGTCTATAGGTGCACAATCATGATAAAAATAATGTTTTTGTCTAAGAAGTCATTGTGCAGTTGAAGCAATTTTTCCTATTCTGTAATTTTTAAAATAATTGTTAGATTAAGATTATGTATACCTGTATCTAAAGTGATTTGTGAAGAACACATCTGTAAAACTATAACAAGATCTCTTCAACTTGGAATCATACCAAAAATGTGAAAAATTAGTCTAATTGGTTACAAAACAAAATTTGGAATTTTACAGTACATTTATAGCAGAAATAGTTGAAGAGTTTCAGATTCAGAGCTTATAGGTTTTCAGTGGCATTATCTAATTAGTAAGGGAAGGCCTTTAATGTAATTAAAATAATTAATATTGGAAAACTGTGTATTCAATAAGAAATACAACTCTGCAGTAATAGACCTGAACACTCCATCCTGGAAGGGAAGATCAACCATGATGTGTCAGAGAACTGTAAAACAATAAGTGGCATGATACAGAGGAACTTTACTAAATATTTCTCATAATCCAAGAATTACGAGAAATAATCTGGGATAGAAGTAAAACAGACAAAAGGAAGGAGAGAGATGGTTTGGTTTTTGGCATGTCATTCATTCCCAGGCTCATTCTGCTGCTGTCTGAGCGCAAAATCACTCCTCTTCATATCCTCATCACCATCATTCCTACAGAAAAGATTGGAGTGCATGGACCAGACAGAAATCTGCTGTGCACTAGGAGTAGTAGTCATAGCACATGCCATCACCTAATGCAGACACTGCCTCAAGCCATGTGTTCGCCATGGTCTGCGTAGCACGGTATTGTGAGGAGGCTCAAGCGCTTTAGCAGAAGGGGAGATGGTGGTTGTGCTGTGCCAAGAGGGGTCCCAAAGAAGCAGCATCTGTGCCACCTACTCCCCACCAGCTCTTGGGAGAGCTGTTTCCTCTGCAGAGGACAGATAAAAGGAGAGTCCTGTTTTCCTCTGGGATATAGTGTCTTCTGGTGCCTGTTGGGTTTCTGCTGCTCTGGGCTGGATACGTGCAGTCTGACATGCCACTTGGGTAAGGTTGCCGACGTATGGTCTACAGAGAGTCACTCTGTAACTGCTACATTGCCTGAGAGGCTGCGATTTTTCAGGGTCAGTTCAGCTTTTGAGGCTGGAAGCTGTTTTTAAGAGCTCAGCTGCTACACGTGTGCTTCCCTGCGCTTTCGTCAGTGCTGAGGCTCAGGGCCAGGGTGAGATGCCTGGTCACAGGGTCACACCACCTTCCAGCATCCCAGCTGCTCCCTGAGACCTGCCAAAATGCACCCTTGTGTCCTGAGACAAAGGTGCTGTACCCCTCCAGTAAAGTCACCTGCCGTTAACTGGGTGGCTGGAGGACATGTGCATGCAGCTCCTGCGGGAGCGGCTCCTGAGCTGTAAATCCTCAGCGTGCTGCTGGTGGCTTGTCCATCAGATTGCATCTTTGCTGGAATTGTAGTCTGCACCTTAGATGACATAGGGGATCTTTGTCCATCTCGTTTTCACAGGTGGTCAGCATATACATGGTGTAGGCAAGTTTTGAAATGCACAGAACTTAAAAAATATTTTTCTTGTACCCATAAAATATCTCACCTACATTTTGACAGAGTTATAGAAGCTTCAAAGCAAACATGTAGTGGTGTGAAATAGTTTTCTTTCTAGTTGCACCAATTCTTATTTATGTTTCCTGGATTTGTAACTCCAACAACAGTATTTTTAAGTGGTTTCATCTATTGGTTATATTTTTTGATGCTTTGGGAGATACATTTAGTCTTTATGTTGGAAGCCACCAGGATATTTTAGAACCTGATGAAAAACACTGGGAAGTAATTGTAAAGCAAGGCTTTGGGACATCACATGTTTTCAAGCATAATTCCTGAGAAATATATTAGAAATGTAGTACAATTTAAGTGCGGTGCTTTTAAGGACGATGTGTTTTGCAGAAATAACGTTTGTCATCCAGTCGTTCTTCCCAGGTAAGCACCCTTTGGTGCATTGCAGGAATTCCTGGGCATGTAAATAACACACAGGAGTGTCCATGGGAGCAGGGCTTAATGTGGGGCAAATGCTTCACTAGTGCTTCTGCTCCAAGAGAGCTTTCCCCTTGTGTTTGATGTAGCAGCCCTAGCTGATTGCTCAATATTTTTATGAAAACTTTTTTTGCCATCTTCTGTCTCTATGTCTTTACACACTTCCAATTTTGAGAAAATAATTCTTCTTTCAGCCAGGCTCTTTAATAGGCACTGCTAGTTGAAGTGGTTTTTCTGTGTTCATTGGTTCAGTAGCTTCCATGGATCAGTTCAGTGAAAAATACCTTTCAGAGTTGTCCCTCAGACTCGCAGAACAGTGCTCTGGTGTGACGGGTGATTCCGGTACCTTTAAAACAGGGACTCTCAACATAATTACATTTTTTTTATTCACACTTGGGTGATGGTGATCTTTTTATACTTTCTTGACAGTCTGTGTACAGAAGAATATGTATGTGTACGTGTAATTTAATGAATGAGTCTATTGTCCTTTTCACCCCACTACTCTCTCCCAACCTTAAAAACAAAAAGGAAAAAGAAACTATCTGCTTCTTAGAAGCAATTTTGATTAATGCGTTGCTTTAAAATTCTGGCATCAGGAAATAGAAGAAACGTATTTTGGATAACTGGATTTTTCTGGAAGACTTGCTTTTAAAAGTGGTTTTATATCTTTGCCTGGGTTAAGTGATACAGCAAATGCTTTTGATATAGTATTTGTGTTTCATCTGAAGGCTGTAAATATTTTTTCAGATCTGCCTCTGATATCCCCATGTTTAGCAGAAATTCTCCCTCTGACTGAAGCGTATCCATCATTCTTTAGTGTATCCATCATTGCACATCCTGATTCAATAAGAGATTATATCTTATTATCCTTCCAGTGAGTCACTGTATTTATGGATTTAACTGGTATTGTCCAGATGTATCATCTGTGATTCAATGTGAAGGGTACTGTGGGACTTACTCCCTGTACACCACATACTGTAGGTTGGTGTTACGTGGTGCTGAGCCATCCCAGGGACCGGTTTTATCTGTGAGTGGTACCAATAGATAACAATGGAGGTTTTGTTAGTGCGGGGTTAATATATTCAGTTTTGTTAAAATGAAATGTTAAGGAAAGCGTCAGTTTATCTTCTAATACTGAAAAGTCTAATCTGATTTGGTAGTTAGGGGGTTTCACATAGTTTCTTTTTCAGAGCCATCACAGAGGATTACACATATCTATTTACCCTTGTTTGGTTATTCAGTGTTATGGTAACTCAATAAGTATTCACCAATTCTACATGGATATTTCAACTCTTTTGAGAACTGAGGCATGAGGCATATTCAGATTGAAACTTCAAGAAGTGTTAATTGTGATGGAGTATGTGACTCTTGGTAGGCTTTAGGCTTCTTAAAAGGTGATGCTTCGCATAGCTTTGCGTGTCGTTCAGACGTGTCCATTTTAACTCTCTGTGCATAATTAGTTGGAAATTGTTTTATTTTTCTGCTTGTTGTAATTGCAGTGAGATACTTTATGATCTTGTTAAAATTCTCCTAAAAAAACAAAGATAACCCAACAAATCAAAACACAGGAAGAATGCAGAACCAGATGTGCCTTTTTAATGACGACAAATACAGTTCAGATTTCAAAATGTTAGAGGTCAGCAAAGAGATCTTTTCTTATTTGTGCATTTTCAGGAAGTAATTTTAGAAAATAATTGAGATTATAGGCTTGCAAATAAAGCAGAAGACACAAGGAGCTGTGCTTCTGTGGCACTAGTAGTTGCCAGTAAGGCTGTAAGGCGAGCAACTTAATTACAGGATCGTAACAGTCTACAGATGTTTAAAAGATGAAACCAGTAGTCAGAGTAATATTTTTATTGCTTGTTACGCTTGGGATATGAACGGTTTCAACCTGAATGCCAGGGAAGACCTCTTCATAGCAAGATACAAGTGAATTAACTCCTTGGATCGTACTTTTCCCTGAAGTACTTAGAACACAGTTAGCAATATTTAATAAGGGGGAACACTTTCATTGCTTAGAGCATGGGCTGAGTTCTGTTCTTAGCTGCTCTGGTGCTTAAAGCACTTTTCTTGGGGCCATGCAATTACAGCAATCTGTTAACCTCTTTGGAGGAAAAAACTGAAACCCATGTCCAGAGAGATGAATGAGATGGACCTGAGGGCAGACAGCTCTCTGAATAGGCTTTTGATTAAAAAATTACCTCATTCTTAAGTACTGATTGGGGAATTTCAGAGAAACAGATGAGAACCCAATATAGAAAAATTCTTGCATTTCCTGCTGGAGAATAGTGTTCACACAGGCTGGAAGCAGCCAAAATAACCAGCTTTTAGAAAATCCTCTTTGCAGGAAAGGGATAATTGCATTTTTGAGAGACAGTTGCTAATTTTCCCAACAAGTGTTCCTGATGGTTACTGCATACACTTAGCAGCCAAGCAGAGAACAATAGTCATTTTCAAGGAAGAAAAAATGCCTTTTTTTAAGCAGCAAAGGCATTATCCAGATAATTTATTAATTTTTTAACTTTTGAAGTTCCTTCATATAATGCCATAGATTTGCCATATTAAAGGAGGTAAGAACTTCAGTGATGAAAAGCATGAGACAGAAATTCCCTAAGTCATTGCAAGAGAACATTATGGGCACGCAGAGGAGAGGGACATGCTGCAGTGGAGTTACTGGGGTGTTTTGGGGAGTGGACTAGCTGAGCAGGCACAGGACAGATTTCTTTAGGTCCCATCAAGTTAAAAACTAGTCATTCCCAGGGAAGAGTCAGAGCAGTTATGGGGAAAAGTTGTTACCTACATGACATTTCTCTTGCAGATCCCTGGATGGTGGTCCTGGCCATTCAGCTCTTGGTGTTTGCTGTGCTACTTAGTGGATGGTGTCGGCTGTGTCGCTCTTCTGATTCTGAAATGTCTGGCTGGCTGGCTGACAGGTTTCTTTGAACTGGCCTTAAACTGCTGGGTAAAAATGCTTGCAAACATAGTGGTTCCTTCTCATGCGTCTGGCTGATTTCCAGTAGGTGTGAAGTTAGGGTGCTTGTTGTCAAGATTTTGACAAGGCTTTCAGGTTTGGCACTCCCCAATCTAAGTGGTACTCATCAGTGTTTGAGCCTTCCTAAGAGGGAGTTTAAGTTGGTACCTTAGGAGTGAGAGTATTCTTGTCCGTCAAAGAAGTTGTCACTATCAGAACAGAAAGTTCCCCTCACAGGGAAGTAAAAGAAATAAAGAAATCCTTACTAATACTTACACCTGTAAAATATCCTTTCCTTTTTTTTTTTCCAGTTCTTTTCTGCTGTTTAGGAGGCACCTCCAGGGTTGTGTTTCATTTTGTCTCTTTTTGTTCTCTGTCTGTCCATCTGAATCTTGTATCCTGGTAATTAAATGTAGATCTCCTTGCAGTCATTTCAGTGGCTTTTAATCTAATCTGCTGGTCTCTTTGTGCACTATGTGTGTTCCCAATTTGACTTGATAATGTTGGTAACATTTCTGAGTCATCTGTGCAGTTGTTTATTTATCATCACAGCCGGTCCACCCATTAGATTCATGAGTATATTCTTGACAGTTGTGTCAAAGGCAAGATCTTTTGCCCTGGGATGTAAGAAAAGAGTAAAACATATATACTGTAATTTCCTAGCTTCTGAAAGTAAAATAGAAATTGTCTACTGATGTAAGAGGTCCATCATGCTGTTCCAGTTTACACCTAACAAGGATCAGTCCCATGGCATGTAAACTGAGCACACTTACTGCCTTTCTTTTGTCTGTTCTTAAAGGAAAATTCTGATACCCAGCATGCCAGAAAGAGTTCGAGCTGGCTTTAATGAGTACGAATAACAGTAAAGATACAACAACATAAGGTTCAGCAGTCTTGTGCAGCTGAAACTCATAGCTCTGCTTCTTCACTGCTTCTGTTGTCTATGCTGCCTTGGCTGGGAAATCACTTCTTCCTTTCCAACAGACTTGCAGTTTAGGAATGACTCATCCCTTTCTTGCACTGACATTGACCTCGGCAGAGTTACTCCTTTTCTGTGTGTGAGCAAATGAGAGGAGAATTAAGCCTGCAATCCTGAAAAGAAGAATTGCTTAAATTTGATCTCATGAATAAGTACTGAGTCGTAATTTTATACTATTTCTGGTGTTCAGATGGAGACAGCAATATATTAGGAATTAAATAATAGTTTTGCAGCACATTGAAAATGCAGTGTCTGCAGTTGGTCCCTTATGACCTTAACTGTGTAACCGCCCCCAGTGACGGGGCCTCGGCAAGGAGACACACAAGCTTTGTTCAGTTCTTCCTGGTGTTGGCTGCTCTTGCCATCCAGCATTCTGGGTTTTGCTTTCTTCTAAAACAGATCAGTAGGATAAATTCCTTTTAAGAAATTACATGCACTGAATGGCAATGCGCGTTCCTCTTGAGTTACTGTAATGCTGCCTTGTTTTACTTGAAACTAATATTTGTGCCCTAAAGCTTGTTGTTAGGTCTGTAGTATCAGTCTTCTGACATCTCTGAGATGCTGGTGTCCAGCCTCCTCAGCTGCAGCAATGTTAGCATGCTTTGCTTAGGCATTAATGTCTTTCCTCTCAGAGAAGGCAGCTTTAAAATAGGCAGTGTCACTTTAGTGAAGCCACATTTGAGACTCAGACACATGCAGTGTTAGTGCCTGAGGTTTGGCATTTTGAAAGAACGTATTTTCATCTTAGTAATTCTAAGTAGGAAAAATTAAGATCCTTGAGAAACAGCTTCCAAATTGTGGGTTAGACTTTCGGCAGTCAAAAAAATAACACTTTCAAAATGAGAAATTATTTTTTATTTATACATTCTGCATCTGTGATTAAGGTAACTATGAACAATTACTGTCTGAACTCCCTTTGGACTAATAGCAATGTTGTTCACAGCTATTACTTTTGAATAGAGCAAGAGGATTAGAACATAATGGCTTAAATAGAAAAAAAAATTGGAATTTAGTTTCATCAGGTTAGATTGTAACAGCGAAGCATTAAAAAAAAAAAAAGCTGATCTTTATTAAACCTTTCTCGCCTGCCCTCTCCACTCAAATACCTTTATGTCTCTGAGGAGGAAGTTGCTGAAGGGGCTCCATAAGAAATGGCTCATTGCCCAACACTAATTGCTGAGCTGTTTTTTCTTGGGTGTTTTATTTCTGTTTTTGAACAAGTCTTCATGATCAAGCTATGTGTAGCTACGCTTATGTTTTGGAGAGATTAAAAAGCAGCATGTTCTTATGGTAATGAGATGATACATGTTTTCTTTACATTTGCAATTTGTCAAAGTATGTTCAGGACAATACCTTAACTGCCTCCCTCTGTCTCCTGTTTGGAGGACAAAGACCAGATGGGGTGAGACTTTGCCAAAAATTACAGCCCAGTGATGGGAAAGGGCTTGAAACAAAACTAGATCCTGAGGTGAAAATTCTCAATGAATATAGGTAAGAGAAAAAGCTGTGCTGCAGAGTGGTCAGTGAAGGGTCAGGGATGCATTCCTCCAGCATCCTGAATCAGAGGACGTTGCTAACAGCCCCCTGTCTCTCCCTGCAGCAGCTCCTGGTAGAGCCATCTGGTTTGAACACAGTTTTGCAAAGTTACATTCCCTCCTGACCAGTGTTCCGGTAAGCGGGTCCTGAGGAAAGTTGTGCATTGATCTGACAGGGATGTTGAAGGATCATTACTGCTGAGCAAGCCAGGGCCTTGTAAACCTGTCATGTTAACGCAGCAGTGCCTGTAAGAAGCTGTGTTCATACGCTCTGGTAGAAAGGGAAAAGCACTTCCCCTTCTAGATGTGAAGTGAGGTCTTCAGTCATCCTGTCCTCATGCTCTCTGCTCTCTGGAGTATAAAAACTTCTGTTGTTGTTTGGTTTGTATTTATATGTATGCCATTGGAACTGCAAGCTGTAGTAACCAGATCAACAAGCCAAAGATCACAAAGCAGAAACAAAGGGTGTGATTTGTCTGAGATGGCACTTGATCTAAAGTTTTAGATAAAAACAGATTACATAGAGAAATATGTTTCATAAGAGATAACTATTAAAGTGTCTTTGTAGCTTAAAAAAAGATAATGAAGTTGATGGTAACCTGCTCAGAGCATATTTTAGCCTGTTATTGTTGCTTAGTACATATGTGGCACAGTGTGAGTTTTTTTTAAAGCATAATTCTGTGTTTCCAAAGGTCAGTATCAGGAAGATGGGCAGCAGCAGGGGTTTGAGTGGATCCTGCGGTGATAGGTGTGGTAGAAATGGATGCTCAGTGCTGGATGAAAGCCTTTTTGTTTGCAAGCTGACTGGCAGCATAATTAAACCCCTGATTCCACATTCTTTGTGTTGGTCAGTGGAACAGTGCCATAAGCAGATTGCTCAGGTATCTAAGGAAACTTCTCTGAGAAAAATTGTAATTATTTATCTTAACCCCTCATTTTCAGATACAGAATTATCAATTAGACTTAGAGCGTTTAACTGTAGAATCCCAAGGAGAAACCAACCCTGTTCAGTGCAAGGGACTGGAGTTTTACCATTAGCTTGAATTGAAAATGGGAGTTCCTTGCTGTTTATCTGCTGAGATGAAATTATGTCCTGACTGCAGAGAAACAGTAACACCCTTTGCTTCCCGCACTCCATCACCTCACGTAGTCTTAACCATCTTGTTTGGCCATTCATCTTGGTTTTTATGCTCATCTGTGAACAAAGGAATTGTACATACAATTTTATACATAAACCCTAACTGAGACTACCTGTTTCTGGATTTACCAGGTTTAGCTCGTTGTGGACAGCACAGCTGAGCCGTTGAGAGCACCGAATAACTGTTACTCAGCTAAGAAAATTTCATAGCATAGCTGCCACCTCAATAAAAAAATTGTGAAACCTGGGAATTTTGTTCCACAGAGGAAATAATTAGAAGCTTCAAGACAATCAACAGGACTGAGATTCCTTTTTCAGGAACAGCAAGTATGTGAATATCTTAACGTATAACCTTCCCTACTGGAAGCCTAGCATCTTGCCTAACTTGATGATGTAAAACAGCATTTTGTTAGATTCAAAATGCCCCCTCAGTTGCAAAAAAAACCCCACAAAAACACAGAAACAACAACAAAAAAAAAACCCAAACAACAAACCCACAAACAAAAAGGGGTAAAAGCAGCACTGGAGCTCTTTGATATGAAAACATGTATCATTTTGTAGCCCTGCAGATGCTTGATATAAGATCAGTTATTATGGAAGTACAGGTGCTCGGTGTGAAACTTTTCCAAAAAATGTATTGGATCACTTACATGAAGATAAATATTTTTTAAAAATCAGATCTTGTGAGCATCTACTTTTTACATATTGTTGCAATGAAATGTGAAACACTTGCTCCTGGATTTTAAGCTGGACATCTGCATAAATTGCAGTGCTGCTGTAACTATTTCTCAGCATGGACAGGTAGATGCTATTGGAAAAAACAGAACAAATTCTTAAGTTGCCAATATTGCCACAAAGTCTCCCTGCAGAATGAAGTTGTTTGACAGAGTGTTTCCCTGGTGATTTGGCTGCAGATGAAAATGTCTTCAGCAATAAAATTCTGTGCTCAGGTCTCAGCTCTCTGTGCTCATCAATCAGAAAATGACATATCAAGGATTTTTTTGCTGGATTAGGTAATATGGTGGGGAAAATATGTGAGACATTAATGCTCCTTTAGATTTCTATATGTAGGAGTTTTTTCCTACTCTTAAATACGCATTATTTTTAAATATATATATTTTTTGCCTGTGGCTTCCTTTACTAATCAGCGGTGCTGCAATAGAACTAATATAAAACTATTTCTTATGTACACAGATTTTCTTGCCTGGAGATAATGCCTACTCTCTGAAAATCACTGTCAATCATAAGGAAGAGAGAGCTGAGGGAAAGGTGGAGAGATGTACATTTAGTGACAGCGTTTCTGTCGTCAGTGCACTGTCCTTTGTGGTTTAATATATTAATGTTTTGCCAATAAATGGCATTTTGTAGAATTTTTGTGGCTCTGTGTTGTAAACACAGTTTTGCTGCAGATAATCATGTTCTGCATCTGCTGATACTTTCATAAGGTATCATTAATGGCTTTAGAAAATTCAATTATGTGGCTGCAAAGAAATAAATCACCTCATAGTTTAATTACCTCTAATATAACAGCAGCAGATATCTTCTGGGAATCTGCCTCCTGTGTTACTAAATGACTGTCAATGATGAAGCTGCTTTTCTTAAAGGATGCTCTATTAGGGAGATTGTTTCACAGTGTTTTATGCTACATCTGTTGCTGCCACCACTAAATTTTATAAAGGAATTTGAAATATGACAGATGTCAGTAATAACTTTTATTTCATGCCTGCTTTTTAAGGGAAAAAATGGAACTTACTGCAATTCCCATAAAGATTTATATGAAATGTTTCATAGGAAATCCTTTTAAAATACTTTTTAAATCTTATTTTGAACGGTGATATGGGATCCAGGGAAATATCTTAAAATACATTTTAGCAGATCCCCTCTGTGCTGTGTGTGGCCATTCATTTCCTGCTTAAATGTCTCAAAACTCCTCTTCAGATCCAACCACCCGAGTGGCAAATAGGGTGTACAGATGGAAAGATGAGTATCCTATACCAAAAAAAGGAGTTATAAAAGGATGAGAAACAAGGAAAAGGAAAAAAGAAAGCGTAAGAGAGGTACAGGAGGAAGACCAGTAAGAAGATGAAGGCTTATGAGCTGGAAGGGGAAGAGAAATGGGAAGAGCCGAAATTCTGGACAGGGGAGATAGAGGAGTCAGCTGATTAGGCAAAGAGAAGAGATAGGAGGAAGTGCAGCAATAGCAGAAAAATGGAGCATTTAGTAAAAGTAGAAATCAGGGACACAAATAAGGAAAGGATAGTATATAAAAGAATATTGGCAGCATTTTCCTCCCATTACCAATGAGTAGGTGAGAGAGAGAGGTGATGGACAAATGACAAAAGCACAACCAACTTGTATTTTCTTGCTTGTCTTCTTCTTAGAACTCTGGGGGGTTTTTTGTGTGATTTTAGTCCACCATGTTCACTTTGAGTCAACTGCACTTGCTTTAATACCACTATATCACTGCTTTGAATTACTTGTGACTGCTTTGAATAACTTGTATCATATTATTTTAGGAACATAGCTTGAACTAACAGGCTTTAAAATTATTCTGAGCAACTTTGAATCATCTCTTCCTTGTGCTTCTAGGAAAGTGCAGGTTTCAGTACATCCCCTGCCTTATTTTAATGCCATAACTAGCAAACACTTTGACTTCGTAGCTCAAGTGTGTAAGGGGTCTGCAGCCTTCAGTGTGCTAAATATGGTGGTGGTGCATAATCTCAAGCATCTGCTGTCCCTAGGGTGGTGAGATGGCTCCGGAGGAGGTACAGAGCTCCCAGAATTTAGATGCTGACCAAGAGGCACGAGTGTGTGCAGGCATGCAAAACCCTTGGCTATGCTGTGGCCCACTCTGTCATTCGCTGGCTAACAAACATTAGCTGGGACGGCAGGATGAAAGAGCAAGTCTTTTAAAGTGATAAAGCCCGGGTACATTTTTGCTCTCTGGACCAGAGTGAACAGGGGAGTGTGCCCTGCCCTTTTCTTTGGGCAATTTCCTTACAGCAGGGGTCACACATTGTTAACACTTTACAGGGTAATAGGTAGGTTGTTAACTAATGGGTATTTTTAGCCTCTAGAATACATTCTATTTCAAAAGGTGTTTTTTAAAGGAAAAAATGGGGGGTTTTGCTGAATTCAAGGAGGTGGGAGTTAGGCAGCACTTAATGTGTTGAATGCAGTGAGAAAAAATTTGAGCATAAGGTACAGAGACATGTAGGTTGGGTTTGGATGAACACATTTGTGTGCGGAAAATTATATACTGTCTCAAGGAAAATTACTCTTTCCTTCTGAAAGAAATTGTTGTTTTCTTCCATGTAGTGAGAGAAGTTAAGATCTCCCATTGTTGCACGTATAGTTTTTTCCCCCATGTATAGTTTTTTCCCCCATACATATAAACAAAGTACTATTAAACTAATTTTTTGCAAAAATTATGGAAGAGAATTCCTTCAAGGAAGTTTCTTTTTTCCTTCAAACTTTTTATTTCATGTGCTAATTATTTTATACTGCATTGTGAACCCCTGGCTTGTTCTTCATTGTTCTTTCAGAAATGAAAGATACACTACAAATGTATCCTCCTCCTCACTGAAAATAATTCCCAAATAAAAAAAAATGCTCAGAAAGGCTCTGAGAATATCTGATCTAAAGTTGCCAGTACTGAAATAGTATTTCAAGAATATAGTAAAAAAAATCAGAACAGAATCAAGTTAAATGAAATCTTGTTTCTCTCAGGCCAGAATTAAACTAAGTACAGAATGGGTGTAATGTAAAGAGTAATAACATATAGTCACAGTCCAACTAAACAAAATAGCAGGTAAAAAAGATGTATCCTGGAAAAAAACGTAGCTCAAAGGAAAGTCCTGCCATTTTGTCCTTGTCTCTCTGTCTTTATTTTTGACTCTCTACAGCTGATCTTCAATGCATTTGCTGAGCAGGGACAGCTTTTAAAAGGGAAAACTGCTCACAAGAACCAGGATTTTCAAGAGATGGTCCTCAGTCTGCCTCCAGTGATCCTTAGACAACGTGTTTGATTTTGAGTTTGGCTCTTTTATCTAGTCTGGAGCGGGACCTCATTTGGGGCAGCCGTGGTGGGTTTGCGCCATGGAGCAGTGGAACTGTGTCAAAGATGTAGGGACATCAGCAGGGAGTAAAACTCTGTTTTTAGAAACATTGTACAGGAAAAAGAGGCGATCCTTCAAACATTTGAGATGAATGAGTGCAGAGCGAGCCCCAAGCTGGCTAGTGCTGTTTGCAGGATCCTGGGCGTTGCCATAGAGACCAAGAAAGGGAGAACAGTGGAGTTCTGAAGAGAATATCAGCTGGGGCTTCAGTGACACTAACTTACCATGTGATGTCTGCCAAAGAGCCCCACTGGGGAGATGGGGAGTAATGTGATGTGATGAGAGCAGGAGAGCATCGAGGTCACCTGGAGTCTGGTAAGAACTACTGAAGTCATGTCTTGGACAAGTGGGCAGGCAGTGGAAATAAACTCACCTTCTGTTCACATATGCAGTTTATTTCCAAGTTATCTACTGGCACATTTCCTGACAGGGTAATTGCTTCTCTTCCTCTCCTGTTCCTGAAAATATTTGTTTTAATTCTAACAGTGCCCGCTGTGGAGATAATTGCCAGGTCCTCTTTGTCTTGAGAGCATCACCCTCACATCCAAGAGGCCTCACAGGCTCTCCTTCCCTGACTGCTTAGCTCTCTTGGCAAATCAAAAAAAAAAAAGTGGACTGGCCTTTTCCTTGTGCTTTGGCAACAGTTTTGTGGTCTCTGTAGTATTTTCTCTTGACTCTTAGAAAATGCAGAGTTGACATCTGTGGTTGGTTTGTGTTAGTGGAACAGATTCAGAAACGTGGGTTATCTGCACAAGTGTCTTTGCTAGGGCCGTGAATCTGAGCTGTTGGATCTTCAAAGACAGATGCTGAGTGATACTTGTAGGCAGCTCGCTGGACCTAGCACTTATCCCTCGAGACTGGGGACCCACCCACTCCCTCTACAGATCTGCAAATATCTCACAAAGCATCAGGCCAACTGTTGTGTTTGGAGCCAGGTGACTTCTCTCTTCAAGCAGATAGTTTGAGCTGTATTGAGTCTATACTTCACTGTAAGTCACTATCCAGGATTTGCACTGAAAACCTCATTTTTGCTTAAGTAAGAATTATTAACTTTAACTAAATACATGAAGCCTGTCGAGTGGGTACAGTGCTAAAGATGTCGAGTGAATGAATCATGTGCAGGAAGGAGAGTCAGGACAGAGTTTGTTGCTATAGCATGGAATCAGAATCTGGACAAGGCTCAAGATCAAGATATATGACTGGTCAGATACAAAGTAAATAGCATTTTTAAAATTAATGCCCTTGACATTGGCTCTGTTAATACTTCCCTTTTGCAACATTTATTTTTTCATTAATGCAGCTAATGTGAGTGAGAGATGGATGTGAAGAAGTGACAAGCACCATGTATGTTTAAACAGGGAAAGGTCTGCTGCAGTCTGTGCTCATGCTGACAGTGCTTGGTCTTGAGTAATGGTACTGAAAATTGTAGACTAAGGAGAACAGCATTTAAGGGATATGCTCCTTGCATCAGTCAAGAGCCCCCCCATGTTCTTCTATTCTGTACCATAAGAGCTTAATGAATTCACGTGATCCGCATGCTCATCTATTCCCTCCTTCCCTCCATGCTCCCTTTCTTCACTGGAGTGAGTGTTTACCTGCACATTTCTTGCAAAATACCAGCTTTGTCCTCTTTCCTATGCCAGCAGCAGTTGCTTTTACATTCATGAAGCTTTCTCTTACCTGCTTTTGCCCTCACAGCTCTTCTTTCCTCTCTTCCATCCTTCCCATAGCTTGGTCTTTCTTCCTCTCCCTGAGGCTGTTTGTTCTGGGTGTCAGCCTTCCTAAACTGTCTTGTTAGCAAGTCCTGCAAGGATATGGGGAAAATGGGGGGAAGTGTTAACTCTGGCAAACAGTTAGCCACTGGCTTTTTGGTCTGTAGGCATTCTCCGCAGACCTGGATGTCTGAAACAGCTGCTACTGCTAAGTACTGAAAGAGGTCACAAACCCTGTGTGTAAATGTACCTTCTCCGTTTCATTTTCTTGTTTTCACCAAAATGAATATAACATTGCCCGTTGCCTAGAACATTCCCTGAAATGTTGGAATTCATCAAATAATCCAGCATCCTGAAATTATTGTGTAATAGACAAACACATGGAGAAATACCACTCAGCCCTAACAATCGTAACGTCCAGGGATGTTATGTACAGTTACACCTACTGTTCTAATAGGTCATTAGTCCCTAAGCACAGTTGTTTTTCAAGGATACATCTGACAGTTTCCTTATGAAGGTGTTCTAAAGACCTATCTAATAAGTCCTGGGCAAGAAATTGGGCTGCCCATTATTCTGTGGGTCTCTGTCCCATTGTTCTCATTCCTCACCACTCTTTGTCAGCTTTGCTGGGCTCGTGGGCTTTGAGTGACAGTGAAGTTTTCCCCACGGCACGGATGCGTGTCCCGCTGTGCAGCTACGCCTTTCGATTCCCACCGTCTGATTCGTGGGGGTGGGGTTGAGTTACAAAAATGGATTCAGCTATTTTCTTTCCCTTTCCTTTTTTCCCTCTGGCTGGGTTTTCCTATGCCTCCATCATATTAAGTCTGATAACTAAGGAGCTGCATAGACACACCAACTTGCTGACCTGACAGAAAGCATGCACCCCAAAACAGAAGCATTTGCTAGAGCAGGAAAGTGGTCTGAGCAAACTATAGCATGAGCACCAGATTACGCAAAAAAGTTAAGTTGGTGTACCTTTGGCTTCGGTTGCTGGGATTTGCTTATGTTTATTTTGAATTTGCAGTGTGGTTTTGGATTAATGAATTTTGTTTTGCTTTGGCTGGATTTTTGAATAAAGGGATATATTTGCTTTTTGTTAGGCAGGAAACTAATCAAACAAAAAGGAAAGTTTCTTGAACAGAAAGAAATATGAGAGGTTCTGGAATTTGTTTATTTTGAGTTTCAGTGTAAAGTATGTCAAAAAGACTTTTAGTTGGGAAGTTCCTGTCAAGCATAAAAAACCACTTTTCAATAGTAGTATTTAACTTGTGAATTAAGTATTTTTCATTCATACAAAAATATGTTGTATATATTTCAGCTTGGAGTTCAGTCTTGATCCCGTTTACTTGCTGTGATAAAGCCTGCAGTCCATTGACATAGAGAGCAGTTGTTCACCATAGCATCATTTCTCAAAGATAAATTATGCAGCAGTAAAGACAAGTTCATAAACTTTATTGTATTGCTTTAGAAGCAGTGCTTCAGGTACTACTGGGAAGGCAAAGTCAACACCAAGGCCTTCCCCAAGGTTTATTAGAACCTGCCAGTGTAATTTTTTTTTCCTTTTTAGGACATTTTTCTAAGCTCAGTAGCAGGAGAGGGGAAGAAGAGAATGGTCTTTTTTTCTTCATCTTTGGTTAATCTTTCTGACTTCCTGCTTCCACTAGCATGTAGGATAATCATACTAGAAGAAAAAAATGATACTCTCTTTACTTGATTGACTCGAACACATGTTGCTTTTTATGTGCTCGCCATTTTTCTTCAGTAGCATTCATCTTTGTCATAGCTTAAAAATTATCTAGAAATAGTACAGTTACAGTTCTTAAAATTGTGTGCAGCTCTGAGCAATATGTACCATCCAGATTTTCCATATGTTGAGACAATGTTCTAGTTTTATATGTAGAGTAAAAAATGATAAGGGTTAAACAGTTAATAGAGTGAAACCGAGTCTTAGTTGAACACTGAAAAAAAATCAGGATCAAAGTACTTTACATTTGTATGGTACCCCTGAAATATTGGGTCTTTATGGCCTTTGCAAGCTTTACAAGTGTCAGCACCAGAGGATTTATGTCTGTTTGCCTTTAATTAATTCATTATGTCTTAAGAATTTCAGGAGATCTTTAAGCAGCTGTCATTTTCACTGTTTATCTCTCCGTTTTGTTTTAAGAAGAATGAAGGAATGTTGAACTGTTGCTGTTCTAGCTAATGTTGCCATCTCTTGAGAGACATAGTTCAAACTGCAGGTTACAGGACTGAAAGACTTAAAAATAAGAGGAGGAGTTTATATCTTCACTGCCTGGGCAGGTATGTCTTCTACAGCAGGAGTGCTGTTTTCCAAGGTACAGATTTTTTTTTTTTCTGGGTGAGTTGAGATCCAGGGAACTGCCTAGCTACATCATGGTCAGTGCAGCTTTGTCATTGTGAAGTTGTTATGGAGAGGGAGCAAACAAAAGCTACTTCTCCTGCAGTAAAAGTGTCATTTTAACAGTAAAGCATAGCCAGGCAGAGAGCTGATACCTAGTCTTTGAATCATATCTTAAGTCCCACTGCCTTTGGCTAAATCCTAATAGGTGAGCATCAGGAATTCAGGTGCAAGCATGCTAGCACGGTCATGGCAAAAAGGACAAAATGTTCCCCGTACATGGGAGGAGCCCTGAGGATCTTGAACCTTATCAGTCCCTTTTCGGAGTCCTATTTTCTAGAGCATGTGCTAATCAAGGATGTGAGCTGTCTGGAAATGCCATTAGAAACCAACTGGTCCACAGTGCAGTTGTTCAACTGAGGATGTATCTATTCTCTCTCTGAAAACATCTGTTGGTTGGCTTAGAGCACTTGAGCAGTGAGCTGATGGTAGCTGGGTGCTTCAGTGAAAATACAGCACTGACTCACTGATGAGTGCTGGAAAGTATATTACCTGAGATGAGACTGAGGGAAGCAAGCCATCTTCTGTGTGTGCCCTCACTTTGGCATCAAGCAGCTTTCTGACTTTCAGGAACTCAGGTTTATAATCTACATGAGCCCCTCTCTACTGATGCTGCCCATTTTGGTTGTCATTGAATAGAAGAATGCAGGTGAAAACACATTGCCACATTCTCCAGGGCCTAAGTATCTGCTTACAACTGTTGTATCTAGGCAAAGTTGGTATTTATAAGGGCTCTGGAGTGGTGAAGAAATGAGGCATGCTACGAGGGAGAAGATGTTTTAGGCCTTAAAGAGGGATTGATTTGTGGTTATTATTGCTGCCTTTGATCTGCCAACAGGGATCTGAAACTAATCCACCAGAGCAGCACAAGTCTGATATATAAAGCCAGATGGAGATGCCAGAATAGGTTATGCCTGCTGTCTTTGACGCTGCCTTATCATGAAGTGATAAAACAGGTAGTACAAAGCAAAGCAAGCAAGGGTTAGGAGCGTGTGTGCTGCAGGAATGCTGCCAGCTGTGTGAAGTGACTGCCAGTTGTTAAAGCCGCTGCAGGGTCAATTAGCCATTTGCAGCATTACCCCAGCCTGGGGAGAGGCTGAGGGGCCCTACCATGCAGAGCCGTTGTTGGCGTACAGCACTGAACACTTCTGGATGCTTCCATGCTAAATTGAGGGAGTAGAAAATGCAGAGTCCCTGTATTTCAGAAGTAATCCCACAAGCATGTATGGCCACAGAAGTGGAAAACGTTGTTTGTATAAGGACTTTTGCTCGCCATGCATTCATACCCCAGCTACAAACTGTATCAAAATGAATCTCATTCTAAAACGTGCTGTAAGCAGTGAATATGGTGCAGCTGCTGAGATGTTGGTGTTCTGGTTTCATTTTGTTTAGAAATTAGAGCACTTAGAGGCTTAGTACAGCTATTAGTTCTCTATAGATCTCATCATTGTCTGAGTCAGCAAGCTTGTTGCATAAGAAGAGCTTTATATAGATGTTGGATCAATTGGCAGTAAGGTGTCAATAAATGTCTCCTAGACACTGCAATTGACAGGCTAATGAAGTGCTTTCTCAGTGACAGCTGTTGGCAAATCTTTTGCCACTTCACTTTTCTCACTGCTGCTTTTCTCATAAACCCACTCTATACCACAGGCTTCGGGAGTACTGGGATGATTTAGAATCGTAGAATCACGAAGGTTGGAAAAGACATTTAAGATCATGGAGTCCAACCATTAGCACAGCACTGCCAAGTCTACCACTAAACCATGCCTCTAAGCACCACACTTGCACATATTTTGAACACTTCCAGGGATGGTGATGCCACCATTTCCCTGGGCAGCTTGCTCCAATGCTGGTCCACTGTTTCAGTGAATAAATTTTTCCTAATACACGATCTCATATCTATCTTTCTCAAGTAAGGAGTTGCCTGTTTTCTACCTTGTGTGCATATTGTGGGATTTGGCAAACATGTTAGTAGCCTGTGTTTTGAGGAACCAGAAAGAAAGCACCAAGGACCTTGTTTGCCCTCCCTACAGTGTGTTTTCCATGTTTCTAAGAAGATGCAGAGTAGGTGGTCTGCAGTTTGTCCTCAAGGACTGCAGCCTTGGGTTTGGCTCCCTGTTGTTGCCTTCTTTCTGCCTTCATTGTTGCTGTGGCACTTAAACTGATTCAGCGCGAATGGTTTCAGGTCCATGTCATTTTTCCTCTTGTCCAGACACAGGTGGAATCATGGGTTCATCACTCTTGAAGGCCCCATGGGTGCCTTTGCAAATATCTGATGAGTAAACTAGTTCTTGTCCTTTTCAGTAAAAGTTCTGTATTTGTTCCTCTAACTCATGAGCATTTGTAAGCACCAACAGTTTAGGATAAGTGCTGCCTACCTACAGCAAAAGGATGTTCAGCAAAACCAGATCAGTATGCATAATCCCACCTTCCTTGCAAGAGAAACTATTTTGGTCAGTGCATGCGTTAAGAAGTCACAGAGTGACTCATTGGCCCTTGATGAGAAAGCATAATTTTCACTCCACTGTTCATACCCAGCCTAGATGTTGTCCATATGTTGTTGTATAGTTTGGAGGTTGTGTACTGCACTGCAATTGCACCTTGCCTTTTTGCTTGCTTGGGTAATTGACATTAAAGGCCAAACATTGAATCCACTGAAATCAGGAGCAAAACTTATATGGATTTTGGTGAAATCAAAATCAGGCTGACACTATATTGCCATTTTATCTTGAGAGACATCAGGGTAGAAGAAAGCCTTTCAAAAGGCTCTATGTTCTTCACACTGTGGGCCTTGAAAGACACTGAAAGCAACTTGGGAAGTCGTGCGGATTGGATGACATCAGAACTTTCTGATTGTCAGTGTTACTGCTGTTTTCCAGCAGGATGGTCAGCTTCTTGCTTGCAAGAGGGAAGGAAGCCAGTGTAGAAATCTGCAATGCATTAGATATTCTCCAAGGAATAAGGATTCACATAATAAGTGAGACTTCTTATCTCACCCACCTCATCTAGCACTATGGAACACAAATCTAGGAAAAACACTGCTGTCGAGAAAACATATCGCAGTTTGCTTCTGGTAGATGAAGGGAAGCCCAACCCTTTGCTCAAGGTGTTAATGGCATGAAAAAATATTATGTGACTTTCCTGTTGTTTTAGAACACCTCCAACTGTAGGCAAGTTTGTTTTACAGAACGGAGCTTTAAGAAAGAGGACAAACTAAAAAAGAAATGGTAAACATTGAAACAAATGTCAGTGTCTTGTGTTACCTCAGGAGCTGGTTCAGTTTGCTGATTGCTGAATTTCAGTGTGGTCTGAGTAATGAAAAGCTGACTAGTGAGCCTAATTTGGGGTAATTCCCTGAGTACTGTTGAAGCATAACAAAGCCAGGAAAACTCTAATGAAAAATAATGGAAAGGTAGCTAGGGGCTTAACTTATGATCTCTGCTCATTACAGTTAGAAGCATTTTCATTGCAGTGTTGCCATAAAGATTATCGGCTGCCACATAACATAGGTCCCTCCTGAAAAGATTCTGGAACAGCTTTGTTGGCACAGTAAAAGCCATGGAAAAACACGAAAGATTTGCTTAAAACCCAGTAATTCTTTGCCAAATATTGAGGATGTGATGCTTTGTTCAAAACTGGCTGTAAAATCTTGATGTTTCAGTATCAGGCCCCCAGATCCAATCTTACCAGTCTGCAGCCCCTCAGCCTTTTTGGAAGCTGATCCTAAGGACCGTTGGTTGCTCCAGTATCCAGGATTCACTCCATCCTTGTGACAAGCTAGTCTAACTTGAACTTTGCTGATGGGTCATGCATGCATGCTGTCAGAACAGAGGGCACATTTGCACAGGAAACGAGTTTAGGCAGGACAAAGTGAAGGTGATTTGGCACAGAGCTCAGCCAAACAAGTGTGCTGTCCTCCCCCTGTGTGCTCCAATAGCTTACACGCTATTGACCTCCTTTATTTTCCCCCGATCCTCTCTTTTCTCTGCAGTTGTTCTCTGCCATCCTCCTTGATCCCTCACTTCCACTCTCTTGGTCTGTCCCTAAAAGAACTCGTAAATCCTGTATAATCCTTAAACATTCTTGTTCAATCCCAAGTCTCCCTCTAAGCATTCCCAGTAAATCCTATGTCCCCTTACACAGCGGTGCCCAGAGCTCACACGGCCTTCTTGTTTTGGGTCATGCAGTTGGGTTGTGTGACAGGACCAGGATTTAATCCGTTGCCTTCAAGGGTCTCAAAAATGGCAATTCAGGGTGATTAGTTTGGTTGAACTCCCCACCGTGTCAGTGTGTCTCTTGTCACTGTTCAGTCTTGGTATCTGTTTTAAGGAACCATTGGAGACCTGGCCCTGAAGCCACTTGGGATGGCAGAAGCAGACACCCTGGGAGAGAGAGGTGAGGCAGCCCAGCAGAGCAGGGCAACCGTATAAACCCTGCCCGGGGGGAATTGCAGTCCCCTGACTGTTCTTCATGCTACTGCCAATGAAATCAGGCATCCTCGGTGTGCACCAGAGCAGGCTTAGATTAATTCAGACACTTCAATTTTTCTTAAAAAAAAAAAAAAAAAAAAAAAGGAGGAAAGAAGAGTCTCTCTGTATCAGTATTTCCCCAGAGTCCCTTCTATACATTTTATTGGTACACTTTGTCTAGTTACTGGAAAAGAAATACATACCTGCCAGACACAGAATAACTTGAAGAAAGTTCCTTGGCTTGCACTTAGCTATTTTTACCCTCTGTTTTCCTTTTTTTAAAAGTTAATTAGGTGCACAGCAAAATGCATGTAGTAAATCAATAATAAAGATTATGTAAGGGGATTTATCTCAGCAGCAAGCCCCTTAGTGTAGCATTCAGAAAGGAAAATGAGCAGTGTTCTACAGAAGCCCAAAGGACTCCATGTGGACAACAGCATTAAAATAACATAAGAACGAAGAAGACTCTGTTCAGCTGGCTCCAGGAGGGTGTCTGTGCTGCAAGCCAGGATGTTTTCTGCACCGTGTTTGCTGCCTGTCCGGGGTTAGTTTGAAGTCTGGTAGGTGGCCTTGAACGTGGTCCGAAGAACATGGCTGGGAGAAAGGGAGCAACTGTTGATTTATGTACTACATGCTCATGAATTACAAATACATAAATTTAAGGGCTGTGATGATAAGAGGACTTCAGTGAACACAACACACTTCTTTCTCACTTGAGTAGTCTTCTTCCTTCTTGGTGGCGCATTTTTCTCTGCAGCTACCTGTGCTGGCTTCTGCCAAAGAAGCTGAGCTTGCTCATGCAGATTCTGTGGCTCCTAATTGCTTTTGGTGAATTAGGTGGAGGATGTCATTTTGATGTCATTTGACTGGTGAAAACAAGGGCAGAAATACTCCTCTACAATCTGTGGGAATTCTCACTCTTAAGGACTTCAGGTTCTGACCTGTGCAGTTCTTCTGTGCCGGGACTGGATTCAGGGATTGGTTTGCATGTGTAAACTGAACAAGTCATCAGTGTATTTGAAATGGAGCATGAGAAGGGAGATCAGCCCTCATGGATGTTCCTGCAGATGTGAGTCCCAGGTGAGAAATTCTTGATAATTGAGACTATCCACGTGCAGAAAGAAATTGTTCTCTCTCTTGTCCTCTCAGGCTGCTGTTTCATTTTACTGGGCTAGCTGGAGGTTTTTTTATCATCATAATAGATTGTCTAGATGAGATCTTAATTCCTATTTGTCTCTGTTTTGAAAGAAATAAACAGAATCCTGCCCTCTTTCCGTCTTTGTGGCAGTTCCACAGAGGGCCCCCTTGTGTGTCTCTTTGGCTTTGTAGCATGGCTGAGATTTTCAGTGTTGGGCTCCCTGGGTGTTAGATAGGCCTGGCTTTCAGAATCCAGATACTCATGTTCCATGTGCTTTCAAAACCCTCTCTGTCAAAAGCCCCAGATCTTGTAAGGTTTTTCAGGTTGTATATGCAAAGTCATTAGCCAGCTTTGCTAATCTTGGCCTGTATATTTTCCTATTAAAAAAATCTTTTTTCTTTTGCTAGGCTTCTATGAGCTTCCAGCTGTGCTTCCCTAACAAGCCTCACATTTAAAGTACTTGCTTCAAAAGGCTGCTAGCCTCAGAGAATATAAGGAGAAGGCTTTCTTTTATTACTGCGTATTAATTAAAAAAATACCTAACACCTACTTGGAATTCCTTTATGGGAAAAAAAATTAGTTCTCCTTAACATGCAAGATGGTGAGTTCAAAGAAGTAGGGATTAAATTAACCATTTTAAGAGCAGATGGATCTGGCAGAATTAAAATTATCCAGCAATTGGCAGCCCTATGGGAGATCAAGTGTTTGTAAATTATAGTTGCATCAGCTCAGATCTCCTCCCACAGGCACATCTCCTCTAAGGTGTCTCCTTAGACATCCAACTGGGCTGTATTCTCTTTAAAACTACTGGTTTGGGGCTGGACTGATGACAGGGAGCTCCTGAGCTGAGGCCAGAGGTCCCTCTGGTCAGGGTCTGTCTCTGACAGTAACCTGTAGGGATAGAGGGTGAGATTCATGGCAGAGTCTTTCTTTTCTTCAGGTATATAGAGCAGCAAATGTAAAGGGGATAGTAGAGGGATCCAGCAGAAGGGAGCCCTGTGGGAAACTGAATGATGAAGTGGCCGATAGGAGATCCATGGAATGGGTAGGCTTCTTTTGGAGGGTGTGCAGTCACTGAGACAGTGAGCTCCAGAATAGTTTTGGCAGAATACTTTTTTTCGCTTATTGAGATTTGGAGTGTTTTTAGGCAGAAATTCACAGTAAGTCAACTTTGGACTGTGTGACTCAGCAGAGTCTATAACGTAAGGTGGCTAACAGCTTGTGAGAGCATGCAAAGTGGGAACAGGGAGGGAGTGGTTGCCTTGGTTGGACTTCAGCTAGCATTCTAAAATAGCTTAACATGAATGTCTGCGTGTCAGCTAGTTACCCACTGTCCACTGTAGTTGGTGAAAATCTTTAACAGAGTAGTGCAACTAAGCGTTTAACAGCGGACGCTTGTACTTGATCACCCAAAAAGCTCTTTACTCCAATGGCTCCATTAGCGAGATCTCCACTGACTGGGAGACATGGGCTTAAATACCTAGCTCTCTACCTCTACTGAATCCTTCCTTCTTGTCTAATTTGGACTCTGAAAAATGAAACTAGTTATAAAAAAGAGCTAAGCCAAGATGGGAAGCGGTGATCAGTTCCTCTACTGAGTGCCTGTGGGTACCCAGAAAGCACTTGAGGGGACTGGGCATTTTTGGTGATGCAGAAAGGCTCTTTGAAAGCTGAAATGCAGGATGTAGTGAGGACTGGGGAGAGCAATGACAGGCAAAGCCTGCAGGAACTCTGGGTTGTGAAGATTATTGGCACAAGTGGACGGAGTGGAAAAATAACACAGTTTATTACACTTTGAAGTGTTTGAGGGCTGGGTTCTGTAGTGTGTGGAGATTGGGGCAATCTGAAGCATTAGGTGTACCAGAGTCAGTGGGCTATAGATGAAGGCAAACTGTTACAGACCTAAAAGTAGTGGAGCTGTTTCACAGCACATTAAGAGCTGCAGATTTAGTAGCCCAGAGGCCCTTGCAGTGTAGCACATGCCAGCATCTGCCCCCTTCGTCCAGCCAGTGCTGCCTCCATTGCAGAGCACGCAGAGAGAGCTGGTACAGAGACTGATGACAGGCCAAAGATGTGGTTTTTTGAAGAAACTTGGGAGAGCTTGTTCAAATGATGAATATTGCTGACACTGCTGCCATCTGCTCTCAGAGCACTTGCAAACAAGGGGCAAAAAAATTAGCTGAATAAAATGAGTCACTCTTGTCTGTTCTTCCTTATTAAGAATCCTAAAACTGCAGCTTGCCATCCAAGTGTAAGGAAAACAGATACTGGTTTCATTTAGCCATGCAGTGGTCCTCTTCATTGAAATCATCTGACTTATGTCATACAGAATAAAAACATTATTGGTAAGCTACCAAAATAATATGACACTTGCAAACTAATTTTAGAACCTCCACTGTTTTCTCTCAGTAGTACATTACTGACAAATTAAACCCCAGTATCTGTCCCTTTCCTGGGAGAATATGTGGTTTGGGAAGATGACACGTTAGAAGCTCTGACAGGAAAAAAGGCCAGTCCCAGTCACTCAGAGCAGCAGTTAACTGTGCAAAAACCACTAGGGTGAAAGCACCTGTCTGTAAGTGCATGTGAATTGTAACTCATGCAGGATAGTCAGCATGTACCAGTCATGCAAGCATTTCTTTCAGCCTTTGGGTTCTAGTGATACTACCACTGATTTAGCCTTTGCTGTCTCCTGCTTCAGCAGCTGAGGCTTGGGACCATCCTGTTGAGGTCACTGTAAATACCCACATTTGAAGCTTCATCTGAGCACTAAATATCTGCCTGATCCTGAGCTCCAGCTTTTGACAAAGCAGGCTGGAATGTTTCACCTTTGTTTCCCAGATTACAGTACATAGCTGGAGGTAGCATCTCTCCAGGATTGTATTTAGCTGTGCAGTCCTTTTCATACTGCATACTCAACCCTGTAGTTCTGCTACAGACATAAAATGAGAGCAGTGTATTTCTTATGGCTCGATTTTGAAATCCTCTTTCAAAATTTTTGAACTGAAGGAAATCAGTGTGTGCATCAAACACTTTGCAGTAGTTCCCTAGTTTACACAGGTTTACTTTTCTTCTCTGGGAGAATGTAGCCCTTGGCTAGTGAGCATTTTGTTGTACAAGAGAGAAAACTTGAAGATAGTTGTGCTGAAGGTGGTTTTTGAAACTGACTTTTTTGAACTTTGTGAATTTTAGCTGTGGTTCAGTATTTAAATTCAGAGATTTTGGTAGCAGGACTGTATGCTTTCAAGTTACAAGGCTCTGTGCCAGATCTTATGCTGTAAATTGCAATATTTTGCAATTTTTAGTTTCATTTAGAAGGATCACCTACTTTTCTAAATACTTAAGTAATGTGGCAGGCTGTGGTTATTGATTCTCTTGGAATTTATTATAAGAAAGCTGTATTCACTCTTTCCTCTTGGGAATGCCCCTCCTGAACTGCATGCTTGCTAGTGACAGCTTAGGCCCCTGATACATAACCGGAGACCTTGCCTAATATCCTCGCAACTGCTTAGGGAATTTTTATTAAGTAAAAACATCATTAAAGTAGACAGAATGATGAAGTTTAATGAGCATCTTTCTCACTTGATATTGTTAGCTTTGCTGCTGCAGCAGCCATAGTGCTCTCATTTGTTACTTCCAGTGGGGCAGGTGGAGAATGCAGGGAGACTTTGATTATGTTTTTATCTGCATACAAAGAAACATTTATGTTCATGAGATATATTTGCTTTGAAAAATATATACAAGGAAGCAATTGGAAGTCTCTGTCTGAGAGCTTTCAGTCTTGCACGTAATCTCCCCTTTCACTTTAACATAATGAGAAGGCTGCATGCAGTACTGTAACTGCTAAGTCTACAAAGGTTTTGCAGTGTGTGAGCTGTGGTTATAATAGCTAGCTTCTGACTGTTGCTGCAAACCGCAAACATCTCAAATATTTGTTTGCACTCCAGATTTTATTCCGCAGCTGAGGTTTTGGCCTGTGAGCTCTGTGTAGTGTCCTTCTCAGAGCAGTACCAGCTCCATAGACAGGTGACGTTGCAAAATATCAAGCGGGAAGGTGCTGCCATGTGTTATCAGCACTTATCTCACAAATCTGCCTTGAAACTATAGCCACATATTGAGGAATCTGCCTCAATATTCCTTGGTTTCTTTATGGAGACAATCTGCTGTGGCTAAGGGTCTAGTCATGCAAAGAGCGCTGTCAAGATGCCGTCTCCCAGCACATTCCGATCCGTCAGCTGAGCAGCACAGCTGTCTGTGTGCGTGTCGTAAGCTGACCTCCGCTGCTGAGGGCGAGGTGCAAGGTTCTCTGCCTAACACAGCTGACTTGGCATTGATGCAGAGCAGGAGCATGTACACAGTTGGTACAGCTTGGCTATGGCTACTTCTGTGGCTGCATCCTTCCAGTAGGTATTGAAATCATTAAAGGCTGGGTATGCAAACTTCATGTCTATTACAACCAAAGGGCTACGGGTTCTTGTGGAATTCAGGTAGTTACTTCCCTGTGCAGATAAGCTCCATTAGTGTTCTTGTTTTGCTTTTTTTTCCTGAGTTTTTTTGCCCCCTTGGGAGCTATGAAAGAGGTGTCTGTTATTGTACCAGAAGTTCATTGAAAATTCTGGATTCTCTTTTCCCTAGTGTAACAGAAGGCAATTTCTGTCCCAGAGGCATTATCACAGTCATTATTGTATTTAAATGTTGTTGTGACACCATATGTCTCCTCATATTTGATGTATGCAAACACAAGAGAGAGACCCTGTGTGTGAAGGCTTGTATAATATAAATACATCTGATCCTTGCTCTTTGCGTAGCAGACTCCTGTGATAGACTGTAAAGCACTCATCTTCAGTTGAAATAGCTGAAACTTCCTTGACATTTTGCCAGGAAAACCTAAGTAGATGTATTTGATCTTCTTATTTCAAACCCAGTAATTATTTTCCTGGATGAAACTTTGGTGCACATGATGATAGAAGTGGTTGGACATAAGAATAAACAGAAGGAATGTGAAATTTGCTGTAGATGCCTTCAACTCATGTACATCTATTACTACTAATGGAGTATTTACATGGGGCAAAGGGAATCGCTGGAGCACCAATAGGAGCAAATATCAAAGAAATACCAAAAATCCTTACAGGTAAATTGGGATTCTTGCTGCTTAACACATACAGTGGCCACTGGACCACATTTCACAGTCAACAAGCATTGCCCAAGTAGACTTCAGCAGAACTCTGAAGTTCATTCAAAATTGTCAGTATTCCCACCACACCCTTTTGCTTCAGGAAAAGTTCATTACCAGAGCTCTGCCAGTCCACAAACTTGAACATTTGCACTGAGAAAGGAAGAAATGAGAGGCATAATGAATGCCAAAGGGGTCACCTGAGAGGGAAACTCATGTGAAGTTTCCAAACCAAAAAAAGGAGAGCCTAAAGCAACCTGAGCAAAAAGAGGGTATGTAATAGCTGAGAACCGCTAAAGCTGTTTTAGTCCTCTCTGGGTTGGCACTAACAGGGCAAAGGAGCTGTGAGGCAGCAGGATGTGGAAGACAGGACAGTGACAGGGGACTTCTGTTCCCATCTGTGAAGGGTTTTTGTGCTCAGATACGGTGGATCAGTGGATTCTCTGTTAATTCAATGCTTAAAATCCCAAATGGGGACTTTCTTATTCTATGAAAAAGAGCCAAAAAACAGCATGAATGTTAATTTAGTATTTAGCTAACTATTGGTGTTCACAGATTTGAGTATACGTTTCCACTTCTCTGTTGCTAACTTCTTGGAGTTACAAAATTATTGCTGACAGTGGCTCAAATGCTGCGCTGCATATCGTTGAGAACAAGATACTGCTTGTTCCCTGACGTTTTCTACCCTGGATCAGTTTCTGATGGCACAACCTCCTTGAATGTCAACTCTGTGCTCTTCTACAGTGATAGTATTTTCTAATACCGAACAATCTCCTACCATATACTCCCTTCCGCAACTCACTTAATGCCTTCCAAAACAGGACCGTTATTTAGGATGGATGTTTGATTAGTATGCATACCGTGTACTTGGATAAAATACAGTCTTGTGCTGTTGGGGCTCTATCTCTTATGAAATAGAAGAAAAATACGACTGTTGTAGCTAATACGAAGCATGTAGTTATTACAGAGGGTCAGGGCTCTCTGCATTCATCAGGAAATGGCACCTGATCCCTTGTTGACAGTAGGTGATGACACATATAAAATTTCAGTAAGGTGAAGTAATGTCATAGTTTACAGTTGTATTTTCCTTGAGCAAGGCTGTTTTAGCTACAGTACACCTTGACAGCAGCCTGCTTAGCAGCATGATGTAAATCTTCAGCTGCTAAGAAAGTGAAAGCTAGCACTGCCTCTCCACCGCACCCTACAAGAAGCTCTAATCCCACTCCATGGTCCAGGAACCGCAGGGTTGAAGTATCTTCCACATACAGCAAAATAAAGCTCAGAGCAGGTGGTAGCTTTTAACGTCCTGACACAGAATTAGAATAGTAAAGAATAGAATAAAGTCACAGAATCGTGAAGGTTGGAAAAGACTTCCAAGATCACAAGTAATGGTGATTTGGTAAGACAAACACCATCACTCCAAACGTCCCGTACTTCTTCCCCAAGCTTTATATGATGAACATGACCCCGTGTGGTCTGGAATATCTCTTGTGTCAGTTGGGGTCAACTGTCCCAACTTTGTCTCCTCCCAGTAACTTGTGCAGCCCCGGCCCACTCGCTGGTGGGGTGGGGTGAGGAGCAGAAAAGGCCTTGGCTCTGTGCAAGCGCTGCTTAGCAAAAACAAAAACATCTCTATTATCAAACTGTTTCCCTGCAAATCCAAACCACAGCCCTATACCAGCTACTATAAAGAAGATTACCCCAACCAAAACCCGCAAAGCGCGTCTTCGGAAAGCACATTATGTCAATAAGGGAAGTTAAATTTGAGCTGTGTTTATTTTGGGTAGGGTTTTAATTTAGTTTAATCGGGATTACTCATAAATTATCTATCAATTACTATGTGATATTTAGCAAGATCCTCTCAGCCATGCAGTCTATTTAGCTTCCCAGTGAATGCCAGTGTCTTAATTGTAGGGTACTTTGTCAACATTTAATCAGTGGTACTTACTAATGTGGCATTGATGTGTTGGTAGCTGTCCCAGTGCTATCAATCATGTGTGAGCAGCAAAGGCTGCTGTGACACCATTGCTCTCTGTCACATTATCAAGCCCTTGGGTTTTCTGGTTAGGGATGATGCTCACTCTGCTCTAAGCGGGCACTCTATCTCTCCAGTTCAACCCAATTTTTATCATTGTCTACTTGAATACACATCCACGCAGCCTTCCAAGCCTTAATCCCATAACTGCAGAATAAAGGTTGCTAGTTTCTGAAGGCAACGCTGATTGCTCCTTCACTGCTCCAAAGGCCTGCTCTTCCTGGTGTTACTACCCTGAAAAGTCACGAAGAACCAAATGTTAATGACTGCAGCGAGATCTAATAGAAAATTCAATGTGTTGAGACAAAATAAAGATCTTTTTTTATTTCTAGTAGCTAGATGCATTGTTTAATGTGCTGCAGAGTAAAAGCCTGTATCACGATTTTTTTTGTCTCATTTCCTTACAGTCTTTACGGCAGACACATGCAGGCGAATCCTGAACCTCCAAAGAAGAACAATGACAAGTCAAAGAAGATCAGCCGTAAGCCTCTGGCAGCCAAGAACAAATAAGTGCCTGGCTTCTGCCTCTGTTTTTGTATCTTCTACATTGCTTTTGCATGTGCTTATAATATTCCCTCGCATCTCCTGTTACTTATAAGAAAGCAGAGACTAGAATTAAATGCAATTTTCTATGTATACCGCTTTAGAAGGTACTGCTAGAGGGATACAAATTTACATATTCTCCTAATTATGGTCACATTTATGTAGCCATTTAATACATCACTGTCAAACATATTTTAACTTTTCTATTTATATGTGTATTAATGTCCTCTCTTCACATGTGTCACATGCTGTTAATATCAGGGGGTTTGCACCTATATTATATGATTAAATTTCATATGATATTCCAATTGATTTTAATAAAGTTTTTAATTTGTATTGTTTTGTTTTTTCAGTAGGACTTCTGAAATAGAAAATTCCTTGAGGAACATAATGTGTCCAGTTTCCTGTAAGGGGTTGATTTCTTCAGTAGGAATGTGGTAGCATTTTATTTTATTTTTTTTTTAATGTTGCTACATCCTGCTCTTTTTGCCTTGAAGGTTATTTTGAAATCAAAGAGTAGGGAAGGGGAGACAGGAAAGAAAAAAACACTGTATCTGTAAAGGGATGCCAATTGCCAGCCCCAGTTTGTGGAAGAAACTTTGTCATTGAAAAAACTGGTAATTCTGCCAATTTTTTAAGTGATTTTTTTTTTCTTTAGGCAGAAAACCCAAATAATGTGTTTAATCTCTGCTGAAAGTGCTTGTATTGAAGAGCTATTCCAAATGGCTTTTGAAAATGCCACAGGTTCTATATTTATCTATACAAAGCTGGCACTGCAACCAGGCTCAGAAGCTGCAAATTGTTCAACAGCTCGAATAGCTTCAGGTCTTACCAGTGGGGAGGGAAAACCTAAAATCTACAGACAGTGATTTCCAGACAATTTTAGTCTTAGGAGAACAGAAGCTAATGAGGGAACTCAAGGAGCAAGAACAGATATTCATACCTAGATCGCTCGTATCGGGACCTTCCTGTCCTTGATTTCCAGTTCCATGAATTTCATACCCGAGCAACCCACTGGGAGTCGGCTGCTATCCGGACAGCAAGCTGGGAAGCATGCCCAGACTGCTGAGGCAGGCCTGTGGTGTTCAGTGGGAGAAGAAAAGGTTTTAAATATCGCATGCTAGAAGTGATACCTTCTGCAAAAGCCATTTTGTGTCTGAAGATTCTGTTATCAGCACCATCCTCTCCGGCGCATTTAGGATTACCCCAGCGTTTAAGTAACATGGTTGCCTTAGTCTAGGAATAAATGTATTGACATATATTTTGCAACAGATTTTTTGAATTGGCAAGCGGGACTAGGAAGTTGGCATCAAGCTTTAGACACATTTTAAGTGGTCTTCAGTACTTCAGAAGAATGAGGCAGTCTCGGTAGGCAGATGGAGAACAGTAAAAATGGTAGACTTGTCAGGAACAGTCAATTCTATCTGTTGCAAGCTCTGCAGAGGATTTTCCAGACCTCTTAAGTGATTTGTCTAGGGAACAGGTCCAACTGAAACAGGCCCATGAAGGTGGTAGGTTGGTTGCTTGCTAAGATTTCACAGCAAGAACTGGCCCCCATCTGGAATGCTCACAATTAAATGTGGTGTAGGCACGAGGGGACCTAATGACAATAATAATCGTGCTACAAGAAGTCCTGAAGAAATGTCAGTGAAATGTCAGAAGATCCCCAAACTACTGTTTTTTTTGAAACAAAATAAATAGCAAGGGCACACCTATGAGGATGGGGTAAAGAGGCTCTAGACCCTTCGCTGGCACTGAACACTACCCCAGCCCTCCCTTGAGGATGGCACTGTCCTCAGGGTGGAGCCACTGCTCTCCTGACAGATCCTGCAGCTGTGGCTAGGGAGCTTCTTTGAGGCTTGAGGACATTTTATGTACACTCACTTCCAGCTGAACTGGATTCATCGCTCTCCTGGAATCTCCCTGGGTATGCCCGGACGTGGTTTTCTGTGAGCAGGGCAGCATTATGGCCTTGCTTTGACTGAAACAGAAATCCAGCCAGAGCTAAAGGCTCAGGTGGTATCTGAGACCGCATCCGTCACCTGCTGTGTCCTGGGGTTTGGAAAAAGAAGAAGTTGCTACAGGGCTACAAGGGTTTCAAAACATGGAGTAAAGTCTCTAATGTTAAATTGAAAGCTTGTTGAGGAAGGCCTGCTGATGTTATTGGTGGGAAGCTACAGCGCTGCTTTAAAATAAGCTTATGATTTTCAAGCATTAGTCAGACTTCCATTAACTGCAGTTGCAAATTTTGAAAGTGTTGAAAGACTCATACAATCTCTCCTCTGCAGGGTTTCGAAGTATTGATTGGAGCATTCCTGGGTGTTCATAGCAAAAAAATCCACCCAGCCTTCCCACTTCTTCCCTCATGAAGGAGGAAGAAACACAGTTTTGACAAGCAAAAGCAGGAATGAAGGGTCTGGGGAAGAGTAAGTGAAAGGCATAAAGATGTGAAGGATAAAAGAAATCCTAAAGGGAGAAGTATTATACTGAAGATGGTGGCAGATGGGGGAAAAAAAAGAAGTTTCTTGAAAAGAGAGATGAAAAAATAAGATAATGTTCTGAGAAGATGATGAAAAACTGAAATGCATAAAGCTTTACAAACAGAAAACAAAATGGGTAAGGAGTAGCTCTTCAGAGGCTCAGGACAGAATAAAAGACAAGGGGAAGAAAAGCAAACTTTCTGGGATGTAACATGCTAAGGTTTTAGAGTTTTTTAAATGGTACCAGTTTCTTAGAGCAAACTGCACAACAGTTTTAATGTGAGTGTGATGATTTTATGTATCTGTTCTCTGAAGTCACTGCTTTTTTAATATTTAAAAACAGCGTTTTATTTTACTGGGTCACAATTATGTCACCACTGAACTTCAGGGAAAGGAGCTGCTGTTTTCTACTGTGGTGAACCAGTTAATGAGTATTTCGGCTCGTGATGGTCCCTCTGATGGTCCCTACACACTTCTCCAGAGGATCCATCAAAGTGAGGCAGGCCCCTTCCAGTGAGCCCTTTGGTGCTACTCCTAGGTGAGCATTTGTGTTGTGCCAGCGGGAGCACCAAGCTCTGGAAAGGCAGCCCTTTGCTCTGCTGGTCAGTATTGTTTCACTGGCCTGGTTGGCAGTGAGATCCCTGATCTCAGAGTGCCTTGAGAAAGAACATTTTTGCCATCCATTCTTTCATGGTCACTCGTTCAGTTGCCTCTTTGGGCCACCCTCTCATGCAGCCAACAGCTTGCCACTTCAAGGGGAGAAAATTATTCCTGTGAAGAGGATATTTATTTTTTATAACTTTCCAGTACGTGGGAGCTCTTTGAAAAGAATTATGCTGTTAATTCTTGGTTTTGATTTTGCATAGGGTGAACTGGAAGGAGTATGGCAATATTTTTCCGCATGCAATGCACTCTGACAGAGGAATTTTTTTTAAATTACCGTAAGATGGATAGGATGTACCTGTGCAAAGAGTGGCATGGGAAATTAATGCTCCTTGCTAAGATAGACAAAATGGAGCCAGAAAAGCTGCATGTTCAGGCACCATCCACACTTTTCTTGTACTTACAGTGTCTGTTAACCCCTCCTGCACTCCTGATGGACTGGTAACAGTTAAAAACAAACAAACAAACAAACAAAGCTCTGGGAATGTGGGCACTGCTGTTACTCTCTTTCCTATGTAAAAAATATGTGAGGAACAGCACTGTGATTTTAAAGTTTTACCTTTTTATGATTGTTAGTCTGGGGATATGTTTCCAGTGGAGTCACTGGTATTTATGCATCTTTATTTTGGTTTTAGTCAGGTCTTTCCTGTTAAGGAAATGACACTGTAGCATCTGTTCATCAATTAGCTTCCAGCCTTACAGCTGGCAAATCACACCAGCAGCATGGGCATTTCTCCCAACATGGCAGCTTGTTTGGAGATACGATCTGAGCCAGCATGGCCCTCACCTCTCCTCCCTCCAGCACCGCATGTGCTCCCTATCCTCTTCCTCCAGGCTATCACCACCATGCTGCAGTGCATGGGGCCAGATCCTGGGCCCATGGAAGGTCTGGGGAGAGAGAGAAACCTTCTTCCTGTTCTGCCAGGCCCTCTGCTCCCAGGGAGCTGAGTGAGGTCAGGAGGCATTTCCAGCCCTGGCAGCACTTGAGTGTTCAACGCTGGCTCATGGCTTGGTTCTGGTATGAAAGCTGGGAGGGCGAGTCTGTGCTGTCCCCACGCTTGCTGAGCAGCAGGAGCTCCAGAGACGGGTAATATTTCCAGTTTGGAGCGGGTGGTAACTGTTAATATCCTCATGACAACCAGGAGGAGTGAGATTGTCATCAGTTATATTAGTTGTTAATTTTGTAAATATTAACAATTTCTGGGATTATGGCACAGGATGTGAGCTGTCAACTTGCTTTATTTTCCTCCTACTCCTTCTTGTAATGACACATCTTTTATATTCCCAGATTCATGCCATGTTACTTTGCACTGACACCAGGGCTGGCAGATGTTCTGGGATGAAACCATGATAACTTCCCAAAAGTTAGACTTTCTTCCCCTCTTGGGTACTTTGTTTCCCCCGATCTAAGGAGAAGTAATTTGCCTGTAAAGAGCAGTGATTTATAAATCTCTGTGGTTGGTTTACATCCAATGCTGCTGCCAAAGCTGCTGCCATTGGCACAGCTGAGCTCCTGCTTCCCCTTCCAGTTCACCTGAGTGCCTCAGGCAGGTACCGCCACTCCGGTCCCCCCTGGAGCAGTGGCTGAGTTACAGCTCCCCAGGAACAGTACCCCTATTGTGAGAAAGCCCTTAAAACTGACATTTTTACCATATATCTCAAGAGCAAAATTTTAATCGTATTTTTAGATCACGAAGCACGGTAATTGTGTGAGTGCCAATCACAGGAATCACTCCTGCAGCTTGGTGGACATGTTTGGAGGCAGCTTTTGTGACAGTGTGAGGTCAGGGGGGAAGCACTGGGGCGCGTGGCTGTGCCAGGGCACCCACTCCTCACCTCGGCTCCCTCGCTGCTGGTGAGAGCTTCTGTGCCTGCTCTGCCCTGCTCCTGTGCCCCCAGCGGCCCTGACAGTACAGCCAGTGCTCAGCCAAGCAGTGGTGAGCCCCAGGCTGAGTGTAGCTTCACAATTTTCCTGACATCCCAGTTATTCAGGATAATGTTTCAAATGGCCTGGTGCCAGGGCAGCCACCAGCGCAGGGATGAGTGGGGAGCGTGGCTGTGGCTGACTGGGTGCCAACAGTGGGACAAGCTGCACCTTCCAGCCTGGAGTGATTAGTGCCTGTGGATGGCACCATGCAAGCACTGTTCCAGTAATGTTTTAAATGAGGCACCTTCTGCCAGGGTGGGTGTCCTGCAGGCCCCCAGGGCAAGTCTCGCCCTCTGCCCGAGCCTGGGCAATGCTGTACTCCTCGTGGTATTGCTAATCTTTGCTTTGCTAGTGTGGAAATTGCAATCTGGTGGCAGTGGATTTCCCAGTGGCACAGGGTTATTGCCAGGCAGAGCCTGAGCAGCAGGACACCTCCTGCCCTGGTGATTGCCCTTACCATCATCACCTGAAATTCCACACCCACGGGAGCCACCCTGAGCTCGGTCAGCAGTGCTTCCCAGGACCAAAGTGCAGTGGAAAAAGTCACTCCTAGGAACTACCTGTGGGGCTCAGCATGGCAGTGCCCTGACATGGAGCAGCTAGAGGGGAGTAGAGCCAAAGGTCTGGTCTGAAGCTCAACCCTGCAACCCAGAGGAGTTGGTGGAGAACAGTGGTGGAGAAAGGGCAATGCTATAAATAAAGGCTGTAGTTTGTGCTGGGTCATGAGTGACTCAGGTTCTTAGTGGGCGAGTACATTGTAGCATAATACTGGACTGTGTTTTCCCTCCAGCTGTGTGGTTGAGGATGTAACATCACAGCAGTGACACACAGAACTGGTGATCTTGTCACCTGCCCCCTCAGAGAGGTAGGGTTTAGAAACCCTACTGTTGGCAGCCTCAGTCAAGCACCCTTAGCCACTTCTTCTTTGCTTTTATATCAATCCAGATATTTTATTTTAGAGAGCTACTCAAACACACCTGGCATATGTGAGTTCCCAGGATCACAGAGAAACGAGCATCTGTGTTTGGAGCAGAAGAGAGCACTGATTCAGAAGCATGCAGTGCATGGGTGCTTACTGGGATATGATTTTAGCAGTTATCATCCAGACTGTACAAAGTGACTTTCCTGTCTTCATGTCTGATCAACGTAAGCTCCTCAAAAGATTTCTGCCAGTTGATATCCAGAGATGCATTAAACACCTTGTGGATCAAGAATTCAATACTGATCCATTCTGAGGGCAAACATAAAAATCAAAGCTTTGATTTCAATCCCGGTACTTTGCTGATAGCATGTGGGTTTGGAGTCCAGCTGTCAGCAGCTCTGCACACTGCCCGTGCAACCAGGGAGGATGCCTGGCAGCACCTCAGGATGCACTTTCCGCCTGTGCCAGCAGTGGGGGCAAGAATACAGCTGGAGAGGCAAGGGAGGGAACGCCAGAACAGATCCAAAATTAAGGCCTGAAATCCTTTTCATTCCCTGTGCTGCTGGTACAAAAACATGCCGAGACAGTTCACAGTGAACACAACTGTCACCCCCAGGCTTGGCAGGGTGTCCCCAGGGAGGTTGCTGGTATTTCATTTCCCCTCACTTTGCTTTTACATCAACTCTGCCAATTAAGAAACCAAATAATTCAGAGGCAGCCATGTGGCATCAAATGCTGCAGCAAGGGATAAAAATAACCCCAAAGCCTCGGGGAAAATTGCTCTTAGGGCTGCGCACCAAGCCAAGCCCCATTGCGGTGTGTGTGAAGAGGATCACAGCCCTGGCTTGCCCCATTTGGGGGGCAGCCCAAAGACCCCCAGCAACTGGCCTGGCTGTCTCCACCACGGCTGGATTTAAGGGAGCAGGAAACCCTGTGAGGGCAGGCCCTGGCAGCGTTGTGCTTCTGCACCTCTTCGTGGGAGAGCCCCCAGACTCCCATGAAGCCAGGAGTGCCAAGGCAGAGCAGGGATGTTCACAGGGCCCCGGACACCCAGGGCTCTGAACCAGGGGCCTTGAGCCAGCTTCTTCATCCCCAAGGCAAGCACTGACCTACAAGTGGGTTCATGAGCTGGGCCTGGGTTTTGGACCTGTGGCTCATGGCTTTGCAAACAGGGAACCATGGAATAAAACTTAAAAAGCATTCTTTTTTTTTTTTTTTTTTTCAGAAAGAAAACAGAAACAGCCAGGAAATAAATATTGAAAAATAGTCGCTCAAAAATCCTTGAAATGAAAAAAACCCCAACACATTAGGTTTGGGAGAAAAATGGAATTTATTTGGAATAAATAAGGAACCAGGGAAGGCCAGGCCACCTGACATAGTTCCATAGCTAGACCTACACTCCTGTCAGGTACAGGCAGCAATGAAAAAAATAAAATAGCGCATCCAGTTCTACATAGAAGTTTTCTATTATGGTAAACCAAATGAAATTAATCATTACATTTATCTACAGGGTGTTCTATAAAATCAATAAATTCTAGCACTGCATAGCAATCACAATATGACAAGGCACTTAAACTTTGCCAACTCAATCCAATTAATTATAACTTAGTTAGAAAACAGTCATTTTTATAGAGTCAGTTGACTCTTCAAGGACTATAATACAAGCTTGATATAAGCTCATTGATTTTTTCTTTATGATTTCCAGTTGAAAGCAAACAGAGATCACTCGCTTTATAAAACTGTGAAAATATGTGTGTATTTAACATACCAGTATTATTTATAAGCAGCAGCTAATATTTAAGTGCCTCTTGTACGCCTTGATAAAAGTGGTTCATGATTCAGCCCTCTCAGATGTTCAGGGGATGCTCTTCCACATTACTGCTGTCGTCATTTGTCTTTCCCCTCTGACGTGCAGTTTTTTGTTCAGGAAAACTCTGTAGATGGGGCGTGTCAGAAAGGAGGAGGGCAGCCTGAATACCTATGAGATGTCACTGGAAACCGAGTACCTTCGGACATCCCAGGCTGGCTCTACCATCTTTTTATACAGCAGCCTAAGAGTTTACAAGGCAGAAGTGAGACCAAGGGATCCCGAGGAAAACAAGAGTGGAGGAGTAGGGTGTTAGACACTGCAGGTGTTCGGGGTTGGAGGAAGAGAAAAGCTTAGTCGGTGGTAGGGAATTTTCAGGGTGACAAGTAAAGGGAAGAAGGTTTGGTTTGAGGTAGAGATTGGAGGGAGGAGAAGGACCCTGAGATTCACTGGGTGCTCATAAAGCTCACAAACACTCTGGAAAATGAAAAGGCAAATGCTGCAAAACGTACACTGGGTATTTAACCCATCTCCTCTCCAAGGAGGAGCCACATGCTGGTGGTTGCTGCCGTGAACATGTGGGTTTGAGAGGGATGTTCCCATGCCACCTTGCCCCTCAGCCACCCCCTGCATCAAGCCATCCCAAACAGACAGGCCTGAGCCAGAGCCAGAGCCAAGCCTTGGTGCTTCAACAGTGCAAATCAGAGCTGAAAACCACAAGTCACAGGTAAAATGCCCCCATAAATGGCACCAGTAAGAACTCGTGCTCAGTCCCGAGGGCAGGGGGATTGCACTTGCTGCACACAGGCCCCGGGAAGCTGGTCAGGCTCAGCTCCTTGCCAGGGTTTACAGGAGGTTTGATTTCAGTCCCCAGGAGCATCCAGGCACAAAGAGGCAGACAACAATTCCTGGATCTAATGGGAATTCATACTTTGCCAGGCTGTGACTTCAGCTTTCCTCGTGCTTGTCTCCCTTGACCCCATGTGGCTAAAAAGCCATTTTTAAGGCACCCTCTCAGAGGAGCGAGTGGCCAGGTCTGGTGGCAGCATGGAGTGGGCTGCATTCATCTGTGTATGCTGCAGAACCAACCTGGCCAAACAAGGCGGCTTCCTCCTGTCATCTATCCCTGCACTAATCTGTGAGGAAAGCATGAACCATGCTGCTTCTGTCCCATCAATGCCCAGATCTTCCAAAAACTAAAGGAGAATGTCCAGGGAATGGGGATCTGGGGTTTCAAAGAAAATAGGAAAAATGAAGAGAAAAATGTGTCTTGTTTCCTTTTTAAAGCATGACTCTCATTTTCAGTCATGATGCATCAGATACAGATGAAAACAGAAAATAAAGTTGCACTTCCAGAGTAGTAATTTGCAGCTCCATGGTGCACTACTCCCACTTCCTTGCCTTGCAAGGTAATACAAACAAGAGGATGTCACTGGCACATGCTGGAGGTTGCCACTGGTTGCCGGCAGACAAGGAAGGGATGAGGCACCCTGGCATCAGGCACAGGGCCATGTCTGCAAGCAAATAATCCTCTGCCATGGTGAGAGAGCTGCAAAGGCCAGACACCAGCCAGGGCCACTGCCATCCCCAGGGCACAGTCACCTCGGCTTGGCTCAGTGGGCAGGAGGACTTGGTGGCAGGAGCCACTTGTGGTGTATTGCATTATATAAAAGTCTTCACACCACTGTGAGCTTGAGTCTTCAGGGAGGCAAGTTGCAACAATCACAGAGGAAAGCTGGTCTCAGACTTTAACCGCTTCTTTCCCCCTTCCCAATGATTCTGGATGCTGGAAGAGGTATAACAGGTGAATACTTGAATGAGTCTCAAGCCAGTTTTTTGATGGTCTTGAAATCAGCCAGTTTAATGGAAGTTCCTCAAACCAACAACAGGGGAGGGGAGGAAAAAGCTGTGACAAGGGAGGTGATTATCAGATGGCACTGGAGGAGCTCAGCCCAGTCCGGGGAGCTGCTCCAGAGCCGGTCCCTTCTCACGAACATGGAGGCTTTCTTGGGATGAACGATTTACCCCTGCCAGGATTAAGTGTGAGCAACATAATGGAGGCTTCAGTGCCACCTGCCGCTCTCCTGGGGCTGAGGGGCAGCAGCTGCTTCCCTACCCTCGACTGGGTCCCTGGCGTGGGCCAGACCTGTAATTAGGCTGAGGGCAAACGAAGGAGAGGCTGGATGCAGTGGGTGACAGCAGTGAGAGAATATCCCCGCCTGTGCAAAGCCCGTGCAGTGGCCCAGCTAAGCCCTGCTCCAAAAACCATTGTCCTGAGGACAGCAGCAGTGAGCTGGGGGACAGCGGCACGGGGGGGGCACTGCCCAGCTGGTGTGGCTGGCCAGGCTGCGGGGTGATTCCACAGAGGGAGGCTGCCCCTGAAACCACAGCGGCGAGAAATCCCTTACACGAGTGAGTGACGTTAATTGGGAGTAATTGCAGCAACGCAGACACGGCTTTTCGTAATTCACCACTTCCTATAATACGATATGAATAATCCCCCTCTAAAGTGATGGTTATGACTGCAGCCTCGTAATATTTTTTTTGCATTTTGCCTTAAACTGGTTACAAACTGAGATAATCAGGTCCTGTGGGATTATTAAGAAGATAGCACATCTATTACACATCTCAAATCAGCCGTTTTCCTACCTTGTCTTTGCTTACTGTCATTTTCCTTTTATACACCCTATAAAAGAAAATTAATGTCCTTTGTCACTCAGACCTCTTCTCCTGGTTACAGGTGCCTTGGCAGGCATTTCCTACCAGGAAGGAAAATAAAATTTGGCCTGAATTCTGAAACACTTTCACAGAGATTACAGCTCCTATCTCTAAGGTCTTGCAGTTTCCTCCGTTTGCTGGAACATGATGTCACATTACAAGAGACAGAGGCAGGCATCAGCAGCCAGTGCAGGAGCTCAGGGTTACCCAGAATTTAGGGTGAAGAGTGACTGACGGCACCACGCAAGACTGTTGTCCAGATAGGAGCCTTCAGGACTATTTTGGGTGCAAAACTGCTGATGAAGCCCAAAGCACATTTGCTGTGCCTCATGCCTTATCTTTTTTTATCTGACAGGACTTCCTACTTCTTGTCTCACAAATTGTCTGGTGGCTGTTCCAGGAGGATGGAAGGTACGTTTGTAACCTGTAGCACCAATGATCAAAAAATTCCAGTGTGGCTGAGTAGGAAATGTTCGTGTTGTGTTTGGCATAAGCCTCATGCAGTCAATATTTCCCATTTCAGCAGAGCCAGCCAGCAGAGGAGGCTCAGCTGCCTTCAAGGCTGAACTCACCACATTGCTGAGAGACCTGAAGGGGTGGCTGGTATTCACCCTGGCTTGGGAGTCAGGTGCTACCACCCAAAAAAAATGGGTGTAGTAAACCCAGAGCAAAGGCTCAAGCTTCTCAAGGGAGTGGGTGAAGGTGGATGCACCTGGTGGAAGTTACAAGGTGTTATGAAGAGAAATAAAGTTTCAGGGCCAGGACAGGGAGTGGGTGCCCTGCCTGCCTCTGCAAGGGCGGGGGGCTGAGGGCTCCTCAGAATGCAAACTCATCCATACACAGGGTCTGTGGCAAAAGTAGTATTACCACATTTCTGAAAGCCAGGCCTCTCACGTGGGTGTCTGGAAAGGCTAATGGCACAACAGTGGGAATCCTCTGCCTTTGTTTCACAGAGCATGTCTCTCATGATGCCAGAAACCTGGTGGAGTTCTTGTGAAGTTTCTTCCTGGACAAAGGATACTAAACTGCTTCTGAGTAGTACAAAATGCTTTAATCTGAAATTTGGTATTCTGGTATGTGTCCTGTGTTCTTCCTGTCAGTCACAATTCCCCTTTCAGGCAGAAAGTGCCAGACTTCCCCTTCTGAGCATGCAGAAGGGCTATAGAAAATGGGAGCAAGTTGTAAGCAAACTTGGATGTGACCGGCCACTGCATTTCTGGGGTTACCACTGGGGTGCACACAGTAAACCAGGTGGGCTGTGGTGGGTGGGTGCAGTTCAGAAAGAATGTGAATAATTCTGCAGAGCAGAGATTAGCACCTAAACCAAGGAACAGAGGTCAGAGCAGCACAGTTAGAACATTTGAGACAAGGAAGGTTTAGATCTGGATTTTTTTAATTCTCTCTGGCCTTTCTAAAGAATTTTTGGGGAAAATAGACAAACAGATTATGCATTATGATGTATAGCATATAGAGAATCTTTGTTCTCTTATGCCTGTTGGGCATTGGAATGCCAGCACTGAAGTCCACAAGAAATTCCTAATAACATTTTTATACTGGTAGTGAGCAGGTTTTCCTTCTGCAGCCAAGCCCTATCAGTGATCAGAGAGCCTTCTGACAGGCAGGTCTTCTCGTCTCTTCTTCCCCCTCTTCTCCTTTGGAGCTGACCACAAGACTTGGATGACTGTGAACCTCTGAATGGGATTCAGCACGGAGCAGTGCTCTGCCTCAGGATCTCTCCTTCTAAACAGAGTCTACATCCATCCTGAGCTTAAAGGGAAAATCTGCCCCTCTGTAGAATCCAGAATCTTGTCTCTAAACAGAAATCTAGTCATCATCTCTAGAAACAATCTACCCTATTCATATGATGGATTAAAAAAGGAATTTTCTGTCTAGCATGCTCAAATAACTTTGTATCTGTCATGCTGGAAATAGCTCCCAGATAGCAAAGCTCACTCATCATGCAGACTGCTTCTATACCAGTATATAATCCTTTTAATTATCCGCTGCAGCATGACTTGCCTGCCATGACACAAACCTGTTCAACGGAACCACTGTGGATGTAATAGCACTTTCTTGGGCACTTTTCAGAAATCCCACCAGTGCCTAGCTGGATTTCCGTATTTATACAAGCACAGGCTGGTGGCTCTGATTGAACCTTGTCAAATCTAGGGGCTTGGGCACCCCTAATCAGTCCTGAAATACAGTTTTTACAGTTGTCTCACTCCCTGCATGGTTTTGGCATCCTGACGGTAGTTCAAATAAAGTTGCTAATTTCTGGAACAAAATGACTATGACTTTCCCAAGCAAGCTACCAAAACCAACTTCTTTGATTACTAAGGCACGAACTGAATCAGCTCCATTTCCTTGCAGCATTTTTGGTATTCTGTTGGTGTTTCTAAGATTTCTCATCTCCTGACACACTGAGACATTCATCTTCAGTTACAATCAAAACCCACAGGTTTGCAGAAAAGTCAAAAATTTGTCCTCATCTGCTGCCTGTCATGCAGTCAAATGTTTCAACCCAGCAGCTCCAAAATATCTCATCCTTTTCGCAGTGTTTGCTCAAGTATGTCCACTTCTCCCCAGTTCTTTGCTCTTCTCAGGGTGGTTCTCAGCCAATGGCTATGTTTGAAGAGGGCTTCACTGAGCACTTGCAGCGTTACAAACATCAGCAGCCTTCGAGGTGCTCTGTGAAGAGGCTGTTAAACAACAGTGCAGCTGTAGGAAAAAAAGTGGGAGTAAAAGTAACATCAGCATGGCAGGCCAACCTGGTACTCCTCACAGAAAGACATCAACAAAAACAGGAGGGCTGATGGAATATCAGGTCAAACACAGAGCTACAAGATAGGGCCAGTGGGGGAAACAGAGACAAATACATTTTTCAGAGGGGAAAAAAAAAGAAGAAAAAAGAGGCATTGTAATTCTGTGCAAAATTCTGACATTGGATATACCTTCTAGCTGTTGATTGTTTTTACTGAGCTGGTGAACAGAATAATTCTTATGGAAAAACACAGCAAAGATGTGAAGAAAAACATATTAGGAAATCAGAATGCATTTGTCAATCTAAATCACTGAGCTTTAAAAAATTACCACATACATATGGCATCAGTAGCATTATCTGCACACACATGCTTAAGGACCAGATCCTTGGGGTGCCACAGAAAGGCATGAGAAGGTAGGGAGGCATTTCAGGATGTGGTGGCTTTTGCTTCTGGTGCCAATCCTGCTCTGAGCGCCACAGCACAGACCTTCCAGCCAGCAGCTACCTCCTCCCTGGAGGAGCAGAGCATCCCTCTGGCCCTTTTGAGCTCCTGTCAATGTGCTTCAGGTCTGGCTTGGGAAGGAAAATGCCAAACCATGCCCCACTTGAGAGAGCAGACCCCTTTACAGGGAAGAGTTTACTCACTTCTATAATCTTTGCCACTGGAGAAGACCTGAATTAGAGGGATTTTTTTTCAGTTTATCTGCCTGAGGACTTTCAACAGTCAGCAATTAGTGTATCCAAATCACACTCCCAGACTAACCAACGTTTAGCTCAGGTGTCCTTTTGGGGCATTAGTTGCGTGCAGACACATTTATATTTCTATATTTATGCATTTCTATCACACACTCAGAGCTTCCCAGGCTGCTCTTATGTGGTACAGATCCTGTCTGTTTGTCCGAGCTTGGCCCTGGCAGGAAGAAAATCAACCTCACTCAGTTGCAGTCACACAGTGCTTTTGGAGAGACAAAATTGCAGTTCCAGTGAGCTCCCTTAATCTAACAGAAACAAATACCACTCCTAGACATTGTCCTCTTGCCTACCTGACTCTGACAGGTTTGTGACTGTATCCCAGACTGACTCTGATCTGGATTGACGGGCACACTTTTTAGCTGTAAAAGAGAATACATTTCATTCATATAAAAAATGTATAGCACCTGAGTAGGATGTGCATTGTGTATTCCTGTGAACTGGAAAGGAATGCAGGCATTGTTGGCTCCGAAATCCCCCAGGTAATTAAACATTATTCCAGAGCTGTTTGAACAACAGATGCCCTGAATTAACTACATCAATTAGAAACCAATTTTGTTTCACTAGTCTGGACACTGCCAGCAGTTGGAGTTCTGTGTTTTGGTTTATCTGCAGTTGGGCAGAAGACTAAACCAATTTAGGTAGGCAGTGAGATGGCCAGTGTAAACAGGCTGCTGGTGCTGTCTGACACTACATCTAGCACCATTGCTGGGGGAGTTTGCTTTGATATGAGGATTTCTTTCCAAGTCAGGCATCCCTAAATCCTGACCAGAGGCTGGGGTAAGAAGCAGTAGTGCACCGCGTGTTTTACCAGCTATGGTGTACTTCAGCTCAGCTCGAGCATGCTCTTCCCATTATTCCTTTTCATGTAGCAAAGGGACAGTTCATACAGACATACCTGGCACTATGATAGGCAAAAATCCCCTTTGCAGTGGGCAGAGGAACTGTCTGTTCCCTTTCTCCTAGAGCAACTAGGAAATTGTGCATCTCCTGGAAAAAAAAAATAAATTTCTTAAAATATTTCTTCGTTTTGGAAAAAGGCTGAAATTTTTTTAAAGACTGGGGATCTGCTCACCTTCAGAGTGTAACTCTGCTGATCCTGTGGCCAGACAGACACTGGATGCTGCCAGGCTGCAGACAAGCATGCCCCTTGTAGACCAAACTCAGCACTGCTTTAGCAGACTCACTGCTTGAGGAATTGGCAGCTAAGCTGTTTTTTCTGTGGGTCCTACATCCAGCCGAGCACTCTGCTTTCCTGGCACAAGTGGGCAGCCTCATCCTTCTCAATTCTGTGAGCCATGAGAGCCTCAAAACAGCCTTCTCTTTAAAGGGGAGCAGTCAAGGAGAACTATGCTAATTATCTTGGGTAGAGGATCCTTTAGGTCCTTGCCAGTTTTTATCAAAGCATAAAAAGCAATTATTAAAATTAATGCAATTTACCATGTGTTCTACTTCTAGCAAAGCTATTTTTGGCAAGGGTTTCCATCTGTCCCATTCAGCAAGATCAGCCACAGACTTTTGCTCTCTATTCCACTTCCCAGAGTTCTCATGTGGAGCTAGGCAAGCACATGCTTTGTTGCAGAGTCAAGTACCTCCCCTGCAGCGCCTACCTTACCTGAAAATTGGTATCACCTGGTGGTGAGTGTCCTTGGCATGACACTTACACTTCTTTCCCTGATGCTCTCTGCTGGCACTGGGTGAGGAAATGCTGCACCCTCTGCCTTGAGCGGGTGCCCAGTGGGAAAGGCTGTGGGGCCAAGTGTCAGATTTGTCTGCGGGGTGTCAAAAGTCAGCTTTTGTCTGTATTTTTGCTGTTCTATAGCCTATCTGACTTGGAGCAATTAGAAATTAATTCATTTACATGTTCATACAAATGAAGACAAAGAGAGCAAGGAGAATGCATGTGTAGGGAATAAAGACCTGACTCCAGGATAGTGTCCATGAGCCCACAGATATTCAAAGTTTTCTCACGGGGAGACCCTGGAAACCTGGCACAAATGCCTGTATAAACGGGAACACAAAGGTGTGATCATCCAGAGTGAAGACAAGCAAATCTTCAGGGTGACTGGCACACTGGGGATGGTTTTGCAATTGCCATCTCCTCGCAGTCCTCTGGCAGCAGCATCCTCTGCACTGAGATCTTGTGCTTTATACAAGTGAAAAAGAACCCTGTAAAGGAAAAAAGAAAGTCGGGCAGATGAAGGAGACTATTCTAACATGACTAGTCATGCTATTCCAACATGAACAGTCATACAACAAATATGACATGCTGATGTCATAGAGGTGAGGCAGTTAATTTTCACTGGAAGATAAAAGAAAAATCAGATTGTATTTTTACCTGTCCGCTGGGTATAGCAAGAGGAAGGGAAACCCGGATGTGATGCTGTCCCTGAGACACCTACATGCTGACTTCAGACTAGCTATTTATTAGCACTTCTAAATGAGGAAAGCTGTATTAGATTGAGTGAGGAGGTGTGATAAGGACATAATTAAGAATGGAAACCTAATAAAAGATACATGTTAAATGCCGAATAAATGCCTGCCTGGTAAAAAATAAATATATCTGGGATGTAATCCCTAAGGAGATGGTTAAATACATAAAGAGGAAACTCTGACTCAAAGTCTTCAGACTTGGTCTGTCTGGTGGCTGCATCCCACAGCGACCACGCTTGGCAGCACAACAGCATATTGTGCTTTTCTGCTTGCCATACTTCCTGAATAAAGGAACCTGAATGACAAACTTGGCAGCACAAATTTGATTTTAGCTTAAAGCCATTAATACCCCTACCTGATGGGAGACAAATGTTGGAGGAGCATTTACCAGACAAGTTGTCTGAAGAATTTGCTCAAAGCTGCCTGGAAGTTAGTGTCATTCACTTCTGCTGCAACACTGCTCTCTCTGCTGAAGTACAGAGATTCCTCCTGCAGACACATTCTCTGTGCTGTGTTATGCCTGGTTCAAAATTAATTCTCAAAATAACGCCTAAATAAGTTTTTATCGACGTATTATCACTGCAACATTATGGCTAGAAGTGCTGCTTTCCAGAAATGACATTCCCTTTGTAACCCAGGTTCACAATAATCTCCCAGTCAGATGGTCTAACCTGCGCATAGGCACTGCCTTCTCCTCAGACATCTTTTTCTGATTCCTTTCAGCATTTGTCAGGATAATCAGTGCAAATTCTTCCCATTTCATTCTCTCTCCCAGGCATTACAATCCATAAAAAATTCCTTCCTCTTTTAGATATTTAAAGACTGTCATTAGCGATTTAAAGTTAATTAAACAGAAGATTCCAGGCTAAATTCCATTCTCACAAATAACAGTGAAACTGTAATGTAAGTTCAATGAGCTTCACTGTGCAGCAGCACAGGAGTGAGGGCTCCTTCCAGGCCGACAGAGTCACTCATGTGTTAAGTGCAAACTGCATTTGGCACTCTATCAATTAACTCAGTAGAGTAACTCCATATGCATGTCAGTGATTGAGACTCGTTTCATGGGATATTGGGATATCCTGCTCTTTTGGGTTACATTTAAACAATAAAACACAAAATAGAAGGTTGCTGAATTGTGATAGTCATAGCTTTTAGTGTTCTGATTTCAGAGAAACATACACATTTCAATTTTACATTTGTATCCACACATGTGCGTGGGCATATTGAAAACATATGTGTCTTAATACATGAAAGGAACATTCTAGCTGAGATTTTATCTTCCTGGATATTAGAAAATCCCAGTCCCTAAATGGTAGACATGCTTTTTAGCCAGTCCGATTCCATTTCTCACTTGATGCAGTTTGAATTTGTGCAGTAATTGTGCATACTAGAGTTTTAATGCTGCATAGAAAGAATATAAACAGCCTAGCTGAGAACGTATGCAATGCATGATGAACATATGCATATCTCAGGAGGTGATAAATACTTTAATTTTTTCTGTCCAATCTGCATCCTTTACTTGTTATTATTGCTAAATGCACACATGTAAGTTAAAATAACAAATACCAAACCCAAAGTTACAGCCTGTACAGGATAGCCTATTAATAATGGCACTGGCAATACATTGGGCTGGGAAACATACACAATGGTTCCTCGGTATGGCTGTACCTCTACAATGCCTCCACCAAACGTCCTGGTCCCTCCCTCATTGTGGAGGCATAATCAGTCCCTTTGGGGAGGAGAGCGCTCATTGTATCTCCTTGTGATTTGAAACTCTGTTGCATCAAACTGGGTGAACAGAACTGAAATTGGATAATAAGAATGTAATGCAAATACCAAACCCAATTCTGATCTCAGACGCGTTAGTTAACATCTCGTTTTACAACTTACTTCAGCGGGGTCATGGCTAATTTGTGATGGATCAGGCCTGCAGAATAATATTGCAACATGCCTTTTTTAACAATACAAAGCCAACTTTCACAAAATTCCGAGGCAGTTGCTTACCATAATAATCAAAAGCTCCGGAGTCTTGCAGGATCACACTGAAGTCCACTGTATGCCATTTTGTTGTAGGGAAGATTGTTTGGGATCAAAGGGTCTCCTGCTTTAACTAATGAACAGAAAGGAAGAAAAATGAATGATCAGAAGTAATTGCAACTTCCAAAGTAAATTACTCCATTAACTACTCCAGAAATCAACAATCAGGCATAAAAAGAAATTCAGTTGAGGGGATGACAGAAGAAAGAATAAATCTCTTGGGCATCTTGACACTCTGGGGATTTTAATTTTGAGTTTTCCACTCCCAGCTATCCATTCTTGTTGCCCATCCATCAACCTCCTGATGAATATAAAGAACTCCAGTATGAAATGACAGAAGATTGCTGGGTTGGTAGAACAACGGAAAGGGAGTCTTTCAGGTTTGGAGGACGAAGGGTAAATCGCAGATGACAGTTTAGAAAGCTTGTCTCTGCTCTTCCTTTTTTCCCCTAACATCTCTCTTTAATAGCATTGGCAGTATAATAACCATTTCAAAGGTAACCAAAATCATTCTCATGGGCGAATCATCTGGAAATCTCTTCCTGATTGACTCTAACTACTGACATAATTTTTAATACAAGTGCAACATGATATATGCCTTTGCTTATTGGTATAGTTTTAAGCAGGGACAAAGTGGTTGTTTAATCTTACTCCCATGTTAGAGGCATTTATCTTCCACCCTTTTGTATTTACTATTTACATCTTCATAAGGATGCCAACACTGTAGCCTTCACTATTAGCAATACTCTGATTTAATAGCAGTTAGGAATATCTCTATATTTTGGGCTTTTTTAGTGAACATAGTGTGTTCTTCTGTGTGCCTTGCTTATGACAGGTTATCTGCTATAAATTTTGATCAGAAAGGAGTTAAAAGCAGGAGGGATCAAGCAGAAAGACTACATGGAAAACTTTGCCACCACTGTTGCGATTATAGGCAGCTGCAGAAGCCAAGACTTCTCTATTAAAAGAGGGTAATGAGTTAAAATGCTTATCCTACAGGAAGGAAAAGGTAGGGTGCGTAGAGAAAAAAGGTGTTTTCAGCAAATACAGCTGGCCTAGACTGTGAGCTGGACCCTGCTGTAAGCAGATACTGTCGTGATCTCTGGGGGCACTGGATGCCCAGACTTCTGTGAAGAAAGCTGAGTGGGAGTGCTGTGTAAAAAACCCTCATTGCTGGAAACCCAGATCCTGAAATGCAGTGCACTTATTGGCAAGTTGAGGCTATTTACGGAGGAGGAATTTACTGGGTGGTGCAAGCATTGCTCAATTACACCTCCATAGCACCATGGCTCTTAGAAACCTCCCCAGGAACTGTCCAAATCCCAGCTCCTCCTGCAAAGCAAAGCACGGACCTGACACTTGGAAGGGGGGACAGATAGAAGAAGGATCTCAGTGAGTGCAACTTTACACAGAGACCGTGAAACTGACCTTAGGTACAGCTCTAGCAGTTCCATGCCATCACCCATGCAAGAGCAATCCACTGGTCAGGCACCACCGGGACTGGAGAAGTCCTATCATCATGATCAAAAATACTGCCAAGGTTGACTGTACACTTTCCCATGCACGACAGCTTTGTATTTGCCACCTTTGATCATGGCTCTGGAGGGATAGAATAGAGAGAAGACAGAGAGCAGCAGGCTTGCAGGTGCCTGGGAAAGAAGAAACCTGAAAGAACAATCTTTTATGCTTGCAACTAGTGTTTTAATCTTTGGAATAAACAGGGGCACTTGCAATTATGAGCATCTTTTATGGCTAATTAGTGCTATTTATGTTGGCAATTACCAAGTGTCATACATGATTATTTTATATTCTTAAACTTTGTCAGCTGAATGTGTAATCTTTAGCTCCCTATGTATTTAAGGCTTATTTTTACACACACAGTTACGCTTTTATATCTGCGGTAATTCACCAGTCAAAACATGATATGCATGACTTGGGTTCCAATCTTCCCATTTTAATTCTGTCCCCCCTCCCCCAGTAAGCAGTCACATTTGACTGATCTTCTCAGATTAAAAACTAAAAAGGAAGAGATACCTCAAATTTACTGGCAAATTCTCCTTGTTGAGCCCTGTCACTTCAGTGACAGCCCTCCCTGCATTCCCCCCTAATTTGGATTTAAAAAGTGGATGTAACCCTTTTAAGGCTGGACACAATTTCTTTGGATCATTTTCCTGGTTGTCTTTGCATTCAGAAGCTGATTTTCAAGGAGCTTTATTACCTGTGATAATCTAGAATATTTCAAATCGCACACACAAAGATGGCTTAAATCCCTGAGCAGCAGAGAATACCCTGCAGAAGGACTTCCTGTGTTCCAAAGGACAGGTAAAAGCTTTAAAAAAATCAGCAAGGCAATTTTTTTCTCTTATGTGCAAAAGCTGATTTTCCTTCCATGAGCATGAAAATCCTGATTTAAGAATACAGCATCTTGCATCACTATAAACACAGATGGTCTTCAGTCATGCTGACCAAAACAAGTATTGTGAGAGTTTAGTTAATATTGCCTGTATGAGCATCTACCAAAACTGGTACAGGATGTGGCTTTCCAGGACCTACCGAACCATGTTCTACCGCTGAGATTTTACCAAACCAGGTGAACGGAAGTGAAATAGGATATCAAGAATGGTTTAGGACACCAATATGTTGCTGCCATGTCACCATGGCACCTTTGAGCCACCTATACTGATATGAATGTTTTTCCCTCTATGATTTATTTTGTAGCATTGAACCCACTTACCTGTCGGGGTGAGTGCATGTTTTTCCTTGACCGTACGACTGGTATTCAGGTTAAAATGCTATTATTAAACCAGTATTTGTAACAGCCCAGTGTAGCAAAGCCTTAATTTTTGAACAGACTGAAATTCAAAACTCTTCTCTAAAATAATAATAAAAAGGAGTGAAAATATAAGCAAGAGCAAAACGGAGGCAGATAGGAGTGAGCAGAAGCAGTATGAACCTGCCACAGCATATGCCTCCTTTGGTAGGCATATGCCTTTTTCCACGTTACTCCTGCTTACTGTAGTTGGTAGAGGATTGCTCTTCCTTACAGAGTATTTTTTCCCTGGGCTAGTCCTTTGAATTTAGCACTGCAGGCACAAGGAGCCATTTCATGCTTGGTGACTGCAGAACGTGTTCCCGTGTGCCAGTGGGAACATGTTCTTGGGTGGTTTGCTTCAGTTTTCCCCTAAGTTAGTGCTGAGGCAACGGCACATGTGTAAAATGGACATACATGTTATGCTGGACATCTTTCAGTCTCTGTATGAATATTAATTAATTAGTCAGTAAGAGCTGTGAGAAGGCTGCTCCAAACGGCAGAAGCTGCAGGGGATACAGCTCAAACACCAACCGCGTGTCTGAATGCTTAAGGGCCCAGAGAACAGGAAGGGAAGCAAACATGCTGAAAGGCTGGAGCAAGCCTTACAAGAGGGCTTAGAAAATACAAATTAATTTAACACACTAAAACTGGCAGCAGCTCATGTAGGTATAATGGTTATATTAAGAATGGACTGTCAATCTGGACTGTTAGCCTTTAGCATGAAGAGATTGTAACACAGGTGCTACCTAAGCCTTAATTATAGCAAATCAATGTTTTGACACACCACTTCAGGAAAACAAGGGTTCTGTGGTAAAAAGAGGTTTCTACATTTCTTTTTACTTTGCACCAGACTACTGAGACCTCCAGCGCGTACCTTCTGAGGCCTTTGGTTTCCTGTTCTTAGGAAAATACAGTTTTTCCTTGGGAACTAAGGATAATCTGGTAAGTAAATCCAAGGTCCCAGGTTATGTTCCCAACCCAGCACCATCACTTGCCCTGTTCTCTCTATTCTGCTTACTCTGGCTGTGGTTTTTGTGTCTGTCTTCTTTGGGAGAAAGTCTGCAGCAGTTCAGAGCGAATGAGCATCCCTGGTGATATGCATGAGGATAACAGTGTCTAATAGGAAGGAAAACGTGGTTGGTATGGTAGGATCTCACTTTAAAAATCAGGCTTATTATAGATGGAGTAATGAACTGAGGGTGTGCTTGATGCCAGTAGACCACCCAGCATCACTATAACTTGACAGATCATGATAGGTTTGTGTTTGAGGACGAGAGGTCTGCTCTTTGCCCAGTGTTTAACACAGCCATTGCAATGGAGTTTTATGCACACCCTGATGTCATAAAAACCACCTGGGTTAGGGGTGGCTAAATACAAAACCTCAAGGGGCCAGCTACAGGCTGAGACAGTCCAGTCACTCCTCGCCCAACTTTTCATTTTTTCCTGCCCAGAAAAAAAGAGCAACGCTGACAGCCCTTTCCTATGGGGTAAAGAGAGTGATGAGGTACGAACAGAATCCTCCAAGTGTGTTCAATTTTTTCTGGGTCTTGAGGGGAAGCTCTTAGCTGAGGGAACTGGCTAGTTTGTGTCAGTGCCAGATAACGAATTTTTTAAAGACAGAGCATTAGAGGGAAGAAAAAAGAAAAAAAAAACTATAAAAAAGTAATAAAAAGGGAGAGAGGGATATTTACAAGTGCATGAATGGAAGCTTTGTCGGGAGTTTTCTGGGAAGATAAGGAGCTGGACTGGCCCATCTCTAAACGGCATGGACACACTCACTGCCTTTGAGTCTCTCAGGAAAGAGCAAAAGGAGCTGCTGACATTTCTGCTTTAAAGGAAGAATCAATGAATCTTTGTTTCCCACTGCCTGCTTGTTTGACCTTCTTGTGTTGTGGAATAGAAAAGAAATAAAAGAGAACGGGTGAGGGGAGAGGGGATTCGTGTTAATAAAATCCAAGACAAGATCACAGCCCTCTGATCATCGCTGGAGATGCCATTATTTGGTTGTTGTCCTATTTGCTGCTGTTGCTCATTTCTGATTCTTGCCTTGCTGTAATAAGTCACATTCTTTCCAGCCATCATCCCTGTATTGACAGGCAAATGTCACCCACGTTTGATTGACGTCCATTGCTCCTGAATACAGAAGTATGATTTAGGAATCAATTCTGTTTGTTTATTTAAACAGCTCTTTGTGTACCTTGTATATCTCTAAGCAGGACAAGTTCCTTAATATTTTCTCGGCAGCAATGCCGCTAATATTGCACATTCACCTTCCCCCTCAGTCACAGAGGTGCTCACCAGACCTTGGGGGAGGAGAAGACTTTCATGAACACACACACACAGACACACAAAGAAAAGAGAGAACCCCAGGATTAAACAAAATGCTTTGCTGCCCCCAAGTTAAACCAAAGAGATCTCTTCCTCAGGTCCAGGCATCTGTTGATTTGCATATGCCCCGCACTTTTCTCTGGCTTCTAAACAAAAGGGAACACTTTCCCTAGGTGTCAGTTTGCAAGCAAAGCAGTGGCTTCTTTAACACCGGGAAACACTGCTGTCCGTGATGAGTATGTCAATTTTAATTCTCAGGAAGAACTATTTCTTTCTCTGTCTTTATGGTTGTAATCGGGGTGAGGGGGAAGAAGGAGATCCAAAATTGCCAGAGATGTTAATCTCTACTATTGTGGGAGGTATATTTTCAAATAACTTCTACTTGAACAATGGGTAAAGCATCCCTACATTTAAAGCGGTATTTCCCATAAAACACCAACATGGTAGGGTGGCCTCAGGGAAGCATTAAGCAGGAGGTGGATTGACCTTTTAATTCTCGATCGGTGACCTGAAGGGTACCCAGAGGCTGTTAAGCACATCTCTTCCCTTTGGTTTGCTCCAGAAAGAGCTGTCATCGCAAGATGCAGCTAGTGAGTGAGGCTCACGATTTCGCTGTTCATCCGTTTGCGGGAGGGGTGGGGGAGGGAGAAAAGAAAAAAAATATGTATTTCCCACACTGACAGAGTAATGCCAAACTCTCTGCGAGTGGGAAGAGCAGAGCAGATGCTGGAATGAGATGCCAAAGCAGCTCCCCTTTCCCCTGCGCTTTTGGGTGCCTATAAATTGCTCCAGCGCGCTCGTCAGCCTCCTCCTCTCCTGGCAGGTGGCACCCGGGCAGGATCCCGCTCTCCCTCCGGCTCCGGCTTCGGCGCGGCGCGGACACTGGGCGGCGGGCACCGAGGCGGCCGGGAGGCGCGTCCCCGCTGAGGACGGTCGTCTCTACGAAAAAAAAAAAAAAAAGAGAGAGAGAGCGAGAGCGAGAGCGAGCAGGCGAGCGGGGCGATCGCGAGAGGAAAGGCAAGTTCCAGGGAAAGTTGACTCGGACTGGCACAGCCTGCAAAAAAAAAAAGTCGATCGCCAGCGGGAGCATAAAAGTGCGGGCGGCCGGGGCGCGGCGGCAGCTCTCCCTCCTCTCCCTCTCCGCTCCCTCGCCCGCCCGGTGGCTGCAGCGGCCGCAGCGAAGCGGCGCGACCCGCGGGAGCCCCGCGCCACCGCCGGCCCGTGGGAGGGCGGCCGAGCCCCAGGGGAGCCGAGCTCGCACGGGCTCGGCGTTTTTTCGGCTCTGAGGAGGAACCCCGCCAACCATCAAGATTTTGTCCAAAAGCAGACAAGAGGATCGCCCTGCGCTGAGCCGGCTGGTGGGCAGCAGGCGGCGGCTGATCGCGGCCGGCGCGCTGGGGGTGGTGATGGTGCTGCTGCTGGTCATCCTCATCCCGGTGCTGGTCAGCTCGGCCGGCACCTCGGCGCACTACGAGATGCTGGGCACCTGCCGCATGGTCTGCGACCCCTACGGCGGCACCAAGGCGCCCAGCACGGCGGCCACGCCCGACCGCGGGCTCATGCAGTCCCTGCCCACCTTCATCCAGGGGCCCAAGGGGGAGGCCGGCCGGCCGGGCAAAGCGGGGCCGCGCGGCCCGCCGGGGGAGCCGGGGCCGCCCGGCCCGGTGGGGCCGCCGGGTGAGAAGGGCGAGCCGGGGCGGCAGGGCCTGCCGGGCCCCCCCGGGGCGCCGGGGCTGAACGCGGCCGGGGCCATCAGCGCCGCCACCTACAGCACCGTCCCCAAGATCGCCTTCTACGCCGGCCTCAAGCGGCAGCACGAGGGCTACGAGGTGCTCAAGTTTGACGACGTGGTCACCAACCTGGGCAACCACTACGACCCCACCACCGGCAAGTTCACCTGCTCCATCCCCGGTATCTACTTCTTCACGTACCATGTGCTCATGCGGGGCGGCGACGGCACCAGCATGTGGGCCGACCTCTGCAAGAACAACCAGGTGGGCGCCGCGCCGGGGGCACCCGGGGACACGAGGGCAGCGGGCGCCCGGGGAGAGCCGGGCTCCCCGAGGGAGCGGGCGCTGCGCTGGGAGCGGGCGGAGCGGCGCGGGAAGGGCGGGAAGCGGGCGGGGAGGGGGAGCCGGGCGGCCTCTGGAGGAGGCGCGGTTGTGAGGAGGGGGAGCGGAGCCCAAGCTGGGGCCAGCCCCGAGGGAGCCGGGAGGGACCGGCGCTCGTCTCTCTGCAGTCGGCGGGGACCCTGCGGGCAGCGCCGCCCCGTTCCGCCTCGGGTGCCCGAGCACCACCGAGGGGCCGGGGGTTCCGCGTAGAGCCGAGTGCGGACGGGACGCTCTCTCCTCCCCGGGAGCCGCCCCGCAGGTGCCTCTCCCAGCCCGCCGTCCGGGCCGCCCCGCGGGCACAGCAGCACCTGTTCGGCGCCGCTCCCAGCCCGCCTGGGACACGGGGCACTGCCCGCGGTTCTGCCGGGACGAGAGCGGGGGGCGGGCGCGCAGGCAGCGCTGCCCCCGCGGGGGTGAGCAGAGCCCGGCCCGCGGCCCGGCGTTCCCGGGGATGGGAAACTCCGCGGGAAGGAAGGGATGCTGGGGACGGCGGGTGAGCTCAAGAGAGCGTGGTACTGCGTGGAGAAAGTGTGAGGTGGATGGGAGGAAAGCAGGCACGGCACGGGGCTCCCACGGGGCGCTGGTTTTGGCACGCTCAGCCCCCGGAGGGGATCGAGGCTTTCCCCCGCCCGGGAGAGCTGGTGACAGAGCGAGCTGGGCGGCCGCAGAGCTCGACCCTTGGCGGGGCAGCGCCTGGGGAGGCCCTGGCTGATGGATCGTGCCGGGGAGACACACCGGGCGTCCGGAGAGCCCAGGCACGGCCCGGGTCTGTCGGCATCCCCCGGGGCAGGATGGAGACAACGGAAAAAATTAAAGGTCTTGTGATGCTACCTGTCTGAAAGACACAGGAATCATTCCTGTTAATTAGGGTAAACGTTGACACCGCACTCGCAGAGTGCCTATAATATTGCCTCCAGGGAGCCGTCCTTTGCAATTTTGCGCCTCTTCCGTATGTAGTTAACAGACTCGGATAGGTTGGCTCGAATTTCTACAGCGTTTAGCAGCACCCCCATCCCTCCGGCTCTGTGTGCCCGGGGGCAGTGCGGTGTGTGCCCGGGCGTTCCCGCGATCCCGGAGCTCCGCGGTGCTCCCGCTGGTCCCCCGGCCCCCCGTGCGGGGGGCGGCGAGGGACCCGCCGAGCCCCGGCCGCTCAACAGGTCCCTCACCGCCCGAGCCGTCCCGGCACCCGGGGGCTGCGGGGCCGTCTGTCGGCTCTGCCGGGCTCCGAGAGCCCGGAGCCAGCGCTGTCGCTCTCCCCGGGCTGTTCGCGGCCCGGCGGGGCGGGCTGAGGGATCGATCAGCTCTACGCCGTATCCGTGGCTCTGAACACCGGCCGCCGTGTCCCCGCCGTGCCGGGCGGGTCGCGGAGAGGCTCCTTCGTTTGAGCATCTCCTCCCCCGCCGAGCCCCGCCGACTCACGGCCCTTTGTGCTCAGCGCACACCGGAGCGGCGGCAGCCGGTAAATTAACCTGATACGCCACTTAACCGTTTGTTTATGGCACCTCAGAAGGACTGTGAAAACAGAATAATGAGGACATCAGCGGCACTTAATTAAGTTAGAAAATACCTACCATAAATACCGTCTCAGCAGATAAACCAGGACTAGTAAAGCAAAGTATGTCGCAATACATTCACTTCGATATCTTCATACAAAGGGCAACCTTGTCTACTACGAGAATACCATTTTACTTGCAAATAAAACATTACTCTATATTTTACCCCTACTTATAATGTGTCTATGAAGTGTCTATTTTCACAAATCCTGAATATATATATCTAGCAGTAATTTTAAAGAAGTATCCAATTATAAATATTAAATTGAGCCTGAAGTCTAACCATTCCCAAATATAGCTACTTCCAGTACTAGACAGACAAATTAAACTCATAGTTATTCAAAGAAGAAAAAAAAGAAGGCCAGGGGTTCTGTGTATATATTTGTATATACCCATGTGAGACAAGTACTTAGGTAATGTAAACTGCATATAAACTGTTTAAAATGGACCCACAGTTTTAATCCATCAGTGATTATGATTTATACTTGAAACACTAAATGCTGATGTGACAGCGGTTAACTTTGTATATTATTTGTAGGAAAGCTCAGAAATTTTGGAAATTGTGGAGGGACAAAGGTAACATTACAAATTCAGTGTTTCCTAACAATTAAAAAAGCCAAACCATTGGAAAGTGTATATCAAAAATCATTCCTAAGCAATATATATGTGGAACCTCAAGGTCCTCGGTGTTAATGCTACTTTAATGGTTATCAGACTTGAACAGGGAACTGCTGAGATCGCTCAGCAAATATGTATGTGAGAGCACAGCTTCATGAAAGAACTTGCACGGAACTTGTGAAATATATTGTCCCTTGATGGTTTAATTTTGAGTTACATTTACTGTCTTGCAGCAGTACACTCACTGAGAATTCATCTGAGACTGTTCTCCCAGGCTTTAAAAAGAAATTGCTCTGGCTAACCAAGCAAGGAGGTAAAACCCCTAGGAATAATATAGTGGAGTCTATGGGACCTTCGCTGCTATACACATGGCAGTAAGATCTGCACTTTGGTTTCTAGACTTTCAACATCCAAAACATTTTTTTTGAGCCAGCATATACTATGTAGAATGTTAAAAATGAAATATCCATTGCTGTGGTAGTTAGTGTCCACATGCTGACTCCTATAGGATAGTGACTAATATAAATTGAGGTCTCCTTTACTATCCACAGAAACACAACATTTTATACAAATCCACAAAGTAGCATTTCATTAGGATGTAAATGGGAATTGGAAAAGTGTATTAAAACCATCTGCTTGCCTGTACATAAGACACTAGTTCTGTATGGAAGTTTTTCTAGCTCATACACAGTCTCTTCACTCCTCCCCATTTGCCCATTCCATTTACACTGCCAGCAACCACCTCAGTCCGTTATTTTCTCTGGAAGGTATTTCCAGGGTTAATGACCCAGAGAGCCTTCAACTCCACCCTGCCCATCATTAATCCAGAGAAAACATCCGGTGCTTAGAATAATTATTCCTTAAACACTAGCAAAATAGATCAATAATGGTAAACAATACCAGGCAAATCAAAATCAAGAAGTCCTGAAATAGTCAGGGTTTATCATCATGTCATGTATCAGTTTAAATTTGCAGCCTGTCACAGCACTGCAAGCCTTTGCAGCCTTTCTCACTCTTCTTACAGGATGCATAAAGAATTTCCACCTACTGTGATTTTTAAGCTGCATAATGCCGTAAGATCCTGCATGGTAAAAGAACCCCCTCCTTTATAACATTTCAATATTAATGTGAAATCATATCACATGAAAATTTAATTTGGAAATTTATCATGTAAACTTTGAAAGGAATCCATGGAAAATTGTGACTTATAGCCTATTTTTTCAATTCAGAACAGATAAAATCCCACATATAGTACGCCAAGTCATGCATTATTACTTAGTTCAGCTTTGCAATGCCACTAAATCATTTACTGCTCTGTAACTACACTAGAACAAAGACAAGCAACAAGCAGATGACGTGTTACACTGAAATAAATCACATACAACCATGTTTAAATATTTTACCAAACACGGTCAAATTATATATAAATGATTTGGAGACTTACAGTGGCATAGACTGTTCATTGCTGGAAACCAGCATATATCTTGAAACTACAGATTACTTCCAGTTTGCAAGAAATGTCAAATTTAAGCAGTAGCGGAATAGCAAGGGAGAAATGTGGAAAAAGTATGTTTAAGGGAAAATTACAAATGAAAAGCCCTCAATAACATGTAAATTCCAAAAACCTCTTAAAGCAAATAACGACTTCCCTGTGATTTTTTCAAATCTGCATCTCTTAAAACACAGAAAATTTAAATTTTTCCTTACTGAAATGTGGCAATAGCAGTTTTCCCAAACGCAGACTAGGATCCTTACCTGCTTGCGTGCATGTGGGTGGGTGGGTGTGTATTTCTCGTATTCTTTTCTGCAGCATGATCCTGTTACTGGTATGACAATAAACTGCCTCTGGAGAAAGTCCAGCTTGGGAGCTCCCTGTGGATCCTCACCATTGTCAATCACTTGTCCCACTGAAATAAAAGTTACACCAACATAAAACTAGCCCCTGACCATATCCAGTTCTCCCAACTCCAGTTACTCTTACACACATATTTAAAAAGGCTCCAGACATTTACAGGAGATGAAGCAGTTTTGTATTCATCAGGTGACTGAGAAAGAAGCGTGTTATTGCTTTAGTTTCAGATGTTGTGTTGTAGGAGAAAACAAGCAATAACCACAGGAAAAAACCTAAAATGTAGGTTGTCAGATGTTTAAAGTGACAACTTGTGCATGGTGAATAAAATGTTGAGGGTATGCTTTCAGTTCACAATGCAAGAAAAACCACCTGAGTTTTCTTAACCGCTCATTATGTGTTTTATGTAGGTTCGAGCTAGTGCGATTGCTCAGGATGCAGATCAGAATTACGACTATGCCAGTAACAGCGTGGTGCTTCACTTGGAGCCAGGAGACGAAGTTTACATTAAATTAGATGGAGGAAAAGCACATGGAGGAAACAACAACAAATACAGCACATTTTCTGGATTTATTATTTATGCTGACTGATAATGCGTAAAAAGACCCACCAAACCAGTCAAAAAATGAAGCCTGCTCTTCTAAGTGATGGATTTGCGTGGCAAAAGTCAATGAAACGAGTACCCCAGCAGAAAGCGACCACCGAACACCTCAGTAGCGGGGGAAAAAGTCAAATGCTACCTGATTCACATCTGTACAACACAGAGAAACCTTATGTTAAAAAATGACAAATCGAGTTCAACAGATGTGCGATCCACTACCGCCAAAGCAAATACTTCCTCATTGTTAGTGTCCATGTGAATGAAGTTCTACATAGATCAAATTTTTATAGGAAAAAAGCCCACCTAAGGACGCTGAGTTATTTCTTCAGTGTATATGATACTTTGATGTGTTATGATCTTGCTGCTTTATCCATACTTCAGCTTTGGTTCTTGTGACTTACTTGCTAACAATGACGCTTGGAGTCCACTGATAGCGTGGTGAGGAATGGTTTTACAATAAAAGGAAGAGGTAATCAAAATATACTTTCTCTCTGCAAAGAAATTGTTTGCCTTGTACTTTTCTTACCCTTCCACTTAAAACTAGAAACTAATCATCTTCAAGCCTTAACTCAATGTTCCTGCTTTGTAGGTTTACATTAGACTTTTAACATAAAATCAGTCCAGTGAAGTTGTTTAAATTTTGTCTTTCCCTTAGCTGTGTTCTAAAAGAAAAAGGAGGATAGAAGAAACACTTTATTTTCCCCTGAAAAATATAATAGTTGACAAACTATTCTATTGGATGAAATCCCTGATTCCACCAAAGCCAACGGTAAAATTCGCATTGCTATTAGTGGAAAAGGGATTTGGCTTTTTTAATTTGTATACATGTAAATATATATTTAGACAATTATTACAGGCCCATTCTTGATGGTTAGTTGTGTAAATATTTAGAAAGCCTGTCATCCACATCATCACACTAAGGTAGAGTGTTTTCTTTGCAGCAATTAGTCTTCATTAGTCTTTTAGCACTTAGTCTGTACTTGGGTACTATTTTTAATAAAGTAGTTATGGATTAATATACTGCACATGTTCCACTAGAATTTCATAGGAATACAATGGGTCAAAACCTTAATTGTCTTAGGTGTCTCGTCTCACTGAAGTTAGTGGAATTCTTCCCACAAAGAAGGAGTGGGAGATCTGACACATAAGAAAATGCTGTCACAGACCTTTTCCATGGAAGCTAGTTACCAGTTTGTGGTAAGGTGTGCCTATGAGATGGACACAGATGAGCATATTACCAAAAATGATAACACATATGCAAAGAAAGAAGCAGATATTTACGTGCAAAAAAAAAAAAAAAAGTGTGTATTAAAACCTATTTTTCTCATTCATATATGTATAGATATAGATATATAAAATCTAAAATATGTTTAATCCATATAGAGGATTAATGGCTTGGAGAATTAAACTAAACACAGATATTATGAGTTACATAGTTATAAAAATGCTTTAAAAGCAGTCATACCAGTAACGTCCACAGAATATTTTTATTCAGAAAATTGGTTTATTATTTGTTTTGGTTCTGGGAGGCTGTCTGTTTCTCTCAGGCTAAAATTTGCAGATTACATTCCAAACCTAAATTTTAGCAAGATTACTAAATAGTTCTTTAGCACAGTTGGTTATGTTATTTATTTTTAACATTTTGCCAAAAGGAAGGCAACGTTTTTATAAATCATTAAAGTGTAATAAAGGCTACCCCTAGCACTGCTATTTCACGTACTTTGCTACGAGCAACCTTGTCTAATGTACTAAGGGTACAAACTTAGATTTATCTGCACTAAAACGTCTGAAGTGTCTGCCACTGTGACAAAAAAGCTCTCCAGTGCTGGCTGCTCAGCAAAAGTCTGATAAAGATTTTACACATCTCTCTAAAAATCACGGTTGAATGAATGACGCTTCTCTTAAACAGAACACGTTACTCTTTGTTCCTGTTTCGAGTCGTCCAATTCAAAACAAATGCCGAGTGAGTCTCGGCTGACGGAGAGGATCACCAGGCAAACTCATGTAGGGTTTAAAAGGGGACATAGTGCTGCCAGCTGCTTGTGTATCATCCCACCAGAACGGTTAATGCTTTTACTTTATGACAAAGTGCCAGCCTGTGTCTGTACATTGTAGTGATTACTCCTGTTTTCTTTCTACGAGGCAATTATTTTAATAACAGATGTGCAACTGAACTTCATCTGTTTGCTCCACTGTTGTTTTACTGGTCAGTGCACTCACACAGCAGTGTAGCTAGAGATCCTCCACATAGTGTCACACACTGATGTACCAAGCTAGAGATCATTTACAAGCAGCAGTGTATATTTACTAAGGTGTTTATTGGAAAGGCTCAACACTACAAGATGTATATGGTCAAATTTGAAGAAGCTTTTGAAATCAAGCTCCCACTGCTACTGGGTAAGACCATTTTTTGGATAGATCACCTACCCTGGTTAAAGTTAGACATGAGCAAAGAACACACTTTATGTAAAAACCACATACAAGGTAAACATTTCTTCCTTTTTCATCATATCTTGATATACTGATTTGTAAAGACTTATATCACAACCTTTGTTATAACTATTACAACTCATTAAAACTGTATTATGTAATATATTTTGACTTCTGGTGTTGCATCTTTACAAAAAGAAGCTGGTCTGTGTCAAGTTTTACATGATCACTGTGAGATTCCGAAAGTTCATGATAAAAAAATGTGATTAAAAAAAAGACATCTGTAATAATACTGCACATAGTTTAAGAGATCATCAAATTGCTTTATTCAAAAATATATTTTTCCATGTATTTTTTACACTCTCAGTTAAAATTAAGTAAATTGTTAAACTATAAAGAAACATTATCTTCTTAGATTTATTTGAGATTTCTTTTGCCTTGTGTTGTCTACAGAAGCTATTTAAAAGTTACCTTTCATCAAGCCTTACTTAAAGAATACAAGGATAATGAGAAGATTGTCAGTATTACAAAGATTAAAATCAGCCCTTGGAGACAGGAAATTTAACTGAAAACCATAATTTCTTTCAAAGTCCAGGCGATGCATCTTCCAAAGTAGTTTGGGGTAACATTCAATAATAGTATTAGATTATGCTCATGAAACAATTATTTTAAAATTTCTATTGAAAAGATTTTGCAGGTAGGCTCATATTCAGTAAATCACTCATGAACAAAGTTCCAGAACGGAGAAGATGCAAAGACAGTACTCAGTTTTGATGTTCTAATTAGAAAGAAAATTTATAATCAGTTTGTTTGCCTCTCCTTAATAATTTTCAGTTTCTCTGAAAAGAACCAAATTTTAAAATTACTGCTCTCTGGAAAGAAATTTGAATTTTATCAAGCTTCCCTATAGAACAGGAATAATTATTCATTATTCCTACTTAAAAGTCAACCACCGCTTTGGATTTGCTAGGAGTATTTTATCAATTTTATCTTGGGATATGCCTCTAATTAGCATTTTTGGAACTATATTTTCAAAGATATGTGAATATCCATGACCTCCATATTTCATCAACCTGTTCTTGGTGTGCACATCATGAGCCATCAGAATTCTGTCTTCATAGCCTTCATCAATCAGTGTACGAATCCTGAAAAATTAAAAGCACACCTGTCAGTGAAAGTTCTCACTCTGCAACAGCACAGAACCAACCAGGATTTACATTTCTTATATTACATACGGCTGGACTCTACTATAGCAGAAAATACTTATTTTAGGTGCTCAGAAAACATACTCCTTATATTCACTTGAAATAAAAACATATTTTTTAATGCATGAAAAAACCCCACCTCTGCAAACATACCGCCACACATCTCAAAATGGAGAAGGAAAACTCACTCCATTTGGCACATGGCTTTGCATTCCCAGTCCCGTGAAGTTCACAGAGGAATTCAAGAGCTTCAGCATCACCATGCATGGGACACAGGTTTTATATACATGAGTAAGTAATAATTTCCTACCTAAACTCTTTCTCAGCAGGTTACTTCTTGTTGCTGTCACAAAGCTGATCCTATTACATTTGCTAATGACCAGACTCTGTGTGACAGGTCCTTATGAAGCCTGGCTCAACTGCATAAATGCTCCCACATCTTCAGTTAAAATCCCCTTTAGCAAACCAGGTTAATAAAAATATGAAGTTGCCACCATCACGTTCCATATAGACAGTTATCATCCAAACACATTTCAAAGATATTCATTAAGGAAGAATATAAATAAGACTGCAATGGCACAGTGCTAGCATGTGCCAGGAAATAAGAGGAGTGAATATGGCAACCCAGCTGAACAGGCTTGGCAAAATGACAAGTCGGCTTGGAAAAACAAATAATCCGTCCGGTCACTCCCTTGTATCAGGACTGCTGCAAGTCCTTCTGTTTCACGTTTCACTCAGGTAGCCTTAATCCCTTGATCAGCTAATTTTTTATAATTTATTAGGTGAGTTTGAACACCTGTATTGCACGAGTGTTAAGCTTAGCAGTAAGCTTCAGTTTAGTTTGGCAGTAGATTCTTGCACTGAAGTGGCAGAGACAGACAGACCAGACGTGGAAAGCACTTGTTCCTCATGTAGGCCTCCAATTCCGTTATCTGCCAGCACTGTGAAATTCTGATTCTTACCTTCCTGACTGTGCTTTGATCAACAAGAAAACAAATACTAGCTTTATAAGTAACTACACTGTATCTGAAAGCCCTTACTGTCAGTTTTTATTGCAATTAGTTATGAGGAGATACACATATAGCAGGATCTAATCAATATGGGCAGCAGGAAGAAGGCACATAGGATAGAATTTGTTAAAATATTATCATCTTACAGAAAAAACCACCATAAATAGTGCCATATAGTGCACAACACTATGTATACCACAGTGTTACAACATCACAAGTGTCTACTCCAGCCTGAAATACAGAGACACTAGACTATGCAATAGAACTACAGAATATGATGAGTTGGAAGGGACCCATCAGGATCATTGAGTCCAACTCCTAGCCCTTTATAGGACACTCCAAGAATCACACCATGTGCCTGAGAGCACTGTCCGAATGCTTCTTGAACTCAGACAGGCTTGGTGCTGTGACCACTTCCCTGGACGCCCTGTTCCAGTTCTCAGCAGAGAGTAGGAGCAGTGACACAGGGGGAACTAAGCTGTTTGCTGACCAAACATCCTTTAGAATCATCTCCTTTCGTATCTGGACTAATTTCTCGGGTTGGGGAGGCATATATAGTCCTTTCCATTTCATATTCATCGCTCCTTTTTCCTTATTCTTTTAACTTGAGTTAGTACTTTCTTCTGACTCAAATTAAAACCGTCCCTGAACAAAAATCAGTGTTTTACTCGCATTAGCAGTAGATTGCAGCCAAACTGCTGAAGTACACAGATGGCCTAAACCGTGTGGAGTAGGTACATTATGACCACAGAAATGTATGTTTTGAACAGAAAAGACACAAAGAGACTTTTCTCTTAAGTATTTTCATATAGAGATCAATATGATTTCTACCTCTCTGGAGCTGTTTCACAAAACAAAACCCTAAGGAGATTGCCACTGCCATCTCAAGTTCATTGTGGGTGCATTAATATCCACTTAAGGGCACTTCTAATGTACATATTTACACCATACAATAAGAAGATGAACTTTTCATCCCTTCTTCCTACGAAGAGCCTGCTGCAAAAAATACTCAAATGCCAGGGATTTTATGGAGGGGCAACAGTGGCTGAGCAAGTATCATGGATGGAATGAAAACTCTGCCACGGTTGACCAAGCACTTGTTAACCAAGGCATAGTCCAGTTCTCTATATGTATTCCGCAGTGTTTCCGTAGAAGCTGACCTTTCGTGGCACAGGAGAAGGGAGGAGGCACAGGAGAGGGAGCAGCTTTATCCATTTTAAATGTGAAAACTGCAGATTCACTTCAACAGTTTAAAATACTGACTGCCAGACTGAGAGCACCTCCAGACGGAGTGGAAAGAGTGAGATGCCCATTCCCAGCTGATCCTACCTTCTCTCACTTTCTGCACAGAATGCATCTCTTTGGCAATACCTTGTGTTAGCACAGCACAACAGATCTGTCATGCAGCTGAGCTGAGACTGCAGGTGCTGATGAGAAGCAGGGAAGAGGTATCCTGCCAGTGGCCCAATATTTTCACATTGTGAGTGAGTGTGAGGAGCATGAGAGCTCTGAGGAGACAGGAATCGCATCCTTCAAAAGAGAGAAAGGGCAAAAGGAAAGGGGGTGGAAAGGTGACAAAGTGCTTGTAAGAAAAAAGGGACTTTTTCAGGAGAGAAGCACAGGATCAAATCAACCCAAAACAACCAGCCAGTTTGGCTGGGTTAGCACACTACTGGGGAGATGTAACAGGATCAGATGATGCTTAGTAGCAGCACTAGGTTTCCAATGCTGTTTCAAATAAAAGCCAAACCCTAACATAAATCCAGTATCTCCAGCCTTTTTTTTTTCAAACAGACTGTATAAATGCAGTAAATTACAAAATTCAACCAGATCAGCATGGAATTAGGACAGAGAATGAAGTTAAAAAAGCTTTTGATGTTCTTCTCAAGTAACTTTGTACAACACTATGATTCTGCCTCTTCCTTTGCAGATAGAAGAAATGATACATCCTGCTCTAAGGGTGTGACTGCAGCAGGGGGAAATGGCATTATTTTAGTATGAAAGAAGAAAATTTTGAACAGCAAGCAGACTCACCATGTGATGGTCTTAAAACAAGTACCAATAATATGTTTTTGCCAATGCTTACACTGCATGGGAACAGATACCTTGCAATTCTTTCATTGTCGTTCGGCATGTCAATATCAGGATGGAACTGGTAGTGAAGAAATTCTGTACCAAAGAGGTCATACTCTAAATAGCATCCAAGTTTGGCAAATTCCAGAAGTTTCTTTGCATCAAATATGGTCCTGCAGAACATATATAACACAGAGTCAGCACTGTAAAACAGGAATAAAATATCTCATGGCATGAGGACAGGAATTTTGTGACCTCCTACTTGCAAGGAAAAAAAACAATAATGCAAGATTTAATTCACCCTTTTGAAAAACAGGACTCCTGTCTGACACGTGCAACTTAAGCTGATACGCAGCACTATCTTTCTCACATTCATTTGGGATTTCATGCATTTTAAAAAAACACAAAACCCCCCAACTCTTTCCCCATGAAATAATGAAAACATCTATGATAATCTTTAAATGGAAACAGGAAAGTTACTTACTTTTGATATCATTAACCCTCTCAGCAGACAACCTAACCAGGAAGGACATTTAAGGAGGAGGTTAATTCATAGTGACATTTAAAAAAAAACCAAAACAGACAATGGATTACTTACACAAGGCAGATTTACTTTCCCCAAAGAGTTACAGAAGACAGCTCCATCCAGGGCTTGTTTCATCCATCACACACCCGTAATACACAACTTTGTCTTTAGTTTCTATTCTGTACAGTGATGTTTCTAGATTGCCATTAGAACAGCAATATATCATTGTTTGCTCTGGGATCTGGCCAGAACGCCTTAAGGAAATGCTCTCACCAAAATATATAATGGTACCTGGGACATGGGCTTTACAGTGGATTTGAAAAGTGAAGGAACAAAGCTTCTAACACATATGATTCATTTGGAAAAGGACAGCAACAGAAATTGCTCTCTGCAATATTCTGGGTTTCCTTTTGGAACCATTTTTACCAAGTGTATAAGCTGTCCAACGGAAAACAAAACCACTCAAATGATAAAATTTAAATTTTATAGCCACAACACAATTTTTTTATTTAATTAAAAACCAAGTTTCCACAAGACCATCACAGCAAACCAGAAGAGTAGTAGTTTAATTTTTTTTTATTATTATTGCAGATACTGATGTCACAAAGCAGTTTTACCTTATACAATTACATCACAGTCTGTTGCTATGGAAATGACTGATGTCACTTTCAATATTATGACTTAACAACAGGACCAAGTAGGAGGAACAGATGGGTTGAGAGAGACAAACTCCTTGTTCAAACAAGCCTGCCATCAGCAGGAGTCTAAGACTTGCCAACTGTAATTAATAAAAACTGTTATTTTAAAATAAATGTTACAGTTTACAGAGACTTAACATTTATTATCAAATGAGTTTTTCAAGTGCAGAGCAAGAGAACAGGTTATTTTAAATCCAGCCCTGCTTGGTTCATGGGGAGACAGTCGCCAAGAGTATCCAATCCTGGTGCACCTAGCAAAAACACTCAACGATATATTTCAAAATCACAGCCCAACAATTTCTTTTAAGACTGTTAGTGCCATGCTTTTGGTGCTCTGTCCCAGCGAAGAGCTGGAGAGCTTAATTTCATCAGCCATTGGGTCGCACTGTGAGCCATGGGGATGTAGCAACAGCAGCAGTACCCAGCTCAGACTGCGGATCTCTGCTGGAATTGGATGTTTGGGCAACACTGTGCCTGAGCTGCCCTGAGCTCATGGAAAAGGACACAGCAAAGCATCCTGTAGTTTGGGCCTCATCTGTAAATTCTCATGGGGTCAGCCACCAAACCATTACAAAGCCCATATTCAGAGCAGTTGATGTGAGCCTTCTACCAAAAGCTAAAAGTGAATGAATGTTGATCTCTAGCAAAATACCTTTTCAACCTTAACCCCTAACAAATGGCCAAAGCCAAGGCTCAATAGCTTTTGCTTCCCAGCCTTTAACTGCACCATATGGACACATATTCCGCTATGGACACCTGACACCTTTTGTTCTAAGATGCTACATTGCAAAACAACAAAAACATGATAGCCAGCATTTTCATTTTATCATTTCGTTGTAAATCCATTTGCAAACTACCATTCTGACTATGTCAAATGCAGACAAGAAATATGGAGCTATGTACAAATTTATCTCACATTTAAAGGACTGGGATGCTCCCACATGGATTTTTCTCACTGAAGGAGACTTAAAATGTTAAATGCACATTGCAAAGCCAAACTTCACAGTAGTTTATCTTATAGCAAGTGCCAACCTGAATGTGTGAAAGTAATGATAGAAAGAGATATAAGGAAATGTCATATTGTGCATCAGCGGCTGTAAGTGAAACTGCACCACTGTCTTGACTATTTTCCTGCTTATATTGCTTAACTTCCACCAATAAATTACTTAATTCTTAAAATTCAACAATTTACAACAATGTATAAAGGCAAAACCCCACAATTGTATGTTTATCAAAATGGCTATTTAAGTACTGATATCTGCAGCCTTCCCAGTTCTCTTTCATCAGAAGATTTAAGTGATCAGTTTTTCTTTAAAAAGGGGAGGAAAATACAGCCACAGATACAACGGAATGCAGGTAAATACATAAAGGAAGTCAGTATCATTTATAAGTAAACAAACAGAATTTCATGGCACTGGATTTTATCCTCCTAAAATCCCCAAGTAAAACAAGGAGCTTTGCATACAAAACACCTGTAGCTCGATTTCCTACCTCTTAGAGTCTACAGCCATCAGAAATTTGGAGCACAGTGCTGTTGCCTATACTGCACTCGCAATGAGGGCAAACGATCCAATTGCTGAGAATCATATGACCACAAACAGTCTCCATTATTCAGCAACTGGCCAAACTAATCAATGCTTGGACATATTCCAGCTCACCATGAGCAACACAAGGTCATACAAAACTGATTTGGTAATAGAGGCTGTATTTCTAAGCTGGAGACAAAAAACTATCCCAATTTCTCTCCATGCCTGATGTGGAGCTCCTGGGTTTTCTTCTCGAGAAAGCTGCATTAGCTACTCAGGCTATGCTATGAACTATCCAAAACCCAACTCACCTCTTTTTAAGCAATATTTCTTCTGTCTGGTAGCAGAACATTAAAAATCTGTCTTCTGCTTTGATCCAGAATCCAGCAAAATCAAGTTTTCCATTAGCTTCTGTGAGATTTTGCTAAGGCTCTTAAGAGTGATCCAGTTTTCAAAAACACTGGAAGCCCAGCAACTTCCCACCCAATTTGGTGAGAGCTGCTCAATGTCCAATGCTTTGTAAATACAGGGATTTGTGCAGGGACACAAATTAACGGAATTCTGATTTTTAAAATATGGTTACAGTTATTCCTAATCTCTCTCACAGGCTTTCAAAGCGAGTATTTAAAATACCAAAGTATCAATGGGAATCTAAAAGCTGATCCTGACTGAAGCACTGGAGGTCAATCAAGCTTTATAAAAGCACTTATTTTTAAGACAGTCAACTTGAAGATAATACTTAATGCCAACTATTTCCAGCACAGTTCCACAAACGCCAGTGAGTTGAGGCAACAGTGCTGGATGGACAGCAGAACAGTCTGCTTACCTGTCCAGGTGAGACATGACCGTCTTTGAAGCATCAGCCCCAGCTTCCTGCAGAATGCGGACAATCTGGAAAGGCGAGTCACTGTTCCTGCCAGGATGGATGATAACAGGGCACCCAAGCTGTGACTGAGCCTGTGCTGTTGCCTGGAGCACACGGTGTTCACTCTGAGTCAAAGGCCAGGAGCAACCTATTTCTCCCACCACACCACATTTGATGTTAGTCCCATCTGCTCCTTTGAGTATCTCATCAACAATAACGTTTGTCAGCTAGAGAACAGGAAAATGAGATTTTTGGTTATTAATACTATTTGTGTTAAATAGCATCAAATTTGGCCTATGGACACTGTGCCTGTTATACTCCCAAGGTCTTTCTGAACTTATTGAATTAACAGCTGGGTGTGTGAAAACACTGTAGTTAAAATCTGGTTTCTGTCAACTAATGTTATGCCAGCCATTCACTAAGACCAAAATAAAGAGAGAAGCAAATTAATTTAACAGTATCCCTTCGCACATTTGTCCAGGCTTGCCAAGAGCGCTGGTCTACCTATAATTTGTACTCTGATTTAGCCTGAGATTAAGTTTTCTTTTTAAAAAAAAGTTAGTTTATTCCAAAACCTGTGCCTTACACTCCTGAATTGGCTCCAGACACAATTACATGTAATTTCTTGCAAAACAAGTGCTCAGAGAATAAGGAAACCTTGTCATTCAGATAGGGAAGGGAGAAACTCTGGCAAAGATCTCCAAGACAAATTTAAGACAAATCCTGTTTATGGGAATGTAGATGTAAAACAACAGGAGCTCTGCTGACTTCAGGACCACAAAAACACAGCTTATCTGACAAATTGACAGGGTCAAAATTAGCTTGCTTTTAACATATTCATAGGCAAAAAGAGACATCAGAATCTCTTAATAAAAGTAGTTTGTTATAACAGCTTTAGTTTTTCTTTTCCAGAATAGGCCAAACATCTTAAGCACACATTCAGAACTGAGCACAAAATGGCTCTGATGGTGACCTGTCTTCTGGACTAGATCTGGGGCTAAGTACAGGACATCTGTGGGTCTCCATCAATCCACCAAATACAGAAGGGAAACCTTTGCCTCAAGAAAAGTATTTGTATCAAATTTCAAGTTATGGAAGCACAATTAGGAAAAGCAGGACTGTTGTGCGCAGGTTGGGCCAGCCAGGGTCCAGTTTTGTTGGAAGCACTGCTCAAGTTTTGATCACTGATTTTTAAAATGAATTTGACTCATTTGCGAACTGTGATAGATTTTAAAAAAATTTCTCATCTCCGTTCATCCGCATTCACAGCCTCTTGCCTTGGAGAGTTCCGTTCCCTCTTCTCCCCATCATCACATTTTCTTAATAAAGCATGAATGAATATTTATTATTATAGGAATATCTGGGGACCTCAGTTATTACTAACACATTGTCTTGGACACCATACAACCAACCTGATGTAGACTCCCCTGAAAAGCCTGAACAAACGACAGAGAGAAGAGATACAACACACAGCCTGAGCAGACAATGATTTACAACTGTCCTACAAATATTGCAATTATTTATGCTTTTTACAAGAATGGTGGGTAAACTCACTGGGAAACAATTAGCCAGAAAAAAAGACAAGAGAGCTAGCAAGGATATACTCCTTCCTTAAAAATAGTAAAAAAACCCAGGATAATTGGTGTTGTACCAGATGTCTACACATGAAATACTTTATTTTCCTTTTACTGTTGCGTTATAACAAATCCCTCAGAGAAAATGGAACTTAAGAACTGGAACTGCTGACGGATAACCCCAGCACATGCAAGTAGTGCTGCTCCAGCTATACTGTTGCCAAATACCTCCGAAATCATAGGGAATAATAGAACCCTCTAACACTGTCTTTTTAGTGTTAGAAAGCAAAGCAATTCTTTATTTGCAGCACTGGGCGTCTATGCGGCCAACAAAAATCCTGTCTCCATACAGACACCAATACAGCATTTTTTCATCTATTTATACATTTTAACAAAGAAATTAACGTCCATTAGCTCTAAATTACATAATTCCCCTTCATTAACTAGTATTCTATCCACTATTGGTTATTAATCTCTTGTTCCTTATGCTAATTAGTTCACACTTTTAGTCTTTTCAGTATCTTTTTCCTCCAGTAAGGATTTTCCAACATAAGTACTGAGCCTTTGTTACTCTTCTAAGTTATCTGCTGGTTCCTGCAAAAGGTCCTTGTTTCCAGATGTCCAGCTTCAACAATACATCTTTCTCTCATGGGATTTGTTTATCAAAGGATATCGAGGTCAACTTTGAGAAAACTTAGTTTTAGTACTTTTCCCAAGCTATGTTCTCGCAAAAGTTGCTTACGAAAACCTTTTGCTATATGCTGGCTGAAAGTGATTTAAAGCCTAACACACAATTATGATTAATTAAGACAACTAATTAACCTTTTGTTAATTAGGACCATTAAAAAAATCAGAAAAGTTATTTGATTTCCAACAATATCACACAAGCAGTAATGTTGTTCCCAAGTTTTTCACATTGAGAACCTCTGTATTTCATCTATTTTGCTGGAACTTCTCTCCAACTTTGGCTTACCCGGGGATAATTCACAGGAGAGGGACATTCAAGCAGTGGTTAAGACTTACCTGCTCCACTGTCATGGCCTGTGTTTGAGAAGAATGAGTGGAACCTATATAAAACCCAGCACCAGCAATAATATGAACTCCAGTTTCTTCAGCAAGTTTCTTCAAAGTATTCATATCCCGACCAATTCCTGTAGTTGTGTTTTCCACAATAGTCCCACCACCTGCTGCTTTAAAATGCAACAGCTCCTCTTTCACAGCATCTGTTTCCTGATATAAAAGAAGGTTTTCTTTATGGCTGTAGGGATTTTGCTTAATCCAAAACAAGTTCTTCATCTCAATAGGCCCATTGGACAAAGGCTCTTGGCTTGGAGAAGGTGGACAAAAACAGCTGCTGTAGTTCATAATCAAGTGTTCGTGAGTCAATGTATAGCCAAGGCAGTCTGGCTCCACGGGGCCCAAGACAGTCTGCACTTTCCCTCTCAAGGACGGCATTTTTCTTGAACAAAAGGTAAAAAAAAAATAAATCAGATCCTAAAAGAATCTGAGAAGGAAAAAGAGAGGAAAAAAAAACATTTCAGAAAACCTTTCTTGGCAATTTCTGAATTCCTCCTCTCTTTCACACACATACCTACATGCTGCTGTATTTACTGGGATATTTTCAAACACTGCAGCAGAGTGGTCAGGATGAAAACCAAGGCATTGATTTTACCCAACTGCACTTGTGCTGGTACTCCAGCAACATAAACATATCACATTCCAGTACACAGAAATCATCATCATTTACTGTGCTGCAGTCAGTATCACATTAAGACAAATGTTTCCTGTTTAGTAACAACCACTGTATGTTCATTTAGGATTCATTGCTCCTCAGCAGCTGGCAACTCTTGTCAGCTTGAGCCACCAGACGAACACACTTGGCACTAAGGCTGAATATTTCTTACTGGTATGTCCAGTTTATTTATCTCTGTCCTCCAAGACTCACTGTCCCCCTCAGATACCAAGGAAGCTGTCTGTGTTTGGGCACGTTGTCTGCCCCTCTGTACCCAGAATGCAGGGATGGAGGCGATCACCTGCTCCTCTGGCTTCAAGAGGGCTCAGATTCTCCTACAGCTGCCTTGTGGAGGTCTGGAACAGCCCAGGACAACTCCTCTTAGGGTGGCAACAGCTGCTAAAGATGTAGCATGGCCCCCAAAGAGCAGTGGAGAAGCCAAAGTGCTTTACTGGCCAAATATTTTATCATTTAAGTATGGACATTAATCTTAACTTACACAGCTCAGCATCTCAGACACTTTTTTATTCATCTCTAACATGAATGAAACAATAATATTTCTCGAAACTTCAAATGAGTAGTGGCAAAGACAAACACTGAGGCTACTGCCTGCAGTTGGTTCATGTCAAAGGCCCTGTGCCAGTCTGGCCTGACTCACTGGAGGTTAGAATTATCTGCAGCTCCCCCCATTGGGATTTTGTTGGTTTTTTTTCCTTTTGGGAGTGGGAGTTCATGTTAGATCTTCCTGATGCTAGTCACAAAGGCTTGAGGATATATAGTTAAAATCCCTAGTCAACCAAAATCATCAGTTATGAAACAAAATACATGTTTAATCATGTCCAGAGGAAAGGACTAACTAGAGCATGCATTATTGATTAAAGAGAGAGGTCTTTCCCATTCCTGTCTCCCTTTTAGTGAATAATGTCATAAACACGGGTTTGTTACTGGTAAAGCCCTCAGAGGACATTTTCCTTTTAACTGCTAAAGTTAATCCGCCAAGATGACAGAAGAACTGAAACCTGAAGGGCACTGAACTCTACATATCAAAGGGCACAGGAACATCAAGACCTCTTTGGGGGTACTTTGATCTTATGAGAAGCAGTCACTGTCAGAGCACCAATGCACAAAAGTGACCCAGCCCCTGAAAAAGGCAGCTATCGCCTGCCTGGTGAAGTCTGTAGTGCTGGCAGTTACTGTAATATGAAAACTTGGCCGTCCATAAGAAAGAGAAATGACTGACTGATTACGTTTACTTGCCTTGAGTAAAAGCAGACTTACTTATGAAGAACTGTTCTTTTAGGAATTTGGTTTCTAAACTAGTGTGTTAACTTGTTTGAGAAGGCAGAAGAATAATTACTCTCATAGAATAGACTGCTGGCTGATTAATATAATGATTTTTTTTTCCAAATAAGAAGTGCATGATTTCAGAAAATATTATTCTTGAGCAAATAATTAAAAGCAAAATACCTGCCTTAGTCAGAAACTGCTGTTCACTGCAATTCAATTAAGCTGTCCAACCCAGTCATTAATTCCATCCTTGAACAAGGCTGGTGCTCTACAGAGCAACCTACTGTTCTGGAGAAAGTTCAATGATCTGAGTCATTCTTACACGCACAACAAAGTGAATGACAATTCTAAGCATTACCTTTGCTTTTTTTTTTTTCCCCCTTTTTTTTAATGTTAAATATTTACACCCTAGCATTCAGTAAAACCCTGACAGCATAAAAAGTGATAACTACTCTCCGCATCAGAGACACACTTTTCTTTCCCCATGTTCACTGAGAATTTTCAATCAATTTAGTAAGTTAGTAAAACAAACCTATATAAGTATTTAACTTCTTTTGATAAAGCTTACACAAATCGATTACAGTCTGTTTCCTTAACAATTTTCCACTTCAGTTGCTTAGTTATTTAATAGTGCAGTTACTCAAAAAGGCCACTCTAACTGAATGTGAATTTTTGCTCACTTTCAGATTATCACTCTGATGAAAAGTTGACTTTCAGCATTTGTTCCCTGACACAGTTAATTTAGACTCCCCTCAATTAATCTGGTTTGCCCATTGTGAAGACCTGTGGTTGCACATGTGAGATCTTCTTACAGCCTGAAGCTGCTGTCTTCTGATTTATAACGGCAGGAAACATCTAAAATTACAAGTTCCAGTGCCAGGTTTCTCTTGTAGACATCAACCTGTTGATTTTCAGACTCTAGATTTTACATTACAGCTCACATACAGAATTTACAGAACCTTTTGATTGAGGCAAAGGATTCTTATAAATATAAGAAGCATCACAAAAATGGAAACTGACACAAACAGCATTTAAAGTAGGCCTAATTTTATCTGCATGAAAAACATAATTAATATTAATGCCCATGCCTGCTTACTAACACAGTTTTAGAAACCCACTGCTTTTAATAAAAGAATTATAAAAAATAAAGACAGTCAACAACCTGTGACTGGAATAATTTTTAAAACCCCTGCCTTGGTATCTTCTCCCTACTGTCATTTACACAGACAGTCTATCCTGATTATGCAATAATGATACATTATTCCTAATAAGATTCACTCAGTGGAATCAGAATCTAATTGAGTATTTTTAAAACAGATTTTAGGTGCAAATAGCTTTTAAAAGGAGTAAGGATTACTGCTTAGTTTATGTACATGTTACGGCAAAAATCAACGTTCCTGTGCTTTACTAACAACTTGCATGCCATATTTTCCACAGAACTTTCTTCTGAAAAAGTTTCTTCTTTCATACACCAAGGACTAAATTCGTATCACCCCATTTAGCCATCTAAAAGGATCTATGTCTTTTACAGAACAATCATCTAGACCTTTTTAATAGTGGAGATGGAAAGACATATTCACAGGCAACTCATCCAGGCTATTTTACGTGTTTGCAGTAGGACAGGACAGGTCACCTTCTGTAATATTATCCTCCTTCCATGGACTATGGAGAAAGCCAAGAAACAATCCTGGACAAGACAAGGACATGTGAACTATACTTCCTCAATCATAACTCAGTCTGAGGTGAGAGGAAAAGGCAGCCTCATATATGGAAATAATAGCCATTTTGGTTTTGAAAATCACTAATTTATGTGGTGGTATCACCAAGGTGCTCCTGCATAGAGCAAGACTTCTCTGCTCCAGGTGCTCTCTTTATAGAGAAAAATAAATATTTCCTGAAAATTACATATTCAGACAAAAACAAAATGAGAACTGCTTTAAGATATAACCAAAACTTGCATTTTTTCTGAACAGCCTTGAAACAATACCTGAAGATTCTTGTGATAAACTCTGGACTAATCTTTACAGCCACCAATTGTATGGTACATAAAATACAACTGTCACCATCAATTATTAAATACTGGTGAAGTAAATATTTTTCCTAGAGGTACTGTTAAGAGAAAAGAGACTTGCTACTAAAAACATCATGGTACTGCATTCTTGAGTCTGGTAAAAACTCCACTGAGTTCAATAATGTTTTGCCTGAATACTGATGACAAGATTTGTGCTTCCGCTTTTCCCATCTGAAACTTGCGCTTCAGTCATTGTGTCATTTTAATGGTCTTCTAATGGGAAGTCTCCTTGGGTTTGGATTAGTTGCTTCCTACAGTAATCTCATATTGCTGAAACATTATAATCTCATAAACACAGCTTCCACATGCTAATGCCGCATTTGTTTTGATTCGGTAAGCACATTTTAATGGCATTAGCACAGATTCTCTGCAGACTGGTAGGGGAATCATTTTATTGCCGTTACATTACAATGTGAGATCACAGCAACACTAAATCCAGACTGCTGTGACACAAAATTTACAAAAAAAACCAAAAAGAATGGCTCAATAGGTATTTACTATATCCAGAAAAAGTTAAATACAGCTGCCATTTGGAAACAAGGGCTGCCCTGGCTGCATCAAGAGCATTTTAAGTGGGTCTTTCTTTCACAACCATGCAGTCCTGGGAAATGTGACATAGTGCAGGTTCACTCCATATTTACAGATGGAGGAAGTGTTCTGAGCATTCAATTCTACTTTGAGCAACCCCTACAGAGCATGGAAAAACCACAAATTAGAAATCTATGACACATCTGCAGGTAATTGCCATTAGCTAGTCTGTGCTGCGTTACCTCACCGTTCCCCAAATGTAAATATTTTGTGGCAAGGGAAAAAGTTAGCAAGACAAAGGAAGAGGAGAGGCAGAGCATAAGAGAACACATGTAGACTACATCAGGAAGAATAAAAAAAAATTAACTTCTCTTTCCCTCCCCATTTCTGCCAACCCTGTAGAGGTTTATAGGGTGGAAGGAACTCAGCAGTGCCAGCATGGTTCTTCCTCTTCCCCAGCAGACAAGCAAGCTTTCTAACTTCTCCAACAGATGGGTGTCAGATCTACTTTACTTTCTTCAAAAATGTATTCACAAGTGCTAATTACAGGACAAACATGCCTGAAACATTCTCTCATACACAGGTTTCAATAAGCATGTTTTTTTTGTTCATGCAGGGAAATGCAGTTACAGGGGCTGTGGAGCAGAGCAGAGCTCACCACAACTGGCTGGGTGAGAGCAGCAGTAGGACTGAATTTGCATGTGCTCCAGGACAGACACAGGCTCACCTGCCATTCAAGTCCAGCAATTACCTCCGTGTCAGTCCCTGCAAAGGTGTGCAACAGCCTGTGACGCTGCACTCCTACACAGGCGCTCGCATGTGCCACATGAGACAACAGCGTATCTTATGTTGCTATTGGGTTATTTTGCCCAAGAAATAGAATTTGAAAATGAGGTAAAACTACTGACAAAATGCAGATTGCTGGGCAAACTTCTGTCTCTTCTGCAGAAATGGCAGATATGCTGCTCTGAAGGTAACAGGTTATTCTCATTAAAGTCTTAAAAATGTTTTTTTTTTAAGACTTTCCTTCCCCATCTTCAGAATTTCCATTGGTCAGAAGTGACATTGGTCTTCTTTCTCTCCCAAAATGGAAGTGTGAGATTATCATGATTTCCTGAATTTCAAGATAACTCAGAAAATGAACCAAAGAAAATAATCTTACCTATTCAGAAGCAGTGGGTTGTTGGTTTTTTTTTAACTACCTTTATAGCCTGTTAAAAAAAAAAAAAAAGTACCATGACAGCTTTTCAGAGTATGGCCCCTTGCCTAGTGCAGAAGTATACTAAGGGGACAAGGGCACGCCAGTACTAACAGAGGTTATCAACACTGAGGCAAGGCTTTGTGTCCTAAGGAACAGTGTCACGTGGGAGAACTTTCATGCCTTAAATAAAGGCTTATCAGAGAGGAAGGGAACACTTACAGTGCCTCTCTCCTACACAAACTCCTGTCTAACCCCACAGAAGCATATGTGTCAGCTCTTCCCTTAGTGGGGCACCTGCACTGTCCCACCTTTGGGTGGCTGTATCTTCATGCAGTAAGAACCTCACCATTTTGGATGTGTGTAATCTCTCAACCGGGTAGAAACTGGTGAAAAGATTCAAAGCATAGAGACTTCCTGGTACAAATATTTAAAAAGCATCATCTATCCCTACCTTGCCACATTTTTTCACATAACACACTCAGAGTAGTGGGTTAATGCTGTGGTCTTCAACAACCTACCTCTAGTCCCCAAACCATTCAGAAACACATATTTCCTTAAGAAGTCAAGCTAAAAGATACGCTAAATATTGTTTTTCACTCAATTTTCTATATATGCTTTGAGGAACCAAAAAACCCTTACACTATGGAAGTAAGAAGGAATAAGTAAGACTACATAAAAAGTTACTGTATGTGCTATGAAAAAAAAATTAGGAGAGCTTTAGCCAAGCCTTATATAATCCTACAGTGATAAAAGGAAGTCCCAACAAAATATGCAGGTACACACACGGCAGCGTTTACACTGCTTGAGTTACATTATATGTTTTACAGTCTAAAAGCAAAGTCACTTAAATTTTATGAGAAATTTAAACACTAGTACACATATGGGAAAGGCCAATATATTGATCCCCTGCCCTCAGAACCTCCAAAAAGCACTCTCTGGGGTGAGAATTGGGTAAGTGAGAAGAAAAGATTTTAAATGTTCACCTGAAAGGTACATGAAAATTCTTATTGCATACTCCCTTTGTGGCTCAGTTAGTGGCAGACAGGCAGACCTTCCAGCTTCACCTGGGCTGAGGATCACACACAAAAAACAGATTGCTTCCTTACATTTGAACTGCCACATCAGAGCAAGTGCAGCCTCTCATACTGACCTCACAGTATGGAAGCCAAACCTTTGGATCAAAGCAAGCACGTGCGCTCAGCATACAACCATGTATGCATGCCAACAGTGATTTGCCCCAAGCCACTTTGTACTGTGCACAATTTTTCAATTTGGTTAAAGTTTAACCGTTGTGACTAGAATAGTCAGACTTCTATTTTACCTTATTTCTGTGCAGATAACAGTCTCAAAATCTAGGCTTCTCTGAGCAAAGTCACATTGAAGTTTCTCTTCCTCAGAGAGACCAGCATACCCATAAGTGTTTTTTCATTAACATATCCTTTAGAAGAACTTCAGGGGATTTTACATTTTGGGCAACTTCCAAAATTACTCCCAATAAAAGGTCAGATAAAAATTCTCCTCCAGGGTCAAACATTACATTAATTATATTTTACATGCACACACAGTGTTTTTAGGCCAAAAATCAGAACTGAAGTCACATTATGCTATATGCAAATATGGGCTATGTCCTGCATGTTGATACATACATTTGTATTCTTAAGACTAAATGGAATCATATTTGCTTCTCATCGGTTCTGGGCTACAAGTACATATTCTTTTTCCTGCTAGGACAATAAGAAGTAGGAAAAAAAGTCTGTGCTTTTCAAAAATGGATATCCAGTCTTCATTCTCTCTAAATTTCAAATTTGAAACCAGTATACATCTAACACTGCCCTTGCTGTTATTCTCATTGACTTTCATTGGTTTTCTCTCTACTTCAGGTCACATACACAGATTTTCACATGAGCTTAAACATTTCAGTAAGCATGCTGGGTGGAGCATTATCACTCACTTGTACAGCCCTATCACCAAGAGCCACATAAAATCAGTCTATGATCTTTACATGCAGAAATAAGGAGAAAAGGGATGGAGGTTTAAGACACCAAAGAACAGATATTACCCTTCTCGCTACGCAAATCTCTAAGCAATTGATGACTGATGTGCATTACTACATCCTGATCAAGACTGGACATTACTAGCTAGCAAAATTCATCTGAATGAACCTTAAGGTCAGCTTTGCCACAAAATATACCAGTCACTGATCCACTGAGACATGTGAAAGTGGAAAAGAGCATGGGGATTGAGTTCAGTGCTTCATTCAATATTGCAGACTGCAGCAACTGAGAAAAGCAGGGACTTTCAGAAAACCACCTTCTTTACTAGCAAGTGACAAGCTTAGATGCACAGAACTAAATTCAGTGTCCCATTACTGCAAACAACTACCATCACCAAACTTGCAACCAATCTGAAGACCTACTGGAAAAAAAAACACCCTCAGAAAAGCCTCAGAGTTTCTACTGTGACTGTTCTCCATGGCTGTGTCAGGAAATGGAAGCTAAACGCCCTTCTCAAGGTCCACTTCTGCTCTAACAAGAAGTTAACCCACAGAAGAAAAGTTAATGTGAGTCAAGGGAAAACTTAAAGGTGATCACTGTAACTTAATGAGTATCTTTTAACTTAGAGACTGCCTTTACAGAGTCTGCATGCTTTGTCAGTGGTCAAAGTCAACAACCTCTTACTTGTACAACTCCTGTTGATTTTAAATTCTTCCCCCCATTTGAGTACAGCAGTGGAATAGCAGGAACAACCAACACATACAAGCTGACAAGACTGTCAGGTCTCCTGTATATCCTTTTTTCATTTCCAGGTATTGCTGGATCTTCAGTCTTAACAAGAACTGGACACAGAACCCTGCTCACAGAATTTCCAACAGAAGATACAAACTCATTACTTTTGTTGTGGAAACTATAGTCTGTTTTTTTAAAAATCCTTGCTACCCAGTCTAAAGTGAATAACCAAGAACAAAGTCCTGCAATGAAGTTTACAAATCACCAGAGTTCAAGCATTAAAACCAGTTGAACATTTCTAGACCCATTTGAAAATGACCCACCTGCAAGAACGCACACAAATCACAGCAAGGAAAAGATTTAAATTCCTTTCAATGGGTGAATAATCCTCGCTGCAGTGACTCTGGTCAAGGCAAAGACAACAGAAGTAAGATGAAGTAAGATGCTGAAAGAGCAGAAAAAGGGAGAGTGGTTCAGCAGGTAACATACCATTCTTCTCTGGTCCCCACTCCTCCACAGAAATTAGTTCAAGAAAACCCCTGTGGCTTTGGCTTGACAAAACTAGGGCTTCAGAGTGTCTCTGAGAAGAGTGATTCTACATGTTTCTGACATCCAAGTTAAAAACTGTGATTTACTCAAAGCTGTAATATAAGGGGTGATGGTGGTAGCCTTTCTTCTTACTTCCATCTTATCCAAGTAGTTAAATACTTGTAAAAAATATTCCAGCTGTTGCTAGGATAAAATGCTTTTCTTGGAATATTACCCATATACATATTACTATCAGACCAAAGACACAGCCATTGCTTAGAAAATTCTGAGGAAGCTTTTTAATTTGTGACCAGAAAATGTCATTAAAGCAGAAAACTTACCCTACCAGTTTTGAGAAGATGTAACTTAGAACTAGGGAGATGGGACACCCCCTTCTCTTTCCAATATAGCTGGCAATCCAATTATCCAGAAACACAGAAAATGTAAAAAAGTTCAAAACTGCTCTGAATCAAACCAGGGATTTGAACTTTAGGTTTCCACAGTTTAGACAGATCTCTAATTCTCCCCCTACCAGACAGGTGGCCAGTATAATGAAAGTAGAAGTCTCACTGTTTTCATGAACCTTAAGAAGTCTTGGTTTCAGCTTACTAAAAAATGAACTTGTTCAGTATTTCAAGTTTTGAAAGGTGGGAAAAACATTTTAGATCTACATCAAGTGAAATAAGGAACAAAATTCACAGAATGTTCAGAGAAATAGTCCTTTAATAAACACAGAACTCCCTGATGCCATATGCTTCACCATATACTGATTTCTATGTGTGAGAAGCAAGCTGATGGCTCCCTAACCACAGAGTGAAGCAGTGACACTTGTTCCTGCTCCACCATGCATTAATTTAATAAGTTAGAACTGGTCACCTATATAAAATATAATTAAGCATCTGAATGCCATTATTGCCATTTTTGATTACAACTACAAAAATGATTGTGATGATGGTGACATGATGGCAAATATTACGTCTGTTAAATTCCAAACCATGAGAGGCATTCATAATAATAAATGACATTTACATAGTCTTTCATAAACCAATCCCAAAGTACCTGACAAAATGATACAAAAGTACCTATTAGAAGCATCACTTCAACCATCACTGAAATAGCCTCCAGCAGAAAGAAGGCAACAACCTTTAAACACTACAGAACACATTACGACAGAGAGCGTTGAATAACATATTCAACACAAAGCAGAAGGGAATTCCAGACAAGTAAAACAAAATTTGCCAAGTGAAAGTGACCTCTGGCTAAAAATTTGTTTCGTTCAACAGCTGTCACAAGCCTCTAGCATACAGAAGATATCATCCTTAACAACAGACACACCTAAGCAGAATAATTATGCTTACAAGTGTCTTAAGAGATCATATATACATTCAAATACTTGCTAGGCTCATCTGAGTTCCTCATCAACAGGACTTGTATGCTTCAACTTGAGGCCAAATTCATCAAAATACAAGACCTGCTGCAGAGGGGATGCCAAACACACAAGGTAACTGCCCAGCAGTGGATTGGCTAAAGTACTGAAGCAGACTTGGCAGGGGGACCTAAACCTCCCTCGCTCAGAACCTGCACTCCCCTCCGCGCTCACCAAATCCGTGCAAGAGCAAGAGAGAGCAGAGTCTGCCACAGCTGTGTCTTGTAAAGGGCAGCAAGCCCCAGGCCACGGAGAACATGCATAGTGTGTGAATCCCAACAAGGCTCACAGGCAAGTCTGGAGCTTTGCCGCTGAGCCTTGTCAAGCTTAAGCAACTCTGGAAGCATCACGCACAGGGTTACACGGGTGCTCCAGATGGAGAGTCAGCTGAAGGCAGGCTCTGAAGGTCCCAGTTTTGGATTGAGACATTTGTTCCTTCCCAGAGCCACTCTCGGGGACTGTCGGGAGGGAAGTACTACAGGGGAGGCAGTTCCAATACTTAACTTGTTATGGCTGTACAAATATTAAATACCAGCGGTAAAAATAGCAGCGTAGCTGCACTCACACAGCGAAGCCGCCTGAGCTCGAGGGTTATTCTGCTGGTAACTATCATCTGGTCCTGTGAAACGCTTTTCCAGAGAGGAGGAGGTGTTCATCCCCTTACACTCCTGACCCACCGCCGCTGTCCCGGCCACGCTCTGCCCCTCGTCCCGCATCGCCCCGCTCCGCCGGGGCTGGGCCGGGCCCCGCCACAGTCCCGACCCGCACCGAGCGGCGGCCCCGGGCCCCGAGCCCCGGCACCCAGCCCAGCCCAGCCCCGCGGACCGCCAGCCCCTGCCGCTCGCTCGCCTCGGCCCTCCCGGCCGGCAGCGCGGGGCGCGGAAGCCGCTCTGGCCCCTCAACTCCAGAGAAGTTTCCCGGCCCGGGCGCCTTGTCGGGCCGAGGGCACAAGGGCGAGCTCGGGAGCGGCTCTGGGCCGCGGGAGGTCGCGGAGCCCGCCGCTCACCCGCAGGCAGGACCCTCCGCCGACAGCACCGCTCCCCGGCCGGGCAGCGGCTGGCCGGGATCCGCGACCGCCCCGAGCGGGGCGGGACTTCCCGGGCACGGGAGCGAGTGGCGGAGCGGGCCGGGAGAGGGCGGCGGGGGCTGCTGGAGCCCGGCGGGCGGCGAGCGCAGGGCAACGGAGCTGTGCCCCACGGCCGGGCAGCGCGGCGGGAGCGCTGCCCCTCTGGCCCCCTGCGGGCCCCGCCCGGCGCTCGGCCCCCTCCCCGTCGCCAGGAGCCCCGTGCAGCGGTGAGGTGCTGCAGCGCTTTGTGCCAGCCTCGCCTCCAAGTACGAATGAGGGTCGGTGGCTGTGAGCATCCTGCCCGACCTTGCGCGTACCCCCTGTTTACACAGAAGGAAGGAGGCTGGCATCCACTGAGTCATTTTGGGGGCTGGGAGCTCGCGCTGAATGCTCGGGCTTGCAAGTGCAATATTTTCTAATTTGCCCTTGCAATGCAAGTAACTGGGAAGGTTGAAGAGGCACTTCCCATTATCCACAAACAGGATGACAATGACAATAATTTTGGAAAAAAGTGTAGGTGTGAGGTCTGAAATGAAAACAGAGGTGACACCAAGTTAGAATCATCAAGGTTGGAAAAGTTCCAAGTTCATCTAGACCAACCTTTGGCTGAACACCACCACGTTAACTAAACCATAGCACTAAGTGCTATATCACTTCCCTGGACAGCCAGTTCTAATGCTTTTTAACCCTTTTACTCAAGAAATGCTTCCTGATGAAGAATTCACCTTCAGAATCCTTCACCCAGGATCTCAAAAGTGTCTTATTTCCCTAAGGCTCACAGCATCCTGTGTGGTACTATTCCATTTTATAGAAGGGTAAACAGATGCTGGCAATGTGACTAGCAAAGGCACAGAGGACAGTGAACTTCTCTAGCCCTTATGCACAGCCCAAGCCGCAGCAAAGCCACCCTGTGCACTGTGCAGACATGTTACCTGAAGTCAGGAAGGAGACCTCAGGCTTTTCTGGGAGAAGTACTTGCTCTTCTTATTGCTTTCTGTTCTACTTTGACTCCTTCCCTGTCCCAATTTGTACCAGGTTGGGGCCACCGCTGAGCACAGTGCTTGCAAATGGATTCTGGTGTACCTGCCTTTAATATGGCTTTTTGTTGCCTGGGGGAGATAGATCCTAGCTTTTATTCAGATCCTGGATAATCCTGTGATGCAGAAAGTGAGTGGGCAAAACTGGGAATGAAAGCCAACGCATGCCGATGCTCGGGCCGTTTATCATCTGTCTTACAGCAAAGGACAAAAGTGGAGGTAGCGGATGAAAAATGAGGAGGGTGCCAAAGTAAACAACTTTAGAGAGGTAGGAGGTAAGAGAAAGTTGTGCTTTTATGAAAGTGATAGAGAAATGGAATTTTGTCTTTAAAAAAGCCCCAAACCAAACAAAAACAAACAAACAAAAAAAAAGAAAACAAAACAACACCAACAACAGCAAAACACAAAGAAACATTATGAGAATATTAGAATCCACAGAATTAGAATATTAGAGTCCACAATGACTAGTGATATTAGTGTGGGGAGGGCTCAACTTCTAGCGTCTCAACTGAAAGGCAAATTACTGCCCAGTAAAGGGAAAGTAAAGATGAAGGCAGTGAAACAAATGAAATGCTTGAATTAGCAGCCACTCACCGTGTATATGCCGCAGTGATTAATAAAAATAGATGGCTAGAGCTAAGCTGCTGGGATGGTTCCAGTTGTCAGCATCACTTGTTTTTATTTGCTTCTCATATGAAGTCAAGGGAGTGGGGGTCCTGCAAAGATTAAGTGGAGATACAAAAGTCGCTTATAGTGCCTTGTATTTCAACATGTTCATATTGCTGGGCAATCAATGCAGGAGAAATAATGTATGAGAGTTATGTTAAAAATAGTCATGCAATGCTTTATGGGACATCATTTGTCACTGACCGTATCAAACCTGTTTTGAAGATTTGTGATGAATTTTACATAAGGCCTGTACTTCTGCATTTCTTTTGTGTTTTAAAATATAAAAGCAGTATTAAAATTTGGGTAGGTACAAAGTAAAACCATGTTCAATCTGCATTTTTACACATGCAGAATGAACTTCTCTTTAAAGCAATCTTCACTATGTCCAAAGCAAAGTTAGGTACTATATTTTTGTTTTTCACGTCCTTGACTTCAACCTGGTACAAAACCAAGGTTTGTAAACATAAGGTAACAAGACTGTCTTGTTCAGGCCAGATGCATAGTGAACAGTGAAAACAAGTCAGCAGCTGGCAGAGTCTATACATATGACACTGTATTCACAATTTAGGTGATACACAACTGTAGGTAATGTATTTGGCATTTGTATCCACTTTTCCCAATCTAAAAACCAGGCTGTGGGCTTTCTAGAAATATTGAATTGGTTACCACATTAAATGGTTCATGATATTGGGGAAACAACCCACTACCCTTGTCCCCCAAGCCTCTCAGCTCTACAAATAGCAGGAACAACTGTTAATAACATCACAAGCTAAAATATCCATATTGCATAGTTCAGAGACAAGGAAAAGTAGACTATTATTTAAATAAAAAAGAAAGAAAGAAAAGGTGTTCTTTGTTTTGTCAGAAAAGCTTGATGTCAGTACGGTAGGTTTTGTCGAAGTTAGAGTCTGCGCAGGGCTAAGTCACACCTGTGCTTTTGTGCCCCTCAGCCATGGAGTGACCAAAAGGGTCACTGAAGCCAATGTTCCTTTTCCCATTTGGGACACTGTTATAAAGTCTGTCCACTATTTGACAGTGGACACAAAATAAGGAGCAAATACTTGCAGTACTTGAGCTTCAGTAGCATCTCTTCTCTTTCTAAAGGTGCATGAAGAAGAGAGCAGACCAACAGGTGCAATGCCAGGCCAGACTGGCTTAGGGGAAAGTGCTCTCAAGGGGCCATACCCAGAGGATGTAGAGGTCCCGAAACCAGGTGGGATTTCCCAGGGCAGAGAGGCTGTGACAGCCACTGCCACCTGGGTAGCTGTGGCAACAGCTGAGCCACTTCATCTGGACCCTGGGGACAGGGACCCTGGAGACTGAGTGATCTTCTCCGGACTGAAATCTTCTACTCAGGGCTCAATTACTCAGGTGTTACAGAAGATATAAAAACCGTGCCATGTTTTAGGTTTACTCAGAGAGTAATTGATAATGTTTACACTGGCTTGCATGCAGTATTTTTCTTCTTTGAGACAAGCCCCCTTTGGACGGGCCTGTGGTAACACTGAAACATTATAGCGCTCATTAGGCCAAACCGGCTGCTCAGGGAAGTTGTAGAATCACCATCCCCGAAGGTATTTAAAAGATGTGTAGATGTGGTGCTTGGGGACATGGTTTAGTGGTGGGCTTGGCAGTGTTAAGTTAATGGTTGGACTCAGTGATCTTAGAGGTCTTTTCCAATCTAAAAGTTCTATGATTCTAATGTAACTGGAAAATCAGACAAAATCTGGACATAAACAAGCACTTCTTCAATATCATGTCGTACGTGTGTTTTTCTTCTGATATGTCTCAAAGACAAGGAAATTCCAGTTTGCTTTAATAAAAATTAGTGGCTGAAGGCTAGAGATTACTACTATTCCTTCTTCAGAAAGATAATAAGCAAAGAAAGGAAAAAGAGACAAAATGTAATTTAAGCTGTATTTGTGCAAGGGCCATTGCAAACATAAGCATTTGCACATACTGTTGAGGAACGGGAAGAGAGAGTATCATGTGCACACATGCACAGTATAATCCACAATATACAAGTTGGTAGTAGAATAAATAGGAATCCCAGAATGTAAAAAACACTGCAGAGAAAATTCATTTGGCAAGGGTAAAATATGAGAAATTTAATCCTCCAGGGAAACCCTTTATTGATCTTTATAGAAAAATTCCCCCTGCTATTTCCAAAGGGATTCCATGAACTGGGAGGATTAGAAAGAATATTTTGCTAGTCAGTCTGGCATGTGCCTGTTGTTCTTAAATGACAGAACAACAGACAGAAAATGAATTATATGGTAAGTAGCATTTTAAAATCAACTATGACTGTTTGGAAGGGGCTTCAGGTATGTCTTTTTTGGTTAGGAAGGCTTTTTGTTTTATTAACAGTGTTATTCCGTGGCTGTTTTTGAAAAATTTTGATGTGCTAAAGATGTAGGTACCAGCCTGAGTGTTAAATTGTAGGTGCTCCAAGGAGCAAATAAAAATTGGAAGGAGTAGGCAACACATAATATTTAAATGGAAATAACACAAAGCTATTCATTAACAGGACAAGTAAATATGTCTCTGGAAGAAAAAGACAGAACAATGTTGACTTTGACTAAAGACTTACTTAATCCTACATTCTTAGTTATTACTTCAGTTAGTGGAGGGTATTTAGAAATAGCTAAGCTAGGTTGATCATTAAGAAAGTTTGCAGAATTCAGCTTTAATATTGTTTCATAATGCCATTGAATTCAATTCTCTCAGCACCTTCATCTGCTTTTTCTTTGTCTGACTAGGCTAGAAACTCTAAGCAGGTTATATGATGGTACCTCTCCTATTATCTTATTGATTAATATTTTAGGAGGGTAAGTATTCAAGTTTTTGTTTGATCTAAAGAAGATTTTATTTTTTTCCCGGAGAGAAGTATGCAGACAAGTATTCCTGGGAGTCTGTAAGTTTCTGAGGTATTTTCAGCAAAAAAGTGCATGTTCACTTTCCATGTTAAGAGGAATTTTTTCAAAGACATGTATGTAAATCTATTCGATCTAGACGGCAAGTGACTATGCAGACATTTTTATTAGAAAATTACAGGTTTAGCAGTCACATATAATCTTAAACTGCAGGTGCCTTATTGTTGATGACTGCACAGTAGAGGAACAGAAGAGGGAGAGGAATGAGAAGGAACAGGGAAGGAAAGGAATGGTTCACTGCCAGAGTGGAAGATGGGATGGTGAGGCAAATTTGCATAATTTATAATGACCTGCTGATGAACAGTAAAAAATTCCCAAATAAACATTTCCAGCTCTTTTCAATAAATATTTTTCTTACAGGTACAACAAAACAATATTAGAGTGAATTTTACTGTTTCACTCATTGTTATTGATTTCAGCATAATTTTATAGTACTATGTGCAAGAAATCTGGAAACAATTCCTGCTTTGTTTCCAGCTCAGTGCTAGGGTGACTTCATTCAGTAGCACAAAATTCAAGCTTACTTCTGCTGGTGATCAGTGATAGCACACATGAGTAAACCAAGAGCTGTCACTTCAGCCTGCCACTTTACCTTCATTCTTCTGATAAATCCCAAGAGCTGCAAATAAATGACTTTGATACCATCTGTACTTGCAATTAGTACCAAAGTTACGAATATGTTCGTGTGGATGTAATTGAGGGCAAAACTTGAGGCTGCTAGATTTCAATTCACTGTACAAACACAATTTCTTCCAGTTAGTTGACACCTTTTAAACTTTATGTCTTTAATGAGAGAAACTGAGAATGAGAAAACTCCTTAATGAGGGAAATTGAAATGGAGATGGCTCTACAGGCTCAAAGTAAACCATAAAGAGAGGTTAGACTGTTTTGTTTTTCCACTAACTCACTGAATCAAATCCTATCTTAAATCAGTTCCTTACCTCCTATTTCTTTATTGCAAACAAGATATGTCCTTTATAGCCTCAAATTTCCATTGCTTAGGAAAAGGACTCTGAAGGTCATGAAATTGCTTATATTAAAAAAAAATAAAAATTGGCTTACAAGCCTTTAGTTTGTTTGCTTGAAGCACATTTCTATTTAGTTTGAATGTGTTTCTCTGCTAATTTGGGCACAGAAAGATGCTGTAAGTAGTGTTCTTCAAACCTGGGAGTGAATTTAGGGGCATGGGATCAGGTCTTCTATGCCTCATTCTCTAAGTCATCATAAAATTAGTGAGGAGAACACTGCCCTTGTTCTGTCCAGATGGTTATTGAATTATGAACATTATTTTATAGGAGATACAACTGATGGCAATTTAGAAGCGTATGAAGTTAACATGAAACATCCAGGCTGCAATCCAAAGTGGAACAGATGGATCTGAAACTGGTTAATGCTAGATCAAGGAAAGCTCGAGTATCTGTGCTTATTGGTGCTATCTAGGTTACCCCGGTGATGACGATGCAGCCATGCATGCCTTAGCTTGCCTGTACTTTGCACTAAGCTAGACTAATCCAAGAAACTACACAGGCAATAGAGGTGTTGTCACATGATGCCTTTAACTATTTCCCTGTTGAGTAAAGCTTCAGTAGTTCTGTCTCCAGCCATCCACATACTGAAAGTTTTATTTGTCGTGGCTTCTTTTTGTAAACTTATATTATTATTGGTATATATTTTTTCACAAGTAGAGTTTCTTTATTTTCCCTTCTTGCAGCATGGTCGTCTCCCTCCACTTCAGCTTTAACCTCATCTTCTAGATCTTTTATTCTCACTTGTTCACTTACCTGTTGTTTTCACCTGTCTCTCTAAGTAATAATAAGCATACATCTTTCCATGCTTCAGTGTCCAGCTTCTCTCTCTGCTCTATCTTCTCAGTTTTTGCTCTCTGTCATGGCTCATGGGACACACAGTTCAAAACTTTCTTTTAGAGAAGGGAAAGATATTGTATTTTCTCCAGACTCACTTTAACCTTGATCTTTTTCTGATTTTTTTTTTTAATAAACCACTGCCTATCACTACACCAAATAGTTGCCTCCCCACACAATGTAATATGTTATTTAATCTTTTATTAAAAAAATTATATTAGTTTGTTCTTACAGCAAAAATGTAATACAGCTTTAGGCCTTACAGAATTATGTTTAGGAGATTATAGAACAATTGTTCTGATCCGTGAAATTAACTACAAAACACTAATCACAATCAGAGTTAGCACAATAAAAGAATTCAATTAAAAATTTAAATGCCTGAGAGTTTTACTTTCTGATTTGTAGAACTGCAGCTCACTCTTACCAACCTTGAGTATATTGCTTTTTCCTGACTCCTGCATTGAGAACAGTAATTTCCATGTGGAATCCTCTCCTTTATGCCTCTCTTTCTGGCAACATCAGTTTATTTGAAGGGACAGTCTCTCCCACTCCTACTCTGTTGTCATATTTTCAGTCAGCAAAGATACTGTGATGGTAGGTCTGTAAGTGACCTGCAAGCTCCCCTGGGATCAGATTGCTGTTTAAGAATTGAGTGCTGTCAGTTTGCCTGCCCTGTCAGGAACTTGCTCTTATCTATGGTAATTGCTTTTAGAGCTGGAAAGCAAAAAGGCTCTTCTCTGAGATTCCCATGCTTCATCCTTGCTTATGGCAGACCAGTTTCGCAGCTGCTCCAGCCCACTTAGGAGTCATTTTTCTTTCACCTAGTGGATATAAATCTGCTGCCTTCTGCCTACAATTGACTGTCCCTCTGCTTTGGTTTAGGACTTGTCCATTCAGCACTGCTTAATGATCCTGATCCTGCAGTCCCTCGGCATTGGCCGTAAGTTGGATGGGAGAGGGGTCAAGTTTGAGGCTGATTGGTAGAAGCAGAAGTGACTGCCCTTTCAAGTCAAACTAGGGTGAGCCATTTCTGCTGGCTTGCTCAATCTGGGATGCAGCTGCAGTCCATGCTGTTTAAAAGCAAATGTTTACAGGAGAGAACCAGTTTTCACAAGGCAGACAATTTTCTCTGGTTCTAACAGATTTTCTAGTTATTGATCAGCACAGCTACTCTTTGAAAGGGAAAGAAAGAGCTCACTGGGGTGAGCAGCAAAGTAGCACAATTTACACTGTATTAATTTGTATGATACCAACTGTATGCTCAATGGTATTGCTTCCAGCCATATTACATAGCTGTAGAAATTTCAAGGCTGACTACTGTCACTTCCAGGGGCTATAGCAGCTGCTGGGGATTGTTGGAGAGAGAATGACCTGGATTTACCTTTTTTCTGCATAATTCTTCAGTTACAAAATTTCTAACAGGGACAAGAACCCATCTCTGAAAGTAAAAATGTTTCCCTTCTGCTTTGTGCACACCATGCAGGAATTGATGTAGCCATGGGAAAAAGGGAAAACTGACAGTTCTTCAAGAATAACCAACTGGAGATCAGGCGAACAAATAAAAGGGATTTTCTCATATTAAATGTTCGTGGGAGAACAGGACAAGAAAAACATTTTTTTTCTTATTTTCCATTTACAAGGATCTCCTTGAGTTTTTAGATCTATATTGTTTTTTGCTCTTTAGTCAAGTGCCTGCTTTAGACAACATTTTGCATCATTAATTCCCCTGATCCTGCCGGCTGCTGCATGTGGGAAGCCCTGTGCTCCCATGTGGAGCCTCACCATTTTTAATGGTGTGCTGTGTGGGCAAAAGCAGTTCCCCCTGGAGAGAAACTTTCAGCATGAGGTGCATTAGTCAGTCTTCCCTTGTTTATGTTGATCTTCCAGGCAAAAAAAAGGAAGATAAAAGGTAGCAAAGAACCGAAAGCTGCACATGCATCCTCATCCACACACACAGGGAACTACACATGCACAAAGACAAAGCAGATATCAAAAGAAGCTATTCTGGTTAATTTTTGTATTGTCTAAATTATGAGCTGACAGTATCCCCTTGTATCCTGAAACAGCATTATCAGTTGCAGCATCTCATGGAGAGATTTCTCATTTTTTCATGTTTTGATTTCTGAGGATAGAGGTACAGTTATTTTATATGTACATTTTAATTTTTTATTCATATTTGAATCTTAGTTTTACATCCAGATGAAGAAAGTCAAGGGCAGCTCTCTTTCAGCTGAAAACATTCTTTCTTTAAAAATTTGGCTGCTGTGTTCTTTGATTTATTGCCTTGCTTATGTTTGACAAGATACCAAGTCTTATGCCACAATATTCTTATTATGAACAGGAGTGGTTTTTTCTCCTCTCTCGGTGACAGATAAATCAGAAAAGCTTGCACTTTAGGAGGGAAAGTTACAGTTTCTGAATATTCTATTAATTATGTCAGACAGTGCACTTGGGACACTGTACCTGCCTGTTTAATTGCCATGCAGAAGCTCTAGGTCTGAATTCCTATATTGTCATGCAGATTGTATAGCCAGTTACTTCTGTGCAAAGGAGTGTGAAAACTGTACTTGGTGAAATTTCTCCTCTTGTTTGTAGCAGTGACAACAATCATACATGGAAGCCCATGGTTACAGAGAGATCATTTTCTGAAGAAATCAGATGGGACAAACTAATTAGAGATAATATGCACATTTTATACATTTGGAGCATATTTTTATTTCCTGTTTGAAAGTCTATCAGTTCAGAAATATTAACTTAGTATATTTAATATAATTGTCTGAACATGGGTGCCACTTTACTAGAAATATGCAGAGCCAGTTTCAGCTACTTGTGTCCTAACAATTTGTGGCTTCCTCTGTTAAATTTAGGAGAATGATTACAACCCAGAAATGATTACAGAAGTTTTGGACTCAGGCAGAGTCTATGTGATTTACCTGCCAGTGGCCCTCAAACCAGTATCCAACGATGAGGATCGTGGTCATACCTTTCTTTCAGTCATATCATTTACCCTGGGGACGCTGACAGGTGAATGCCTCCTTTAACAAGGACACCTTTAATCACCAAAAAGTATGATGTTCTGTAAAACAACAGGACAGTTGGTTGCTAATTTGTCTACGTTGCCTTAAATAGCTACTTTTGTCCAGAAAAGAAGGAACTCGGAGACTGCTGCACAGCCAGTAGAGCTTTGCTGAGCTTGCTGTTGGGAAGCAGTACACGATAGGTCAGCTCCAAAATATGTCTGCACATAAAATAGAGTTGAGAGAAAACAGCCATGAAAAAAACTGAAAAAAAAAAAAATCCCTTTTCCATTGCCTGCATCTGAACCTGATGAACATTAAGAAAAAAAAAAAAATCTGGTAATTTTTAATAGAACGAAGACATATTCAAAAAAGCACTCAGCAGAATAAATATTTCTATGACCAATATCATAGTCATAGTAGCCATTCTTATGAAGCATCAAAGAAAGGTGTGAACATATCTGTAGGACTGTTTATACCCCTAGCTATCCTCCCACGGAAAGACCCTATTAAGTCAAGGTAAATTGTGCCAACTGCCTTAAAGTGGTGCCTGTCTGTTCTAATCTTTTTTATACTGCAAGTTGAAGTTTAGTGTGATAGTGATTGTACTGACCCATTAAGGCTGAAACTGATAGGAAAATGCAGTTTTCACCTACAGCTTTGTTATTGTGGTGCAACAGAAATATTTTTTTCTTGCACCATTCTTGGCTTCGAAGAGACATGGTGGGCCCTTACTTCCACTGTCCAATTTGATAACACCGGTACGTTTGACCATAAGGTTGCGTTGTAAATGGGGTTCTTTTTAAAATGCATTTGGCAGCCTGAAGACACTACCAGAACAAATTAGTTATTCTTAGTGCTGCATTTGAACAGTACCTTTTCAATTTCTTTGAAAATAGAGTCACTCCACATTTTTAGGGATTTATCACAACCCAGTACACCTCATGTCATTCCACTAAAGCCGGCTTGGTGACTCTTCCCTTCTTAATTTTTTTGTGTGAATTTAGTGTTCATGAAAGATGCCAAATGAACAGCCTTGGAGGTTTTCACTTATTTTTCCAGATGAAATTCATAACATCTGCAGTGAGAATTCAGTGTTTGCTGCCCAAGTAATTTTACATTTAGTTGTCCAGCCAGTGGAAGGAGAATGTAGTCCAGACTCATGCAGGCTGGGTCTTCGCTTGTGCTGTTTACACAGCTTCAACAGGAACATTGCAGTGCTTTGTGGCATTCAGAGCTGAAATCATAGATTTTGTCTCCTGTCTGCCATGTCTTCTTTCATAACAAGTCAATGGCTTTTCCTCACACGTTTGCCATGTCTGTTTCTTGCTATGGGGAAGTGTTTCCCTAGATTTGGTTAAAATGCTGTACATTGATGGCTATGTAGGAATGAGTTTAAAAAAGCAGTTAAACATAGTCCTGCAGAAGAGAATGGGCTATCTGTCTTAATTTAAGCACTTGCTTAAGTGTGCTATTGATCTCTGTCCACTATACTTATTTTACTGAAAGCTCCCTGATAACAATCAGTTTTGCTTAATATTAAAAGTTGCTGGATGGTGATCAAGTCCTCCTGTAACCCTTTGTAAAGCCATATAAGTCCAGAACAAAGCTTCTGTTCTATGTATCAAAGCATGCAGATGTCTGAGAGTACGGGGCATTTCCATAGGTGTTTGAGTTATTTGAAAATGCCAGTCAAACAGTCAGCAATACAAATACTCCCAAATGCACCTGCATTTGATTTTGCACGTACAGAAGGAAAACTAGCTTTCAGTGAAGTTGAAAGCACCCACATTTTATTTATTAAATTAAAACTCTGGGGGTTTGGGTTTTTTTTTTTGCGTATGCGTAGGGGTTGGAAGAGGGGCAATGGCAGATTTTTAAAACTAGTTTGGGTGAAATACCCAGGAAGAAATTATGACATTGTCTATTATATCGTTATCAGTTGACTCACAGTAGCTTTTTCTCAAGATTTGAGAGTTAGATTACCAATCTAGGGATACAATTTGCTCCTATACTAAGTTAACCCAATAAATCAGATGAAGCTTACTGAGATTTTTTTTTTGGCACGGAAGTGTTAATGAAGGCACTGCTAAACTCTCTACCATCTGAATACCTGAGATTAGCTCAGCTGGTTAAAATTTGGTGTTAACAACACCTAGGTTATGGGTTTGATCCCTTGTATAAGCAGTTCACTATAGAGTTGGACTAATATCCTTGTGGGTCTATTCCAGCTTGGAATATTCTGTGACTTGTGAGTCAAGGAAACCATGGGTCAAGATCAGGGAGGGGACAAGGCAAAGCAGAGGTCAGAGCTGCTGATAGTCCTACACTGCCAGTGTCCTTGAAGGACTCACATTGCCAGTTTATAGAGTAACACTCTTCACAGGTTAAGGTTCAAGAATGGTCGGTGATAGTATCTGACTGCAAAAATATATTCATAGCAATATAAAAGTTCAAAGCAATATACCAAGCAGCTCTAATCCCCAATAAAAGCCAACTTGAGATAATGATTCAGCATGCATAGAGTACATGCAACCCAACAGGTATCCTGTGGAGGAGGTGATGAGTTCAGCCTGTTGATTGATCCCAAAGGTTATGCTGGAGTCTTCCTTGACTTCTCCCCATTCTTAATTCACTTTTATACTCGGTGGAGTTTGAGTGACTGTAATCATACATCTTACTCAGTGAGTGGTAGTTGTACCGTGGGGGCAGGTATATCAGGATAATACCTGAGATAACCTGCATCAGTCCAAGGAGAGTGATTTTGCCATGGTTGCTGATTCACCAGCAGGACATCTTCCTTTATCTCCCTTGCTTTTCAGCTGCTTTATAGCTTATCACCTAGAAAGTACCAAACTGAATTTGAAACACATTAGCTACAGTTTTGCAGTGTTTTTAATTGTGAAGGTAGCTGTCTTTCTGTCAAGCTTTTTTTTCACTTAGCTGTGAAAGGACACTTTCTTTTAACACCTTTTTAAGGCTCGGAAAGTGCTTTTTAGACACTAGTAATATTAATAAAGTCCAAATAAGAAATGTTTTTCAGCCTCCTTGGAAAAACTTTCTTGATTGCCTGTTCCACGTGGGGATTAACCTGAGCATGTTCACCTGGTTTCAAAATGGAAAAATGAGAAAATAAGATAGACTGGACATTCAGGACAGTGATGTGAATTGGGACATGAAAAGGGAAGCTTGCTGACAGTCTCAGGTTTAAAGGTGAAGGTCATGCCATATAAAATAAGGGGGGTACAACCTATCCTGCTTTTGTTATTCTGTTTCTGGTCTTGCTCCTCTTAGAATGACTGAAAACATAGTATTTTGGACAGTCATCTGAAAGAAAATGGTTGGGATGCAAATATTAGCTCTGAAGCTTTTTTTAAATATTCCTCCTGCTCCCCCTGCCCCAGCACAGAGGAATTTATCTTTATTGAAGCATATCTATTTTTTGCACAAACTTCCGATCAACTCCAATATTGATCTTTTGGAAGGTAATAGCAGAACTCCAATTCTATCAGGAATTCAATCAACAAATATAAAAGTAGAGAATTTAAGGCATATGTTTTCAAATGTTTTCTCTCATTTGAGAAGAGAATTCACATCTCCTGTCACCTTTTGTCTTGCTTCTACAAATAAGCCAGATTTCTTCTTACTTCAAAATGTCATTATGCTTGTTCTCCAGCTGCTTTAAGTGAGCAGAGTGAAACATCTCCATATTTTGTAGAAGAATATATAAACTTTGCTATTTGAATCTTTCTGCCTGGTTCAAAATAGTCTTTATATATGATCAAGTATGGTAACTATTCTTTTGTCACATGAAGATAGAATGACAGCTTCTGTATGTGAAAGGCCAGATGACTCCTTCCATTTAAGCTTTCCCAAATGCAAATATGGAGCATGAGAGCTAAGATACAATTACTAATATAGAGGGAAGTGCATTGCTCTGCTATTGTATTTGCAGTGCAGGAGGGCTGTCATGGTGGGTAGCACTGGTATAATGCAGGGATAGATATCAAAATGTTCACCACTGCATGTCTTCAGCACTCACCTTCTGAAATGGGAATAGAAATTGTTATGCAGATAGATTTATTATCTTTCATAATAACTTACTTTTAACTCATGATTTCTTAACGTGCATTGCTCTAGATTCCTGCAGCTATAGTTATGCAGTTTGTAAAACTCTGCTCTTCTCAGAAATACAATTGTAAAAAGAAAACCAATTGCTCTTCCCAATCATCAAAATAGATTTTTCCAGTAGAACAACTGTTTTTCCTTCCCTTTACCCAGGCTCTGTTTCTCTTTTTTGTTTGTTGCCAATTCTTAACAATATAACCCAAATAAAACTGCAATGCCATTGACTGGCTCAGTAACAAACACTGGTGTCTAATATTGAAAAGTTTGACCCCATTCAGCTAAGGCTGAACATGGCTGAAACATGGAAAATGGTGTAGGTAATGAGTAGGAAATTGTAAGAAACAGTTAGTTACCAGATAAGAGGAAGAAGTAATAACATTTTAATCTTGTTTTCTTCTGAAACTAAATTGTATGGCATCTATGAGCATGCACATGTGAATAAATGGCCGTACATTGCCTTGTGTGGCTGTAACTCCTTGGCTTGCTACCTCTGCCATTTCTTGTCATTGTATTTCTGATGTTGTAAAGAGCTTGAAAGTCTAAGCAGGGTTTTTTGGAGAAGAGGCAAGTGGATAAATTTGCATCAGACCTCCGTGTTATGAGGTTAGAGAGAGTCCTGACTTGCTGCAGTGACATATTTTAATGCAGAAAGGGTCGCAACTGAAAACTGTGCTTTTAGTGTCCTCTGGAGTCAGTGTCCCTAAAATGACAGGATTGCTAACAGTTTTCCCTGGACTCACAAGGAAGAGCTCTGTAGCAGCCTTTTTGGCAAGGCTCTGGGATGCATATTCCCTGACAGGTCACATGTAATTTGGCTGACAGATTTGTCTGCTACCTTGGCTAGAGCTGGACATTTTCTTTTTTTTGGCTGACATTTTAACTAAAATACGAAACACAGCTTTATCATAAAAATTGTTAGGAAAAATTTATTTCAAATTTTAAAATGAACTATTTTAATGATTTTGCTTTGAAAATGTTTTAGACTTCATATTTTCAACAAAACTGTTTATTTGGCAAAATAGGTGAGTTATTTCTTAAAGGTATCTTATGCAATTCGTTGGAATTTCTAACCATCTCCAGCATACACATCTATGGATTAAATGATATTCCTAGAAGGCTTCACTGAGCTTTTTTACACTGATCTGGCATATTTGCTTGTTCAGATTATTCTTAAATGGTGCTGTACATTCAAATGAACCCATCATAATTTCAATGAATACCAAAGCAATTAATAATGATTAAACACTTACATTAAATGTCATTCTCTGTATTTCAGTTAGAAAAAAAATTCTGGCATCTATTTTTATTTGAAGAGAGTCACATTGCCCACAGAATATTTCAAGTACGTACTCAAAGTTTAGCAATTAGCATAGATCAGAAGGCCAGGAACAGAACAGACAGCGAGAAGTGGTTTGGAATTTTGGTTATTTCATGGGAGGCATGTGCTTTCTCAAGCTGTTTCTTTCCTGGAATCAAGATGAAAATCAACATGTAAAAAAAGTCTTTTCCAGCTTTTTGAAGAAGAGATGAGTGAGGTTTCTTTTTTGCTGCTGGTTTGGTTATGAAAATCCAGAATGGAAATTTGAATGCAATCATTTTCCCCAGGTCTTTTAGCAGTCCTGAGGTGTCAGATGATTATTTTTTTTCTGTTTAGGTTGTCACGGTGGTCATTTCAGCTGTCACTTCTGAAACAGGATGTAGGGTTCATGGAGGGCCTCTTACTCTCCCTTGCCCAGTTTCTTTTGTGACCACACATGTTTTTATATACACAGACACTGATAGTGGGGAGCGAAACAGGAGACAATCAGAGCAGTTCCATATATCTCTGATCATATAAAACGTAATAAGCCTTGTAGTGGGATTGAAAAGAAGGTAAGGATATAAACATCCTCCAGGGGCAGTTTGTCACTGATTTATGACAAAATCTTCTTCAAAAATCAAATTGAAATGGCTTCCATTTTGCGTTTTGCAGGTCCCACCATAATAACAGCCTCATCACCTTCAAGAGCTAGAGGTAAGAGTGGTAAGTTCAATACTCATACAGCAGCTCAATATATCTAACCACAAGACTATCAAAATTATTCTGCTTTTCTGGCATGGTTGTGGACTAGAAGGACATGGAATTGCTGATCTTCTAATGAGATTCATTAATTCTGATAAAACAATGCCTGATTTTTGGTACTCCCCAATTCAGTTCCCTCAGCAAGACTTCCAAAACACACGCCACTCTCCCTCCCTGGCTCATTTTCCCATCCCCCTCCCTGCTGCATGGGGATGGAGAGGAGAATTAGAAGTGCAAAAGGCAAAGACAACAGGCTGAGATAAGAACAATTTACTGGAAACAGCAATGAGATAAGAAAATGAACAGTGACAGCAACAATGTTAGTAACAGAGGGTATAAGAAGATATACTATTCAGATAAGAAGAAAAACTATACAGAAAAAAGCCATCCCAATAGTAGACAATACTGGATGGATCATGCCACCATGTTTTCTCCACTGGAAGGAATCTCTTCTCTCCCCAAGAGAGTCCCTTTTCCCAAACTCTGTCAGTGACATGAGGTGGTATAGAATAATCCCAGTGTCCTAGCCATGCCCCTCCCAGCTATGGCAAAAAATGAACCCTGTCCTGGCTGGAACCAGGACACCCTTTTATAAGCTTGGAGGTGTTTGTAACTATTACCCAGAGTCTTTTATCACACAAGATAGTCTGGCCTGTTAAAGAGCACCTGATGGAGAGGGTACAGAGCAGATGGGCAAGTGGCTAGAGCAACTTCATCATGGTCCCTTCTTTCTTGGCAGCCTTTATGAAGGAAGAAGCACACTTCTTTTTTTCTCCCCTTTTACTCAGGGTATAGCAAAGTGACATTAATCTGCCATGATTGAGATATCAGTTTGGTTAGCAGGCACAAAGCAACCTTAAGTAAAAGGGCAGAACAGCTTGAGAAATGTTGGTTGTTAGTGTTTGGTAACAATCTGATCAAGAAGCCCTGAAGTGGTTCAAATCACAGACTGCCTGCTAAGTGGTCTTCGGGGAGGCTGCTCTGCATCTAATCCCGCCGAGAGAAATATGAACGGGAGTAGACTGGAGATCAATGTAGATGCCTTGTTAGGGATATTAACTACCTCACCTTCACTTCTAACTCCTGCAGCATGACAACTCTATTCCCAGAGGGCCAGAGGATCCTGCTGGGGTCTGTAGCAAAGTCTGTTGAAAGCAGGAGAATTGACATTTTGCTTATTGTCTCGACTGCTTTGACATCTCACAGGCAGTACAAATGATCACTTATGTAAAGGTTATTTGAATAAAGGTAACATCCCTTGGTGTGACTTAAGTGTGAAAGCATTCCAGTTCCCTTTAGGAATCTCTCTGAGATTTCCAGTATCCTAAAATGTGCATATATTTCTAATTTGCCTGTAAGCTAAGAAAAAGCTGTAATCTAAAGTCTGCAGGGCTTGTCTAAACTGGAGAATACACTGAAACTAGGATTATTCAAAAAGGCTCTTCCAGGGCTACAAACAAGACATAAAAAAAAGGTTTGAAACAATTTGTGTGTCAGAGAGCTGGGGTGGGAGCAGCCAGGGAGCCAGTGGGATGAGTGGTCCTGCTCACAGAGTTACTGGGTAAGTGAAGGATTTGCTCTGCAGCAGGAGCTTTGCTGTGCAGCCCAAGGGCTGTCCACTCCCCAGTGTCATGGGGAGGGTTTCTCCAGCAGTGTGGGGAAGGGCTGGTTTTGAGAGAATTCATGTATCTTGAGCTCTCATTTAGCTTCTCAGTCTTTGTGATGGCTTGGGTTATGAGCATAGGGTTTTCTCAGCAGCTCCTCTTAGGGATAGAGGTGTTGGGAAGGGAGAGATGTGCTGGTTTGTTTTTTTTTAAAGCCAACATTGTACATTTTTAGGCTAAACTATTTAATTTGAGGAGATGAAGTTTTAAGAAGCACCATCAAATATCTAGGCTCCAGAGAGATCATGAACCTGGTGCACACATTGTTCATGTGATGATTACAAAATAGCCTTTGAAGATGTATCATATGAAAATTGTGTGAGAGTTACATCATAGTTCTGTGAACAGATGTCTTATTGCTCCTTTCAAAAGAGTTTCTGCTGTGACACTGAAGTCTCACCAAAATATTGACAAGAAGCCCATATTTGTACGTTCTGTGCAATGTAGTTGAAAAGCTTTGTACCTGAGTCGTAATATTCCTTAGGAAGCTTTTCTTACTAGGCCGTGGACCAGAAATCCTGATTTACTTTAAAGACAGTAAAACTCGAGCCTACTGCTGTTGCACAGAAAAATTTTCATTGCCCTAGAGGTGGTCACAAGGTTTCCATCAAAGAGGTACAGCATTTATATCACCTTTCACAAGAAAAGATCTACACTCTCTGCTGACACAGAAAAGCCCAGTGTGGGGAGGAGAGCTGGTGATTTTTTTTCCTGTGTATTTTAGTTGTAAGGTTTTGCTAGAGGTCTTTTTAAAGATGAAATGTACCACATATACATGAAGAACATGAACTGATGCCAAACTATAGTAGTCAAGCTATAGCAGTCATCTGGAATTGCCTGTTGGATTCCTACTTGCAGTAAATTAGTGTATGATGATTTTTATAACAAATTATGACATGCCAAATAATTATTAATTATTGGACACTTCTTATACAGTATTGCCTATCAATGACTGGCTCCATCTGGTCTGAAACTATTGTAAATACTCTAAGGCAAGACTGTTTGAAAGAGTAGGAAAGACTTCATAACATAGAAAGTAAAAGGATGGAAAAATAGAAAAGAACAACTAATTACAACTTCTTTTTTTTTTTTTTTTAATTTTCTTGATGCTAAGTTTCAGTGAAAGTCTTGTTAGACTTTTCAGAGTCCTATAAGGGACCAGCCCTCGATGCAGAGCTGATTGCATGAAGCTGCTGTGTGATGCAGACTGCCTGCCCACCCGTGTTCTTACTGACAGGTAGGTCCATCTGCGGTCCAAGAGGAGTGGACTAGCAATGAGAGAAAACACTGTTTTGCTCCCATCATCATCATTAACAGCCTTCTGTTAGACTTTCTGTGTTGAGGAAACATAATTGTTGTTAGCACTGTTAGCAACACTGACTGGGCAATATTGACTGGCATTGAAATCACATTTAATGAGTTCTCTGACAGAGTCTTTACAGGAGCTTGACATCAGGCCAGATTTGTTTCTAAGTGCCCCCAAAATTGGTGTGCTTGATCAATCCTCACCTTGCTTGCTGTAAATTTTTTGCTCTCTGTCATATTTCAGCCTTTACCCTCCAACAAGGCAGGAGGGTTTCTTTGCTGGATGTTAGCTGACCTCCTACATACCATCTTAATTCCTTTCTAACAAGGCATTTCAAGTGTAAAGTTGCAATTTAATTGCTGAGAGGCATTTGGGCATGCGTAGTGACACCAGAAACAAAGAACTTTGCTGATGTGCCAATTTGTTGCCGTAATCCCACTGTTCAAGTGGATGTGATCAGCTGGCCCAGCTTCATGTAAGAGTTGCTTATACTCAAAGCTATGAGGCTTCACTGGGTTCTTTGTGTAAATATTTTTCTTTCCAATATGAAAAACAGGACTCCACGTCTGAGTTGGATCTCTTAAACATCACTGAGTCAGTGTGGATGATTCCTCCACCGTTTGGGTTTCATTGTGATTTGTGTTTAATGATACACTTGCAGCTTTAGTTAAGAAAGGATTTTCCTTCAGTTACACATCTGCTATTGACAGCCAGCTAATCACAACGATTTGAAATCTTTGGGCCAGAAACACCATTGGTGTCATTTCAGTTGACGTGTACTGATTTCCTGAAGGCAGCTGAGGATGTGGCAAGATACACAGACCTGTCTTGCTACTTCTTTTACTTATCAGTGGTTTGAGTGATCAACTTCTGCTAAAAGGCCAGTTATTTTTTTTCTCTTGAACCATAGTAAATTTGTAGGTCCTTTTCCCTCTTTTTCAGTTTTTCCCTCTTCTTAATCATCAGTGACATTTGCTTTGGGTTTCGTTTGTTTTTTTGCTTCCGGTTTGTGTGTGATCTGTTTTCTGAATCTTCCTCTTAATTTCTTGTTTTACTCATTTCTCTGTGCTTCCTGAAAAAAGTATTTTGTTTGTTATTCCTAGGCAACATCTGACCATCTCTTCTGTCCTTTCTGCTTGTCACCGTACTCTCTGTCAGAGTCAGCACAACAAGAAACAAACGTCTTGCTTGTCAGTGCTTTTTCCACTTCCTGCTGTTCAGACTGCAAGGGTTAATTCTCACTCAAAATTCAGTCACAGGAACCCTAAAGAGGGATTTTTCACACTTGCCAAAATGTCCTCCCTCCATTAAAACTCCTTTTGAAATAAAATTATGAAATTTAAGTCTGACCTTGCCCAGGTGAGTAATCAAAAGAATTTTCTCTATTACACCCTGGAAGTGGTTTTAATTTCCACTGAACAAAATACATGTCTTTCTTGCCAACCTCCAGCTGTCTCAAAAGCAAATCACAGCAATTATCGGGTAAGACTGATATCCTGCAACTCAGTTGCCACTTGACTGCAGGCTTTCATCAGCCCTTAGCTGCTTTTTTCCCTTCCTTGGGGTAGTGTTTCTAGTGGTAATCACCTCATCTATCAATTACAGTGGGCGTCTTCTCAACCAGGGTTGGGACTTTGCAAACTCTGGTCACTGTGAATAGTCACACTCTCACCAAGAGAAGGTATTTCTGGTGTTTTAGGAGAGCAAGAAAATTGCAGAAATGTGGTATGGAGTGTTTCTACCACCAAAGGAATGACAGACAGAGGAAGAACTGAATGGGGAAACATGTTCAGGAAATCAGGGGAACAGCTAAACACACAGGGATCAGGGAAATGGCAAGTTTACTTTTGAGTTGCCTTTTGAGGCAACTTCCAACAACCCTGGCCTTTGCCCAGAACAAGCTGCCCACTTAAAGTTTTCCGCATGTAATTTTTCATGCTGCAAAATGATCGGAAGTCAGATGAGGCCAAGAGTTGTAAAGCTAATTTAAATAAACTCAGTGGTTGTCTGTACACCAGAAGCAAAAATGTTATTTCATGGTAATTTTGTGTCAGTAGGACAAATGTTTCTCAGAGTTCTATTTGCTGTCCTGAGCACCCTTGGCCACCTTTACCCTCACACCTGATACGATCTCACAGTCCCTAAGAAACCCGTAGGTTCGGTTTGTGGCTTGAAGGTAAGATGACAGATTCCAAGGAAAGATCCAGACAGCAGATGCAACTAGTGAGTAATAGCTATTCTAGAGCCTATCATGCACGAATCCTGGCTTTCTGCTAGAAGTAACTGTCTGTTTTTATGTATATATTTTTCGTTGGAATCCTTGGCACCCAGGGACCAACTGGATTCTGTCATATCTCAGAAAGCAAGCAGAAAAGGCAGAATTTAGCAGTTTTCTCTCACTAACAAACCATGCTTTTGTTGATTTATTGTTTATTTTGCTTCTGCTTTAAAATGTGATATTTAAGAACTGTATTTTAATTGCAAATGAAAGAAACATAGCCTTCTTGCTTCCGTGGGATGAATGCCTGCCTTCCAAGAATGACTGAGAGGAGAAGGCTCTTTTGGCTTTCCCCTCAGAAACCCTGGGGAAGATGAGGAGCATGGAGGAGCACAGTAATGCTGGGGCAAAAGCGCTCCTCCGTTGGGTGGGTGCGGGTGTTGTGACTCAGCCATCGCGGGAGGCTCCCTGGCACCGGTGCTGTGCCTGTGTGGGTGGTGGAGAGGAGGCTGTGAGAGTGCCGCGCCGTGTGGGATCATCCTGCAACAGTTCCTCTGAGCTGGGGTGTCTCAAGGAGCCATTAAAAGCAGGCTAAGGGTCGCTATCCTGTGTACATGATTTCTCCATAACCCGTTTTCCCTTCCCCTCTCTGAGATCCGTGTTTGTTGCCATAGCGAGAGGACATAGACAGCAAACACTTGCTTATATTTGACAGAAGGCTAAATAAAAATAAGGGCGGAACAGTCCTGCGTAGTCCTAGAGAGACCCCTTCTCTGCTTTCAGTGTTTGCCTCTCATCCAGTGAAAATTCCTGCTGTTGGAAAGAACTGTGCTCAGGATGGCACACTGCAACCTGCCCTGGGGAACCACACTCAGGACTGGAGCTATTGGGAAAGGACAAAAAGAGAGAGGGAATGCAAAATGAAGATGGAGGAATAGAGGAAAGGTTTCCTGGCTGAGAAGTGTAAATGGTGTGTGAAGAAAAAGAGTTCAAGAAGTGTTTGGACAACACTCCCAGACACGTGGTGAGATTTCTGGAGTTTCCTGCGCAGGGACAGGAGTTAGAATCGATGATCCTGATGGGTCCCTTCCCACTCAGCATATTCTATGATTCTATGATGTCTGTACTGCTTGCAATAGCCACAAGAGCATGCTGTGACCTCTCCAAGGCAGAGGAGAGCAAGGAGGAAGGACAGGTTTCTCCCAGGACTTGAGCTAGCAGTGCTGTGCTTGTGGACCTCTGGAGTGCTCTAATATAGAGCTTGTCTGTGGTGCTTGCGTATCCTAGGGGTCTAAAAGAAAGCTTATGTTTGATTCATGTGCCCTGCAAATCAGCAACAAGGTTTTCCTGTCTACCAAGATATTTCTACATAGTTTTTAATGTAAATGCCGGTGGGTATGCAGATTATCACCTGCCTAGCTATCTCTTTCTCTGTTCTTACACCTAGAAAGACTCTGAGGCAGGTTTTTGCTCACCTCTGTTAAATGACCATCTTTATTTGTGACACTGCCTTGAAGGGAAGCCTTTCAGGGTAAAAGAATAAGTGTGCTAGTAAGAAGGAACTCAGTCAGATATCTCCTAAAAAGGAAAACAAACATCCAGGTGCAGAAGGCATTGATCATGCTGCCTGTGTGATCAATGGGAGTTTTGCCAATGACACAAATGGGAGTGAATTGGCAGGAAAGAGAATGGGAAATATTTGTAGAGAAGTGCATCAGTTTTGCATGTATAGAAGAAAAAGCAGCTACATTAGCAGCTGTCCCATTAGAAGGTACTCAAGGGAATCAAGATTCATTGCTTCTATCTTCCAGGCATTAACTGTACATTTTTACTCTAACTTCCAACTAGAACATTTAATTGGGTTGAGTCCCTTTACCCCCCTCCATGTATGCAATGTAATAGGCTCAAGACAGAAGTTAAGTTCAGAAGAAATGAGAGAAGTCTCATACAGTAGAGTGTATGAGGGTGTTCTTTCTTCAGGGACTGAGATTCCAGCGGTCCCTCCCCAGCAGGTGCTGACCTGTGCCACGGGCTGACCAAGAAGTGACACTGTTGTCAGTGTCTCCAGCTTGACTTGTATTTAAACATGACCTTCCCTGCTGCACATACAGCAGGCAAGGGGTATCAACTCTCAGCCATCTCACTCAACCACATCTTTGTCATTACTGGGTTTGCGAAAATTTTATGAAGACTTACCAAACACAGTGACATTAAACTCAATTTGCAAATTTGGAGGCCCCTTCTGAAAACAGGATCTTTGGTGGTAAAAGTTTGTGTGGGAAGAAGAAACAGTAGTGTAAGTGGGAATAGTACATGATTTCTTAGGTTGGCAAGTGAGTAGTGAGTGCTCTTGAGGATACCCCAGAGTGCTGATTCCCTGCAGGACCTAAAACTGGTCCCTTGAAAAAGTGGCTTGGCAATAGCAGCTGAAAGCAAAACTTACCAGAACACCAGGCACTGTGTTAGATTTGAGCTTTCTGGATCACTAGAAAATGTTTCTGATTAAATAGAAGCATATTCCATGACTCTTCTAATCAGCTAAGTTTCCATATGTGATATGATCCTCTCCATTAACCAGATTTTGTTCCTTCATCTCAGTTCTCTAAAATACCAGCTTTGCTGAACTACTAATTCTTACTTTCCAACAGCCAGTTATGAAAAACTGTGGTTTTGAAAATATTGCTCTTCTGTGAGCAGTCTCAGCCTTCTGCAGTAATGATATCCTAAAATACTCCTGGAGACAAATGCCTACTCTTTATTACAGAAGCAGATGCTCCTTTCAGTAGTAAAGGGACAGTTGCTTCCATGGCACCCTTCTTTATCAGTGACATGGAAAAATTAAGCAATACCAAAATATGGTTGCAGCAAAGATGTCTTCTGATATGTAATTTCCCCCCTCTTTTATGTAAACAGTATATTTGCTTTTTACATGAAATATATTCTGAATATAGAAAAAGAAATTGTTGTACCAGAAAATAGTGCAGAGACACAAATCAGAATAATATGAAGAACTTGGTAACCACAGGACTAAAATAGATTAGGTAATAAAATGAGGTAAAATGTAATTGCACTTAAGAGAGAGTGATGTAATCTTTTAAGGTAAACTGGGAATTCATAGGTTTGAAATGAAAAAGGAGAAGAAAACTGGAGTGTGTCACTCAGTGACAGTGATTGTAAGTAATAACTGTCATGCAATTGTGAAAAACTCAAATTTGATACTAGCATATGAAACATTTGCAGAAAAAAAAAGAGGAAAATATAAAAGTTGTTGCACGATATAGATTATTGGAAATAGTTCTGGCTATCTGTGTGCTAGAAACGTGAATTAAAATTAGAATTGGTGGAGGGAGTGAGGATGGCCGGAGGAATGGAGATCAAATCAGTTGGTTGGTACAGCTTAGCAGACTGGCTGGGTGGAAACTGAGAGAGCATATGATAGTGCTCTATAAATGTGTAAAGGACATATGTAGTCAGAGTAAGACGAGCTATATAAGCAAAAGAATCATATAAGCACTGAACAAATAAATTTATATTTTAAGAGGGGAAATTAGGAGAAGAGTGTTTCCAATTGCTGATAAAATTCTGGAACAGCCTCACACGAGAGGTAGTTTCAGCACTCTGAACACAATGAGTTGATGAGAAGTGCCTGAAGGTGCAGAATAAAGGACACAAGACTTTCCTTTCTATTCCAGTTCATAAACCATGTTTCCTCATTTTCACATACAAGTCAGAAAAGTGGAGACAACAAAGACTTACAAAAGGACAGGAACCTTCAGCCAACAGTTCAGTTCTACTCCACACCCATCCATGTTTTCTCAAGATGAACAGCCATAGCCAAATAACCGTGTGCGTGGCCATTGCAATGGCTTTTCTTCAGACAGCGTATAAAGAGTCACCGTCTGACACCAGGGAGTAAACTGTGTGAATCACCGTCTTCCAGTTAAATGTCATCACTGCTGCAGTATCTCAGACAGCCACTTTTAGGAGGCATCCTTGGTTGGGGCCCAGCAGCAGAAGCCTGTGCAGCAGAAAATAGACAGAGGGTCCCCCCTCTGCTATACACACCGAACTGCTACAAATGCAACATTCAGTTGCTAATGTGACAAACGACAAATTCAAACTGTGTTTAACTGATTCAAGCCTATTATGGAAAGTTTCTAGTCAAGGGAGCAAGTCCCTCTCCGGAACAATTTCTGTCACAGGAGAATATAAGAAGTAAAGTGTCTGGGACAGAAGTGATAAAAAATTATCGGTTTATAGTAAAATAATCAAAATGTTTGCATTGACTCTCCTACTGGCTCTCTGAATAATCATCCCTGCCCTAAAACAGGTAATTATTTTCTTTTGTGTCGCACGAAAAGCAACCTTTCTGGTCTTGCATCACAGATTTTCAGTTCTGATTAAGCTTCAAGCACAATTTTGTGTCAGGAATTGGAGTTTTTCAGAACAGAGCAGTTTTCTACTGTGCACTGTAACGGTGTTCTCCATGGCTGAGTAGCAAAAGCTGCAATTCACCCCCAGCACTCAGTTATGCATAGCATGTGGGGAAAAGCACTGAATTAAAATGACAGAATTGTCCTCAGATTCTGAATATTATACTAAGCATGCTTTGGCATCTTGTATTTAGAGTGAGCTATTTTATGCTCATTTCCTCTTGATGCAATTTAGTTAATAGCTAAATTCAGTCACAAAACCACTTGTAAATAAGCACCTTGTTACAGATTACAGTGTTCTCAATCCTCATGGCTCTTTGACCCAGTCTATCAGCCAATAAAATCTGCCAATGCAGTATATAATTTCTGTCATGTTTGAGTGTTTTTATACATTAATGGAGCAGCTTGTAATTTCACCATATAGGCTACACACTCCTGGATGCACAGGATCTATGAGATAAATAAGCTGTCCAAAGAAGACATTTGTATTGGATGTTCACTGTTGGTTTCTTCCCATACTGCCCTCAGATGCAGAAGCTGCCCTAGGAGATGAATGTGCCAGGATAAGTTATCTGGGGCTCATAAAATCTTTTTTAGAAGATTGAAATAAAGTCAGTGCTTGCAGAAGACAAATCAATTGTGACATTTCTGAATAGAGTGCGATGCATTTAATTAGCACAAGACATACTGGCAAATGCTGAATTACCCAATAAATCACTGAATGCTGGAACCCATACAGAGCCAGGAATCAGCTGTCTTGAGAGATGTACAGCAAGTGATAATAGGAAGATCTGGCCATTTCTCCTCCATTTTCTGCTAAATTTCTTCCATTTTGACATTTGCATGCCAGACCATTTTAATTATTTTAAAGTATGAAAGAATTTCTTCAGCCTAATCTGAGAAATCTGTGCCATTATCTGCATCTGCTGAAGAATGAAACACATATCTTACAAGATGCTACGATTCTGCTATTCAGTTCAAAGCAAATAATGGAAGTTTATCATCTAGGAATAAAAGTATTTAAAAAAAAATGTTCAAAGCTGGACTTAAGGGAAAGTATCATAGGACAGGCCTTGTAGTGACCACTGACATTGGCCTTGATGTGTCAGAGTCTCCCTGTGTGATGAGCAGAAGGGGTTTCGGGCTTTTTGTATCAGGGAGAAAGGGGAACAGAGCTTCAAGATTTACATGTGCAGCCGTGCTGGAGACTCCTGGCCAGCGCTCTCTCTGCTCTGCAGCAGAGTTATGGTCACGTCTGTGTGCACGTAGGCAGAAGTGCTGTCCTTAATGCACAGTCCCCCTGCACTCAGTATGCCCTCACAGAGCTGCTGATACTCCTGGTATGTGACACAAGTAGTTTGGTAATAACTTTTATTCACGTGTAATAAATCTTTCCAAGTGTTTACAATGCTTTCACCACCTCACTACCAGAACCCCTCCCTTTCACCTCACTTCTCTGTGCTTCACTTCTAAACATTACAAAAAATTCAGAAGCTAGGCGTGATTTTCCAAAGACTTGGGCACCAAAGGTACATAAGAAACAAGAAAAAAACCCCAAACAAATAAATTGCAAGTTTCTAAGGTATATATGTGCTTTATTTGTATTTTGCACTTAATATATATCTATTTACAGCAGATTCTTGTTTGCTTGTTGCTATAAAGCTTAATCGCAGGTTAAAAATACAGTTGCTTAATGGGGAATGATTTTGCTGTTTCAAAAAACAGCCTCAGGCTAGACTGAGCTATCTTTAGGAAGAAGATACAAAAGACATACACAACTGTACTGCTGATTTTGTGCCTACGGTGAAAGAAAACTGCATATGCAACCACAGCCATGGGATAAAGATTTTGCACTCCTTAGAATGTCTGTGGTTTTTAAAATTTGGCATTTCATGATATCCAACCATGCAGGAGTGGCCTACAGTCCCTGCCTAGCATCATTCATTAGGTGAAAGACCAGAACATAACCTCTTCTCAGGAAGAAATCCAATTGCTTTGGGTGTTGTTAGTATTTGAAATTTATTTAAATCAGTGTTTATCACAGTATAAAATAAATATAAATTTAGCTTCATTGCCTAATTTCTCTGTTTCTCCTGGCTGAATCTGTTCAATTAAACACTGATGAATATTTTGTAACCCATCCTTCCTCTGTAGAGAGTTTATTCTGTTGTCAGTTTTACATGGTCCCGTGTTTGTTTTCAACCTAGTTGTTACCACTGCCCTCCAACAGATGATCTAAACCACTCTACCAATCCTACAAATTATAGGAACAACTCAGATGACACTTTTGTCTTCTCTGTATCCTCAAGGAATCAGTAGGGTGTCCATTGGTTCTGGCTGACATTGCCCAGGAGTAGAATTGGAAAAAAATAGACTGAATGGTTTCTAACTTTTATTTCTGTCCTGCCCATAAAACATCAGCTTTTGAAACTGATTTTAATTGTTAAGAGTAATTAGTCTTCGAAATAATTGTTGTAAATAAGGATAATTACCAAATATATACAATTACTCCAATCTGCAGAAAATTGAAATGGAGGAAATTAGGAGACCTGAAAATCATATCCTAATAATTTAAAAATAAGAAAACCAAGATCAAAGCAGCAGTCTGGTAGATGGGTAAAGATGAGAGAGACAAAATCCTCCTATACCCTCTCTACCCTCTTGTGCCTAATCCTATAGAAGGCTGATTTCCCTCAAGCTCCAGGAGCTGAAAGGTTTCCTCTTGCTCTGAATTGCACTAGTTCTCCTGAATGTTAAGGTCTTTTAAGGCAATGAAGCACACTGATTCCTCAGTTAGCCATGGAGCAATATACTGCCTTCCTTTTCCTGTAATCTCTGCCTTATCTGTTTGTGAAGTGTAATAAGGCCACAGAAACAGGTGTAATTTGCATTCCTCTGGTTCTCTGTGTCTTTCTTTAAGTTCAGAGCAGTAGAACAACAAAACAACAAAACAAAGATGTGAGTCCTTTCTATTATCCGTAGAGGATTATATCATCACTTCCTGAGGTATTAAGCTTTTTATCATAAACAGTCTGCTAAAGGCCAAGGACCTAGGAACCCATTACTGTACTTCTCTCTTAGTGTGCTTAGAAAACAATGTTTTCTATAAAAAAATAAACGGTTAGAAATTCTTAAGCTTCTTAAAGTGGAAGGACATGTGAATTAATGTGTTTAAACTAGTTGATATACATAACATATTAACAGAGGGATTTCCAGCTTGGAATGTTGCTCAGGTTGGGGTTGTCCAAAAACGGTATGCTCCTTTTCAAGGAGCACCTGTCTTCCAAACAGGGACTGTTATGTTGTCCCGTAGACCTTTATACCGAGATGAAAAAATGTAGCCATGCACACCGATTCCTTGGGCACCAGCATGGATAAAATCAGAGCTTCTGTCACAGCTCCCCAGCCCTTTGCTCCCTGTGTAATGCTGAATCATTTCATTGGTAGACACTATTTCAATTATTTTTTAAAGTTGACTGCAAACCAGCAACTGACTAAAACTTTATGAGCCTCTGTGTCTAAAACCACCCATGCAGAATTACACAGAGCGCTGCCAAAGCAAGTTACCCAGTAAGACCATGTCCCTCTTCATCCCCTTCATTCCCCATTGCAGTGCGTGTTGGAGAGGCGACCCAGTAAATCCCACCGGGGACCAGTGCCGAAGGCGCTCTGCGAGGGAAAGGGCTTTTGATGTTACTGCTTCTCAAATCCTTCCTCCCAGCTCTCGGGCCCCAGGGCTTTCAGATCAAAGCTGAGGCATTACTGCAGAGAGCAGAACAGTTTGCCAAAATGGAAAAGGAAAGTCTGCCAAAAAGAAAGCTCACTGAGCTTTGGAGGGTGTATTAGAAGCATCACCTTCGGTTCTCACTGGAGCTCAGGAGCTCATGCAGACCTGCCTGCCATGGGAGCACCAGTACCTGTCCCCCTCTCAGTTTTTCCTGGGGCTCCTGCAGCCTGGCCTTAGAACAGGGAAGCGGCCCCATTCCAGGAAGGGAATCAGCTTCGGATCCTGATGAAACCCAGACACAGAACAACAGACATCTCTGCTGAGAACTTATATCACTTTGACTTAAAGATTCATAGTACTGACATAAGCTGTGGGTGATGATTGCTAAAAATTTGCTACAGAATTTAGACTGCTATCTTGAAGTAGCCAAAAAAGAATTTTTTTTGCCCCTTCCTACTAAATCCTGGTAAACCTCTTGTGCCAATTGTGTTACTATTCTGTTCCTCTCCTCCCTGTCTCTAAGTTACTCCTTTTGTCCTTTGTGTTGTTTTGAATCCCCATCATGATGCTGGTACTCCCCAGTAGGGTGTCAGAAGCACCCAGATAATTTTGTGCATCATTATGTTTGTGTCAGTGCCATTAGTAAAAATTTTAAGCATGCTACATCCTAAGACTTGTGCTTTGGGAGTTCCACCGGTAACTTTCCTGTTTCTTTTCTTTTTGCCATCGCAGTCAGCTTCTGAGCAAATTTATGATTCTTACACTAATACGGATCTCTTCCAGCTTAACTGTTTCTCATATGGCACCATATGTAGATTATCTTAAATTTAGGTAAATGAAATTTAGGATATATCATCAGCAATTACCATACAACCCCCCAAAATATCAGGACATTTTGACTTTATTCTGGAAAAAGAAGTATTTCTATCTCATTTCCCATATGTTTCTATATCTTTCATTTTTCTTTCCTTAAGAATTCTTTCTCAAGACTTGCATGCTTTTGATGAGCCTCATAATTATAGATATTCAATTAATTCATGTTTGATATGTGGCACATCACTTGCCTGAACAGTTCACTGGAGACCCTTCATGGGGAAATTCCAGTCCTTTCTTTTGCATAGCTGGAGATGTAGGGATTTGGCTTTCACTTTAAATGTGCTATTTTCTATCTCCCTTCTTTCACTGATACCAGTCAGACTTGAATCTGGCCTTTTGTTGGAAGCAGCAAGCGACAGCGTGTACACAAACCTGGGAATGCAGAGAGGGGCAGATGGGATTTCAGAGGCTGTTTTTGATAATTTGTCCTTACACATTTGTCCTAGTACACACGAGGCACAATAGTAAGCAAAAGAGGGGAAAATTCATCATTTTGATAATGGACAATTTGTCTGCTGGATGCTCCCTAATGAGAGGGGTCCCTCATAGGCTGTTGTCTTTGCAGAGCTCAAGCCCCGTGCAGCACTGTGTGTATTTCGCTCTGTAATGCAGAGTTTACCTGCTGCATTTGCCTTTTAGAGAAGCTGATTGTGAGCTTCACTGAGTATTTTCTGAATCAGAGACATCTGACCTACCTGGGTCAGGGCAACTGCCTGGTATCCATACAGGCTGGGGGATGAAGGGATCAAGAGCAGCCCTGCTGAGAAGGACTTGGAGGTGTTGGTGAATGAGAGGTTGGACATGAGCTGGCAATGTCCACTTGCAGCTCAGAAAGCCAATTGTATCCTGGGCTGCATCACCGACAGTGTGGCCAGGAGGTAAAGGGAGAAGATTTTGCTCTTCTGCTCTGCTCTGATGAGACCTCAGCTGCAGTACTGCATCCAGCTCTAGGACCCCCAGCACCAAAAAGACACAGGTGGGTTGGAGCAGGCCCAGAGGGCAATCACCAAAATGGTCAGAGGGATGGAAAACCCCCTTGTGAGGAAAAGCTGAGAGAGTTCAGGCTGTTCAGCCTGGACAAGAAAAGGCTCCAGGAAGCCCTTCTAGCAGTCTCCATCTACTTAAAGGCAACTTATAAAAGAGATGGGGACAAACTTTTCAGCAGGTCATATCGCAAAAGGACAAGGGATAATGGTTTTAAACCAGAAGAGGGTAGATTTTAATTAGCTGTGAAGCAGACAATTTTTACAATGCAGGTTGAGGGACTCTGGAAGAGGTTGCCCTGTGGATATCCCATCCCTGGAAACATTCAGGCTTAGGCTAGATGGGCCTCTGAGCAGCGTGGTCTTGTTGAAGATGTCTTTGCTCATTGCAAAAACTGTTGGCCCAGATGACATTTAAAGGCCCCTTCCAACCCAAACTATTCTGTGATTCAATGATCTTCATAGTCAAGAACATTCCTTGCTAGTTCTCTTTCTGCAATACCTTGCACTAACAAAGAGAAGTAAAGCTTTAATTGGTTATAGTAAGACTTATACAATTTATATATTACATTTATTGCAGCTATTGTATCTTCAAATTACCTTTCTCCTTATCACTCCAAATACGAGGTGGCATTTGACAGTATATATATTTTGGCAGAGATGAGAGGAAGTTAACAGGCTGATGGCATTTTAATTATTTTATTGAGATGGCATTGGCCCAGCATGCTTGTTGGAATTTACAAATGTGCGTTGATTTATATTTTATTTTGTAAACCAGGCCCAAGAGGCTGACTAATTAGAAACATGACTCAAAGCTATAAGGGATACTTATTGATTCAGATCATGAGAAGACCACAATGATCAAAAGTAAACATCTATCTCCCTCTTCATCTGGGGTTCAGGAGGTTAAGTGCCATTTGTCTCAAATCCATGGCATTATCTCTCACTCTATAATGGAGCAAACAATTAGCATCTACATCTATCCAGTTTTAGTATGCATTGTATTATTTGAAACAATGTGCCTTTCATGATTAAACCATGCACAATAATCTAGTATCAACTCATTTCTTTAATTGATATTTTGCTTTTTTCTCCTTTTAACTTGTATTTTTCATTCTATTTATTTAGAGTTTGAAATTCAGGCTTCATTTTGGAAGAAATAATATGATTGTCTAAATATACAGGTTTTGTGCTGCTCATCTAATTTACATACCATGGCAGCATCTAATCATTTCATTACTTACTTGGGACCAATTTTAAATGGCATCAACACTTCAGTGTTGCCATAATGCAGCAAAAATGCTAAAATGTTAATGCATTCATGGGGTTGTCACAGAAAAGGCAAATCAGAAGCATTTTATACTGTCTGTGGCTGCTCCAGGTCTTCACTGGAATCTGGCTTCAGGACTGAAAAGGAAGGCAATGTGCATGTTGAAAACAAGGAGAATTCAAATCTCTCCTGCATGCAGCTGAGAGAGAATTTGTTTTCTGGGGAAGAGAGCAGGCAGCATCTACACCTGCCTCCTTCTTCCCATGTTCTGCCAGGGTGGGGCCAGTTTTGAGCTGATCTGGGTGCGTTCTCTGTGCCACCACGGCACTGCAAAGGGACATTCTGTTTTCATGGGCGTCTCAGGTTCTTAAGCACCTTTTTCAGAAGGGCCTAAAGTAAGAACTGTGAATTACTTTTTAGAATGCAAAACAGCACAGATAAATGTCAGAGTCTTTAGAGCACTCTTCTGTTGCCCTGGCAGTGTCGTCTCACCGTGCTGCACGCGCAAAGCCAAGCTAATTGCATTAGCACTGGGGTGCAGCAAGAAGCATATTGGAGCTGGGCTTGGAAAGCAGTGCTTGCAGGCCTATGCCTGCTGCAACTGCCTGTGCCAAAGCATTCATTACTAAGAGCTGGAAATATTCACACCCTCCCACACACAAGGACTGGATTGAGAAAGTTTCATATTGCCGAGTTACTGAAATTATTAAATAGAAAAACAAAGGATGTCTCATATAGGAGACTAACTGATTGAGGTTTAGCAGTGCTAATGGGAGGTAGGACTTTCCATTCCAGATCAATGAGCTTCACTAACCACAGCCACCAAATCATTGCAATCTCATCCCTGCTCAGTGCCACAGCACAAGTGGCTTAATACTTATACTCACAGAAGAAAATAAAAGGTATTTTCTCTAGTGACAACTTTCATACCCTTACGTGTGAGACCAAGCATTGAGCAGCCTCAGCTTTCCTTGCTGGTGCAGGGACCTGAAGGTGCCCAGAGTGAGGTGGTTTCAAATTGGAGCTCCAGTAGCCACCTGGTGTCAGACAAAAGCCCACTGGATGTCTGCCCGCTTTGTTCTGCTCAGTGGGTGACCATTTTAAATAGGATTGGGAGCAGTGGAACCTGAGGACATGGTGCCATAGAGTGAGCCACAGGTTACAAACACAGCTAAAAGGTTTCTGCCTCCTCCTAGATTCCCTATCCCAGCTTGTGACCACTCATGTAGTAGTCTAAGGTCAATTCCAGTTTGCTCTGTATCAGCCTTTGGCATGGCAGGGCTGTAAACCACACTTACACGGCATCTATTTACAACAAAAAGAAAAAATATCTGCAGACAGCTTTTAAAAAGCAGGCTTCTATAACCAAATCTCATTTTGAGTGCAGCCTACGAGACAGCTGATTTAGTTGAGCTAATCTAACAATTACCTCCAGGGGAAAAAAAAAAGTGTTTGTGAACAGGGGCTTTAAAAAAAGCTCTCCCACAGTGGGAAAGAATGGAGAACCACTGCTTAAAGCTCTGTCAAGCAGAAATTTCATTTACAAAGGACTTAAAAGAGACATTATCATGTGGCTAGAACAGTAGGTTGGAATCATCTAACTAAATACCGCCATCCATATCTGAGTTGGTCAGCTTGACTATGTTACAGTCAATGGCAGAATGGTTTAAATGATAAGTAGAGCATAAGGCATGATTCTTTTCTTCCTAAGGGTGTCCAAATTAGATGAATCTCAGCACTTAAAACACTTGTTTCTCACCAGAAAGGAACCTCCAGTGACCAGCTCAGACACGGATCCTTGCATTATAGATGTCTGAAGACAAGTGAACAAACCCTTCTCAGTGTGACAAGTATTTTTGCTTTTTCAAACATTCTTACCATTGCTTTTGTTGAACTGCAGTCACCTTGCCTCCTTACTCTTACTGTTTTGGTCTGTACCTTATTAATTTCTTTGTGCTGCAAAGGCTGTCAAGAGGACATTGTTCTTTGCCTGACATACCTACTTACTGCAAAGCACTGTGTACACTACTGTATAAATAACATCTCAGGAAAAAAAATGAATAATTGAAAGGGATGGAAAACTTTGTTCAGTTGACTGAAATAATCTAGTAGAAGCAATATGGGAACAGAGTCTACTGGGACAAAATTTCCCAAGCATATATCTTAGGAATTCATTTTGGCAGTTCTGAACAGAGTTCTGTAAAGATACAAACAAGTCAACATACAGCTTTAGAGAACACAAGTGGTTAATAACAAACCAGTGAGCCTTGCTGCAGCTGAGGATAAGCTTATTGATGTCTATTTCTAAAAATCTTCCATATCCGGAATAACCAATAAGAGAATTTAAGGAAGCCCATTTCCTAATGGACCAAAGTGTTTTATTTTCTATCTAGATTGTGAAGTGTTTGGCAGCACCCTTTCACTTTCCTTGATTGGTGCTGCTGAATCTGCAACCATTTCCATGGTATAGCACTGTCCCACTGCCTGCATTAACACAAATACATGAGGATTTTCCAGGAAGACACTTTGATGCTAGATAAAGAGCTAGTCAGGTTCAATTTAGATTGCACTAGGCAAGGGGTCTGTGGTGAAGATTCATGAGGAGTGGGTGGCTTTTGAATATTATTGTAGATTCCTTTAGTGGTAATGAAAAAAATCAAATAATTTTTCTTTTCCTTTGTATCCTGCTAAAGATTTTGGTACCCTAATCAGATTTTTTGTGGTGTTTTACACCTGTCTTATTTAGATTAAAAACTTCGTGTGCTTTTTACTGTAGTAGCAGGCTGACTGTTGCCGGATTCCTCACACTCTTCCCCTGCTGCAGCATGGGGTCTGTTCCATGGGAGACAGTCCTCCATGAACTTCTCCAACATGAATCCTTTCTGCAGGATGCGGTTCTTCAAGACCTGTTCCAGCATGGGTCCCTTCCATGGGGTACAGTCCTTCAGTAACAGTCTGCTCCAGCATGGGATCACAAGTCCTGCCAGCAAATCTGGCTCCAGCATGGGCTCCTCTCTCCATGGGGTCATAGGTCCTGCCAGGAGCCTGCTCCAGGCTTTCCATGGGGTCAAAGTTGGGCATCCACCTGCTCTGGTGTGGAGTCCTCTATGAGCTACAGGTAAGTATTTGCTCCAATGTGGACCTCCGTGGGCTGCAGGGGAATGCCGATTCCGCTGCCTGGAGCACCTCCTCCCTCTCCTTCAACACTGACCTTGGTGTCTTCAGAGTGGTTTTCTCACATATTCTCACTGCCTTCTCTGGCTGAGGGTTCTATTCAAGCTTTTTCCCCCATCTTACCTGCATCATCCCAGAAGTGCCAGCACCATCGCTGATGGGCTCAGCCTTGGCCAGCGGTGAGTCCGCCTCGTAGCCGGCTGGCATCGGCTCTGCCAGACACAGGGAAAGCTTCTGGCACCTTCTTACAGAAGCCACCCCTGTAGCCCCCCTCTGAACTACCTCAAGGGCAATCGAGGGGAGGTGCCATTCCAATGCTTAGGAAGTGGGAGACCTGGCATTCCTGTGGGCAGCAATGGACAGCCCAGGCCCATCCACACCTGGGTTAGATGCAACCAGGCAGGGTCTTGACAGAGAAGAACAAGCTCTGCAGCAGCAAGGTCTTAAGAAGAGGAGCAGAGACTGTCCATTTGGACACACCACTAAGCAGTAGTGTGCTGGGTAACTGGTAAATGCAGGCTTTCAGCCTCCCCCTCTTGTGAATGTGCTTACCCCTGTGGATAACCCCATTTTATCATCTTCATATGTTTGTGTAATTTTTGTCTCACAGATAGACAGGGTGTTAGCAAGGCAAATGCTTCCCTGAAAAGTAGCATCTTCAGTATGCCCACATCAGTACTGTCTTTTTTTAGAACTATAGCTGAGCATTTTATTTTGTTTGAAATAATAAGTTTGGGATTTTTTTAAAATCTTTTCCTGGTTTACATTGAATATAGTGTTTGTGGGGGTGGGACTAAAAGTATTTGGTTTTGTTCTAGTGACTGATATTTTCAGCAACTGTTTTCTGCCCATGGCTGTCTTGTTGCAAACGGTCAGATTTGGCCCTTCTATATTTGCTATAAACTGGACCATGAGATCATACAGCTGATAAACCTCTTCAACATTTGCAGACTTTGCTGGTTGTCACTCAGCATTAGGCGCTAAATTGTAGCTTCTCACTGAATGTATACCCTTAAGAAAAAAAGAAATACGTATTTTACTTGTATCTTTTATACACTTTTGAGCTACTCATAAGGAACTAAGAAAGGTGGCATGAATTTGTAAATTATCTATTACAAAACATAACCTCTCACTTCAATAAAACCCCCTCACATTTACATACAAAATGCAGCCAGCAAGAAAAAAAAAAATGTTTGGAAAATAAATCTGCCCAGGATCAGACTACTGCATCTCTGTGCCCTTTCTTTCCTCTGCCTCAGATTCCCCCATGCTCCTGGTTAAAAGTGCAGAGCCCCGAAGGCTGGCTGGTCTCTGCAGCTGGGAGCCTGTCTTTGAGGGAAGCTCTCAGAGCGATGCACTGAGCCCAGGGGGCTGCTGCCCCCACCCTCTGAGACATCCCTGAAGGAGGGCAGGCAGCAAGCAGCCTTGGTGGCCATCTGCTCCTCTGCACCTCCTGGCCACGGGGAAAAGCACCACGTGGAGAGACAAGCTTGAGGTCATGTCTCAGTGCGAGGCAGCAGCTCTGAAACCCCACTTACTGCAAAAGGCACACGCCCCACAGTCAAGCATGTTGTCCTCAGATCCACTATATACTTGAAAATGCATTTATTTAGGTATCAAAATTAAACATGCAATACAGACAGGCCCATGATTCTTCTGATTTTGCATCTTTTTTTTGTAATAAAGATAATTATAAGATATCAGCAAAATATTAAAACTGGGGCTTTGTAAAAGGCTATGGCTATTGACTGGTATTTATTTTAATTCTTCGTGCTAGGTCGTAAAAAGATGGTCACTTCTGACCTTGAGTTACAGTAGAGTCCTTACAAGAAAATAAACTCCAAATCTTGTAGCAATGAAAAGCTAGGTGCTTATTGGGAGCATTATTACTTCTACATTTCATATAGCTGCTTCATCATGTTCCTTATATTGGCCGGTGATCCCCCAAAGACTTCTCTCATGCCAAAGCACCTCAAGTGTGTTGGAGGTCAGTCTGACCGTGTTGAACTGCCTGCCAGCAATTTTTCTTGCCAAGATCAAGGTAATCAGCATCTGGAAGTACCTCTCTCATGATTGTAAGAAGATACTATATAACCTATTGTTAAAGGTGAGAAATAGATGAATCATCCTGATGGATCACCAGAATAAAGTATCTGTATTTCAGCTGATTTGGGTACCTCTATATGGCACTGTGGTGCCCTGTACAGGCATACATCCACTAAGCTGTGATTAGGTACCAGAGGATGACCTCAGTGTATACAGTCTTATGAACCTTCCTGTGCATGTTTGTTTTTTGGGTTTTCTTTTTAAAACTTTGCTGGTTTCAGCAGCAGTTTCAGTGCATGCAAAGGGCAGCAGTGGTTCCTACTTTTAAATGACAAACAACTCCTAGATCCAGCCTGCACAGAGACGGTTCATGAATCAGAGTCACGGAGAGGACTGTCTAGTAAAATTTGGATGCCCATAGCCTTTAAATGATTCTGAGTATGTGGAAGAATAAGTTAAAAAACTGTACAAACAGGTGACCTGGCAACATCAAATGATGACGAATTGAAAGTTAAGTGTGAGTAGCAGTATTGGAGGACATTACTAACTAGCCTAAATGGAAAAAGTTTTTCTGTATGATATGATGCCAAAGTGAGTGGGTGACAACGGAGGTCCAAATACCAGCAGGATATTTTAATGTTAATATTGCCTTGAAAAGTACTTACCAAACATTTAAAACCATGTTTTCACATTCCTCACTTAACTTCAATCTCTTACAACTGATTTCCATTCCAGATAAGTTGGCAGATAAAATGGATGGGTTTCCCCAGGATTGGATGCTAGTTTGTGTTATTTGTAGATGTTTTCCTTTACTGCCTGATGGCCTCCATTGCTATGGAACCTGCATCCTTCAAGTACAGTTAATCTCTCCCACTGCATGCATCCCTAGTTTTCCGTTGTGACAGATGATGGCATGATCCTAGACTAGGCTGAATGCCTTGCTCTTGGCAGTGGGACATTACTCCCACAGTATAGGTGTTCCTGTTGTCTCCAGGTTCACCAGGAGACATGATGCATAAGCTGCCTCAGAGTGGTTGGTCACATGCGAGACTGGGGACAGGTTCAGAAGCAGCATCTCGACCTTATGAGTCCATTGGCCTCCCAGGGACTTGCACCACCTTACATCCTCTCAAAACATCTGTTTCTTCCACTACTGTGCCATGCAGCATCACAGAATGGTTCTAGTTTGAGGGGATCCTGAGTGACACACGGTCAGAGCTGGACTAACTTCAGAGCTAGACCAGGTTGCTTGACTGCCCAGTTGTGTTTTGGGTATCTTCAAGGACAGAAATTCCAGAAACTTGCTTGGTAGCTTGTTCCAAAATTTGTTTAGTTTCATTGTTAAGGTACTTTTCCTTATGTCCTATGAAATTTGTTTTGCTGCAAGTTGCATTGATTGCACAGTTCATCTCTGGAAAGAGTCAAGCTCTGTGTTCCCTAGACCCTTCCAGGAGTTGTTTGAAAAAGACAATAAGATCTTCTCGTGCCTGCTCATCTTCAAACTGAACAAATATTGGTTTGTGCTCCCACTCTGTAATTTTCCTGATATCCTGTGGAATGTCACATTTGTTAATGTCTTTATGCACTGGGGAACCCAAATCTAGACACAGCACACCAGATGTGGTCTCACAAGTGCTAGAAAGAGGGGAATAAACACATCCCTCGATCTGCTAACTTGCTGTTCACAGGCAGCCCAGCACATGGCTGCCCTTCCCTGCCCCAAGAACTCATTGCAGACTCAGGTTCAGCTGCCCCTCCACCAGTGCCCACAGCTGGACCCAGCCTGTGCTGTTGCAGGGGTTATTTCATGCCAGATCTATGGCAATACAGGGATTTGTGAGCTAGCTCAGGTACAGTAAGGGGGATGGTCTGCCTTTTGAGTAAAATTTGGTGTGATTAAATTTGTGTCAATGGCATACAGGGTGGTTGTAGTACCTCTCCCACTGTACATGGTAAGGTGTGCAGGGCACTTCACACCTTTCAGTGAAATTCAGTGATTTAGGATTAAATGAAATACTGCTTTACTAAGACAGACAAGCACTAACTACAATGTGGAGATGGTTTCGGCTTATCTGTTAAACCAGGTTCACAGTCTTTTAGCAGTGAAATGAACACACTGGGGGGTGGGGTGGGGAAAGCAAACAAATAGGAAGGCACAGATGGACTACAAAGCTCCTTTCCATTCTGGTTTTCACGAGAACATGCAGACAGGAGCTAACTGTACCTCTGTTAGTCTCCATCTTGGAATGAGACAGGGCACAAGGCAGCAATGAGGCAGCATCACCATTATAGCAGTGGGGCAGCATCCCTGTAACATGTTGAGCCCTCCATACCACACGGGCAAGGCTCTGTGCTGTGGTCAGTGGGCAGCAGGAGGCAAGTGTGTGGCTCTTCATTGCTCAAAGGCAGTGAAAAGCTGTCAGGCAGGAGACATCTGTTCTTGAGAAATTAAAATAATAAAGAGCCTTATGGTCTGAAGAGTGCTGGGACCAGTCCCGGTCAAGAACTGAATGAGACAGGGCTTATGTGTGCAGACTGATGTTGCATGACAAGGATCATGAATTTCCTGTTAAGGAGTCATTCAAATCTCGCCAGCTTGGTAGACAATGTTTTTACAACGAGTTGAAAGCAGATCAAATATTAGACCAGCCTATAATTTCTCTGACACTTTCTGTGGTTTTATAGTCTTTTATTTCTGGGTTGGATTTTTTCAGTTTTAGTCTGTGGGCCGGTGTGTGCATTTCTGTAATTGAAGCAAATGTCAGATGACTGGCTAAATTCCTTTAAGAGAGTGCTCCCAGAGACACAGTGTCAATAAACTGAAACATGCAGGATTATAATTATCTGTGATCTGTCTAATAGAATAATAATTTAATATGGTTAGGCACAGAGGGTCAGTTCTTTGGTTAAAATTAGCATGTCTCTATTGAATTAAATGGAGCTCTGACAGACTTCAGCAGCTGAAGAAATAGCTCAGTATCAGGCAAATTGTGATTTCAAATAGACAGTTCACCTTAAAAAGTGTGTTCAGGAGTAATACACTCAAACTGCATCACAGAAGAAGAAATGACACTCTCTGTAGAGTGATTTGCTAGTTCTTTCTGTATGGCACTCTGGAAGCGTGTGTTAACTCATTATAGTGTTGAAAGAGTGCCAGAAAGTGAATGCTGGTCTTTTTACCATCAGCAAGGTGCTAAATGGGGTACAATTCAGTATAAGGAATTAGTAAAATAAAACAAAACATCTTCTCTCCCATGAATGCAGAAGTGGTTTTTTCTGATGCCCAGAACACAACCTGTGTTGATTGGATGACATGACATTAAAACTGCTGACACGCTCAGAGATGGGCTGCTTGTTTACAGTGTATTGAAATTCAGATCCATAGTGTCTGAGCAAGACTGGCTGCAGACAGTTTCATATTGTTTTCCTTTCTCTGAACCATTTCTCCAACAATGTTTTCCCCCAAGAAGTGCTGGCTTCTGCTAATGACACAAAATATGTCTATGCAGCAAATTCAGAATCGTGCTGGCTCCAGGGCTTCATGGTTTCTATGATCCATTAAAAACTCTATGGTTTTATATTTTTTATTTTCAGAAGATAGATCTCTAGTAGACTGATCATTTAAAGAGGCTTGTGGGCTAAGAGCTAGGTGGGGCCATGTTGAAGCCTCATGACTCCACCTCCTGGCTACTGGGAGCTGAACATAAAATCCACCTCTGATGTTCCTGTGGTCAGGAAGGGAGCAAAGATTTGTGGTTGCAGGCATTGCAGATAGTTTGGAGAGAAACTCCTGAGTTATGGCACTCGTTGTACTGATTAGTTCTAAAGGCATACTTGTTTAATGTACATCACAGCCCTTTGTTACTCAAAGGAGACAGGTTTGAAAAGATAGCAGTAATTTTGAAATGGGCCCAGTGTAATTAAGCAGACTTAGAAACTTCATAAATGTCCATTTCCTGTAAATGATGGAAATGGAAGATAATTCTGAGTCACTATGAAGTGTGATTTAAGACTTTTTTTCATACTGGAAGTTCGGAAGCAGCTGCTTGCTGCTTGCTGCTGTGTGAACTGCAGTGGTTATTCCAGCATCCCAACAAATGCAATTGATAGATTCAAGCACAGACTCAGAAAAACCTTTAAAGCACTACCTCAATGTGAAAATCAAGCTGTGCAATTCCTTATTATGATAAAACATATAGGTCCATGGAGACCACTTACTCTTTGGAATTTGTGTATGGGACAGTGAAGATGGGATGTTGCCCTCTGATGACTGGCCTGTTTGCATATGACTGCAGAACACAGTTGGGAAGAGTGACAGTGTTGCATCACTCAGAGTATGATCATTCTGAATAAAACTTTTGTATTGGAGTGAGACAGAAAAAGTGCTGAGATGTTTTATGGCCAACGTGTGTTTTGTAGTGACGTCTGAAGATAGTGATGATTTCTTTCTATCTTGTTAGAAGGCTAAAGCTAACAATGTTCACTTTTTGCGAGCTAAGCTTATTGCAAAGAAGATCTATATGCCTTAAGATATGAAAGTTTCAGGGCATATGAGATCTATAAAATAAGGAGCATCTCAGAAAGGGTAAATGGGGAATCGGTGGTGGCTCTGACACATTCACTTACAAGATCTGAGGAACGTATAACTTCACCAGCAGGTAGAAAGTTTAAAACAAACAAAGGAGATGGTTTTTGCATATTATGCAGATAATCTGTAAACCCTTGAGTCTGGATTCTGTGAATACTGAGAATTTGCACAGCTTTAAAAACACAACTAGATAAAATTCGTTGAAAAGAACCCATGAGCATTCTTTAAATGGAATGGCTACAGCTCTTGTTCAGAAAGTCTCTAAGCTGCAATGTTTTTTGGAGTGAGAGACAGAACTCAGGGAAAATTTAACTGCCTCCTTTCCTTGCTTTATTATTCCTCCATTGTTGACCACAGTCAGGAACAGGATGCAGTGGCCAACAAACCTGTGATCTGCCTCAGTCACACCAGTCTCGTGTTCTTATGTTGTACTAAATTATTGGACTGGATCTCAAAATTACTGTAAAAACCCATTATAACTGGAAAAACAAGGGCTGAAGGACCTCTTCTGAGATTCATATCTTGTTAATTTGCTTGTTCACTGGAGCAGTATTTTATGCCATAAAAAGTTATGGACCTAGACCACAGTGTATTAATTCTATTTATCTTCATTGAAATGCTAAGGCATTTTCAAAGGCTTGATAACAGTTGAATAGAACCTCACAGTACTTGAGTTTTGAAATGGAGTCTCCGTTTGTATGATCCTTCTTCCTTGCACTCCAAACCAAGAAGATAGAGTCGTGCTACAAATGTCAGATCAAGCTAAACCAATTTGCATTATCTGAGGTTTACATGTATGCAATCTTGTCAAATGAAAGCCATAACAAGCTTGATACAACAAAGCACAGAGTGAGCTCCTTATGCTGTTTGTAGCAGGAGCATAGGAAGCGTCATCCCTCCTGTAAAGGCATTATGTTTAAAGAGACTGGGAAAGATGCCCATGTTCTAGCAATTTTGTCTGTGTTAAACAGAAAGCAAGTTACTGGCACAGTAAGAAGTCAAACTTTAAAAATGGTAGAAACATGCATCTTGGACCTGTTATATATACATATATTTATCAGCCCCTACAGGAGAAGAAAGCATATTATAGTGATTACCCACAGTGAGGAGCTGCTAGAGTGCTAATAGCAATCTGTCCTCTTGAGCTTGCAGAGCTCTCCACTGAGCCTGGAGACTCTTCTCACTTTTAATTTAAGCATATTGTCTCAAACAGAAGTCGTGTTGCAAAGCACAAAAAGGTGTTTTTATAAAATGGTCCAGGCTAAATTGCTGACTACAGGACAATTCTGCAGCCTCACAATAGGAATTGTAGGGTTCCTGCTGTCTTCTTAACTGCATGATAAATTGGAAATCTCTTGCTTCTGTGCCACAGGCTCAGAGAGCATTGTGTGATCACCATTGCTTTTGTGATTTAATTTTCATGGCTACTGGTGCCTATATAAAAACATCTCTCTGTTTATGCTCAGGCTTCCTCAATTTTTCTCATGGGTTATATAGTGCAACAGTCAGATTTGCAGTTAATGTAACCATATATCATGTGTGTAATGTTAATTACATTTTAATCCTCTGTGTCCATCACATCTGTCAGCTCCGTTTGTGCCCTTGCTGTAGCTATGAGGCTGTTAACCCCTTCATCAGGGCTCTGGAGATCAATTTACTCAGGTTTGCAGAAGGCCTGGGTCTGCACAATTTCGTGTAGATAGCAATGACCAAAGTTTTCTATTTTCACACAGAGTTTGCAGAGTATTTTGCTATGCAATGCAAGGTGTATGTACCTGTTCTACTCTTGTTCTACCTGTTTTCTATTATGGCTGGAAGCTACCCTCAAGCGTGAGTAATACTTGGGGGGTTGTCTTTGCCCAAATCTCTGTCACTAGTGTTTTTCTTATGGGGGTCCTCAGAGGCATCAGGGAGTCAGCTTTTTCCACTGTTAAGGTACAAGGAATTGGTGAAATTTTGTTTGTTTGAATATCTCACTGGGCACCTGAAGTTCACTGAAATTAACAGAAATCCTGGCACTGGCTACAGTAGGATTTAGCTCCAACTCAGGAGTGAAGACTTTGCCCTGAACACTGTGTAACCTGAGTAGGTCAGATGAGGAAAATGCCAGAGTAAGAAAAGCAAGAGAGTAGATGTGAATGTATGACCACAGATGTAGGGGCCTTCATAAAAACCTTTCTGTGCTACTGAGAAACTGAGCCAGCTAGTCTTCTCCTAAGCCTTGGTCTTGCCGGGCTGTAGGCTTCTGCTCCCAAGTGAAGAGATTGAACACATTTGAGCCTAAAAAGACACCCCACCAACAATTATCTCTGATATCCACTCAGTAGGCAGTTTAAAATCTTTTTTAGTTTGTGCTTCAGTGGTTCAGTTAAATGTTTTTAATCAGGATGTCATACTGTATCAAGTAAAAGAACCTTTGGAAATCTAAGTGTATTATGTCAGCTGTCACTTTTTATTAACTAAGCTTGTCAAAAATACTAGCAGTATTTCAGTATTAAATGCTAACATTAAAAAATTTACATTAAACAGGGTTGCTATTGTTTTCATCAAAGCGTGTTGTCAGTGTTCCTTATTGGCATCTCACATTGTACTTAAACCAGTCTTTAACAGTAATACATATGTCATGCTCAATCTTCCCTTTGATTTTGCTTGAGATGAGTGCTAAGCTAACAAGCCAGCAGTCAGCCACGTGTCACCTTTTAGCCTTTGGAGCCTCTGCCCACCAGTAATACTTTCCCTATTCATATGCCTGCCTCTGTCATTGTGAGCATCAAACACAGACAACTGTTATAAAAAAGATAGATTTTGGTGTAGGTTATATATATTCTTCATGCAAAAATTTCAGCTCTACCGAAAACACCTACAAATGCTTTTACGGATACAGCAAAGATAATCACAGCATAACCTCTAAATTTTGATGCAGCCTCTGGCTCTTAACTCCTGCATTTAACACAAGCATTGTTTGGTGCAGTTACAATATGTGTACATTGGTTAATATTTATACAGTGCTTTGAAGATACAGACTACTGACGCCCAAAATGGTATTCAGACCTACATAAACTTGCTGCTTTAGTATAAGCACTAGAAATACAGGCCACCTGAGGCGATATAAAATCTTGGTGAGCAAGAATATAGTTCAAAGCTGATGTTCTAGAGTGACAGACAGCGTCCTCCTTTATTGAAAAACCCAGAAATACCTTACAATTAGCTGGTCATTATGAAACACTGTAATGTCTAAGTTGTGACATGGTTACAAGGAAAGGACATACAATGACACTGAGCAATTGAATCAAATATGCTATAAAATAACAGTCCTAAAATAGTAAACGTTGCAATGAATTATTAAAGTTGCTTATTTTAACATTTTATTTACTGAATTTTGCATTATTAAAATTACAAATCATCAACTCACATTGTGCTGTCATTGAATTTGTCTTTACTGAGATTTGCTTTGTTCCCATTTAGTCTATCCAGACAGTTAACATGAACTTGGCTCCTGACCTTTTCTTCATTACACCCTTGTGATTCATGCCACTGACTCCTTGTTGCCCATTCTGTCTCATTTGAATTTTCTTGGCTGTGCCAGGAAAGCTTTGCAAAGCTCCAGCACACCGTGAATCTCTCATCATGTGTTTTCCCATGTGCAACACCTCTTGTCCTCCTTGTCCCAGGGTGTTAAGTTACTGCCTTCTTTCGTTTAATTTTATCCCTGGCACTCATCTTTCTTGCAATACCCAAATGAAAATAAAATTAAAATTTCTTGGTAAAATAAAATTCCTCATGAGATGCCCAGCATATGCCAACTTTCCTGTGATTGTTTTTATACTGTATAAATTTTCATATATATTTTTTCTCAAATATATAGCATGGTTTCATGTACAGGTCAATCAATGATTTCTTTAGCATGGTGACAAGGACAGACTGCTCCTGTGACATATGCCAAATGGACCAAGGCTTTGAGATTAAATTCTCTAAAGAGAAGGGGGGAATCTGTAATGCTAAAAAGGAACACATGAAATGGAAAACTTTTCAGACAGAGTGAAAGTACAAAGGTATAGAAACAGGTCTACCTATACTCTTCTGAGTTCCTGAGAAAAGCCTGTGTCCCATCCAAGGAAATAACGGTGGCCCAGGTGCAGAATGACATCCCAGTCTTTTCCTGCTTGTTTGTCTCTCCTCCTCCGTGTCTTCTCCGATGACCACCCACAGCCTTTAGTGTAAAACATGATGTAGTAGGCACATAAAAAAGGAAAATCACCCATCATGATTTTAAAGAGACCCTGAGAGGGCAGGTCTCATGGACTCTTATATCATCTTCAACATAATTTCTGTCCTTCTTTGAGGTCAGAGAATGTTGGTAATGCTGATTCCTTCTGCAGCAAAGTCACAGCACGGATAATCCAGGCAGTAACAGCATAAAACAGGGTCTGTCTTCTCTTGTAGCTTGGATGCTTTATATTCAAAACCACCTAATTATAACATTTCTCATATGAATGCTAAAATAGTATCTGCCATTTTTAAAACAACACTTATCTGTTCTGGTGGAATCATTTTATTTTTGAAGCTACCTACCTTGTGAACGTAGTCATACTGCTGGCAACGACAGCTGCGCTTTGACTCAAGTCACTCTAGAAACAGTGTTTTGCCATTACACCTCACTTGCCTTTTTCTCTTTGAAACTTCTCCAGACAGATGAACTTTTGGATATTTTCAAAATATCAGTTCAGTGGCTGGTTAATTTTGAGACTATCAGTGATACCTGCCTAATGTCTGCAAAGGGATGCTAAGCTGATTGTATGTAAGCACAATGCTCACTGTCCTTAGAGCAGTTCGTGTGGGAGGATAGGCTTCCCTGCTCGTCAGCCAGGGTAAGGCATGTGTTCAGCTTTAACTACAGATGGATAGGTGACAAGTGACACCATTAAACCTGCTACTCATCGCTACCTGAGTCTGAGATTTTCACCTTGCTCCAGGCGGATGCAGATGGTGCTGGTCACGGAGAGTAGTGTGAGCCTCGCCCTAGCCTGGCACAGGTGTCTAAGAGCTGGGCTTGTTCAGCTGGAGGAGAGACATGGAAGTGGAATGTGATTGCTGTTCTCAGGTACCTGACAGGGTTAGAGGGAGGGCAGTCAGACTCCTCACAGAGGTGAGCAGTGAAAGGAAACCTTCCCACGTTGCAGCACAAGAAATTCAGATTAGAATCAGAGAATCATTTAGATTGGAAAAGACTTTTAAGATCATGAAGTCCAACCATAAACTTTACAGTGCCAATTCCACTACTAAACCATGTCCTCAAGTGCCACATTTTTTAAATACCTCCAGGGATGGTGACTCAACCACTTCCCTGGACAGCCCGTTCCAAGGCTTGAATTTTGATGCTCCAATTTTGACTGTAAAAGAGGCTGGGTGAATCATGCCATAAGCATGTTTTTGGGGGTCATGTCTTCCTCTCCAATGACCCTGCAGGGAAGTTGGGGTGAGCAGTTCAGCTGGAGGTGGTGGCACTGCAAACACTAGTTGTACACAGGAGCTTCTTGTCTACCCTGCTTGGAATCACCCATCTGTTTGCCCTTTGGTCCTTTAAGATATTTTAAGAATAATAATAACTTCCTTAGTAGTCACTGAACTCTTTTTAAGGACACATAAAGTGGAATCCATACATTCTAGCTTATTGTAATAAATGGGCTTGCATTTGATATACAGAGAGTGTTTCTACACACATTTTTCTTTTTCCTAAAAATGCTATTGCTTTTCTTGGGTTTAAGCTCTCTTTGTCATTAAAAATGACAGGTGATCACATAATCATTCCCAGAATATTTCCATTTCAGGCTAACGATTGGGAAAAGCAACTACTGAGGTAGAGTGTAATTTAATACTGCTGTCAAATTCTTCAGGTTTCTCTTATAGAATTATTTATGCTCCCTCACGAATGGTTCCCTGGAAGGTTAATCAAAATAATGTCAATATGTATTTTCTTCTTTGGTCAAGCTGTCTGTTCCAGAGCAGTATGCTTATGTGGAAAAGCCAAAATACTTTTCCAAATGTAATACCTAGCACCAAGGCTTTCTGTATCTGACAGCAATAGGAAGAGGACTTGCAGATGCAGATACTTGGCACAGTCTTATTTTGGTAGGATTCCACTCTTGCTGGGATTCTCACAAAATCTGTCAACATAGGTGGATGTTTAATGCTGAAAAAGCTTTGTTTACTATTTGTGCTAGAAATGAGTCAAAAAACTCTATGATCACCTTCTGGCCAAAAGGAAATGCTAGAGTTTTCTGTCCAAAGATCATTTGGAATTGTAACATTTTCAGAATCATGTAGAAAAAAATATTTTGAAATCCCACAGATGCTGAATAATATGTGAAATACAGTTTATGTAAGTGTCCCAAAGACTTCCGCCCAAGCTGGAACGAGGGGATACCTTCTGCTCCTTTTGTTTCCAAGGCAATTTTTTGCACAGCCTCAACCAGTACTCTTGACAGAATGTAAAAGCAAGAAAGTTCTCTTTATAGTATTTGGAATTAAGTACTGCACAGATATTTTGCTAACATCTGTCTGCCTCGGTTTAGGGAACAGAAACTGATTCATCTGAGGAAGCTGCTGGCAACTGACACACAGAAACGCTGAATCACAGCCAGCATCAGAATCACAAAAATGCAGTGTTTTGTTCAGAGGGAAGAATTTTGTCATTAGCCATGCCAAAATCTGCCTTCCTTGACAGAAATGGATGAGAGCGTGTTACCTTATCTCAACATCCAGTTTAGCAGGTCACACACTTGCAGAGTCCTAATTGCATGTGGGATCTTGCAGAGGTGACAAAGCCAAGCTTGTTCCTGGCTCAGGAGAAGCTTCTTGATGTGTGTGTCTTTGAAAATGGGTTATGTGGCCATCCTCCCCCATGGCAACAGGCAGCCCTTGGGGGGAACCCCCTCTATGATACCACTTTTTCTCCTCTTCATCCCATTTTGGAAGGGCTTTGTTGTCGAGATGATACATGGAGACAGCAGAAACCACTGGTACTGTGGCTGCTCACTAGCCCTCCACTGGTCCACTCAGTGGAGTCCTCCATGAATAAAGGCTTTGCCACCCCAAAAAGCCCATCAGGTGAGAGCTGCACCACCAGGAGCAGGAGAGGTCAGACCTGCCCAAACCCTGTATTGCTGGGGATGGAAATTTTGGAGAGCGATACTTTCAGTGATGATGCTAATGGAAAGCATTGTTCTCTTCTCCAGTAGAAAAGTCATTAGAGACATTTCTGGGATTTTTCAAAACCTAAATTTCTTCTGAATATTTCTAGATTATTTTCAGAGGTATTTTTTGTTACTCATTGGTTCTGAAGCCCTACTACGGAACGTTGCAAATACTGAAATGAGAAAAAGAAGGAAAAGTCGTATATCTTCTAACTTTTTTTTGCTTTGTCATCTCGGAAGGAGCCTCAAGTACTTTTTTTTTTCCTCTCTGCAAGTTGTTTACACCTCCTGGGAGAGACTTTTAACAGAGGAAAAACAATTAGATGGCTCTAGGAATGTCACCAGGAAAATACTGCCTTCTCTTGACTCTGTGAGAGTAAATGCGCAGCTGAGCCTGCTAATGTGGACAGATGCTTGTACAGCATCTTTAGCACTTGTGATAGAAAATGAAAAACTGCATCAATTCAATAGCCCAAGCTTCTATTCAAACAAAGGAATTTGTTACATATAATATCAGAGTTAAAAGACATTTGGAAGTGATGAGCAAATAGCTTAAGTTGAGAAATAAAAAAATAATATTAATAATACAAGTAATATCAGGTTATGTTGATCTTAAGAGAACTTACTCCTCATTTCAGCTTTGTTACTGTATTACATGACTTATGTCCAAAACACTTAATATTGAAGATTTTTCCAAATCTTTTAAGGAAAAGTTGAAGACAACAGGGCCTTTAGGAACCTATCAGGCTTTGTGGTAAGACTGTGTTTGCGATGATCCATTGTGTGTTTACTTTAGCAACAAAGGTTCAGGAGACAGAATTATACCCCTTTGCTCATGCATTTAGCAGTTGATTAGACTGTACAACAAAGGGATCTCAAGCTGTTTACGTACTCATTATCAGGTATTCTCTAAGAAATCATCAAAGAATTTGAGGAAGAACTGCAGTAATTTTAAATCTTTTAAAAAATATTTGGCATCTGTACGAGGAGACCGCTTTTTACTATTGTGACACGTATCAGTGAAGTTTAGTGTTGTCATGAATGACCATGTACTTCTGAAAACATTTCTAGGAGACACCTTAGGTCCCTAGACCTTTGGAGGACCTCCTGCATCAACTGAATTTCTTAATCTGCATTATGCCTCCATAATAACATTGCTGGTTTAAGTCGATATGAAGCTAGAGATACACTGGCTCAAGTCAAACACCTTCCTCCCTGATCTCGTTGTAAGTGCCTTGAGCATATTATAGGTGAAAAAGGAAACATTCTTTGTGACATTATACAGCTACTCCCAGATACTCTATATATGCAGGTGTGAAGAGCTCAGAAGGAAAATACTTGTAGTAATACCTTGCTCGTCCACATCTTTTAGAAGCTCTAAAAAACCCCAATAAAAACAAATCTGTATTTGTCTTTTCCCAAGTATTTCAGGGAGGTTATTGTAAAAGAAGTTGCATTGGGTTGTCCCATAATACTAAACCAGCAACATTGTCAAAATATGCTGCCAAATATAATCTCAAATCATTGTAGCTGAATCACTGAGCTGGAATAAGGCAATGAGATCCTGCAGTGTGCTGGTTGCCTTCTCAAAAGGCAGTGCACAGGGGGAAGGCCTTGAGCACAGGTCATGCCCAGCAACTTGCAGGATGAATCCTCTTTGAAATGATTTGACCATCTCTAGATGGTTTCATTTATTTTATCAAAAACTTCCCAAATAAACTTATTCCCAAAGGAACCTCCTGTTATTACAGAGCTGGGAAATGGCAAGTTTCTTCTCTAATGAGGAAAATAGAAAGGACACAATGTAAAGTGAAGGGTCAAAGGCATGCTGCTCAGAAGTTTCTTATCAGAAAGCAGGACCAGTCTCAGAGCTGCTGTAAATTACTCACTCTCTTTTAATGATCTGAAATTTGTTTGTTGCAAAGTGCCCTGTCACATCCTTCCAAAGGATGCTGTGTGATAGTATTGTTCAGTAGCTATTGTTCAGCTTTTTGATACAAGGGATAAATCCACAGGGCTCTGTTCCTGCAAAAGATTATCCTTTGAATGATAATTTCTTAGATAAGACATTAAGACCATGAGTGAAAAGATCTGGAAAATCAGATAGATCAGGCAAATAGATGCAAATATCCTCAGAACAACATGGTCATTAGTGACCTTACAGAAATCAAAGTAAGCACACAAAAATCTGGCAGCTTTAATCCAAAACTACACTTTGACCTCTGTCTATCATATTTTTTTCAGGATAATTTCAGAAAACATTATCCTATAGGTGGCATTCAAGGATAGCAAATTACTCCAATTTTGCACACAGGTATAGTGCTGCCACACTTGGTCACACAGGAATGTTATGAAAGTGTTAATTTTTTCATAAGCTGTGAGTGTTAGTGTCATTCTCCATGGGAAAGGGTGGCCAGAACAGGAAGTGCGTTTTCCTTGCCATGGTTTAAAAAAATCAGAGAATCACAGAATGTTCTGAGTTGGAAGGGGCCCACAAGGATCACGGAGTCTCTTAAGTGAACGGCCCATACGGTGATCAAGCCCACGATGCTGGCATTACAAGCACCACGCTTTAACCAGCTGAGGTTCCTGGGAGCTGTCAGCTGTCTTTCTCCACAAAGTTCTGTGCCACACTACAGACCCTCCATTTGTATTTTAGGTGCTGAATTGGCCAATGGGCTGGGTATCTGTGGTTTCTGGACTATGGTGTGAACTGAGCTCAGCCATGTCTGCCTTCCCCTGGCCAGGGTGCAGCGTGAGCCGCATTAGCAGAGCCAGCGTACCCTCCGCCTGCTGCTTGGAGGGGAAGATCTCAGCAGGCTGCGAGCTCCAGCTGCCAAACCTGGATGTCACGGGCAGTGCTGTGCTGAGCTGGCACTGTGGCAATACGGATGTCTCCACAAAGCACCCAAAGCCAACCCTGGCCATGCTCTTGCAGATGGGTCTGGACTGGAAACAAAATCACAAGCAACTTTATTTTCTGGCAGAGACCAAATCCTGACAACCCAGTGCCTGTGGTCTCTGTGAGTGGCCATTGAATGTCTCCACTTCAGGTCATACCCGGGCAGGATGACCAGACTGCCAAAGGCAGAGAAGAAATAAAGTATTTGAAAAACATAAAAAAAGTAACAGTATCACCATGTTCTGTCTTGCAAACATTAGTGCAGCAGAACTTGAGAATAGATGTGGATGAAGAAGAACCTGGGAAGTCTGAGGGGTAGTCTGGGACTTCAAGTGTGTGCTGGAACAGGGTATTGGCTTGCAGAGGAGAATGATCCTGTATGACTTATTTTTCCCAGACATCTGACCCACTGTCCAAGTGGGTGCCACTGTACCCGCCTGAGCCGACCGCCCCACAGTGGGATTTCCCTCCTCCCCAATTGTCAGTTAACATTCAATACAACTCACACTGCAACTGTGTCCTGGTGCCCAGGCCGCCCTCAGAAATGAGGTGTTTGCATCTCTTTGAACCAGCAGAGCAACCTTGGTCCTCAACCCAGCACACCCGGGAAGCAGGACATACAGTCAGGACAACACAGCATTGCACCATCTCTTTGCTAAGACACAAACTACGTAGCAGTGTTGTCACCTGTGCAGAGCAAGCTCTTCTCCAAAGTGTGGCTATATTCTGCCCACCGGGGCAGGCCAATCCTTCAGAGCAGCTTCCTGTGCTTGAATCACCCTGGGATTTTATCCCCCAGTACTGTCCTCATACCTCATCCCAAGTGGCACTGGGGGATGCTGGTGTGCATCTATTTCCATTCATCTCATGGGCTGGAGACCCCCATTTGGAGTATAAAGTAGACCCAGCTTTTTTATCTCCTCGGCATAGCTGTGTAACTTCTCAAGGCTCCTCCCACTCTTACAGTGTGTGGTCGGTGAATTCAGTGTCCTTGCAGGGCAGAGCAGGGAGTTGCTCCCAGAATTGCCTGCCTTCGCTAAATTCAGAGGTCTGCAAGGCATGAAATCCTCTAATCCTTCACTGAACAGTTTTTCTTAATGAATCTATGTTCTATCCAAGGTCAAACCCTGTTTTGCCATTGCCATAACATTCTCCTTTGTATAAGCAACTTGCCTGCAAAGGACTTTTCCTCTGCAAATTTTGCAAAGCATTGTACAGGGGGTAATTAAAGCAGTCTGTTTCTACGGCACGTTCTGTCTGTTTCTTCTTTTCATTATTAGATGTGATGACAAATTTGCCTGTGTGGCTTCCCACAGATGGCACGGAAATTTTGTGATCAAATGGTAAGAGTAAACCGACTGTCAGCTCCGATCACAGCTTCCCATGTTGCTCTGCTGGTATAGGAATACCGTTTTAATAAAGGGCTTTTTCTTTTTAAAGTGATAGGTTTGCAGCAAGGATGAAGTCTGAGAGTAACATGTCTAGTTCAATATTAACAGATTCAAGGCTCTATTGAGAAGTTTTAAGCTCTAACTATAGATTTTATTTTGCAAACACTTTTAAAAAGGCAATAAGAAGTGAATATTATTAGAGAGTGTGTTTTAATCCACAGGCAATTTTGATGGCAAGCTGAATAAAATACAAAATGATATGGGTGGTGAATAATTCAAATGCTTTGAAAATTTTGACTTCACAATAATCAAGTGTAACATAATGCATACACATAAACACATAAAAAGAAAAGAAGTCAGACATGTTGCATGATTTTATTTGGTTTTAAACAGAAAGCTGGTTTATAGGGAAGACAGATTTTTCCTAGAGACTCTCAGCATAGTGCTAATACAAGGCATATACATGCCTGGCTCTGACCAGCTCACCTCAGCCTCCTCTGAACAGATCAGACTTGTCTAAGGGGCAAGTAAATTTGGATATGACATTGAGGAATCTGAGTAGGAGTTCTGCTTGATAAATCAGATGTTGACAGAACAGCATAAAAGATGCAGATCAAACATTTATTTGCTGTTTTAGCTTTTTCTGCTATTCACAGATTATCTATGAACAGAATTTGATTTTGACAGATTTGTTCAATATTCAAAATAGTCAGAACATATTCCAGGTTATATCTTGTTTGCAAATTATTTGTCTTCAGCACGGGTGTGTATTCAACTGTTTGCTGAGCATCATCCTCTGCTTCTGGTTGGAGGAACAAAAGATTTTACAACAGAGAAAGGAGAAATCTAACTTTCTCACACTAACAGGCACCTACATGAGCAGAGCAGACTCTGCCGGAAGGGTCAGTTGAGATTTTCTTGCAGAGAACTGATGGAAGGACCTGGTATTGGTTGGCCTTCTCTCTGCTTCACCCAGAACCTGGAGCCACCTGGACACCTTTCCCCATCTTGATCCCTCCCTTAAATGTCCCATAGGACATTTCACACTCAGTCTCTTTAAAATGTCCCAGAAGTTTTGCACAGCTCTTCCCCCATATGTCCCAAACTAAGTCCCACACTCCTGCACGCAATCAGCCCTTGGTTTGCTGGAGATGGCCAGGGAGGGAAGGATCTGTCCTTGATCCATCTCAGTGGGTTTCATCCCAGGAACAGTGGTCTGCTTGGCCTTCTTATATTGCTTCAGAGTAGCTGATCTGGGCGCTCTGGATTTGTTCTCTTTATTGGGACCTGGTGTTTCATTTGCTGAGTCTTTGCACAGGGAACCAAACCAAAAGGTTTGGCATCCTCTATTTTATTTCCCATTGTCATTATAAAGGGAGGGGAAACCTGCTTCCGTGGGGCAAGTGGGGAAACCATCCAATGATCCAGGTTTGTGAGTGGAGAGGGGAAAGACCTTGATATGAAAGCCGGGTGCCTAAAACTAATCCCAGGCTGACACTTCCACGCTAATCAGATACTCTTCCATCTTTCTGGTGCTCTCAAGAGACTGATTAAATGGAGGGATCAATGGATGGCTTCACAGTAATTTCACACTCAAAGAGGATTCCTTTCACCTCTTGTTACAATTAAAATAACTGACATTTTTCTATGTTAATAAGCTACTTTATTTCTTGGTGTGGTTTGCTAGGGCATAACGAACTCCAGCATGGACTGGTTTGCTAATGTATATTGTCCTTTTTAGTTCTATAGATACAGATGGTTTCTCAATACCATATGAAAGATCAGTTTGACTAAGATACGGTATTTAGTATTAGAATTTCTCATGCACATATTAAATAGTATATTTAAAGGTCATAGCAATTTAAATTGCGATCTGATGAACCTTGGAGTTTAGTGCATTATGCATTTTAGATGTATTTTCAGATTTTTAAGTCAAAGACATTAAAAACAATTCTTTTATAATTTTATTCTGAAATTGTTGGGTTTTGTACTAGTGACCTTTAAGTGCTTTTACCTTGGGCAGAAGCTGTATGATTTATTTTTACACCAGTCCTGTAATCCCCTTGCCAGTGGGGAATGCCCAGCACAGAAAAAAACAAGATTACAAGAAATATTTGTGAAATAATCCTGACTTGGAAATACTGTACACCCATCTTGTTTCAGCAACACAGAAATAAAATGTCTGGATTTTAGAAAAATCAGATCAATTTCCTAAGGGTCCGTTTAAACTGTGGAATGTAAATTGCGATTGGAATTGACTGTTAAAGATCTTGGTTGAGCAGGTTAAACATCTGCTGGATTTATTACAGTTTTATTTGTACTTCATCTGTAACTGGTGCGATTAAGCCAATCAGAGTAAGTGAATCAAATCTAATTTACTCTCTAATGGACCAAAAAGGAACGAATAAACACAGCAGTATTAGATCCAAATGATTAAACATGTCTCTGAGGTATTTTTTTTTCTATTTCAGCATAGAAGAGTCATGGTGTTTATGCTGTAATTAATCACTAAGGAGTGATGTAAACTAGTTTGAACATTCATTCATTTTTCATATGGTTTCATAAAAATGCTAAACAAAACATGTGAATGCAATGAAATAAATTCCATTGGAATTGGGTACATTTATTCATCTAACGATTTACCTGCTATCTAAAATCATTATAGGATTGACACAGAGAGGCATATTTATCAAATTGGATGAAAATTTGTTGTAGCAATCTTTTTCACATTACTAGGCCTTTCAAAGAGAAAAATTTGCTCTGTGTGTAAATAGCTGTCTAAGATACACATGTCATGTTCAGGTTCATTAGGTGAGCATAAAAGCTAAAGTTACATAATCAGGAATAATTTGATATTTTAAAACTATGCAAAATGGGACTGCATCTGCTCTGCATTAGCTAGAAGCTGCACACTGTAAGTCTGGAGTCCTTCCTACTTCTCACCACCAGAAAGTAGACCTCAACCTACAGCTGTTTGCTTACACTGCCAGCTGGAAAGAGGATTTCATCTGAAACAAGTAAGCTAAAGAAGAAAACTATTTAAAGCATTAATAAACAGAGTACACAGCTTGATTTAATCATATCATATGAAAATAACCCTTTCCTTTGGAATGACTTGCTTTTTTTGTGCCAGTGTGATGCCTATAGGTTTCCATACTCCAGGAAGGTGCATTTATTAAATAGATTCCTTTGGTGTCTCTGAAGACATTTTGCCATGGCAGGAGGCAGCTGCAGTCCCCAAGGGCTTGCTTCTAACCCCCTTGTTTCTCATTGCAGCTTTTCTGTCATCCTTAGCCTATATGATCTTTCATGGAGTTACATTTTGGCTCTTCTGCTGTGGCAGAGAAAGCATAGTGTCCTGTATGAAGAGACTGGAAATAACAGCTACTTGATAAATGTGAATGAGTTTTATTCCATGGTGAAACATCTTCGCAAATATCAATATTCTGCAATGACTGAGTGTTTCCACAACCTCCTGAAGTTCTTTGTCAGGACTTTGTTAGGGCACCTCTAGGGCAGAGTTAAAAGGAAAGTCAGAAATTACTCACAATATTTTGTGAGAAAGCATGTTGCTCTTGAACTTGTAAGTTTACTTGGATGTTTAACAAACAACTGGAGATAAAAATAACAGGATTCGTACTCTGGAACCAGTACTTTTTAACAACTGAGGCTATCATCACTCATCAAATCACTTACTTTAAAAAGCAAATTCACAGTGACAGTTTTCAGTCTGGGCTTGTACAGTATCTAGTGTGAGGAGTCCTGGCCCACAGCTGAGGCTTCGGAATAACATAACCATCAGACATACTATGTTGCTATAGCAAATTTACCACTGCCTTGGCATAGACTGCAGTGCATATTTTTATCAGTCAGTACCATTCCCAAAAATATTTTTGCAAGTGGGGCCACTAAGATGAAGGAATCATTTCCACAGCCTGTGTCAACGTGTGATTCCTGACACAACTGCGATGTGACTGGCAGCCATGGGATGGGTTGCTCCTTGCTACCTTGGTGAGCTGCGTAGCCCCACAGAGGCGTCACATTCACATCTGGGCTATGCAGACTGTGGTGGAAAGCACCTCAGCTCTAAGCCTCAACACCTACTCTGGCCTTTGGAATGCTAAGAGAGACAACAGACTAGGTGTTGCAGCTGTGAGGCAATTTCAGCAGGTCCTCTGTGCTGCATCCAAAGAGCTGGACGGGTAACCCCAGCACCCTCGTGCCTCCAGACCCTTCTGAGCCAAACAACTGGGCTCCAGCATCACACAGCCTGTGAGCCCAACTTGGCTGGGAGGAGATGACGTTTTAAAATCACCTTGTGGTTGTCCCTAATTGTATGAGTTTTCTTTTCAGAGCAAAATCAGTTTAAATCATGATTGACCTGTGCAATTTTGCCCTGAAATGGCATGGGAGAGCCTGGATAGTCAGTGAGAGTTGAGATGGCTGGAAACATAAAATTGGTGTAAGTATATGGAAGGATTCAGCCTGTACTAAATGTCAAATACAGATGAAAGGTGTGACTTTTAGCAGGCATAGAGTGAATGAACTCAGCACTAATGCTCAGCCACCTATCTGTGTAAACATGCTATTCACACACATCCTTCCTTTGCCTGGGTTGCTGCTGTCATGTGACACAATCGCAATGACAAGAACCAGACTCCCAGGGCATTTGTACCATGCATATTTTATATCAGGAGTGAGATGCACGCCACAAGCCTGTTGGATAATCTGCAGATCTTTTGTGATAGTCCTTTCTTCACGATGTTTTATTTAAGGAATTGAATCAATAAACCTATTCTTGTAACACTGTCCAATCACCTGTTGCCTTCAGTGAGTGACTTTAGTGATCAATGATCCATGGAGTCAGTTCAAAGGATGCATGTACTCTGCCTTGCTGCTCTGGTGTAATTGCTGGTGCCAAGTCATTGGTTATGAAGTGGATCGGCTTGAAGAAAGTGAAATCTGCACATAAGATTTTCAGAGCTGAGTGTGAGAATGGATGTTGAAATGCAACATCTGCCTACAGATTTCTGTTTCTTTCATTTTTTCGCAGGCTTACAGCTGGGTGTTAAGTAATGCAGTTCTAAAACATATGTAAAGGGCAAAACAAGCTGTTTATTTTCAAAGTGGCAGACAAATTCAAAATTACAATGAATAATTTAACTAGCTTGATTAATAATTACTTCCTCTTAAAAATATAATGAGTATGGCTTTGATGGGTGGATTTAATGCACTGTACCTAGCAAATATTGTTTTTGAAAACCACTTTAAAATACCCTAACTAATCACCTGGAAAATAACTGTGTGCCAAATGAAAGGGACAGGAGGAAGCAAGTAATTAGGAGCAAGATAGTGAGAAAACAGCTTTCCAGAGTCATGATACCAAAGCTAAAATTCAAAATATCTATCACTGGAAAAGCAATGGTGCAGATACGCAAAGGAGCTTAAGCACCTACAAACGGACAAAAGGTAAGGATGAAAGACAGAGAAAGCCTGGAGATAGTCTAGATATGGGCTGCCAAAGGGAAAACTGCAAAGATGGTTTTGATGTGAGGCATGGTCAGAGGCAGGAGCAGAAAATAGCAACTAGAGTAGAAGTAGCTTCAGTGAGAGGTCTTTGCTCAGAAACAGGGAGCTATAGACATGCTAGATGTTTATAGCTTTTCACGAGGATTCCTGGGGTTTAGTTCTTGATCACCATATAATTTCTTTTATGTAGTGTAACTGCATGAAAACTGTTTAATACTGTTTAATGCATGTTTTTACTCCTGTGTTATGGCAAGGCTTGAATTAAGGCTCTCTGTCTGAGCTGCATACTATCTTTACAGATTTACATCATCATACTTTCTCCTACTGCCTCTCCTTCTGACCCTAAAATTTTTCCCACTGTTTTTGCACAGTAGGGAACATGTACCAGGCAGGAGGCTCATCCCACTGTGCCGTACAGATCTGTCTGCTGGGAAATGAGCTTGATCTGCCTCATGCTGGAAAGGACTCAGATCTGAACACCAGACTAGCTGATAAAATTATGTTGCTACTGACTATATTTTTTAAAGAAACAAAGGGAGCTGGTCGTCTGTACCCAAAGGGATGATTTAAGTGACAGAGTGTTGGTCTGTGAATCTCACATATGTTTTTCGAGTCTGGGGCCAGAGAAGGAACAGATGTCTAAGTCTGGAAGAAACACTCTTCCCTTTTTAGCACTTCCTATTGACTATAATAAGGTGTCCCCTCATTCAGTAGTGATTCCCCCACATCTAGTTCTCCCTGTGCCTAATGTAGATACCTAACCTGGCAGTGGGAGTTCCATGGGGGAGCAATGCTCCTGATGTAGGGTTCTCCAGTGAATGCCTCCACACGCGGGGGCTGCAAACCCACAATCGTAGTGAGCACAGGGTGCAGTAGCTGCCAGGTTCAACTTCAGCCTTTTCATCTCAGCTCTTTATAAGTGTGCTTAGGAGAGCAAGGTTGGTATGGAAACTGTCACTCACAAAGGGGAAAGTACTTTGTACCACAAGATCCTGGAGGAAGATGTGTCAGGAAGTGAATGACTTTTTGTTTGTGATAATGACCTCTCCAGAAATGTTAATAGTCTCTTGGTAGATATTACTATACAGATTAGCCTTTATATGGAATAAAGGGCTGTTGGAACCCCTCAGCTGAGTAAAGGGTGGATAGATATTTCAGTTTTGAACCTGTTCTTCTTTACCAGTTGCTGTAGGTATTGCTAGCCCCTTTGGCAGAAACAGTATAATCGGGAGGACATGATGGCTGAATTGGCAACCTTATTGCTCACTCTCTTCGCTCATTAGAGACATCACAGTATCTGCTATTCCTGAAGCAGACTTTCAAAACTAGAAAGGGCATCTTTTCTTTAGGTTACGTAGGATTTACTGTTATTTTGAAGTTATCACGAGTTCTGTTTGGATCTTATCTTAAAACAGGAAATATTAGTCATCCATTCTCATTCTACAGCACCTAAAATACTCATAAAAATCCACTTCAAGTTTAAATGCATGGCACTGTCTTTGCCATGCAACCTGTGGGCTGGTTTCCCAGCTGGCTGCAGAACACCCCTCGTGGGTTTTTGGTTCCCCAGCAAAACTGAAGTGTGAGGTTGAGACTGTGCTCTTCACCCCAACTCCATCTTTGAAACCTGCACAAAGAGTTGAGGTCACACACAGCATGAATCCAAATGGTCACCTGAACACAGAGGCCACCATGGAAGCCCCTTTTCCTCAAAGGTGACATTGGCAGCACCTGTTGCCAGCACAGAGCCCCCTGAGCTGCAGGCCGTGTGCCAGCCCACTCATCCTTTCACTCAGACCCCCTGGCACCCCTTGATCATCCCAACTAACCCAGGACTCAAATGAACACCATACTTTACCCAATTCACACAGGCAGCAGTCGGAATAACTGTTCCCAGAGCAGATCCCACTGCAGGACCTGTCCTCCTACACCATTCCCCCTACCAGGCACCGTTACCTCATATCCTCCTTCATCTCTCTCTCCTGCTCATGGATCCTGCAAAGATGGGCATTCATAATTAGCTTTTGTTTTTAATAAGATCCATTCATCCGTTCTGTGACACGGTTCATTTGCGACTTCATTATAGAAACACAAAATTTTATTTTAAACAGAGGTAATTTTATGAGTGAAGTGCAGAGTGCTGCCAGTTTTCTCCCCTGTCGCTCATCTACAAAAGTATTTGGGTGCGTATAGGAGAAGGTAGATCAGAAACTTCTTCACACTGTGCCAGAGAATATAAAACTGGAAGGCAGCTGATGAAAGGTGGCAATGAGACAGTAAGAGAACCATGTTGTTGCAGAGGGATAAAAAACTAATGCCATAAAGAGAGCATTACTGAAAAATAAATTTAAGTTACGAGCACATATTCAAAGAGCACTTGAAGAAGGCAGCAAAATCATATTTACGTAAAAGAGATAAATTCTGTGGTTGCAGAGTTTCGAGAAACTTCCAGATGACAAGACATGACAAGACCATTTACTGGCCTCAGCATGTCATCAGGCTGGGTTAGCACATCACCTACCACAGACAGGTTAACCCATCACTTATAGCAAACTCCTAGCTAGTCTTCCTTTATATTTTTCTATACATTTAAAATTCAAGCTGCCTCTTAATGTCTGAAAACACTGATTACACATACCTTACTGATTAATTGCAGTCTGAATATTAGTGTTATAGGTGGCATGATTTAAAATACCCTTTTTGATGATACGGTGTGGATAAATTTGGATTACATATGTCTTCTTATGTAAAAGAGATCTTCTTTTGGTAACACATTGTCTGCTGCATTTGCCTAGCACCCCCTACCATATGCTCTTTAAAACAAGCTGTTGCATTTCAAGAATTGTCCCTAGTAATTAACAGGAAAAATATTGTATTTTTTTTTTCTGAATAAACTAGAAGACCTTGCATCAATTAAGACTAATTTTTCCCCTCAGGCTATTTGTTCCTGTAAGCCATAAAATCACTTCCTTCTGTTCAGTTCCCCACCTTCTGCCTGTCAATTCAGCCTTTAGCACACTCCTCCCAGTAAATACAAAGCAAGATTTTCCCAACCATCTTTTCATCTCCTTTTTCCACTTTGTCTCTGAGCTTCTTGAAATCCTTAAATTTAATTTGCTCTGAGATCTTCTTTTCGTCTCTGTTTTGCTCTCTTTATACTTGTGCGTAGGTTTTTCCTCTTTTGCTTCCAGAAGCCTATGTCTGAACCAGTCTCAGAGCTGTACATTCGCGTCTATGAGTCTCAGAGTCCCTCAACTCTGATTTCCCTCCTTCTTACAGTTCCTCTCCTTTATGATCTAATATCCCCTAGATACTCCAAAGCTTTCTTAAATCCAGAGTGATGGCAGTTGAAAAAGCTGTCCATCACTGTCTAGTTTTCTCTTTTTTTGTAACAGTTTCAGGTTTGCTTGATACCTAGCCACCCAAAATTCAGGAAACAAGATAACTGTCCTAAGAGAAGAATGTTTTTCACCTCTTGATGTCTAGAGCCCCCTTCTTGGAAGTTACCAACCGACTTTGTATTCCATTGGGTTTCAATTATTTTCCGTCACTATCATATAGGAACAGCTTTCATATAAACCTATAGCAAAGTTCCCAACACAATGAGGAACCTCTTCAACCAGAATTTTGCCTAGGTTTTGTTTAATTTGTCGTGGGTTTTGTTAGTTTGTTTGGTTTTTTGGTTTTTTTTTTTAATTGGGCCAAAAAGTGAGAAGGTTGCTTAAATGGCAAGCATCTTCTTTGACTAAGAAGACTTTTTCAGGAATATTAAAGAGTCAGTCCATAGCTCCAAAATTAGATCCTCTTGACTGAACATGCAAAAGAAATCTTGAGTTAATTTCTGTCTTAAGAAATAAAGCTGTTGTGATGTCTTAGAGGCTGACCTTAATTTCAGCTTCAGGTATTGTAATTCCTTATGCAGGTGTATCAATTACTTTGGCCTGCTCTTCAACTTGGAAAGAGATCAAGGTTTCCTAGAAAGTTAACGAGAAAGAAAGGTGTTCCAAAAACCGGTTCCTCATTGCTTGCTTATCTGGTTTTCACAGGGTCTGACCAAAGTATGAAGATGTACACTGTTCACTGCAGAAGGCTGAATGCAGTGGAAGACAAAAATAGTGTCTGAGGAATACTTCAAAGAGATTTCTGCTTTTTTGACTAGCACATGTCTTGCAAGGCATAAGCAAAAGTAAGCCAGAGGTAATCTTCTATGGGTATTGTGATATTTTAGAAATAGTAGTGGTTTCCCCAGTTGACAGTGACAGTTTTGTACTCATTTCAAGAAAGCTTTCTTTCAACCTTGACAACTAGTTTGCATGTCCCACCTACCCAAACAAGTATCTTGCAAGATATTTCAAGGGTATCTCCTCTTGAAAGATTTCTACCTTTCACAAAGGCTCCTTCAAGCAAATTGGAAAATCCCTGTTTTCTTTGGATTGGATCTCTGTTTAATTTTTGGCATGCAGGGGCTTTGTTCAATTTACAAAGACCATCAAATGTGTGGATCAAGTACAGCAGCAGTTAAACTCTGCCTCACAGAGAAACGTTAATCCAACACTTGGACGTATCAAGTGATAATTTGACTCCTCTTGGAACTCATAGGTGATGGATTTGCTTCTTCTAAAACAGCAGCTGTTTCAGTTATGTGTTACCAATTAGGAAATCCTTTTCCCATATATTGAGCCTGTAGAACATATGGTATATTGAGGTCCCCATAATCACATTCATATCCACCCTCACCATTGACTGCTCCCTAGAGAATCTAAAACTGTGCTAAATCCAGTGTGTAGTTCCTGAAATAGACCCCTATATTGTCCAGTCATCACTACTACAGGAGTAAACCCCAACTGGTATGGCCTCCAGCTACCTCTCCAAAATTACCCTGCTCTGGTGAGATGGCTATCAACGTACAAAAATTTTAAAAAGTTCAGTTATATTCAATTTTATAACAAAGACTTATTTCTGAGCATGTTTTTTTTGTTCTCTGTGTTTTCCTATTCTAAACTCCAAATAAGATGATTTTCCCCTGGGCTTCGTTGCTGTATATCCCGTTCTGCATGAAGGGGTGTGGTAAAGCAGAAAGGAAGTGTTTGCATTTTCAAGCCAGTCCACAGGTCTGAAGTGGAAATGTGTGATGGTTCTATTGTACAATGGCATCTTGTGCATGTCCTGAGTGGCTCAAAGGGCCAGACAAACTGCCATACAACAGTGACATTGCACCACAATGTGGTAAAAATGGATCAAAGGGAAGATCTTAGCCATACCCTATGGAGAAGTGCAAGAATCTTGGAGAGACTTGTTCTGTCTGTCTAAGCCAGGAGAAGATGTTTTTGCTACTCCGCGCTGAAAACCACTAGGTGAGTTCTTCTTATTCGTTCCCTGTAAAACTGAAAGCTGCTAGAAGCTGGTTGAAGAGGAGGAGCTTGTCTGTTCCACTGGCTTGGGAGAGCCTTCAGACCAGCTGGTGGAGAATCTGCAACCTGCCAGCACCTGAGTGAGGGCTGCCCACAGACGCCTCAGAAGCCCATCTCGTTCGCAGACAGATATTTTGCCACCTGACTCAAAACAAATGCCTGCTCAGAGCATGCTTTTTAACAGCCAGCTTTCATCACTGCTTCCAGATACCACCTTCTTCTTCGCAGCCTGGAGAAGGGTGGTTGGTCTGGGTGATTTCCAGAGGAGTAAATGTTAGTAGTGCTGGGAGCAGCTTTCCTGCATTCGGATGTGATGGTAATGAAACAAAGACAGTGTTGCCAAGTATTACATCTTTTTTCATGTATCCTGTAACACATAATGTTCTCTAAATCTTTGAATCAGAATATAATCTTAAGAAAAATCTATCTTGTCTTTAATTCAATTGCATATAACTACTTAGATATACCAAAGAAAAGTAAGTTTCAGACAAAATTTGAAACATCTAAAAAGCTCAGTGTACATTGGTGTTCATTTTGTTTGTGTACTTTGCTATAGTGACGAGATTAATGGCATTTATAAGTAATCACAGCAACTATCAATGAAGCAAAGTTTATAAAAAAGAAGTAAAAATTAATGAAAGTTTTATGAGTTATGTTGCTGGATATGTCTTCTTATTCTACTATTTTAACTCTAGCTAAATCAATTTTTAGGCTTCTAAGTTATTTTAAATTTTAAATAACATTGTTTAACTTGGTTTTACCTAAAAAGTTTTCAACATTCTTTTAAATCATATTCAAGCTCTGACACTTTTAAAAAGCACTGATACATGATTATACACTGTCTTAGTCTTTAAAATAAACTTAGTCTTTAAAATAAATTGTGCTGGGATTGCAAAGACGGCCAGTAATGCTAACAAGGGACACCACACTCTGGAAGGTGAACTGTAACAAAAACCAGGTACTGGCTGCCTCATGTACCATCAGTATGGAAGTGAGAAATTTCTTAACATTACTCTCAGCTAATTACATGAAATTTAATTCTTCCAAATTCAACTAAAAAATACGTAATTCTAATTTTGCCTGTGCATATGTCCTATGCAGGGCCAGGGGTTGGACCTTGTGAGTCCCTTCCAACTCGGCAGATTCTGTGATTCTGGTTACAAGAAGACTATAAACTATACCTGTGACAGATGCATCAGTCATTCAAATTACTAAGACCAGCAGGAAAGATACATTAACAATAGCTTCTTACTGTGGAGATTCTCACAAAGTTAGTGATATAATGAATGCATACGTGAAGCAGGTAGACCTTCCTTTTTATTGTGTGGGTTTTTTCCTTTTTTTTCCCCCCATCCTTGAAAGGATATATTCTAAAAAGTGAACTATTTGCCAAAAGAAACCATATGCACTATCAGTTCACTGCAGTGGGAACCACTGGGCTGTACCAGATGGAAACTCTTATCTCTGTGTATCTACTGAAGGATGACTTGATGAATTTCTTCCCTGTTCTCCATTATCTAAACATTTATAAATTACTTTTAAACCTGGGATGAAATACGAACGTGTGGGACTTCCTGTCTTTAACAGAAGGATGTTTAAAAGACTACTGGCCATATTCTGGTGTATGAAGTCTCACATATACAACCTTTGATGCTGCTCCTCCTGCAAATCATTTGCACCTTAAGCACAGTGTATTTTTAAAGGTGCAACTAATAAGACATGTTTACAGTCTCCTAGCTCTGTCTCCCACAATCTCTTCCTTTCATTAATCTTGGAATAAAGGCTCTGAAAACTAGCAATATCCTTGGTTTATCTATAGTTCATTGGGGCACCAACCAACTGCTGCGTTACAAATTATTATTAATAAATCATTGCAAAAATTCAAAGATCTTAATTGCATCAGAATAATGGCTCTGCTATAGAGAGAATGCACAAGGGGTAAAATTGCACTGCAGGATTGGCAACTGTTTGCCTTTAATATTAATAGATTAATTAGAGAGTGAATTTGAGACACGATTGCCTGGAAAAATTTTCTTTCCAAACTGATGCAGTGAACTCAACAAGATGAAACTTTGGTTGTCAATGGTTACTCTGAAGATCTCTGAAGAAATTTATTTTTATAATAACTTAAAAAATATTGGCATCATCATTACATGTTCAAATGTGATTAAGAGTTCAGGGAGTGTGATATTTTAAAACATGTTCAAGATGTTTAATGCTAATGCTCTTGAAATAAATCTTATGCCTTCCTAAGGTAAAGATTTCCTTTGGTCTTTCAAGACCCATATCATCCCATGAGACATACAAGCCCTTATGGATTTTTTGAAAAGATTTTTTTTTTTGGTGGTGGTTGGAATTGCAGCAATCTGAGCTGAAGTTCCAACAGTAGCAGCTGGTCTATGGAGAAGTGCCTGGGTGAAAAAGAACACAACAAAGGAAAGAGTGAAAACCACGGCTCTGAAACACACAATGGTACAGTGCTGAATCAGTGCAGCTGGGAGTGTGAGCTGCCATTCAGACTAACTGGTGATGCATTATCAATGCTGGAGTGATGTGTTTGAAAATAACTACCTGTGATTGCAAACATGGCACTGGCACCATCTACCAAGTACTGATGCTGCTATGAGAGCCATTGCACACCTAGTGAAAGCAGCATCCCTGGCTAACCTGTGGCAGAATATGTAATCACAGTTTAGAGGAACATGTGTCTGGACTGATAAGTTATAAGCCTAAAATCTTTGATTTTTGATAGTTTCTTCCTGCAGCAAGTGAAGTATGACAGTTTCTTCCTGCAGCGAGTGAGTCGATTATCATCCAAAGAAGCAAAGAGCAATGAGTTTATTTAACTCATGGCAAAACAATCCCAGGTGAGACAGTAGGTTAAATTCCATAATGGCAATGACACAATAAAGCAGCAGGATGCAGAGGATACAGACATGGCTTCTCTGGATCTGCAGAGCTCTGAGCCCAGCTGCTGTGAACAGCAAAGACAGAGCTGATCCTGCAGTGGGGGAGTAGGAGGGGAGCAGATCATATGTCAAGACAGTTCCTAGTTTTATTTTTCCATATCTGTTATTTTCTTGTTCTGTGCTCTTAATTTTGTTTCTGTTTTGTATGTTCATCTCAAATATAAATATATGCTGCATTTAAGTTTAAGCAGTATCCTATGTCCAGTAACATGAACTGGGTTATGCAATTGGGATGCAGCGTTTGACGTTGCAAAATGAAACAAAAAGTACAAAACTGTAGCACTACACCGACATGAATTTCTTTGCAGATGGAAATTCTTAGCCTTCAGCCCTAAGGAACTTGCTCTCTTTCATTTCAGAAACTTCAGAGCTCTCACACCTTATAGTTAATTAATAATAAGCTGTTACATATAGTCAGAAAAAACTGTCAGGAGTTGATTTAACCCAAGATGATGCAAGTTTGTCTCAGAAATATTCCTAAAAGGCATAATATGAAGGCATGACACTTGAATAGCAAAACAGCCAGAGACAGACTCTATAGCAACAAGCAGTTGATGATCTACCTGCCCCAGCTGTTAAGCTGCTGTTTTGCTAACAAAGAATCTGCTAACCTCACTCTTAAGACAAGATTCTATTAGGAATGAAACCAGCTTAAGTGAAAGTGGAAACACCTATGGAGATGTTTCAACAGCAATTAGAAGATAACTGAGTTTTGTCTCTGATTTTCAAATCAGAATTTGAATAAACTTTAATTAACTTCAGGGCAATGAGAAAACACGAGAAGGAAAAAAGTAACAAGACAACCAAAGCTCCTGTGTTGTCAGAAAGAACAATCATATTGCCTTCATGATTTCAAGAGCTACTTGCAGAAGCAGTGGAGTAGAAGTGGAGATAAGGTGTAAGTCTCTATTTCAAAAGCATGTAAGTCATTTACATTCAGCAATGGCTTGTCCAGCTCAAGAGCTTGGGTAAGGGTTACTGAGGTTACTTAATTCATTTGAAATCAATGGATCTAGAGTTGCTGAAGAACTTTATACATCCCTATCTAAATTTTGTGGCTTTCAATGGCCTCATAGCTAGAGAAAATAGGAAACACTACTTTAGTTACAGACATCAGTGTCTTTGAACAGATGTTACTAGCAAGGCTGTGTGCCATCTCCACTTTAAAAAAACAGTATTTTTTCCTGTGGCCTTCCTATGTGCTGTGAAGAAAAAATGTGATGGCAGAGTTTTGATGGTCTCAGTCTCAGCAGCAGATATTCTGGCTGCAAAAAACATACCCTTTCATAGCAGGATGAAACAAGAAACACTGCAAACACTGAAGAACAATAAACTGACCCAGCCTGAAATAACCAATTTCTAAGCATTTAGGGTGCTGAAGGCAATAGGGAACGCAGGCTGAAATCCTCTGTGTAGTTCATGCAGAGCAAGGAAGGGAATCATAGTTTCTGTGCCTTGGATGACCAATTCTGAGGAGAATAGCTTTCATTCCAATTAAAAATTCTGTCCAAAACCTGAAAGATCTTTTTCAGTGAAACTGTACATTTTCCCTCCAAGTGCTTTTTTTGACAAATGCAAGTTTTCAAACAAAATTGTGTGGCCGAAACATTCCAGTCAACTCAGTTGGTGTACAAAAGAGTCCATCTACACAGATCCCTGGAGAGGAGCCCGAGGGAGTCCCACCACCACCAGAGTTTACCCCAGTCATTGGCGTTTCAGGACCCCTTTGCTTTCTCACTTGTGTTATTTCGTTGGATGTAGTGCCAAAAACAAAGCACAAAGATCTAATGCAGCAAAACACAAGGAAATTCAGAATCAGAGACACTGTGTCCAGTGTGTTGTCTTAATACAGCAAAAGAGATAATTCTGTCAAAGACACAGAATAACTAGAGTTTTTTACATTATCTGCTGGATTCTTGCTAGGTGACAAGTAAAGAAAGATTAACCAATAATCCTCCACCTGTTTCTAAGGGATGCTGAGCCACAAGTGTCTTATAGTCCCTCTAATGTCACACTTGAGTGACAGTCCATCACCATTTATGTTCACTAATAGGATGTTGAGAATGAAATCTCTGCTTTTTCATTGTGTAGTGCTCCTCCATGTGTATATCCAAAGGCTGGCTACTAAGGCTGTCATGAGCCTTCGACTCTCTTGGGCGCCACTGTGATGAGTACATAGCATAAATGTCTGGATTGATAAAATCAAAAGTCAACAAACTGCTAAGGCAAGATCAATCCTGAAATCACAGCATGGTAAGCCATAGCAATGGACAATTCAGCTTCTAATATACACTATAACAGAATGATACTTTTTCTTTAGCTTGCCACCTACTGACTTTTGTCTCAGATTAAGGTTATGGTTTCTGTTTGTCATGGATCCACCTTTTCCTTCTGTTTGTACAATGCCTAGGACAGGGACACTGAAATTGTAATGGGTCCTCCTACTTAGGCAAGACTGCTACTACAACATTGATAACAATTATACAGTCAGTCTTTCCAAGAAGGAAGATTATACTGGTTATCAGGCTGCATGAAAAGAATAATGAAATTGCACCTGCTGTTGCTATGTTGTGTAAAATGTCTAAAATGTCCATTATTTTCTTATTTAATATACATGTAATGCTACACAAGTAATAATATTCCAGATCATTCCAAAAGCAGTCAGACCCTCTATTAATTTCACTTGCGATCACAACGCTAGCAGGAGTGCTTCTTAATTATTTGAATATGCAATTAAGAAAATGCCACACAACTTCAAATTGGCAATGCGTAGGATAAAACATGTCTTCACCCTGAAGGGACTGAGTTAAGCTTCCTTAAAGCAACATCTTTCAAGGCTGCCCAAGACTTTTTTTTTTCCCATTTCTCTCATTCTTGTTAATGTAACTGCACACCAAGCCATACGGGTAGCAATAAACCTTTTCAAATATCTGGTGTGCTCTTCCTGCACAGCTGAGAAACAGAAATTGTAAAAAGTCAAATTGCAAAGCTAGTCCTTTGCTTTCCATGGAAGCAAGCCCAGGCTTTGGCTCTGCAGTCAAAGCTCTTACCAAAGCAGGGGTAGAGCAAAGGGTTAAAGCTCATGTTTAAGTCTCTGTTTCGTTACACTTTCAACTGCACTAGTATGGTTTCATTAACGCTGAAATTTATACAAAAATTAAAAAAACCCCAAAGCCTCTGCCAACCAATAATAATGAATGTCAGTATTTTGATACATGAAGCAGCTGGTATCTCCTACTAATATTTCAATTAGTAATACGAATGCTGGTTATAAATATTTCTGTGCACTTTGGAAATCTACAGTTGGAAGGCTTGGCTGTAGAAGGTTTGGAATTGCTAGCATTTTATGACATGGCCTGAATACCTCTTGAAGCAGCAGGTGGAGAGGATGCTGTACAGATACTACACAGGCATGTGTTCATATTGCAAACAAGATCCCAGCACTGTCTGTAGATAAGATTTGGTATTGATTCCCATTTTAGCCCCTCTTTTGGTTGCTTATAACTTTGCAAAGCTGTAAGTGCTCATATGTGCTGTGTCTATGAATTTCTGTTTGGAGAATAAATTTGTTTTTGCAGAACTCAGCCAAAAACTGTTTGCAGAAAAGCTGGTGCTCTCACACAAGTTAAAGTATTTGAGGGGCTGACAACTTCCAGTGCCCGAAGCGGGAGCATGAGGGAGCCAGAAAGCTCTGTTTATATGTGTCAAACTTCTGCCCAAATTGCAAATTGAAAATTCACTTGGCTTAGGATCACTTGAGGTTTATTCAAATTTAGGTTTTTAATGCCCTGACTATTTCACAGTTTGCAAACTCTGGTATGTGTGAGCAAACTGGGAGCCTGCAGGTACGTGAAAACTGAGATGAAGGGAAGGGGTGAAGCAACAAAAGTGGGACAGAATAGGAAAGGGTGCAATTTACTAAAGAGGTATGAACTAGATCCCAAAAAGATCCAGAGTCAGCAGGCATGTGAAAGACTGAATTCCACGGAGGGGAAAGGAGAGAGTCTGAAACTGAAGATTAGGGTTGCCTGGAGGAAGAGACCAAAGTGGTCACACTTCCTGAGAAGCTTCACTTTCGACTTTGCCATCCCCCCTGTCATGACTTAGACATACAGCACAGCAATGGCACACAGATCTTTGGCCATACCAGGAAAGCAATGGCCTTGTAGTACTGACATAGTTTTCTTGTTTGGATTTTCTTTTTCCTTTTAGCTGGAGAGCTGCGTTGCTATTTCACTTTATCTTAAAAATAGAATTAGAAGGAAAAAGTCACTCTTGCTGTTCTCTTTCTTTTCCCAGCAATCCCCACCTCTGATGGGGAACGCTTCCCTCTGTTCCCTGTTCCTGTGCTTTCTTTCTCCTCTGCTAGATTTGTAGTCTGGCAATGTAATGGAGCATGTGACTTTTTATATCCTGAAAACTAATGCAGAGGTGTTAGAAATACTGTCATAATTGTTTGAAGAAAACTGCTAGCCTTTCCAGAAGGAGAGGGGGACAGCAGGAGGGCTCTTTTAATGTAAGTTTAATTATAATGGCCAAGTAGCTCAGCACCATCAGAGCATAAGTTACAGCTCCTTGTTTATCATACACCTGCCAGGAGAAATTTCCGATTCTTTAAGATATGTGTCTAATAACTGGTGTCAGTCCCTAAAGGCACAAGCCTTCTGCTCCATATCCTTTTCCACTTTAAACTGATCATTTTTTATTGAACTATGAAAACACATAGCAACAAATCCTCCAAAATTAATAACTTATACAACGAAGTAAGATTAATGAAATTCTTTATAAAACAGCTTAATCAGTGACAAGGCTAAATGCTGCAGTTCACAAGTTCTGAACTTGGAAATTCACAAAATAAATCACTTCTGTTTACTCACGCTGGGTTCATGCAATTCAGAGGGTACCAGTAACCTTCAGTGGACGTGCAAAGATTCAGCGGAAGAAGAACAAAGCCAACAGATGGTACCGCGTGTAATTCTTCAGCCGTGTTCACAAACTTTTTTTTTTTTCCCCCATTAAATGATCTAATTTTGCATGGCCATTTGTGAATGCATCAACAATACTCAGTTTAGTATGTGACACAATGTTTTTTCATGCCCATGAGTAGCAGGTCTAAAATTTTCAAGGCCAGTTTTAGCACAGCTATAATAGCTTGGATGGAGTCTCAAAATATTTTATATCTGGAAATCTGGTTTGTTTTTTTTTCCTCTCTGCTTTTTCACTGACTACCAAGACTATTCACTGACTATTGCAGAAACACCTCCCAGGCATGTTATTGTAGAATGTCTGGTGGGTGTGCAATGGTCTTGAGATGTGGCTGTTGTTGTAGGAGTGCTGGGCAGCAGTTTTGGACTGTATTATTGACTGTGTGCCAGCCTTCAAATCTGGTGCTAAACTTAAATGCTTGTTGTCAGTGGTACTATTCCCTTGAGTATCACTTGCAGGATTAGGTATTACGTGCACAGAATTACGCAGATTGTATGGTTGCTGCAAAGCTGAGAGTAAGTGCTCTGGAACTACGCTCTGAGAGTCTGTGGTGGGCTTTGCTTAGCTTTAACACTACTGTAAATAACAAGGAACATCTTCTACCAAGATACCAGTGGTGTAAGCCACAGCTTAAAAGACAGCCAGAAACAGGAGCAGGCAAAACTCTCCAAAACAACTGACAGTTTTATAGTATTTTAATTATAGTTCTGAGAAAGAAAAAAAGAGGTTGGAAGTGGATGATTCCTCCCACAGACCTTTCTTGGCAACACCATGTCTCCTAGAGACCAGAGTACACAACAAAACCCAGGGTAGAGTTGTAAACTGATTGCTTTTCTCTTTTTTTCTCTTCATCAGTACTTGCCAGGTTCTCCAGTTCCATTTCCTCAGGTTCAAAACCAAAGTAGTGTCTTCAAATATAGAAATTTAATTTCACCTATGGACAAGAAGAATCCTTCTTCAGAGATCACTGATGGAGCTGTAATGTCTCCTGAACAGTAAGAAAATATACGCAAAACTTCAGGCCTTCGTCTTCACTTTTTTCCTGCTGTACAATTCTGATGTCCACTTCCACATATGCTCTCTTGAAATCTGCTTTTTTCTTCCATATAGTGTATTCCCTGCTATATCCTTGAACACCTTATCCATTGGAATAAAATACTCTGGGTTTTCATTCTGCTGCATTCATTATTTAGGCATTGCAACAGTAGAATATTTGTTACCAAAGCAAGATATTCCTGGCACGATGTATTTAAACACAAATTGAAGCACTACGATCATTTTTGGACTTCTGAATGCGATACTTAATCTCCAGGAGTGTAGAGGTAAAATGAAGCGGGTTTGAGCCTTCCTGGATATCAGGCATTTATTTAGATATCTGAAAACCTTAAAAGCATCCTAACTTTGGATGAAACCAGTTGGTAGTGCTGGCCTCATATCTTTCTCCTGAAGTTGGAGAGATATGGAAGATGAAATGGGGATATTCAGAGGATGGGAGAAATGCAACATCTTTCTGGTAATGTCGCCGTTGCCTTTCCCTGCCCATGACTGTATCACAAATACACTTTGTTGTCTGTTCCTCAGGAAAAGAAATCTTAACATCAGCAGGGAGTCCTGGTGCCACACTACTCAGCTGCCACTGGCCCATGTGGGAGGGGAACAAGAAGCCCAAGGAAAAATACAGCCATTTTGCACAAGTCAGCAGATCTACAGTTGCAAACCTGAAGAGCACTGTGTTACCCTCCTGAACCAAAGAGTATTTACGAATATTAGACCTGAACTGATGCAAACAGTCATTTGGGAAAGTAAACAGATGTTTGTGAGGAAAATGTCACAAAAATTCCAAAGTTTTCTCCGAGCTTCCCCTACTTAAATACAGACTGCTGTTTAACAGGGCCAGTGCTGAGCTCTTGCTGATCAGGACAACACTATCACAGAATTCCAGTAGCTGTGGCAGTGTCTGGCAGGGTGCCAGGGGCCAACAGGACCATTCCAGGGTGGTGCAGCCTATGCAGGTACAGGATGAAGGGACCTCTGGGATGAAGCAGCCCTCAACAGACTGGGGTCCGAAACACCTCTCTGGGGCCCACTAACCCATCTGGGGCAGAGCCACTGCAGACACTTGAACCTGATTCGAGTGGACAATGGGAACTGTGCAAATACAGTCCTCTGATTAGTACTGCTGGATCCATTCTGTGCCAGAGGTGAAAAAACAGGTGCTGGGGCTGAACGTGGTGACAGTGGGAGGGCAGCTGCAGACCCAAGGTGCCTGGTGCACCAAGAGGCTTGGCAGGGGCTGCTACAACCCTCCCAAATATGTCCTGGCTTTTTGACAGGGCTTAAAGGATGGGGAAGTGGAAATCTGAGGAGTGGTTGGAGGAAGAGAGGGGAGAAGTGAGAGGTGGAGAGAAAGCAATGCTTGAAGGTGATGGGGAGCATCAGTGGGAGCAGAAATCAGAGCAGAGCCTGTACAGAGGTGGAGTTGGAGGGGATAAAGCATTGCAAGTGGAGAGATGGAGGAGAAAAGGAAAGGAGTGGTCTGAGTGCCTGTGTGTCTCTCGTGGTGAACAACAGTGAATCTTAACAAGGCATTTTAGTTATGACAGCAGCGTGAGTTTAAAGATCAAGAGCGAGAAACTGCCATTTTGCACAGGTAGTAAGTTAACCTGGGCAGCTGACACTGCTGTGCAGTCTTCAAGGGTGGTTTGGTCAGGAAAATATCAGAGGCATCAGTGCCAGGGGTCCTCAGGGAATGCTGGAACTACTCAGTTGTGCCTGCGCTCTCAGCACCTTACTCATTTGGAAAGCGGTAATGAGAAGACATTTACTTAAAGGCTGATATTTAAAATAACAACTACCAGGTTTACAAGCATTGACTTGTACCAGTTAATAACTGTGCCAGAAAAATGGAAGGTATTTTTAACAGTCAGCTCCTCAATCTGAAAGCCCTGACATGAGAACAAGCAACTCCTAGAATAACAAGTTACCAGAAGGTGATGGCTAAATTCAAAATTGCACCACTGTGGCTTCAGATCAGCTTAAAACAAATTTAATTAAATCAAGTAAAACCTCTATTTCTTCCAGTTTATTCAAAGGTCCTATAGACCTAATCCAAACTGTTTTAAAAACATATGAACCTTCTTTAAATACAGTCAAGAAATGCCTGTGGGTCAGTTGGGTCTTGTGTCTGCCAGTGGTAGAAGCACACAAATGGACATATGAGATGGTCGTGACCAGAGTTAAGCTGGGTAAATGGGCATGTTTTTCCTTATTAAGTAAGGTGCATGTCTGTGTGCTTACTTGGGCTGGGAAGGTGGCCCTCAGGACCCTGAAAATGAGGTGGCATGGTAGTGGTGCAGAGATTTGCACGTCTGATCCCTCTTTCCATATACTGACAGCTTTTAGGTGGCAGCCATATTAAAAATAGACAGATCTTTTGCATAGTAAAAAAGCGGAGAAACAGTCTTTTTTTCATTTTGTTGTCTTTTTCACACATAGCATTTTCTGTGACTGTTTAAGTCTGTCAGCAAAACCAAACTCTTCTTATTAAAAATATGTGTGTTTCTGAAGGGAAACACGTATCCAATATAACCTTCATTACGATGCTTCTAATTAACCAATCTGCTTCACAATAAAGTATCTAGCTGTCATCAAAATCAACACTTTTCAGTTATTAATAGATTAAAGAAAGAATGTTAATTCTTCTAGCTCCATTTCTTTTGGTCTCATTACTTCACAAGCCAGATGGTTGCAGGGCCAGACCTGTCAGCAGGCACTGGGAGGAAGAACACACTTGCCAGTGGCAAGCTGCAACACACAGAGCATCTGAAAACCCGCACTCTGGGGCAGCTGTTTATAGTTCCTGGGAATTATTCTGCAGAGAGAAAAGGAAGTCATGAATTGATGTAATTTGGTATTATTTTTCTCACCTTTCCCTCTAAGGTACCCAGCATCATCTCCAAAATAGCAGTGTAGTGTGTGTCCAGCTGTGAAGGAGGTAGCTCTCTGTTCACTTCAGGGAGCCAACTAATTGCCTTTTTCCTTATGGCATTGGGTTTTTTGGTCTCTTCTGAATTGGCTAAGGTGATGCCAAGTTGGAAGAAATGTTGCCATCTACATCCAATTTGCTAGAGTCTTTATTCCTGCAGTATAAGTCTCAGGACTAAGAGAAAAGCACTTTGTCTTGCTGATCAGTCAAAATTTGTGCTGGATTCCCAGGCTCACACGGCAGTCAAACCCAGAAAGAGTTCACCTCCATTTACAGCCCAGGTAAGATGGCTTTCATGTTGAAATTTTAAGAGGTTTTTTTTTCCTCCTCTTTTAAATAAATTAAAGAATTCAAGGTTTTGAAAAATAATCACCACTACAACTTCAGAGAAAAAAAAATCCCATCTTTTTTTTTTCATAAAATCTGTCCAAGATCGTTATTTTTAATCAGAAAAACCAGAAAAATTTCAATTTGACCTGAAATTAAAATTTGAAAAAGATTTTCTCAAGTTCTGTTTTGTCTCTTTGAAACAATACAGGGAAGGTAGTTCAGGACAAAATAAGGCTGGGTCAGGTTATCTTTACATAATAAGGCAAAAACAGATATACAAAGGCCATTCTGGAAATATGTTCTTGAAACATTCCATTGGGAATTCTGCCATTTCTCTGAGTAGTCTGTAACAGTACTTTTCTATTGTTAGAATTAGCAAGGTTTTCCTAAAGTCAAATCTAAGCCTTTGTTGCTGCAAATTAAGCCAAAGTCATCTTATCCTTCCCCATGCTGAAAGATGGATTATTTACTCTTTTAACATCCATTTTGTGTAAGACTATTAATGTTTCCCTACCTTGAATGCAATTTTCTGTGTATTAAAAGGATGTTTTACTTACAACAAGCTCAAATTTTCTAAGTTTATTTCCATTCTTGGTCCTCTGTCCTCAGTGATGTTTTCTGCTCTTCCCAGCTTCCTGATATATCCATGACTGATTTTTTCATCTTGTTCATAGCTGAAAAGCAAAACTAACTTAAAGTAAGCTGGAATGTTTGTCTTGAAAAAAAATGGAAAATTATGAGCATTTTCCACAAAAAGTAATTTTCCACTTTTTTATAGGAAATAGCCTTAGATTAAAACATTTTACTACCCCAAAACCACTATCTCATCAACTCCCAAAGTGCAAATATAGAAATGGTAATTTTTGTAAAGCATTACAGTGAAAAGGCTCTGAATGGACGCAGGGCGCAAATACGCTACGGCATGCAGAGACCTGTGAAGAAAATGTATCTGTTCTGGTCCACCTTTTGTTGCCTCTTGTTTTGCTGTGGGGAGGCCAAGGTGCAATTTCCTTGTCCGGTTTAGATGGGATGAGCAGGATGATGCAGGCAGGCCCCTCCCAGCCCCATCCCACCACAGCCTGCAGCCCAGAGAGGGAGCAGCCACAGCAGCTGCTGCAAGTTGGTGAACTGGTAATAGTAATGATAAAACTAATGGCAGAGAGAGATTGAAAATGATCTGCTGGCTCTGATAACGGAGTCAGGTTATAGAGTTTAGATATAAAAGCCTTTCACACAAACTCATGTATGTGATAGCCATATGTAATTAGATATTGTAGAAGACCTAGATTAATAGTAATGGAGACCATTTCAGAAAGGTTGACTAAAACTACCCAGAAAATTAATTGTCAGAGGAAGAATAGAGGCTTTGATGGGGAATTTATCAGAAAAAAATGTCTTGTCCTTCATCTGAATAATACTGAGGAAAGAGAAGCAAGTAGCAGTATAAAAATGGTAATCTGGCAAGACAAAGATAATAAATCCCATAGTTTTTAGGAAACAAAATGAGCTTCAGCTGGTATTACACATAGCAAAAAAGAACTGTTTTTGCCATTATGCACAAAAAGCCATTGCTCCTGCAACTTTGTTTTGGCCTTCACCAAACTGTTTTCTCATCAGAGCAGAAGATAATAAGTTTGAGACCTTAACTGTTACATTTGTTAAAGTTGAATTCCACTTATATACTTTCTTGGTGAAGAGTTTGTATATAGAGAGAGGATAGATGAGCAAACGCAAGGAAGGTCAGACCTTCTCTAGACCTCCCAGTCTTTACCACAGGGTCATAGGCCTGAAAGGTTCTGTGGGGTTCTTATAGTCTGCTCATCATCCTCAAGGCAAAATCAGTGATATCCAGGACTCTTCTGAGAAGAGCTATTTTAATCTATTTAATCTGTTCTTAGAGAACTCCAGTAGTGGAGGTGTTGCAGATTTCCTTGCCAATCAATTCTTGTCCATTTTTTAGTAGACACATACGAGATATATATTTTAACATGTTATAAAACTTTCTTGCAGGAATTCAAGTCCATTGCCTCTTTTTCTATCTACTCCTGCATAGATTCCTCCCATCCTCACTGCAGTTGTGCTGAGGATTGTTATCATTAATTCTCTCATTGTCTTGCTTAGACAGTCCTTGTTCATTTGTTCTTGCCTCATACATCACTTTTTCTAAAGGTTGATCATCCTTGACACTCAGCTTGTGATCCATGTCTCACATTAGCTTGAACTTGTTCTTCTCAGGGATGCATTTATCTGAAGTGCAAGGCATGGTGGTGAGGCTAGTTCAGTCAGGCCTTCTGTCTCCAAAGACCTGAGATTTGTCTAACGTCAGGATAAACCAAATTCCTCCCCTGAAGCAAGTTGCTTGTCCCCTAAATACCTCATTTCCTTAAAATTTCATGGCATTACTTGCCTTTGCTCCGACACGATAAGCTAAGGAGAAAAGCATTAACAAATACAGAATATCTGTTGCTCTCTCACTTTGCTGCCTCCTCTTGTGTGAGCGGGATGAGGAATTCACAGGTGGACAGAGACACACGTGAGTTGGGGTGCTGAATTACCCTTACTTTTTCTCTCTTCCATGGCGTTTGCAGCCAATTAGTATTACCTCCCAAACAAACATCATTTACTGGGACAATTCAAGTTCAGCACACTAATTTAGAAGTCACAATAACAAAAAGGTCTGCATTTTAGATTCTCAGTTTTTAAAGAGATTATTTTAACTGAGTGAACTAGCTAAATATATTAGAATAACTGGAACCATCAGAATGGGCATGTAAGATGGGGTTCAGATTTCATAAGCACAGATTCACGAATAATGCAATTTACCAATTCAGGGCTGTAGGTCTGGTTGTGTTCAATCAGGACTTGTACTATCTGGGTTTACAAATGGTGCAGTTTATTGAAGCAACAGGAAAGCAGGTTCAGGATTGCTGGTGATAAACACATTGGTTACAGAGTGTTAGTATGTGTCATGACAGAACTATAGCAACAGACATCTCTTAGTACTACAAGTGTATATATATAAAAAGCATATTCCCAGGTCTGCTCCAAAAGAGTTGGAGCTGCAAAGCTCACATAAAGATGTCCTTTCAGGAGAGGAGGAGAGACACAGTCCACCAACTGATCCTGAGCAGGCAGAGGTGTTTTCCCCCTCTGATTCTTCCTGCCCTAAAGCCCCTCTTCTATACCATACATTTTTGTCCTTTCCCATACAAAAGATCTTAATCAGAACTATTTACTATACAACAATATAAACACTAAAACTACTAGTACTATAGTATAACATAGGTTAGGATAGTGCACTATATTGAAGGAATTATTGAAACAATTATATTGAAGCCAGCATTAAGTAGAGATTATTATCTCTATATTATATTAAGTAGAGATATGATGTAACTCACCCATACCAATGCTCATGGGGAGATTTCTTTCTCTCAGCCTCCAGAAGTATCCCTGGTGGGCGTTCCCAGCCAAGGAAGGAATCTCCACACATACACCCCAAGGAGGGTTATGTTAGAAGAACTGACTCTGTGACAGGGAGCTGGACTTTTATAGTGTAAAGTGACTGACTGGTAGTCACAGATCTACAAGCCAGCTGACTAGCTTAATGATCTTTCAGTAGCAGGATGTGTATTCAAAGTTTGGTGAACCAGGATGGTCTTAGCATAGTTTAACACCAAGACAACACCCTGGCCCAGGAGCTGATAGCTTGCATTGCATTGGTTTCAGGTCTTATCAGGGGTAGGCTCTCCTGCTACTGTTAGATCTCCCAAAGAAAATGGGGAAGGGGAAGTAGAGGTGGGAGGGGGTAAAGGATTCATATAATTAAAAATAAAAGGAGTTAGCTGCTACGCATTAAGAGTAGGAAAGAGTGATTAGAGATAGTATGGGTACGGCCTAAAAATTGATGAACACAAGTCCTTAATTTTCAATAATGATATACTAAAAGCCTTTCCAACATTTTAAAAGAATAAATTGTAGAAAAAGATTTTTGAGACACTCATAAAAACAAGGATTATATCAGAGGACTGGAGACTAGCAAATATGGTAACTACTCTTAGGAAAAGGAGGACAGAAGAAATGTAATGCCAGCAACAACATGGTCATCCCAGAACACTGGGTGTCTGGGGGTTTTGAGAACAAAGTATGAGAATGGTGTTATCAAAGACTCAGAGATAAACAGATGAGGATTTATCAGGCCAGGAGAGAGACATTCAGGGGCTCTCCATCCCAGCAGCACTGGCTGCTGTTACATAGGTGGTGCAGTTGCTGGAAGGGTGGTAGGCAGTAGTGGACGAGCTCTCACGTATCTGTGCAAAGGCACCATTCAGAGCAATGCTGTTTTCAGTCCTGTAGGAAGAAGACAGGATAAAATTCAGGATAAGATTCCAAAATTTTTTCTGATATCCTAAAAGTATCTACTGTCAGAATAACCCAGTATCTTCCCTTAAAAACTTGGTTTTCCATGGCAGGTGGCAGTGATGTCTGTGCAGGAGCAATGACCAAACAAATGGCAGATGTGGAGAAAGGCTGCTGGGAGACAGCTGGGGAACAAAAACCTGAATCACTGCATTTGCAAAGTCTCCCAACATGTAGGCTCTATGGATTCAACAACAAAGGATGGAAGGAAGGACAGGCAGAAGGAAGGAAAAGAGCTGTTCAGGTTAAAAGACTTATATTAATCTATGAAGAATATTGAGCCGAGGACAAAATTACACTGGACACTTGTGGGGGTCTCCTGCCATAAGGGAAATTATGTTCTTGAATTGCCTTCCTGCAGAAAAAATGGGAACAGAAAATCACCTAAATTATTCTAAGATGAAACAAGATAATTTTATAAAAAGAATTACATGGTATGACTGACTGACACAGCAGCAAGGAAGACTTGATAATTAAGGAGGACACTTCCAACCCTTCTCTCCTGTTTCTATGTGGATCAACATTCACTTTGCCTATTAATCAAACATTTTAATTTCTAATAGCAAACAGGATGAGAACAATAAAATGTCTAAATAATTCTGAGGGTGCTCATAAACAGCCCAAGGCTTTTCCACAGAAAACTGTGAAGAAAAATCAATCTGGTCACCCCCCTCCTTTAGGCTACTGGGTAGTCATGGAATTTGCACCTTTGACACTTAATATACTTATTTCAAATGCAGCCCACATGTGACTTGCAAATTAGTAATTAACAGTAACAGCCTGACAACTCTAAAATGCAGTGCTAAGTCTCCACAGCTGTGCAAGTGTGCTCCAGCTTGTGGCCTGCAGATCCAACCCTCTGGCATCCAGAGTGGAGAGGCTCCTGGAGCCCAGTGTAATTCCCTCCTTTTCTGCTCATATGAGTTTCCCGCTAAGTGCACTGCCTTGCTGTGGTTAGAGGGGGCATGTGACCACAGAGGTTAGGGAGCAGCTGTGTGTCCCAGTTTAAATTTATATGATGACAGAAAGGCAGGACAACCTCAGCAATTACCTGGTTCTGGAGGAATTTTATGGATCTCCTGCATTGCATACCTTCTCTTTGACCAAGTTTCCTGAGGTGACTCTCTAAAAGGAGTGTGGAAATCATCATCCCAGCTTACAGGGCAAGGGCTTGAGAAAGTGAACACCTGTGATCAGGAAGGAGGTTTTCTTAATTCAAGAGGTTAAATATTACATATAGTCGAGTTTCATGCACACAAGTGTCTCAGCAGTAGGCAGAAATGTTTACTTTGTCAATAAATGCCCATTATTTAGTCTATATTGAAATATAAGGAGAATAAAATGAAATATAAAATCTTAGTTCCAGAAAAGGTAGCAGGAAATTGGATACTTACAGGAAAACATTAAATTATTAAAATCTAAATTTCTATATTTCCTTAAAGAGAACTTTTTACAAAACTCAGACTGTCATGAAGTCTAGATTACCTGTGTAAGCTCACTAAAGTTTAAACTATGACTTTTCCCAGGCTGATTACAACTCTCTGTTACCCTTCAGTTCTGCCAGGACCATCTGACCAAAATGTTCTTAGAAAAGGGATCTCTCCAACTCTTCCAGGGGAAAATCAAAGCTGGATGAAAACCTTTAGAAATTCAGTGTTAAGTCCTTGGAAGTTACTTGTCCTTTCCTGTTGTTTCCACATGATTATGAGCAGCTGCTGCAGTCTGAGCCCTGGTGGACTGGGAGCATTGGAAAGCTGCGGGGCATCTCTGAAAATAGGTTTAGGCAGCTCTGTAGACAACCCTGGAGCTGGAGAGTGAGGGCTGATTGCTTTACTCTGGCATAGCTTCCTTAAATAAACAGAATTTTTTTCTTTCCATCTCCTGGTCCTAAATTTGCTACCCAGGAGTCCCTCAGGATGCTCACTGGTGACAGTCAAGCACGTCCACCCTGAACGTGCTGCCCCCAGGGCACTGGCACTGCCCAGAGTCCTTTGGCAAACTCAGCTCTGCTGTTCACAGTTGTTTTCCTTTCCTACAAAGGTTGACTGAGAGTCTTAATAACTTGCCTGAGACAGAGGAGGATTCCCAGTCTTTCTTCCCCAAGTTAATGCCAGCGTGCCTGATAATATGGGATAAGCTCAACTGATCAGGTGTTTTTCCAAGCTAAAGCAAAACAAAAGATGTCAAAGACATTGCATGCAGGTTTATAGGAGAAAACCCTTTCTGTACTTGCCTCTCAGCTTTTAAATCCTTCATGCATTCCCTAACCCATCTTCTTATTTTGTGATCTGAGAGAAACAAAAGGGACTAGAGCAGTTCTTTCCTTATATCTCATCTCAGTTCCCTTTTCTTCAATCCACAGAAAACTACAAGAAGGATAGCACAAGAAGTATTTCTCATTCATTTTGTAAATTTGCTTCAAACATGTGATGCACTTTGCTGACAGCACAAGATGTTGTCTCTGTCATGAATTGGTTAAGATGAGGGCAAGAAACAAAGAAAATGCTGTATTCATATGAGGGAAGGACGTAAAATGTAACTGAAAAGAACTGGCTGACAAAAGCATGTGACTCGGTAACTACCAAGTTTGGTAAAGATTTGTCTTTTTGGTAGTTGCAAAAATCAGGTTAAGTTCTGTGATCTTTAATCTCCCTCAGCAGCTCAGTCACCACCAGCTCCATACAATACTGCTGGGATCCTTATCCAGCTATACTGACTTGTTCTGAGATGTTAAGTTTTCTTGTGCTGTTTCAGCAGGCAAGTATTTCAGATGGGACCACAGAGAAAAACAAAAAAAAGGGCAGGAAAAATCAAAAATGTTCATTTGTAGAAGGTTAAAACAGCACTCCAGTAGTAGAGCAGATTTTAAATAGTTTTAAGGATTGATCTAAAATGCTTGGGCATGGGTTATTAGTAGGGCTAACTGGGTTGTGCTTCTACAAGAACTTCCTCACAGATCATTGCTTACTTAATGTTTTCATCCATGATTACACACAAAAGCATCACTAAAAACACTGGCATTGACACAAATGCCAGCAGAATGGTAAAGAGCAATGAGACAGAACAGACAGGTATTTTAATTAATGACAGAATATACAGAGTCCTGTGTGTGAAACAAAGCCAGATGCTGAAGGAGAGATGGGAATGCAAGACTTCCTGATAAGGCTGTAACATTACATGCTGATCCAGGCTGCCTTGTTCAAGTGCTCTTCTGTAACTTCCAATCTCTTTTTTTTGCAGTGAAGGGGCACAGCTTCAGAGGAACACCATTTCAGATTAGACAAATTGGTCAGAAGAGCAATTTCTAATAAAAAAAAATAAACTGGATTTGAACCTACCACAATGGCTAGAGGTTAATCATTTGCTACCCATGAAAGTGTCTGAGCACCAGTCTGTTCTGGAAGAGACAGATACCTTCTTCTCCAGATTTAACTTGTGGGCCTTTATTTTGGGTCCCAAGCCAGAAAGATGCTGAGTCAGAAAGGGCAAATATCTCCTCTTAAAGAGGTGGCAGTTACTAAAAGGAGAGTGCTGATTTTGCTTTTGAACCTAATATTGGTAAGGATAACCACGAAAGTCTGCATTTAGTTCTGATATCCACATACTTACAGGCTAGTCGGAAGAACACGGAGGAACGATACAGCAATTCAAAAGCTATAGAAAACACCTGCAGAACGTCTTTGCACCCAGCTACCAGCCAGGAAACTAAGGTACACTGATTATAATGTGTATTTTTGCAAACAGAGGATGCCATGTATCAAAAGATTGCTTGAAACCTAGAAGCTCCTTTTATGCTCTGTCAGTCTATAAAGTAAATGTAATGTTCTAAACTACAAGTAAATGTAGTGTTCTAATGTAATTTTTCCAGGACACTAGCACTAGCATTGCTGCAAAATTTTCATACCTGTTCTGGCTCTACAACCCTTTTCAGACCAATACTATTCATTTCTTGTTGGCCATTTGGGTGGGTTTGAAGTTGGTAATTGAAGTCTTTACGTTCCTGCATTTCAGGAAGGACTTTTACTTTCTTGAAGTGGCTGATGGTGCCCCATAACTTACTCTCAAGGACATTTAATGGTAGTACGAGCTGATGTGTATATGTAATACTTTCTGATACGTACCACAGAAGCACAGAGAACATTTTTTATATAGCAAAGTGGACACACTCGGCTAGCCCGAAATAACTGTCATGAAGCCTTTTGTCTTTTCTTCTGACATCAGCATGCTCTTGTTTTATCCACATTTTCTGCCAAAATGCTTTCAGGAAATATGAGTGTCTGTATCTTGTGACCCCCTCTAGTTTCACACAAACTGAATCATGCTGTACAGTTCAGCTGAGTAATAAAATATAATCTGATTGGCAGGAGGTATTAAAGCAGGCCACATCATTACAGGTCCTCTTTTAACCCAGTTTAACAAGTTGCTCCTGAGAAGTTATTTATTCTAGCTGTCAACATCTTGTTGTTGAGATGACAGCGATCAAATCTCTGTTAGATCCTAATCTTATTCTTCTTACTCCACCTTCAAGGATCTGAGAGGTTCATATAAGCAATATCACTTGTTGTCAGCAAAATGATTTGTTTGACACTGATCGTTTGCTGAAAGCTACAACAAAGTATTTTTTTAATATCCACAACAATTATTAGCATGAGATAGGGATGGAATAAATAGCAGGCAATAGTGAATCATGGACCACTGAAAGCCTGAATTGTTATTATGTTGAGCATGCTGATTCACATACAAAACAAGAATGTATTTCACAATTACGGAAACTTAGCAATGCATTCCCAGGTGCATAGATGTCACAGCAGCAAATTATTAGTCAGAGACTGATGTTCTTCTAGTGTCCTGGGGACATCTCACTAGCTAGCAGAATGCCAGACCCATCTCTATTATGAAGTTATAAGATTTCTTTTATTATGACTCTTGATGCTAGGAATTGGGGACGGAAAAACTATATATTATTTGTCAGGCAGACTCCAACTCAACTTCAACAGTCTCTAACTTAGGAAACTCTAGTACATAAATGATGTGTTCTATTCTGATTTTATGTTCTTTAGTCCCCCAGTCCTAAGAACTCCTGCAGCTCTATCATGTCACTGTTATACTGGACAGTGAAATTCCTTGGAAATTCCTTGAACGTATTTGCAGAATACTTTACAAGAAGGTTTTAAAACATAATTAAAGCTTGAAAAATATCTGGAGTTTTCCTGAAAGTAAAATTCAGTATGTTATTTGGAATTTGTGAATATTTTTTTAATTCTTGGAAGCTTAATATTTTAGGCTTAAAACACATTTGAAATAAAACATACCACTTACTGAGTTCAAGGGTATTCATTTAAGATGTTACCTGTCTCTTGGGCCATTTGTGAATGCTAGCACATCTCATTCCTTCAAAGGAGCCTGAAAGCACATTCACTTTCAAATGTGGGTACTTCAAGGTAATAAGTCTCATCTGACATCACCGAGGCATGTTCTTCTAGCAAAAAAATTTTAAACTCAATGCACAGTGTATTTGTGTCAGAATGGACCCAGCTGGTGTTTTTTAAGGTATTCAGAAAAGTGTGAAAGTATTGCACTAGGTAGAAAGAGAGCGAACCTAATCAGCCCTGCATCTAATTGACTGGGCAGGAGGGTTGTTCTGCTGGAGGGTAGGAAAGCTCTGTAGATGGATCTGGGCAGGCTGGATCACTGGGTTGAGGCCAACAGTAACAAGGCGAAGTGCCGGGTCCTGCCCTTGTGTCACAACAACCACATTCAGCGCTACAGGCCGGGGTAAGGGTGGCTGGAAAGCTTCCCAATGGAAAAGGACCTCAGGGTGCTGGTCGACAGCAGCTGTGCCCAGGTGGCCAAGAAGGCCAGTGGCATCCTGACCTGTGTTAGGAATAGTGTGGCCAAAAGGACTAGCGCAGTGATTGTCCCCCTGTACTCAGCACTGGTGAGGCCACACCCTGAATCCTGTGTCCAGTTTTGGGCACCTAAATATAAGAAAGTCATTGAAGTGCTGAAGCATGTCCAAAGTTGGTGAAGGGTGGGGAGCACAAGTCTGATGAAGAGCAGCTGAGGGACATGGGGATGTTTAGTCCAGGCAAAATGAGTCTCAGGGGGAACTTATTGCTCTCTACACGTACCTGAAAGGAGGTTGTAGCAAGGTGGGGATCGGTCCCTTCTCCCAGGTGACAGGACAAGAGGAAACAGCCTCAAGTTGCACCAGAGGAGGTTCAGATTGGATATTATGAAAATGTTTTCACAGAAAAGTTTGTCAAGCATTGGAACAGGCTGCCTAGGGAAACATTTGAGTCACCATCTTTGGAGGTATTTAAGAGACATGTGGGTGTGGCACTGAGGGAATTGTTTACTGGTGGACTTGCCAGTGCTGGGTTAAGAAGTGGACTCAATGATCTTAAATGTCTTTTCCAACCTAAATGATTCTGTGATTCTATTTTTATTATGCTGAATCATTGCTTTTATTTTGGGATCTTATATTTTGGAGACTAGCATTTTGTGCATAAAAGGAAGATATGCTATTCTGACTCCCTTTGCATAGGTTGGCTGTCTGCAGTGATTTAATAAAACATGTATTTCATACATATAAGAAAAAATCTGTATCACACCTCATCATCCCTCTTATCTCCTCCTCATTACTGTAGAGATTCTTATGTTTTTTACATTATTTTTCTCTCTCATCGATGAATCAATTTGGCTTCATATTTTGATATAGTTATTTATGAAAGTGAAAAGTCTTGAAATTCATACTAAAACATTGATTTCTACATTTTTTTTGGCTGGCTTTCTTTTCAATTTCATTGCAGCTTCTACATAATTGAAAAAATAGTACTTCTACATTGGTTTCTACACAAAACAAGAAGAAAGCCTACTTTTTTTCCCCATAGGAATATTTTTGAGAAATACGTTGATTTCTCTCTTTGTTGGAACTACAGATGTAAGCTATGTGGAGCTTTTCATGGTGTGTATCTATTTCTGGCATTCCTGCAGAAATTTCTGCATTTCAGAGCAACACGGTTTTTTCTGCCTAAATGGGTGAAGGAGACATTAAGATAGGAAGCTGCTTGTGAAATGCTGTAGAATTAAAAAAAAATTCTCTTAAAGCAAAATGACTAACAAAGGTTATTTCCCATGGCTTTGTCTTACATTTGAATTCTGTGGTGTCCAGTAATGCCCAAATCTAGAACACTTCCCTGAAAGCAAGCTGTGAAGCAGGTACAATGGGAACTGCCCTGTTGCTGCTACTGCAGTGAGTCACTGTGCTCCAGAAATGTGTGCCCCAGGCAGGAAACTGGAATGACACACGTGGGAAAAGAAATTCTGGACCCATTCAGTGAGATAATGGGCTGGTTTGAGACAGTGGACTGGTTCAAAACGGGTGATCAGTATCATTCCTTCACAGCAAAGTATTTGATCACGGCAGGATGTGATTCCGTGACAGGAATTCTCCAGATGGGAATTTCTTGCAGTGCTGGAGATTCTCCCCAGGCAACAATTCGTATGCTCAAATCTGTTGATTAGTATCCTGACTGGAATGTCCTAGAGATGCCCAGGCTGTTTCTGCTGTAGAACTGATATGTGTGCATAGATAAGACACTTCAAAATAGTAGAGATTGCTCCTACAGCTACATAAGTGGCCAAATAACCCATTTTTTAATATGTAGTTAAGATATTTAGAAGTTGTTTTGTATGTAGTTAAGATAATTATGTGCTGGAGGTGGTTATGTAGGACAATGAGCCAACCAGGCTAGAACCGAGCAAAGCAGCAGCTCTGGGAATTAAGACTGAGCCACAGTCCTCCCAGTGACACTCAGTGACAGGACAAGAGGCAATAGGCACAAACAGAAATACGAGAAATTCTGCTTAAACATAAGAAAAAAATGTGGTGTTTTTTTTATTCTGCAGGTGCTCAAACACTGGCACAGGCTGCTCAGAGAGGTGTGCCGTCTTCATCCTTGGAGATATTAAAAATCTGACTGGACGTGGCCCCGAGCAACCTGCTGTAATTAACCCTGCTCTGAGCAGGTGGTTGGACTAGTCTACCTCCAGAAGTGCCTCCCCATAATTCTGTGATTCTGTGGAAATTATTCCAATTCATAGCATCTATGCTAAGTCTAGTACATTTGTTTATATCTTATATTGTTTCTTTTTATAGTTTTTCCTTAATCATAAGGAATGTGCCATATCTCTAGCACAACATTTGAAGAAGTTTTTTAATTTCAAAGATTTTATGATTATCTTAAAACGACCTTTCTATGAAAATTTTCATAAATAATGAACCTGAGAAAATTGTCTAATATTTAAGAAATTGGCTTCATGTCACATAAAAAAAGTATGTAACAGGAGCTTGGTCTTTGGTTTGAGGATCTCAATGTATCTAACCATGAGAGTCTTGTATCTGAAATATTACACTATACAAGTTAATCTTATATAATCTTTATCTTGAAACCCTTGCTCAGGTAATCGAAATTTTCTCTAACTAAAGATCAAGAAGAAAGTACTTTGAAGATATATTGCTACATTATGTAAATTTGAAAAATTTACTGTGCATTTGGAGCATGAATTTCATACTCTGACCTAATTCTTGCCTACAAGTACACCATGAACATACTGAAAAAATGGAAAGTTTATCTTTTGATCTCCAACTCTGCCTAATTAGGACAAAAGACTTGTTTTCAGTAATAAAAAGCAAAATATTCCACAAGAGAAAATTGGGTTTGTTTTATTTTCATATGTGAAGTTAAACCTGTAGAATACCACTGCAAGAATGTTAAAATCGTAGAATCACGATTTGGGTTGGACTGACCATCTATTTCCAACCCCTTCTGCCATGCAGAGGGACACCTGTCCCTAGACCATATTGTTTAAATCCCCATCCAACCTGGCCTGAAACACTTACAAGGATATGGAAGCCAAAACTTCTCTGGACAACCTGTTCCAGTGTCTTGCTACCCTCACAGTAAAGAATTTCTGCCTAACATCTAATCTAAGCCAACCTTCTTGCACTTTAAAGCCATTTCTCTCTTATCCTGTCACTACAAACCTTTGGAAATAATTCCTCTCCAGCTCTCTTGTGGACTCACTTCAGATACTGGAAGGTGCTCTAAGGTGTCCCTGGAGCCTTCTCTTCTCTGGACTAAACAACCCAAACTATGTCAGCCTGTCTTCATAGGAGAGGCTGATCATGTTCATGGCCCTCCTCTGGACTCACTCCAGAGTCCTTCTTATTTTGGGGGCCCCAGAGCTGGATGCAGTACTTCAGGCAGGGTCTCATGAGAGCAGAGTAGAAGGGCAGAATCACCTCCCATGACCTGCTGGGCATGCTTCCATTGATGCAGCCCAGGATACTTTGCATTGCTGGCTTGTGGGAAACTTCTCATCCATCTACACCCCCAAGTCTTTCTCCACAGGCCTGTTCTCAGTCCATTCTCCAAACAGCCTGTATTTGTGCTTGAGAAAGGTGTTAAACAGTGTTGGTTCCAATACTAAACCCTGAGGCAATGTCTCCAGTTGGACATTGAGTCATTGTCCACAAGTGCTTGAGTGTGACCATTCAGCCAACTGCCTGTCTACTGTTATGCCTGGCTGTGTGGTCTCTGCGCAGATATCAGGGTAGTTGGAGTCCTCCATGAGGACCAGGGCTTGTGAATGCAAGGCTGCTCCAATCTGTTTATAGAGGGCCTTATCCACTGAGTCTTCCTGGGCAGGCATCCTCTGGCATGCTCCAGATGAGGCCAACTTAGTGGTTGGAGTGGTTGGAATGCCTTTGTGATGCTTTTCAGGTGCTCTCCTGCTGACGTGTGATCCCCCTCCAGGCTCTGGGCATCACAGTGGTAAGAATGGAACAGACTGAGGCTCCCCTACCCTGGCAACTTTAGTTTCATGCCTTTCTCACCAGCCTATGACCAAAGATACTCTTCCCCTTCTCTGACAGATGGGCCCCACCAGCCCCCAGGAGATGGGGTTTCTCAACGCAAGACCCATGGTCTGAAGTAGCTGAACCCCTGCACTGGCCTGTGGCTGTTGATTTTTCACGTTCAACTGGCCCTTTTAAACTCCTTCCCTTCGACTAGGAGGATTGATGAAAGCAGCGATCTGTGTTCCAGAGTCCCTTATCACTCCTCCCACTGCTCTGTAATCCTTGGTACTCCTTAGGCTGCTCCTGGCTGTGTCACTGGTGCCCACACAAACCAACAGCAGCACATAACAGTCAGTGGACTATAAAAGGCCTGGTAGTCTCTTGGTGGCATCCCTGATACAAACACCTGGTAAGCAGCATGCCCCTCTAGAGTGTGCATCAGGTCGACAAATGGGTGTCTCCGTACCTCTCAGAAGAGAGTTGCCTCCTATCATCACCCTTCACTTTTTCTTAGTTGGTCTGGTTGTTCTATGAGGAGCACATTGTGCTGCCTTACTCGGCTCCATCATCTCTTCTGATGTGTGTTAAATTAAAATTAGATTTTTTTATGTCAAAAGACTCTCAGATCTTTGTGATATTGTAATGAATGGAAGACAAAAAAACAATATTCCTAATACTGGAAAAGTAGGGCTTAGAGTTTCTGTCTTTGAACCACAGCAAAGTGTTTGACTAAAATTCCAGTGGAGCAAATAATGCATCAATAATGTTTGCAATGCTTCCTTAGGTTACTTATGCAAAACAAACAAAGGGTTTACTTAACATTGGCTCAACTATTCCCCCTATTAGTTTTGATCAATTGCTTTGTGGTCATGTTCATTAGACAGCCTAATCTGAACTGCAATTACATTTTATCCTTTTAAAAGACAAAGCAGAATCCCAAGTCATTAATTAAAGGGTCTGACTACAGTTGGTTACAAGATGGATGTTGCATGCTCTTTAGTGATGACTCAACTCAGCAAAACAGAGCACTTTAGTTTTAAGTGGCAAATACTCTAGGACTAATTGAATGCAAACTTTTGCTTTGGTACAGCTGGAGAAAAGGCTGTGTAGATTCCTGAAGACATGAAATGCTAATGAGAACTGTGTGAATAAACTAAATTTACATAGGGCAAACTGCAAGTATGAGGAAAATGTTTGAAATAGAGGAGAGTGATTAATATACATTCCTGCACTGTCTATCTGTTGTATTATTTCTCTCAGACACTGAAAAACATTGAATATTTCGTTTTCAAACCCTCTGTATCTAATGCTGCAGTATCCCAATGGCAAAAACCAATTTGTGGTACCTGAGAAATCAAAAAGCTCATTACATTCTTACTGATAGTACTCCATGGGTGTTCCCCACTCCTTGTTTTGTGGTAGGCTGCTCCCTCATACTGTCCAAAGTGTAGGATATTCCCCTTTCAGATATGACTAAGTCCATATTCTTCATCGCTCTCTCCTAAACCCACAAAAAAATCTTTAAAGAGTAGCTGATTTTGAGAATCTGATGTCATCTGGCCAGACAGCAAGCTGGACTCCACATGTTATGCCAGATGCTCCAGGTTTATGTTTTTGCTTCTCCAAAGATTTCCTGTATGACCATGGATAATATCAGAGGCATTTTAGCCAGTTTTGAAGACAGGTAAAACACAGCACCTCCAATGCATGAGACTTGGGTTTTGTGGATAAAATGGCAACATTTCTCAAACTCCCAGGTGTCCTGCAAGGCTCCCAGCACCTGTGGTAACTGGGGAGAAGCACAAAATGTGAGGTTGAAGGGTAAAGGTAAAATCTGGATTCAGTAACTAAAGTTTTAAAGGAATTTTTAAGGGATTTTTTTTTTTAATTGAAAAAAAAAAAAGGTCAGAATTTTTTTAAATACGGGACTCACTGCGGCTATCATCTGGCGTCTGTTTGGGTGTCTTTCCCTTTCCATGAGTTTGGAATAACAAGATTTTTACCAAGAAGCTTTAAAAGGAGAAGGAAAAGCTGCTTGCTGCTCGTGAGGGAAAAATATAATGCAGACCTTGGCAATAAGGGCCTGCAGCTCTACCAGTCATCTCAGCAGGCAGCCAGAGTTGCTAACTCAGCTATAAGAGAGCCAAAGCACACAGAGAGGCCTTTTTTTTTTTTTTAATTATCTTATTTTCCATTATTAATAGGAGACCCACAGAAAGTGGAAATGCAAATTGTAGATGAACACAAAAGCCTATTTTTAGTCTGTGAGATATACGAGAAGGTATATTGCAGCCACAGGAGGTTATCTTCCATTTCTCTGAAGTTTTCATCATAAGTTTACCTACACAACTGTCTGCTGCATATTATCTGCCAGAAATGCCCTCTGGCACTACCAAGTGCCCTTGCACTGGGCTGAGGGGATGGCAAAGAAGAGCCTTGCAGATAGCTGGAGGAAGGTTGTCTGGCATAAATGTCCTCCAGGATGAGACTGAAAATGAAAAAAAGAGCTGGGGTCTCCCACAAGAGCCAAACAGACCAAAAAAAAAAAAAAAAACCATGAAAATATGGGACCACCATCAAAAGAGCAACAAAACTAAATAAAAAATTGAAAGATAATAGAAAGAACAGGCTTTATTTCAGAACAGCAAGAACAAGCTTTACTTCAGCATTACAAGCACAGGGAGTCAGAATTTAGTAAATAATATTTCTCTTTTGCTTGTAATGATTTTCATGTAGATATTCATAGACCTTGGAAGAAACCCTAGATATCAAGCCTCTGTTTCATCTCTTTCTGATAGTGACCAAAACACTGAGCTGAAAGCACTGAGGTAAATCATCATCTTTATCAGGTTGTTTTCAGCAGACAACTGGTAGCAAAAATCATGCCCAGATTTGTGTGTGATACATCCTTCCAGATTAGAGACACTTGAAGGAAATTCATCCACAAATAGGAGGAAAAAAGGGAAAATGTTCCTGGTTTTTCTGGTTGTGGGGAATCTGCAGAATTGTTGACTGAATAAGTAGGTAATTTATTGATAAAGAGTTTTCTTGTTGAAAAATGTTTAAAGAAAAATATGGGAAAAGGTCTATACTTAAGGTTACTAAAAGAAAAGAATATTTACATAAACAACACTAAACTTTCAATGTTACTATTCTAAGAAAAGAACATGCTGGATTTGCAGTTCAAAATTACTTCTGTACTGACATTTAAGTTACTTAAAACATAGAAGTTGGAAGCAAAATGAAATATTTGAAGCCACAGTAATGACAGTTTCACCCATGTTATTGCTTCATGAAAATTCTTATTCTTTTGATTTCTGATATTTGTATGGCTTAAATTTTCAACATTTCTGAATCTTTTTAGGACAAAAAAAATAGTTTCTCCTTTTTATTAATCAAGTCTTTTTGAATGGGATAATGAAGACACTTAAAGGGGTGCTCTGCCTGTGATTAAATATATTCCTTAGAGAAACTACATCCAACCTTAAAAGTAAGAAAATTAAGCATTTGATTGAATATTCATGTAATTAAATGAGCATTTCCTCACTGAATTTAGCGGTCTACTTTTCTAGTCCAACATGAAGGGCTTCGCTTTCAGAAATGCAGATGTTGCAATGTTTGAACACTCATGGGCAAGTAATTGCAAACTCTTCCACTGATCATGTGTAGAGATTGTCCTTCCAGTCTTGCAGACTTTTGCATATATTGGAAGATGACAAGCGTATTTGTGTGCCTATCACACATCTGTATGGAAAATAACATAAAATATTTGTATATTTGGGGCTGCAGCTTTTCTCTCCTAAAACGAACACCAAAAACACCCCAGAGATTGGTAGAAGCCTAGATTTGTTTAGGGTTTTTTGATATATTGCTGCCTGCTTGCTCATTAGACAACCTTCCTCTTGCTAATTTATCACTTTAAAATCAGATTCAGCACAAAGAACCAGACTGCAAAAGGTAAAAAAAAAAAAATAATTATAAATTATACTGACCAGTTCGCATTAGTGTGAGTGTTAGCAACACCAAGGTGTTTCTATTTATCACCATTTGCTTTGATGGGGCAGCATTCATTTCATTTATCATTTGATTCCTTTCAATTATTTCTTCTTGGGAAGAAGTAGAATCAGCGTTATTTAGGTAGGATTGTGTTTGCCCGACAGGTTTTGTAAAGTTCACTAAAAGAAAACAGTTGCTAGATAGTTGTGCATTGGGTCTAGAGTTTTCCTCCAATATCTGCCTACTTGTAGTATTACAGGAAGCCAACATAGATTTAGGCATTTAAGCTCAAAAGAGTGTAGCAAAATGATATGACTTCTTTTTTTTACAGTTTCAGGTTAACACACTTCTGTGGGGAATAACAGCCAATTTGAAAATTTACTAAGGAATACTGCTGTGTACCTTACTCTTTGGGCTGGGGTTTTGGGAGGTTAGGGATTGTGTTGTTTGGGGGTTTTTTCCTCAATTTCGGAAGCATTGGCAATCCTCAGTAAAGATACGGAACACATGATTCAAAACATAAAATAAAAATGCCAAAATTAGCTCTAGTTTTGCACAGCCTGCTCTGATGCACTGAATCATTATAGGTAATAAGTCTTCCACCTCTCACACCTCTCCTTCCCCTGCCATCATCTTTCCCAAGGAAAGACTGAAATAGCTGCATATATCCAAAGGATAACTTAGTTGTGTGTACCCAGGTTCAGGGGAGGCTCCTGGACTGTAAATCCCAAAGCAGTTCTCTCAGAATTTCTGCATTACTCCCTACCAACCAGCTGGATATGTTGGGCATCATGAATTTAATCCTAGAGAGTTGGGCATAGTGAATTTAATCTTAACTTCCAGTTTGCTCTGGGAATTGCATGTCTGGACCCTGACATCTTATGCAATAGCAATCATCTTTTGTATAAGCACCTGTCCCTCAGCCCCTTTGAGAATTTGAGCATTACTCTTTAAGTATCAGAGGATGCAATATGGTGAATAAATACAAAAATGGTGCCCAGGAGGATGAGGTGACAGTCAAATGTCAGATGTAAATTTACAAGTGTGAGTTGATACATCACTAATGAGATGCTTTTACTTTCAGTGACAAATTTCTCTCCTATTTCTGGCTTTTTATGTGACTCTAGGCTTCTCTTGCCCCAGTCCTGGATACCTGGATGTTAAAGAATACTGAAAAGGAGGAGATCTTCCCCTGAGAGTTGGTGCTGACACCAAGGAAACAGTATGTTTGAGGGTCCAAGACACATTCCAATAAAGCAAGAGGTACAATACTCATCTCTCAGTATTTGAATCATTACACTTGGATGAAGAAGACTCTGATTTCTATGAAACATGGACTCTTCTTTCAGATTTTTCATTTGTCCTGCCTTCAAGGAGATGGCCAAGATCTTTCTGGGTGCCATTTTCAAACTGACAGTTAATCACTTGGCTGTCCCTGCAATTAAATACTTCTCTGTCCTTCACTTAGCCACAGCTGGAAATGAAGGTAAGAATACTGATAGGTTTAGCTTGGGGCTTTGAGAACTGTGGAAGAGGGGCAGTGTGTTTAACACTACCTTATGAGACACATGCCACCCCTTGAGCTTCACAAACCTCTGTCTTTCTCTGGGTAATACAGACAGGGGAAAAATTAATATTTAATTGTGGGAAACAAAAGCAATTTTCAACAGCTTTTTAAAGAAGAAATTGCAAAAGATGTCCCCCAAGTCCATAAATATTCCTGTACCACCACAACAGTCACACAGTCCCAACAATTTCTGTGCCACAAAACCTCTTGAAGCTAAGACTGGTCCTATTTGGCTCCAGGACTCCTGTCTGTGACAAAACACCAACCAAACTCATGGCAAATAGTATAACCTGCATCCTCTTAACCTCTCTAAATAGTAGGAAAGTGTTGTGATTAGAGGGCAGGAATATATCTGCCTATGTGTTTTGTTTGTCTGCAAAACAGGGACTCTTGGGAGCACAGCAGGGCACTGGGCCTCCATCTGTTGTGCAGAGCTACATTTTTTTTCTGCAAGGTATACAGGAAATAACCAACACTTCGTTAGGAAAGAGTAATTTGACCTTCACTTTAAAATATGCCTTAGTTTGCCTAAGAAGCTATATCTTGATGTTCCCAACCTCACCAATCAGTAGTACTGAAAAGAAAAAATAGTTATGAAAAAAATAGTTTGTGCACCACCACAAATATCTTGAAGGATCATGTGGAAGCTACAAGCTCTGAGTTTTATGCTTATATCTTACATGGCGCTCCCCTAAGCTACAGGAATGATGTGAGAGCCAAGGCCACTGACATATTCTGTGCCTTGCAATGTGTGGAGCACAGGGATGTTTTATACAAAAAAAATAGGATGCAGATACAAGTTTCCTTTTGAATATTGGTTTGAAGGCTTGGAAAGGCAGATTCAAATGCTTTAAGTGGTACATAAATGTCTGATGATTTTTGCAAAAGTCTCTAATTATTTTATTATCAAACTTAGGTATCCCCACCATATATGCTGCCCAGTCCTTACCTGCAAAATCCTGTAAGGATTTGCAGACATTTGGGATAAATAGCTTCCTTCCCATGGAGATACCGGCTCTTCCCCAGTCCCACCTTTACGCTACCCCAGCACAGCCTCCAGGACACCACTTGGCTCATCACCAGGTCCCCCTGTCTGCCTCAAACCTTTGATGCAATGTTTCCAACACAAAACAATGTTACCCAGTTCTTCAGTCAATACTCCTATGCTCTTGGAAGTGGGGGAGGAAGTTAAGGAATGGGAGAAGGAAGAGGCAGATGGATAGGGAGAAAAGATACAGGGATTTTTGTTGATTATACCTTTTAGACTTTCTGAGGTACCTGACTAGAGTGGTTGTACAAGCCATGACTGGGTTAGACAAACAGAATCTATATGTTGAGGTTTGTGAAAGGGCACAATCTGCCAGACATTCCCCAGCACAAGAAGTGAACATGCTTCTGACTAAAGTTTTCTTCATAAATACTTTCCTTCTCCAAAGGGCAGCATCTGGACTTCAGAGTGCTATCATAAAGCCTATCTTTTGGGGTACAAGATGTACAGCTTAGGAATAGTTTAGACAGTAAACCTGGAAGGCTATTAGACATCAGGAAAAATACCAAAGGAAAGAACAAGTGCAATTAATAAAACATAAAACATTTGCTCCATAAAAATCTATAATATCATCATTACTGCTTCAAATTAGTTGAAGAGTAATTATCCCCAAGATGTTTTGTTACCTTCTACATCTTGCTTGCAAAAGTTTGTCGAAACAGGAAAGACCTGGTAAAGATAAGGATATAAAACTCTGTTGGATTAATAAGGGGGAAAGAATTAAAATAAATTAAGTGGAATGACAATACAAACAAAATTGAACAGTACTAGTTATCTGTATAGGGAATGTGCACATGCAAGTATCTGAACCACAGTGAAAATGACCTTGCACAGTCTCATCTGATAGAAAAGCAGATTAAAATTCCTATCTATCTCAACCATTGTCATTAGCACTTTCAATAAACAATACAAACCTAGTGGAAGAATCCAGATGATTGTTTACGTGAGTAAGTGCTTGATTTGCTGAAATTGTGCTGCCTTTTGTGCTGAGGTGATTTAGACAAAGATTTTATTAACCACTTTTAGGGGCATAGGAATGCTCTGGGAACAGGGTGGAAAAAGTCCTCATGAAGCTTTACTTTAAAGAAGGTCTTCACATGAGATTTGTAACATGGGATTCAACTCTACAACCCTTCGATGCCCTGAGTGAGTGGCAGATACAGCATAAGAACAGGCATCTCTTCCTTGCACAACAGAAAAAAATGAGTGGGGCAGGAGGATGTGCTTAGAATGTATGGAGAAAGTGAAAGGAAAGAAAGATGGGCTGCTGGGTGCCCTTCCCTCCCACCAGCTCCTGAGAAGAACAATACTGTGCTCTATACTGTGCTAAAACATGACATTTAGACTTAAGCACTTTAAACAGTCCCCCGAGCTATGTTGAGGGTGCAGAACAGCTGTATGTATAATTAAGTAAAGCTAATTACAATAAATTAAGTTAACTAGAAAATCAGTCATAGCTTTTATTCCTAAAAGTTCTGTTGTTGTTGCCAGACTGGAAACTGCTGCAGGGCAAGATGCTGGGCCACCGCAGATTGTTGGAGATGTAGTCACTTAGTTTTATTTTTAAAACAAAATTGGTAACTGGAAAATGTTGGAGTAATAGGAAGGTTGTTCATGTGTTCCAAATTTAGCAACTAGACAAGGCTGCTGATCTCTCTGGGATAATTGCAGAGCTGAAGTACATGCCTTCTCCTTCTCTTGGCTACAGAAGACTTCTGAATGCTCAAGTTGGCACCGAAATGTGCTGTGAACATTTCCTTTGCCCATCAACCCAGTCATGTCTGCACAGCTCTACTCTAAAACTGTAACAGGTGCAAAAACTTTTGTTGTAGCTCAGCTCTTAAACATAACACAGAGTTCCGTCAAAACGTAGTCCAGCTCCACCGAAGTCAGCAAAGTTATATAAATTTGCTGTTAGTGAGCCCTTTCAGAGTGCAGGGTTTGCCTACCCATTTACTGAGATTCCTGTTTCAAGTTGTGCCAGGAAAAAAGAGGCAACCTGCCAGGAGCAAGTTTTATCCTGTTGCAACTGGTGGAGGATGTAATGCAACCGGATGAACAGTAGATGCTTTGGATTTATGGTGGCATCACTGCCTTGAGGATCAGCTTCAGGGAGAACAACATACAGTATTGGTTGCAAAAGTTTTCTGAAGAAAATGTTGAGCAGAATTTGGCTCTAGCTGAGGAAATGGGTGAAGCACAAACCCCTGGAACCCAAGCAAAGACACCAGGAAAGTGTCATTGTTGCCTTTTTCTTACTTTTCCCCAGAACATCTGCTGCTGTCCACTCTCAGAAACACGATAGGGGGCTGGAAGGATCTTTGATCTCACCTTATACAAGTATGATGATTGCACAGTCTGCTTCTTCAGTTTCTGCTCCTTCAGTTGCAGGATGTATTCAGGAAGGAACAAACTGTGGTTCAGCTGGCACACAGCAAAGAGAAGCCAAAGGCTGTGAAAATTCCTCCTGTGCCTCAGAGCTGGATGCTGGATTTAAAGACCAGATTGTGAGAGGGAGAGCGATCTTTCTTTGCAGAGTAATGACTTTACTTTGTGCAAGGAGAAAGGAATTATATTGGCAGCAGCTTTGATTCTGCCTTCTCCCCACAACAAGGCAGTTCCCTGTGCTAGCAAATATAGACTGCTCCATGCATCACTGCCTCAAAGCGCTTGCTTTTCTCCAAGCCTCTCCTGGAACAGTGCAAAAAATGCCCCTCCATTGCCCTAAACTGGAGCAAAACCAGGAGTCAGCCTTCTAGCAGCAAAAATACCATTGAAAACTACATTCGATTCATCTGCATTTACCTTATTGGATAAGAAGGGATGTCACCACAGTAAAGAGTTTTAGAATAAAAATGAGTCAGTAACTATCTTTAAAGGACTCAGTTTAAGGGTAGGCGTAATGCAATCCACACAGACTGTGAAATTATTCTCATCAGGAGGCTTAGAGGAATGTTTCTGGGAACCAAGGTGAATTAAAGTTTGACCTTCTTTTTAGTCTTGTCTTTCTTTCCACTTTCCCTTAAATATATATACACTTGTTCTCAGGTTTCAGGAATGAGCTGCATTGATCCTGTTTTTGGAGATCAGTCGTAGTGGTAAACAGCAAGTCTCTGTGATTTATGACCAGACTTGCTGATAGTACCTTAGAGATGTCTGAGCACCTGCAGCTGAAGATCCAGCTTTAGGAACCAGGTATTTAAGTCTTTCAGGTACAGCTTTCCAAGCTGTGGTCATTTGTGAGATGAAAACAAATCAGATGAGACACCAGTGATTATTACCAGTGATACTGATCACTGTTCAGCAAATGAAAAACAGATTGTTCTGGCTTTATAATATTCTTCAACATCCCCTTCCCTCACACCATCTTCTATCAGCCCTTTAATAAAAGTTAAACATGCAAAATTTCTAATAACACCAATAATAATGAAGAGAGATCATCAGTAACTATTACGCATGTCATAAATTTGACAAGATTAGTAGAAATTTTTTTGTTGGTAAAGTGTTCAGACCAGTCAAAAGTGTTTTTTGCTGTTATATTGACTCACAATGTGATTTCATACCAGCTACTCCAAGAATACAGCTACTGTGTGTAAGTCCTGGTTAGTCATCCTAAATGGCAGTAATACAAAATAAAACTGTATTTGTGAACACTAAGATTAATTAATGTGTTTGCTTGCCATTATACTTGGTGAAAACAGGAGCAGCACAGGATACACTCATGCCCTAGCCATGCTCACACCATTATCTTTTCTTTCTGTCTGACAAGGATGGATATAAAGGCATCCTATATTACAGATAAACCTGTCAGTGGCAGGAAAGACTGACTCAGGAAAGACCCTCCTGAAACACCTAGCTTTAAATTCAGCAATTTTCACTGCAGACTAAGTGATACAAGACTAAACTTGGCTACACAGGGCTGGAGGTTGCCATGATATTGATAGGAAAGGCTGTCATCCGCTGCAGCTTCACTTCTGGTGCACAGCATGGAGCAGAGCGCTTAAGGGGAAGTCTCCCACCCTCTGAGCCACTGCTAAATCTACCCTTTGGTACTGATGGGAAATGTCAGAATGCCTGAGAGTCATAAGCTGGTTTGTAACATTACATCCTTTGACATGAACACAGCAGCAGCAGCCAACAATTGTGGGGGAAACCCTGCAGGTAAATGGCACATCTGTATTGATCAGAAGCCACTTAGAAAGGCATTGAAAACATGCCACTCTTTATTAGCAGTGATTGAAGGCACAGATTTTTAAGACTGGGAGGAATCATTTGATTTGATAGCCTGGTCTCCTGTACAACATGGGTCAGAGGAATCCTCTCGCCCCAGGCCAACTGCCATGTTTCCAGGGCATATTTTCTAGGAAATAAAGTGTAACCTTAATTTTTTTAAAGAAGAGCCATCTCAGTCCTTCATAATGTATTCCAGTTGCTAATCACACTGAGCAGTACTGTACTCTACTATTCTTACTAATCTCTACTAATCCTTTTACAGATATTAAGAGTAAAACTTAACCAACTTTGGGCAATTTCAGTTGTGGTCTGCAACGGTGCCAGTCATACTAGGTGCCTTTCACAGACCGTAGAGCAAATGGAAACTTTAAGGGAGTGATTCATCTAACCTGTTTTAGACATCTACTTCAGACTGAGATGAATTGTGCTTTACAATCCACTGAGAGTATTTCTTAGATCTGTATTGACACACAGAGCTTCTAGATGGACCAGCTCAAGTACAGACATCTATATTTAGCCAGATGTATCCTACTATCATGCATGACTTCTTTCTGATGGAGAGTTTGGCCTTTCTCAGTTAGATACTTTGGGATTATAAGCAAACTATCCCTTAGCCCTGTCCTTGTTAAGGGAAATACAACAAGGTCCCTTAGTATTTGACTTGTTTCCTAATACTGAAAAATATTCTTGCAGTCTTCAAATTTTCACTTTCCTTCTTGGACTGTGAATATCAGAACTAGAGAACTGATCATATATCAGGACTGTAAATATATCAGTAGCAGGAACAACAACATATGACTAGCTGTACTAGGTTAGACCCAAGGTCCATTTAGATAAATGTCTTGTATTTGACAGAGATGTGTACTGTATGATTCAGGGGAAGTTTAAAAAAGAAAAGAAATGAGTGATATTTTCTGGACTTCTTTACCAACCTCCACTTTATGACAAATACAGACACCTCTGTGCTCAAGAGGCTTCATGGAAGCAATAATTTGTTTCATTAGCATAAGCTTTTGGTCTCCATAATCACAGACTCATAAAAAAGTTTGGGTTGGAAGGGACTTTAAAGTTCCAACTCCCCTGCTGTAGGCAGGAACACTTTCCTCTAGACACCAGGCTGGCCTTGAATACTTCCAGGGTTGGGGCATCCAAAACTTCTCTGGGCAACCTGTTCCAGTGTCTCACCACCCTCACAGTAAAGAATTTCTTCCTAATACCGCATCCAAACCTACCTTCTTTCAGTTTAAAGTTATTACCCCTTGTCCTATCTCTACATGCACTTGTAGAAAGAAATACTGTATGCCAATTAGTTTAACAATTTACTTATGGAGCCTTTTAAAAAATAATTATTTTTTGTTTTGTTTTGAATCTGCCATTCCTTACTTGAGATCATCCTGTTTATCTACATTAGCAGTTTCTTGCCACAACATTGAGCAGCAGATCATCTGCTCCAAACCCCAAGATGTTTTCCAGAATTTCTCTTCCTAGAGGTGTGTTATTTAATGCAGCAGTCTTTGTCCCTGACTTTTGGGCCTGTACTAAATTGTTTAGCATTATCTACCAAGCCTGCAGTCTCAAGAGGAAGCACCAAGAGACAAGAGCTGTTCTCTTTACATTCCCCTTGGTGGAGGAGGGAAACTCCTTAGTGCTGTTTACAGTTTTGTAAACAGAAGTATAGTGAAGTGCTCTGTTAAAATTGTTATGAATGAGTAAAAGCTTTCTAAGATATTCTTGCCCATTATTGTCTGTCATATTCTTACTTCTTCAAGTAAGACCCTGAGAGCACAAGAAGCAATTCAGAAGCTATGATTAGACTACAAATTAAGCACAGTCTGCAGTTTAGATCAGGCTGAAACAAATCTGTTCCTTACTGGTTTGTGTGCCTAGTTTTTCTGCCAGGAACATAGTAGGTGTCATGGTACAAGCCCAGACATCAGTGCAGAATTGCTACCTGGCAGGCTAGACTTAACTGGAGAGAACACACAGGAGCAACTGGAGTCTGTGAGTGAGGAGCTTGCTTTGCAACCTGAGGTACCAGCCAGCAGATACGCACTAAACCCCAAACAAATAATGAAGTATCCAGAATTGGGAGTGTGTAAAGATGAGAGCCATGAATATCCATGGCCCAAAATCCTTTGGCTGAGAAGAACTTGGGACCAGCAGTAGAGCCTGCCCACAACCCCTCAGTGTCTTTTCAGAGACACACCAGGTTGCAGGAGACTGTATGTCATCAGACAGCTATCTTTCCCCAGCACGTTCGTCCACAGGGCAGAACCAAAATATTTCTCTTTTAAGCCAGGTAAGAAATGGCCCTGCCCCCCTGCTCAGAGCTCAGTTGTCACAGCTCAGTTTAACACAGTGCTGGGCTGGTGCAGGGGTGGTGTTCCTGCCGTGGGACACATCCAAGTTGCAGCACGATGTTACAGAAGCAGCAGCACGCATGGCAGTCCTACCACCGTGACTGTGGCTGTCACTCTGCCCTTTCTGATTTTCCATTTTGCACTACATTTAAATCTCACTTGTGCTATTGATCACTGGTCCGTGTCACTTGTACTTGTAGAAATATCTTCTGTGTTCTTTCCCTGACTTGCCTCAGTCGGATCACACAAAACAAATTTCTGAAGGAGAAAATAGGACTTTCAGCCTGTGCAGCACAGCCAAAAATAGTTAACTCTTAAATGTTATTTACAATTTTATCTTCTTCCTCCTGGAGGTAGAAATGCTCCTGGCATCGTCTGTAGGAAACATGCTTGCCAGAGGGTGGAATATATGAAAAAGGATAATTTCCTGAATCATCCTACGAAGGCGGCCACATTATGGAGGAGGAATGGAGCGACCTCTTTGCTTCTTCCCTGTTTTACTCCATCTGGATATGGATGTTGAACACAGGGAGTAGGAGGCAGAGGGGAGGCACATGGGGAGTTTTGTACCTCCCACTCGTCACATTTGAAGCCACCATCCCACTCTCACAGGCTTGCCCTCTCTGCTTTAGGCTGTTCTTTCATATATTAAAGAAGACCAGGGAGCTATACCAAAGCAAACATTCTACATTCAAGTTAAAACAGTTATTTTATAGTTTGATATTTTCAAACACACTGTGGCTTGCTCTGCATGCAAAACTTAAGCACAAACCCTGGATCCTGCTCAAAGCCTCAGACGTGAGGGGTCAGTCTTTAGACAGATCCATCATAAAAGGCAATTTTTGTTGCCTGTGGAGATAAAAAGAAGGAAATGTAAAGGTTTCAGAATATTTGAGGTAGAAAGGGACATGTCTAGCTCTGTGGAAGCAGTACTTGTGAAAAAGACGTATCAGTCTTGCTACACTCATTTAAAAAAAAAATAAAAAATTAATTGTCCCTTAAAAAAATTCCATGCAAAAAAATATTTGACTCACCAATGCTCAGGCAGCAACTAATATCTCTTATGCCAGCAGAAATCTGAAAGGTTTATAGTGATGGAGATGTCAGTACACAGTCAAAAAACAGACCCTTCCACCACCAGGCTTTCATTTTTACACTATCAACAAAAGGATTTTCTTGGGGTAATCAGACAACCATAAATCCTTTTTGTAATATTTCCTTTAGTGCACTAAAAGGTGACTTTAAAGTGTCCTCTGATTAGATAATCTTAATATTTCAATTGACTAAAGAGTACCTGTGCTTGTATATATGTATAGGAATGAAAAGAAGACAAGGATAGACCTAATGAAAAGGTTTATCATTAAAAAAATGGTTTAGGCTATCATCAGAACAGCTAAATATAATTATATATGAGCTATGTCATTTCAGGTTTAGTAAGGATTTTGCAATCTAACTGTGTCAGTGATCTAAAAGACCAGTTTCTACTGACACCACTGTTTCCTGAAGACTCTATGAGTGTGGCCCACGGCGACATTTTCCCTGGCTCTATAGCTGCTCACCAGCACAAATACAACTTTATCCATTGCATTTAAATTGCCACAGATATGTGGATCTATAGGATCTGAAGGATCTATGTTTTTCTTAAATTTAGTAGCTCTGTGTCTGAGGAAAATTTGGTATTGGAACTGCAGCACCAAAACCCAAGAAAAAAAATCCCATGGAGCTGTAGGTCCATGGTGTAATCATGGATCCCAAATCAGCCAGCTCCAGAGCAGTACCGAGTGAAATGCCTTGTGACAAAGAGCACCTGAGCTGACCAATAACTTAACATCCACTTTGCTTGACCTTTGTATCCTCACCAAGAACGGATAAACCTTCGTGTCTGCCTGTGCAGGGTGAATATAAATTCTCATCCTATTTGCTATCAATACAGTAGCACAAACATCAAGACAAAGCTGAGCAGACCTGCATCTCTATGGAATATGAGGTCATACAGATGACTGACACAACTGCTTCTGCAGGATTTGCAATAGTATAAATATGAAAACTGACTTTGAATCAAAACAATCTTGTTAAATAAGCGTTCCTGTCAATGGCGTGGACAACACGTTTATTTTATCAGACGTATCCACTCACGCCACCAGTTCAACAAAGCATTGTGTATCAATTTGACAAAGATACTGTCAAATCATGTTGAGTGACTGCTGTTGGTACCAGTGAAAATCTTAATCTATATTCTGGAACTGTGCCCTCTCTGCCATCTTGGATCTTCCTATAAAATCTTATAAGATGCATGAAAAAAATCCATTCCACATTTTTCAGATTTATGACTCTCAAATGAAAGAAGGAACAGAAATAATCTTTCCATTTGTCAGCCTGTCACCTACATAGAACAGACACAGCTACTGCTGATGCAAGAAAATTCTATTACAGGTGCAAAATGGACATTTTCTTCACAACTTTTTTTATTAATTTAGCATAAAAATCCATGACATCTTAGGGCAGGAGAATACTCATTTCACCTTACGAACAAAAAGACAAATTCACTTCAGGTTTTGACTTTGTTATTTTGTGCAGCTGAAAAGGTAGCAAATTCTGTGTAGTGCTCAGACGTGAGTGTGCCTGGTTTTGAGAGAGGTAACATGCAAACCTGCTCTTTCACTTGTCTTCCACCAAGGAGACAGTGATGGGAATCCCCGCAATCTCCCTTGAAAGCATAAGGGAATGAAGGTCACCCGCTCCAGCAACCTTGCTCGCTTATTTCAGTCAGTTACAACTGAGCACTGCCTCCAGACTAGAGATAACTGAGTTAATTTTTTTACAGAAGAACATGTTGTTTAGGAAATACATGCAGGTGTGACCTTTCATCAGTAAGCATTACTTTGATGGTAACATCAAAACATATCTGAAATATGAAATAAGGAACAAAATTTAAATAAGAATAAAATCAATATAACCTAAAACCCTAAAGAGAAAAAAGGGTAGAAGTCCTTACCTGACCAACCATTGTGGCATGTCATATCCCTGTGCTCTGTCCCAAACACTTTCACGGGAGACAGGTAGGAATCTGGAGAGTGAAATTTGACTGGGAATGTGCAAGGTGCAAAGAGTGCTCTGCTATGTGCTTCCCTTTCAAACGTTCACTCCCTGGGAGGAAGCAGCCATCTCATCCTTATACAGTAGTTCATTCCGAACCCCATTTAACAAGGGACTTGACCATTGCTTCCTGCTTTGACCTTACCCTACTGTCTTTTGTTCTGCTGGGTCGCTTGAAACTATTTATTTTCCTCAAATTTGCATGGGTTCTTTTCTCCCCCTCCTTTTGCTCTTCCTCCTCATGTCCCACGTGTAACCTGAAGACCCCTGAGACAAGGGGTTTGCTGGCACCTTGCAAAGGGATGCCTTGCTGTCCCCCACCTTTCTGCCTTCTCCCTTTCCTCTACCTCTCCAACGTGTAGAAGAACTAGTCTCTCTGAACGTCAGTACAGAGTTCAGTATGACACCACCTCAACAATATTTCTGCATCACGTAAAACAAAGTTCTGAGAGATGATCTCCAGAAAAATGAAGTTTCCCTTTTGCAACTGCTTCTTAAAGCAGACTGTATTTCAAAAAGAGAGATCCTATAATGTAAACATATTCCAGCATGAAAACTTGATTTTTGCCTTATTTTGAAAAGTTTTAGACTTCATAAAATTATTTTCAATTAAGAGATACTTAACACTGTTAGGATAATATAAATATCTGCTGCATTCAGAATTTAGGCATGTTTGCAGCTCCTGTTTTTAATGACATATTATAGACTGCAAGGAAATTTTTTTCATATTCTAATTCCTTACAAATAGAATATATCTAATACAAGTAACAGAAAAAAGGAAAAAATAACTAGAACCTACATTTTTTGCTTCTGCCATGATGACATAAGTAAAGCTCTGATTTTCTGAGAAAAGTTATTTTAAAGTTTTGAGACCAGAGCACTAGATAACTCACCATTTTTATTCTGAGACTACTATGTTTATCCTTTGGTTTTAGTGGAGTTGGCATGCTCATAAATCCCACCTTCCTCTGGCTGTTATTTCTGTCTGGTAAATTATTTTTTTATTCACAAGGCAATAAAAGGTCACTGGAAAGAGGAATATAATATTCACTCTCATAAAATAAAGTTAAAGAGTATTTAGCATTTATATCTTTCCAGAGTGGTAAACAAAATATGGTTTATTTGACTCAATGAAGACCTATGATACTGAAAGAGATAAATCTAATGACTTGTTTTAACAGAATAAGATAAATCTTTCAAGACAAATCTTCAATAATGCCGTGTTGTTCCTGTGGAAGTCCACTACACAATTATACGCAGGTGCACATAGAAAGAGCAGTACTTTGGCTCTTACCTGCCAGAATTATTTATGAGATGCACAAGTAGATTTTTTAACCACTTCTGGAAGTACAACACATTTCTAAAGTGTTACTGTATTAAATTATAAAAGCAAAACATTTCTTAATAAAGTTTAGTACTAAATTTGATCATAAAATTACAGGCTAACGGAGATTTTCCATTTTTCATCAAGATCTGTTTTGACTGAGGGCTGGTTCATGGTATGTATTTTTGAGAACCAAAGCAAATTAATTCCTTTTGAAAGGAAAATTTAATTCTACTTAGTAGGAAGATTTAATTATCTAGTTTGGTTTAAAAAAAGATGCAGCAGCTAACCAGTGAATGTACCTAAGTGTATACCACAGGCAGCATAAGCCAGAATTTTTTAGAACAAAATTGTATGTGAAAACACAGTGAAAGAATGCATAATAAAAATATGCTTTGCAATTTTCCACAACAATATTTACTTCCATTTTCATTTTTTTCCTGTGATTTCTTCATATGAACATTTTTTAAATGCAGACTGGAAGAATGGCAGTTCTGACAGAGAATCATTCTGACCTCAAATACTTCCTTCACAAGGAGGAGAATTTTATATTTGCAGCCCAGATTTTTCCTCATTGAACTCATCTAGTAATTGTGATCTCTTATGTGGACATCTAATAGATTTAAAAAAAAAGTTATTCTGCCAATGGAGAGTTGAAACAAGGTTTTCTCCTAAATGTGGACTCAGTTTCAGAATTTAGAAAGGAAGGTCCAATAATACATACTTCTTCATCTGCCCTATGGCTTCTGATCATTCTCAGCCTGATCAGCTGTTTGCAAACCACAGCTCACTTCATTAATCTACACTTTGCATGAGTAACAGCAGTGGAAGCACTCGTTTCTCAAGCACTATTTATTCTTACACTTGCTGGCAAGCTGATGCCCCACCATGGCAGGGGACTATTGTAGGGGAAGTCCTTCTCAGTGGCAACAGCACCAGACAGTATAAGGCCAGTCATCCAGCTGGGAGGAGGGAGGGTGGTGTTATTTGCCCAGCAAAATGGTTGTGCACCCACTCAGCATATTCCATCCAGTAAGACACAATTTTCACGGAAAATGCTGTTGGAGGACTACAAAAATTAACTTGCAAAGTTAATATTTCTGTTCTCTGGGAACCCTAGATCAAAATACCGGCCCATGTTGATACATGGTAGACCTTTAGGTTTCAAGATTTTAATGAAGACTTACTGTAAAAAAGCGCCATAAATAGCTTTTCTAATTTGGGGAAACAATTTCTTTATTCCTATTATTGTTCTCAGAAGTAACTGAAATATTTTTACTTAAAAGGAAGGAAAGAAGGAAAGAAAGTACAGGAAGGGAAGGTTTGGGAAGTTTTGGGAAGGGAAGGTTTGGGAAGGTTTGGGAAGGTTTGGGAAGGGAAGGTTTGGGAAGGTTTGGGAAGGTTTGGGAAGGTTTGGGAAGGGAAGG
>JAWMRA010000078.1:19405598-19437434 GCA_035584735.1 Pseudotriccus pelzelni
GTTTGGGAAGGTTTGGGAAGGTTTGGGAAGGGAAGGGAAGGGAAGGGAAGGGAAGGGAAGGGAAGGGAAAATGTTTTGAGGGAAATTATGGCATCTGCAATTTAGATTTGACAAAGACAAAGAACTGGAGTTTTACAGAAGTTGAAACCCTCAGCTGATACTGATGAGAAAGAACCTGAAGTAGAGGTACTATCAATAGCTTTGTATAAATGATTCATATTTTCAATCAAAGGCTCTTAAACTATTTCAGTTCTGGGGGGGTGGGAAAAATCAAAAAGTAAAAAACCAAAATCTTGTTACCTAAAGCTAGGAATCTAAACAGAACTGATTGTGTTTTCCCTTATTGGTTATTTCCAGTATTCCCACTGGAGTTATGGAAAGTTTCAAGCCCTTAGTATCTCCTACAACCCAGCTTTTTTGTTTAGGTGCCTAAGTTTAAGCAGACTATGGTGTTGTTTCTTTCTGGTGAACAAGTTTTAATCCCTACATAGTTTTTGTCTCAATTACTGATACACTAGGCATGTCTGCTTTGAAAAAATAATGATCTATTTGCTGCTTCATGCTAATGGTATCCTAAAGAAAGTGGAGAAATAGTCACAAAAAAACAAACAGGAAATAAGAAAAGTGCTCACTCTTTTGTACAGTCATTTTGATAATCAAGTTACTTGCATTGACAGCCATTTCCATACTACTCCATTAATTAGATACTAAAACTATTTCCAAGACAAATACAAGCAAGGATTTGGCCAAGTCTGAAATAGTCCTTTATCAATCACAGTTATTCCCATTCAAAATCTAAAAACTAATTCTTCCTTTGTTCAGCTGCCAGTTGTGGGTTTGGAAAACTCTTCTCCACTTCCGTGATCCAAACAGTCCAATCTTCTAGAAGAAAAAGCTGCCCCTAATTTGCCTGCTTGAAAATCCACATCTCTGCTAAGGATTTTGGTTTGGTTATTTTTATTTTTTTTTCAGTGAAGGACCATCCTGATGGGGTGCTGGAAGCTGCCCTAATGCCATTGTATTTGGTAGAAAGATATTTCCAGAACAGGACCTCAAAGAGTGATTGAGGCTTGATGGAACTTTTTCTTCCTTTCTATCTTAGTATTGAAAATCAAATATAATCACTATTTATTCTCCCACCTGAACAGCTCCCTGCCTTGGGCTTCTCAAGTGGCACCATGTAACTTCATAACTTCCATAAATCAGGTAATCCTGTGTATTCAGTCCTACAGGTGCCAGGAACTCATTTTTTAACCCAACAAGATTTATCAGATGGTGATTTTTCATGCCTTCTGGCACCTCAAGACAGTGGATATTTATATTTTTCCTCCCAACTTATTCTCTAACATTTCAAAGCAATGACTGTATGTCACAGTTTGTGTTCTAAAAGTATCACCTCATGACGAACTCCCTACGCATTGATACGCGCAGGATCTAAGAGTTTTGCCATTTTCCCCCCATGGCTGACTGTGCTGCAGCTCTTTGTAACCAGAGAACGGATGTGTCTGGTACAGTGTTCTTTGCACTGCTGTTTTGAAAGATGTGGTGATGTACCAGCATAATGGATCTCCCCACTTTGGTGTTTGTAGAAACTGGCAAGCTACAGATGGTGTACTACGCCCCAAATGACAATCTATTACCAAATCTTGTCACCAATTTTTCAAGAGACTATGAAGAAGATAAATTACTTGTAAACAGGCTACTGCAGGGGGTTTCTGTCCTAATACTAAAGTGTCCTGATGCCCCAATGACTGAAGATGGAATGACTGTCATCTTTGTCAGAAAAACTAAATCTATTGTAGGACTTGGTGATGCTGCACTTTTACAGATGTCACACTGTCATATGAACTTTCCTATTCTCATACTGAAATAGTGAGAATTGAAGGTTCCTGAAAAGAAACGGTAGGAAAACTGCATGTTTGAGTCAGGCTAAAACTGCTTACCCTGGATCAAAGCCCGTGCTGCAAAGCCTGGCAGGGAAATCAAATACACTGGAGCACTAAAGCACAAAATGGTCCAGTCCAAATTCTTCTATATATCAGTAATGTGGTTTTCATTTATTAGCATATCTAACAAATGATTGCTTGTTCTGGTTTCTGCTGTATTTGGTGTCCTGGTCTCTATGCCTTTTTGGTTAGACCACTAAGGAACTGGTAAGTGCAGAGCTGACTAGAGCCATGCACATCCCACTGCAGTTGTATATCCACTAATTTTCAGCTCAATGGTTCGCAAAGACAGGTCTCCTCATAAATGTGAGACTGCAATACAAATATTACTGGGTGTCACCATTATGAAATTGATAATACTGGAATGCCAATAACATTTATTTATTATTTTTACTTCACCCTGACTGTTTTCTTTCTAGGGGATTCTAGCTGTGAGGCATTCTGCAGTTCAAACATTCCCTGATTACATTTATCTGTAATCCTACTGTTGTCTCTAAGAAAGCTGCTGCACTACTATATGTACCATCACCTGCCATCATCTGTGTATGTATTTTATAACGTGAAGCAAAGCCCTATTTGACACTCTTATTATGCAATATTTGAGAAGTAGGGCCTAGAAGTGAATAAAACACAGAAAAAAACCCCTGTATTTTAAACTCACTATGAGTAAAGCATGACAGTTAGTGTCTGAGAGTTTATTAAAGTTGCAGAGATTGCTTTGATCTGCATTGTACTTTAACAGTAAAGGTGGAATTACTACAATTAATCTTGAGGTTGGGGGTGCAATTATAAAAGAAAATGCTCCTTCAAGATCCACAGAACTAGGAAGAAGACTGACACCGGGAGGAAAACTAACAGTTTATATGGGAGGTGTCCCATACTCTTTATAAATTCAGGGTTAGGACTGAGTTGAGGTCAGTGTCACAGAAACATGCTAATTTATACAGCTTGATGTTCAAATCAATTGCAGTTTCGGAACAATTTCTGTTCCCATTAACTGTGTCTGGATAATGGTTAGCACTAGGAAGGGGTCTGATTAGATTTACAAAATGTAGATGATAAATTATTACTTTTGTTACATGATCTTAGAAGAACAAGGACACAGGAAAAGGACTTGGACCAAAACAAGGAGTACTTTTTTTATCCTTTGTTGCTAATAGCTCTAAAGGTGGAGTTTGATTAGTGCCATAGACACCAGGAACTGACTTTTTTCTTATTACCTTTGTATGACACTTAACACCTGAAGAAACAGGATGGCAATGGATGCGAAATGGAAAACCAGTTATGCTTGATTTTGGCCAGGGGAGAGGTGTCTAAACTGCTATTAAGGATTATTGTTAACATTAGGACAAAGGCTGGCAAAAAGTATTAGAGAGAACAGTGCCTGAGGTGCTCAGTTTATTTCTCTATCTTGCCAAATCCACAGGTTAGCCAGTGAAGTTGTCCCAGATTAGTTTTACAACAGTCATTTTCATAGTTGGAAAAGAGTGTTTATGACAGACTGTGAGGGCCTCCAATAACTGTGCAATAAAATCAACATGTGCTGGACCTCTGCCTGCCTGTGACCTAACTTTACTTGGCCTCTGTTACGTATCTCAGAATAGACTGAAATAGAAACCACCATTTTCTCATCAGTCCTCAACTAAATCTGTGTGCAGTATCAGTATCAATAACAAAATCAAGTCACTTATCTAACAGTTCACACAAAATCCAATTCCTTTTTTTTGCAAAGATAAAATCCACACCCTGCCCTAATCAGATTTGGCTTCATGTGGCCCAACATGGCCATGAGCCATCCACTGCTTTTAGAGCATCATGCCTAACAATAAACTTAGAAGGGATTTGTGCCTGAGACTCCTCTGCAGACCTCCTGAAGGGCCGCCTCAAAGCCACTGGTGGCATGGGCTCCAAGTTGGCCTGGAGTGCAGGCAGCCTGAACTGCGACCTACTGAATCTTGGTACAGAATAAATGCATGATAAATTTTAAAAAAATCTGCAAGAATGATGATTTACACGGGCAGATAATGATAGGACAAAGGGGAATAGTTTTAAACTAGATTTAGATTAATAATAGGACAAAATTTTTCCTCAGAATGGTGAGGTACTGCAGTAGATTGACCAGAGAAGCTGTAGATGTCCCATCCTTGGAAGTGTTCAAGGTCAGGTTGGTGGGAGCCCTGGGCAACCTGATATAGTGGGTGCTAACCCTGCCCGTGGTGGAGTTGTTGGAAATAGATGATCTTTAAGGTCCCTTCCAACCCAAACCATTCTATGATTCTATAACACTATGATTCTATGACTCGCATATTCCACATGCCCAAATTAACTAAGCTCCAACTACTTTCCATTACTAATCTACATCCAGACATATCTTTAACATACTACAAAACCCCACACTCAACAGACACATCCAGTGTAGGACTCTCTGGGTCTCAGCTTTCATTCCCACTGTAGGAGATAAGCAGAATTCGAACATGAAGCAAAATCTAACAAACTTATAACACCATCCACAACCCTACAGATACTGTTATACCAGCAGCACTCACAAAGCTCTTAAACCAACACAGACAAGGTCTCAGAGGACTGAGGAGTAAAACAAACATCTCAGACCTCAGTCACAGTCTCAATCCTAAATCAAACTGTAACTTTGAGTCTAGTCCTTCTTGCCCCTTGCTCATTTCAGTTTTATCCTATAGAACAGTCTTGTACAATAGAAATTTGAACAGTAAGTCTATCATTTCAGCATTCCCCATATACAAAAATAGATCAAGAAGAAATTATACATAAATCTTTTGTCATAAATCAATTTCAATTCAATTGTCACAGAAAGCCCCAATACCTGGCTTGGTTAAACTAATATCAGTAAATCAACGTATTTCATATGCTGAATTTTGAAGACTAAAACGAAAAGCAAACTTTATCCCTTGGGACTTTAATGAAGATAAGGCACTAACATACCTAAAAATAATACGTTTGAAAATTTAAGATATTCTACAAACAACATTTATTCTTCTGAATGCTCAGTTGTTTTGGAACTATCTGGAAGGAATTCTTTCGAGAAATGCCACATAAAAATACCTAGATAAAAAAGGCTACTATATTGGCTCTCAGAAACATGAACAGACTAAGTTAGGATCCTGAAAAGCAACAAAACTGAAGCATGCTATAAACTAGAAAGATATTGGAGAGAAGATGTGGACCATTCAGCAGGATTGCTTGAATCAGAGGACTGCAGAGAAAATTTATGATTTAAAAATTTACAGTAGTTCTGCTTGGAAAATTTTAACCATATAGAGTGCTCCTTGAAGACACAGCAACTGTCAACATCTCTCAAGAGAGGGACAGCCTGTATTTTATGCTTATAAGTCCAAAATTTCCTTTCCAAAGTTTTTCAAGTATACATATAAGAAATGTGAAGAAAGATTCTTGGAAAATATCTAAAAAAAAAACCACCAAAACAGTTAAGATCTCTGTGGTGCATACTAATTTAACATGTCCTATGGATGTATAATTTAATAGATGATACCAGAGCATTTAATATAGATTATGTTAATAGGTTATGGATTATGCTAACAGAGTGAGTGCTTGAGGACCCTATAGAATAGGATAGAAAATTCCTTCTTTTTTTAGAACTTTTCTGTCTACAGCAAACACAGAACTGTTTACTCAATTAGAGAATTAAAAATAATTTAAAATATTTTGCCTTATGTTTTCCAGTATGAGTAAAAATGAAAAAAATCTCAAAAGGTGACAAAGCACATTTAGGCTCAGCGCTGTCACCTATCTTGATGAACTATGTGATAGCACCTTATCACCCTCAACACCAAAAGAGCAGGGGGCATGTCAGCCATGGTGACACTCCAGCTCAGGAGGCAGCTCCTTGCAGGGCTCGGGGAAAGGACTCGGCTTTGCTCAGCCAGAGGTGCTGGAGCTGTAGCCCACCCTGCCAACGAGGTTGCCAAGGGTTACCACAGTCATCCCAAGTGTGGAGATTCAAGACTGTAATAGAGAAGCTTTGCTTCACTAAACAAAAAAATAACAGAACAGAGAAAGATAATTAAATACTAGAGATTGCTGCAGAAATAAATAAAACTGAATAAAAACATTAACAACTACATACACACAAAATGCCAGAGACAGCAAAATGATTGCTAAATCTTGAACTATATACTGATTTTTAGAAGTGTTTTATAAACCCAGAGGGAATTTTTTGCACAATTACCTTGACATTCCTGTCTCTGTCATACCCTTTACCACCCTCACAGTATGCTCACATTTATCCCACCAATATAACGGAGAGACAGATGTGTCTTGTTCCTCGTGCAGGTCAAGATGAAGCCTCAGCTTCAGCCACCTATGCTGGTTCAGCACAGCTCCTCCTGTATTTGGACATAAAGACTCTCATCCAGGAATTTTTAAACTGAGCTACAGGTTAATTCAATGTTCAAGTATAAAGCACTGTTTGAAACAGGACAGCTGCTGCGCATTGTCCCTTTTTGGCAGAGCAGATTTGTATATCAGGGTACCCAAAGCCAAATAGCAGACCACAGGCATGAATTCGTGCTGCTGAGTGTGCCAGGGGCACAACAGTAGCCCTGTATAAGCACAGCAAGAGTGGGGCTAATTTTATTACAAAAAATCTAATTATTACAAAATTACTCAGCTTGTATCTGAGTACAGAATTAAGCTCCCAGCACAAACATATCTTTCAAATGTCAGTTCAGAAACTACCATTGGATGCTGTGAAATGCACTAACACTTTAAAAGCCTCCTAAAATTTTGAGAAAATTCTAACAGTCTTAAAACTGTTCATGCTTTTCACAATTTTCTTTTGTGGTTTTTTTTCATATTTTTCTGCAACTATTCTGTAGTTGGTCATTGAAGAAATTGCCTTGCTCTTGCCTTATTTAATTTATTTTTTGAATGGAAGCACATATATTTTCATGATACCCATGCAAAATCTTATGTGATCAACATAAAATCAGGAAGAGGTGACTCATGTAATAAAAGAGTTTGAGAGAAAACTTAAAAGACCATAGTCACATCACTTATATAATTATTTGCAATACAATATCATACCGAGAAATTACTTTGAACAACATTTACACTTTTTTTTCCTTTTTTTTTTGAGGAATTGTATTTTGCACCTGAAGTCCAAACATCTCAGGCCTAATAATTCCTTCAAAGTATTGTTCCTTACTTGAGACTGTTTCTTTGGCTGTGGAACTTAGGTTGGACACTTACGCATTAGTATTCTAAAGCACTGAAGTTAGACAGGATATTTGTTTCTATTAGAAAGAATTTCTTTTTCAAGTTACTAATTTTAAAGACAGTGTAAGTGCTAAACAGTGAATGGGTGCCTGGATGTATTTATTCTATAAGCATCTAGTAAAAAAATAAAATCAAGAAGGCAAATATAAGAATGAAAAAGAATAATTAGTAAATCTGGAAGGGAAGTTTACCTAGTGAAAAAATAATTTTCTGAGCTTAGTTATGTAAGTTTGCATCTTTATGTATTGTGGAGGTTGTCAAGCAGTACTATCTAACTAGACAACATTGATTCATTATCTTCAGGTTAAGCCCACATTGTGAAGAATTCCACAAGGAAGCAAGAATGTTTATTGTAACTATTTCTCCTTTTGCCTGTTTTTATTGGTGAATTTCCAGTGATTTCAGGAGACAAGGGAAAGTGACACAGGCAAGAGGCCCAGGATACTTCTATTTGCAGGACTCAAATCAGTGTAAATGAGTAATTTGTCTATTATCCTTCAGAGTGATTGGTTTGAACACAAGAATCCTTCCATCTGGAGTGATGGGTCTTGTTTCCCCTGGGCACTTACAAAGGGTTTGGCCTTTAAGGTTATTTAGGTACCTAAGTATCCATTTCTGTATTTCTGAATGCTTGGCTTTCTCATAGGAGGAACCAGGAACGTCTTAGGCTTCTGGACACTGTATTGCTATCAGCAAACCTTGTATTTCTGTCTCTCTCTTCTTTTGGACACGCTCTTCAAGCCATTGTGTGCAATGGGGATTACAGGACCCGACTCTCCCTTCATCCGATGGAACCTGTGATGCCTCCACAGCCTCTGCTTAACGCACTGCAAGAGTACCTTCTTCTGCTGCTCTTTTCAGGAGATTTTAAGCCTCTTTTCTTTTTGCTCTTTCCATATCGCCAACTGGAAGAGACTCAAACTGCAAGAGAATGTAGACAAAATACTGCATATGCTTCATCAAAATCCCTTGGCAGTAGAATTTTTATGTTGCAGACAGGTTTGGGGTTTCATTGAGGTGTAAAACTGAAAAAGAAGATGACAAAGATGAGAAAAGATCTCCCAGAAAATGGAGAAAATGTAGGGAAAAAAAAAAAGAATGTAGCCAGATAAATTGTTGTTCATACAAATGGTGTGAAAATCTATCTTAAAAAAATTCAACATATACCTGGCTTTATTCATAATTTTTCTGTCTTTCTATCCATCACCAGGCTTCTGCAACTTTGTATTGCTGGACCAGATAACTGAATTTTTAAAAATTATGCTTAAATGTTTAGCAGTAACAAATGGATATAATATAATTTCAGTAATACAATTATCACACGATTCTGGGAGTTTCACAAAAAAATGGATATAATATAATTTCAGTAATACAATTATCACATGATTCTTGGGGTTTCACAAAATTAAAGGGATTAAATGTCTCTCTAAAGGTTTATAGTTTGATGCAAATCTATAACTCAAAAAGCCTGCCTGCAATTCAGCTGCGTCAGAAATATATATTTAAAATGCACACAGAGCTTTTGATCTAAATGAGAAACAGGAAGAAAAAAGTTGTCATGTTAAAAATCTGAGGGTACACTGAGGCTGATTTTTTGGATTTTGTATTTTTAAGATAAGTTTAGAGGCAACTAAAAGTATTTTTCTACCTTATCTAAACTAAATGTGAGGACAAAGGGAGGACTGTCCAGAGTACAAACGATGACCTATGAGATTAAAAAGAAGTCTCTTTGTTGCAATTTTATCATCACTTGTAAGTGACAAAGTGCCAAAAGACAGGTTTCTGGCAGCAGCAATATATTTTCTTCGGGGCAGGAAAATCATCAACAAGATGTCTCTATATGTGTAGCACTGCTTGAATATGAAACCAATTTTCTGAAGCCCTGTGGCTTAATTCTATTGTTTTCATCAGGAACGAATATTCTGGATCACAGTCTTCAGCAACTGATAATAATGGACACAATGTGAAAAATGGATGAGCAAGTTCCTCAGATGACTGCTGGACAAGGCTCCAGTGCCATAGACAGCAGTATTTGCATTTATCTAAAAAGAGATTAAATGCTAACAAGGTTTCAGTACATTTATCTGTCTGGCTTCTGTGTATGGTTTCCATTATATTAAAGAGGTAAAGAAAATATGTAAGGGAATAAAATGTAGATTAAAAAAAAAAAAAAGGCATGCTGCATGTAGAGAGTTACTATAATCTTCCATTTTCTGAAACACAAATATCAACTAGAGATGCAGAAATACAAGCAGAGATACAACTGCTGAATCAAAGTAGAGGTAATGTGGGATAATAGAAATTATTGCATGATCTACCTCTAATGTACTAATACACCTTCAAGAAAGCCTAATTATGCATCCAATATTCATACTTAATATCTTCTGAAAAATGCCTCAGACATATGAGAACCAGTTCTTTTGCAGCAGGACCATATCCTCCAGCATTTGATGGCAATATAATTTATAAGTTTCTTTAATTATTCATTTCCATCTAGCCTAGCCGGCACCTTCATTATCTTCCCATGCAGAGCATCCTCCAACTTGGAGCAAAGACTGTGTATGGAAGGGGGTTCTGTAGACAAGCTCAAGGGATTCTCTTTATATTGGAAAGCAAAGATAGTTGTTGACTCTCTATCCACCCAAAATTTTCCAAAAAAACTACTCGGTTTGTCCCTGCTATGGACTTGAATTAATGTTTTTTGTTAAAAAAAGTCTACATTTTCTTCATTTTTACACTGCCTTGAAAATTACTTCAAAGCAGTGTAGAATATTTGCATTTAATTTTAATCCTTCTGTAAATAAAGGGAAAAAAACATATCTTAGGTAGGAACAAGATGAGAGTCCAAAAGCATTTGACTTCATGTAAAAATTCTAGATTCTGATCCAGATCAGGCAAGAATGTAATCTAGGTACAAGCTTTACTTTATGCACGTAAGCAACTTCATTTCAGACACGGCAAGATTAGAGCAGGTGGAGGTAAACATGGGCAAAATTGTCTGTTCAGTTCTTTGCACATTTAAATTAAGGCATATATTCCCAAAATTTCAAATTTATTTGGATACCTTAACAACTCTGAGAAACTAAGCATCACTCAGGAACTGCTGAGCCATGTTTCTCCACTAAACAAAGCTGTAAGAAAATGGTATTTTAATGAATTTATGTGATTCATCTTATTAGAAAAATATTATGATTCTGTCTTCAAATGTACTGAGTTTGATTTTGACTTTTTGTACTTTTTTCATTTAAAAAAACCCTTTAATATGAATTTTAAACCAGACTGCATAGTTAGTGCAAAAAACAAGCCATTAAAATAATATTGGGAAAATAGGTTTTGGAAGTACTAATTATTTATTTACAAATGGAAGCTTTCCAACTCTAATCACACAGAAAGGTTCACTGGCTCTCCACTACAGCAGTAACTCAGTTCTGCTTAAGACACATGTTAATTATTTGTTATAAAGTTTATAAAGGTGGTTACCTAAGGTCAAAACACTGCCCATCCACAAAATTCAATGGAAGCTATCAGTGCTTAGTTAAGAACAGCCTCTGTCCATTGCTTTATCTATTTCTGCTTTTCTGGAGCAACAAAATTTTATAGCCACCACAGAACATGATATCCAGAATGATAACGCATATGCTGACAGAGAAGTTCCCAGGCTGCAGTGAAGCAACAGGGGCTGTCTGGTTACAGGACCCGCAGTTTACAAGGTGATGGCATCTCCCATAGTGGGACTCTGTGTTGGTTACGCTAAGAAATATTTTTACCCAACCTCCAGGAAAAATGTAAAACTACAGCAATCTGTCTTTAACTCCCACTCTGATAAACTGTGAATAATAAATGGCTGAATACAGCTATCACAAGTCAGGCTGCTATTTTGGATAAACATAATAGCAGGCACTGACTATGTGAAGGGCCGTAAGGACAAACGGGAACTATTGGTGTTGTTAAACACTGACTGCCTAACTAGTGAAAAGATTGTTCCTTATACCTCAGATATGAAAAGGGAATCACGGATACATTTCTATCTAATTCCTTTCAATGGCAGCAATTTTTGACATGTTTTGCTATAACAATTACTTTTACAAAACATTTAAATACACATTTTGCACATCTATTATTCCTATACATATAAAACTGATATGAAACCAATATTGTGAATGTCTGCAGCGCCTGCTATTGTCTATTTGAAGACTGAATTGAATTCACCATTGAATGAGTTTATCTGTACAGCTGTAAAGATAACTCTTGGTTTTTAAAAAAAAATCATAAAAGAATACACTAAATGATAACTCATTTTTTAAAGGAAAATTGTAAAAGTATGTATTATTACAGTATAAGAAAATGTAAAAAGTGTTTTGCAGTGAATTTCAATGCAATATAACCAGTCTCAGATCCTGTGCTTTGATTCTTAAATTCCTTAAAAACTGACTCTCTCCATGAAAAAATAAAGCTAGTAAAAAGACAAGCCCATTACTGAATTGTGGAGGCCAGTTCTATTAGGGTGTGGGACTCTGGGAGGGAGCTCCAGAAAGATCAGACTATCAGCAAGAAAAATAAGTCCATTATTTACCAAGGTATTGGCATTCTGTCTCTTCATTCAGCTACTTCTAACACTGCACATAAGAACTACAGTAGTGAAAATGTACTGTATCAGGAATGGCACACAAGATCTATGAACAATTTGTCCCTCCTGTCATTGCCAGAACAAGCCTCACCACAGATCAGAAATGAAGCAAAACAAAAGAATAACCTTAAAAAACTTCAGGTAGTGGATACTCCATTCAAACAACGGATGTATCAAGGGCTAAAGTTTCAAAATTTGCAAAGTTCCAATTGCGTGACACAGTGTTCACACGAAAATGCACAATGCATACATACACCAGTGAGGCATTTCTGAGTGTATGCATCCAATTTCTCAGTTAAGGTACAGGTATCTGTATTTTATCCTGTACTTGATACAGCTAGACCTCGGAATCACATAGATAATTTGTTCAATGTACACATCATAAAAAATTTCAAGAAGGAAAATTATTTAAATCCTTACAGGTTAGAAGAGCAACTATGAAACTGTAACACTGGACTGGAATGCTTTTTATGAACAATATTTCTACAGTATTTGGGATAGATGAAATAGATAGTCATGCAATGATCTCTGGACCATCAATCATATAATTCCTTTCCTACATTCCTCAAGATCCACATGAGAAACTAGGTGTCTTGTCTCCACAGGCAACTATGCTGGTTTTGGCTGGGATAGAATTAATTTTCTTCACAATGGCTGGTATGGGGTTACGTGTTGGCTTTGTGCTGAACACAGAGTTGATAATACAGAGATGTTTCTGCTGTTGCTGAGCAGGGCTTACACACAGCCAAGGCCTTTTTTGCTTTTTGTGCTGCCATGCTGGCAAGGAAATCCAGAGTGCGTGGGAGACTGGGAGGAGACACAGCTGGGACAGGTGACCCAAACTGACCAAAGGGATATTCCATATCACACGACATCAAGCTCAGTATATAATGTGGGGGGAAGAAGGAAAAAGGGGGTACATTTGAAGTAAAAACATTTGTCTTCCCAAGTAACTGTTGCATGTGATGGGACCCTGTTCTCCTGGTCATGGCTGAACACTTGCCTGTCCATGGGAACCTGTGAATTAATTCCTTGGGTTTTTTTGCTTGCATGCAATGGTTTTCTCTTTCCCTACTAAAGCCTTTACCTCAACCCACAAGTTTTCTTGCTTTTACCCCTCCGATTCTCTCCCTGACCCCACTGGTGGGGGAGTGAGCGAGCAGCTGTGTGGGGCTTGGCTGCTGGCTGGGATTAAACAATGACACTCACACACAAGATTTTCACAAACTCTCTCTCTTAAAGATTGTGATATTTCTTTATATTTTAGCCTAAATTTATTTTTTCATGTTTACTCATTTATACGCATTTGAGTCAACACTGCCCTTGAGTTTAAGCAATTCTCAATTCCTCGTGTCCCCTTCCTGATGTAATTAAAGCAATCACATCCTCTTCCAGCTTACTTTTTGCAAGACTAATAAAACCCAGCTGTGATTTCCAGCTCCTTGATCATCCAGGAAACTTTTCTTTGCATTTGTTTCGACTTGATCTCAGCTTTATTGCATATAAGTGAGCAGAATTGATCAGTACTCCAGATGAGATCTCATTTAAGGTCTTATAAAATGGCATTCACGTTTCCTTCTGTCTTGGAAACATTTCACCTGATATATCCTAAGATGCCTTACTTCTCACAGTCCTGCATCCAACCTGTTTCAGTTATCCTTTGACCAACTAAGATTGTGTCCACATTGTTTAATGCACCTTCTACAGGCTACAGCAGAGGTCACAGTGACAAATTATGCCGAATGACTCATGCCCACACTGCTTGCAGTCCTTTTTCTAGTGAGCATCAGCCATGTCTAAATTGCACAGCACTTGATCTGGGTCCCCTGTGGAACCTGCATGATACTCCTGTGGCCCTAAGAATTAATACTGATTCTCTTGTGGCTTTCCAGTGAAAGTGCCCAAAATAAAAGGGAAACTGAGTATGCCAGAGTAATGCTAAACCGAGGACACTGTTTGGACATGGGTGATACATGACAGGTACTGGGTTTGCTTAAACAGGTTTGGATGGTTACACAGGGCCACATAGATCTGAGCTCTCCCTAGCTGCGTGGGAGAAACAGTCCTGGGAGTAAGCTACACCTTCTTAGTAATAATACACTTGGATTTTCAGTGGGAAGGAATTAACGATGAGGTCCAAGAGAGAGTTTCAGGATCCAACATACATGAAGTGCAGCTGACGAGGAGAATAGCCAGAAATTGCCTGAGAATTTCCATCATTTCACCAGTGCACGCCTATATATTCTTTTTCTTCTGTTATTTCCAAAAGATGGTGACCTCTCACTTGACAGAAAATGTTGCTATTGTTCTCCAATGACGAGATCAATGCAAATTGCTTTCACATTTTCTTTATATTTAGTAAGAAAATATTACAAAAAATATTTATTTTTTGTAGCCATTTCACCCTTAAAATCTCCACTGTTCCCCTACATTGAATATAAACCATCAACTCGTATTGATTCAATGATTGTTTATTGAAGAAATCAGTCTGATCTCTACAGATACATCATTAAACAAAACATCAACAGTGAGCAATGAAAGTCCTCCATCATGCAATTATTAGAAAAACCCATGGTATAATTTTTCCCTGTGCCAACTAGCTGTCTCAGCCAACTCCCAAGCACAATTTACAAAAGCTGGCAAAGAGTGTCAATCAAAGCATGCATGGAGGCAACCTATTGGAAGACTAAAATCATTTAATAATATGGGCAAGGGTTATGTCATTCTGTTGGATTCTTCATCAGAAAATAGCCCCAGGCCCTCTGAATTTTCTAGTGTAGACTTGGCTCACGTGATTATTAGCCTTTCCTAAAGATATTAATCTGGTATTATTGCAACCCCTTAAATATATTTAAACCTGAATTTAAATGCATTTTTTCAATGTGTGCAATGGTTTGCCATTTTGTCAGATCTTTAGGAGGAGAGATATTCAGTTAGAGTCTTCCAACCTTGTTTGAATATCCTGAATTTTAATTCTGAACATTCCATCCCACTTTATCTCTGATGAGCAGAGGCAGTCACTGCATTCAAACACCTATAAACTTTGGGCTGTGATGAGCAGAGCCAGTCTCTGCATTTGAACACCCCTAAATTTTGGATATTTTGCCCAGTTTTGCTACTGGCATGGAAAAACTGATATTTTAGTGTTACAGGTCTTTTTACTATCACAGTAAACCCATCAAATTCCTGTGCATAGAAAAGCGAGACTATAAAAAGAATATAAACCTGCAAAGGTGGTCAGAGATTGAGATCATACAGAGCTTGTGCAGATCATACAGAGTTGCAGAGGGAAAACCTTATCAATAAAGACACAGCAGCTACAGCCATTATCCTACAGAGGCACACACATCTGTATTGCTCCCTTGCACACATCACTGACTCCAGAAGAACGGCACGCATATGCAGAGCTCAGCAGGATCAGGGACTGGCTGTTTCAGGCTCTTCTATGACCCTGACTGGCTCCTCTGGGTTTTCAACAATTAATAAGGGATTGCCGTAACGCATTATGCATTCAAAAATCTTTTATTAAATGGATATTCCTTCATTCTCCCAATAACATATATGTTGAATTCTTACGAAATGCGTTGCTCTAGGTGACTGGTTTATACTTAACTTGGGCTGTGTCTTTGTGCCCTTGCTTTCTCAGCTGCTCTCACCAATGCTCGGGAAATGCCCGGATTGATTTTGTTAGCATTTTTATAGTACTGGGAGCAAAGAGGGAGGGGATAATGAGAAGGAAAAGGATCATTTATCAAGACAGAATTAAAAGCAAGACTTTAACAAAAATATATTTGGGTTAAGATTTTAAATGGCATTCGCCTGAATTGTCTGGGAACCAATTTCCATCTGCTCTATCCTCCTGTGGCCAGAAGGCTTATACAATGCATTTTACACTGTGGTTTCCCCCATATTATGAGGGGGGAGTTATTTCAGATTCTACTGTGCTTCCAGAGTTTCAAAGCTGAGTCTTAACCTTTCAATCTGCTTATTAATACTCATGTCATGGCTCCTATTGAGAAAGAGGTTTAGTGTCACCGTCCTCAATCAGTGTCCTTTCACTCACTTTCATTAAAGAACCATGTTTTCCTGACAAAGGATAACAAATGGACCCTGTGGGTCCCTAATGTGCTTTTTGACTACAGAGCCTGTACCATTTCTCTGAAGCAATGGCAATTATTTGTCATTTTAATATGACTTGGCAAGGAGATCCAAAAACATATGACCATTATTCATCAATATGTATATCTTGTGCTTGCATTAATATTAGAATATCATTATTATTACTGTGACATTGTATGAGCTAGACAAAATTACATCATGTAAAAAATGCATTAAACTATGTTCAGCTATATCCATGCAGCAAGGCAAAAGCAATTTAAAGACCTGTAGCAGCAATGTGTTGAATGCAGCTATTCATTCTGATTAACAGTAAAGTCGTTTTACCTGTGTGTTAATGAAATATATTTCAGTATTGCTCCACTGTTAATTGAAAACAGCATCGTTCTGTGTTACTGTTGTTACCACACACACAAAACAATCACATCGATTTTCCTTGTTCCTAGAATCTCTTCATATTTAATACTCCTGACATTCGTGGTAAATGGTAAAAAAAAAAAAAAGTCAATTTCTGTTAATTTTAGGGAATGGCATAGCCATGTTTTCCCTATTTCTTCTAGGTGTTTTTTGTTGATACTCTTTTTGTTCAAGCTATTGCACATTTTAATAAACTGAGCTTCTGTATGATACTTGAGTCCAGTGTTAAGTTCATTACAGTTTTCTATAGAGGAATAAAAGAGTTCTGTTTATGTCAGTGTCTGTTGTTTTTAGATCCAAAATCACTGGTTGAAGCCAGAGAGATACTCCTATTGTTCCTTCGGTTTGTGGAACATGGAATTAAAAGTAGATGAAGAAAACATCGTATGTAACATTTTTTGTCTCATTCCACTCTATCTGATAAATAACACTGCTCTGTGAAAAAAAGCAAAGTAGAAAAGTCTCAGAATAAAAGCTCAGTAATAAAATGCAAGAACTGTTCTACCCAATCTGGCTATTCTAGTTATTGCTCTCAAGATAATATGACTTGAGGGAGAAAGACCCCACCATGAAATAATTCTTGAGTAGCTATGTTTTCCCAGGTGACATACTTATTTTTGGCATGACACTAACAAAGCTTAAAATGATACCTTGTACTTAGCAATGCAACAAGTTCAGGCATTTAAGGACCCTTTCCTGGTGAGTTTTTTGAAAATACAATTAATAATTAAACAACAATGACAAAAATTATGAGAGGCAAAGACAAGTGGCTTCAAAATGCTCCAAATTTAAAAACTCCTGTTTCCTAGCTTTAATGCAAAATAATTATGTATTATTACATAATATGTAGTACATATTAAAAAGCCAGGAACCAACATGATGTTGCAATTAGTTTAATAGCTGAAAAATTGTATAAACTTGATTTTTCACCTATTCCCCTCTCAGCTGGAAAAAGTTACAATGAGCATGATAGTCTACTTACAAACTTACATGTGTGAGACTTTTTCAGGTCACTTAACCCCAAGTGCCTTGGACTCTTCATTCAGTAGGTCTGGACTAATATCTGCTAGGATCTCCAAAGGGCATGGGACTCTCCTCTTTGTTTATTCTCCTTACCTTCCACTTAAAAACAAAAGTTACATTATTTTACATCTTTTACATAATTTTTCCATCATTTGCTATTTTCTCCAACTATAGCACTCTATTAATTTTGTATCAGACATTTCTGTTAAAATTAGGTTACTCTAACACATTTAAACACATCATACAAAGCACGTACCTTACTGTGCATGATGTGCTTAGATTAATATCCATTCTAGGAAGGGCTGCACTTTGGTAACTTGAGTACTGTCTAAGTAAGCAGAAAAAGTGAGTCGTAAGATGCCATTAAACTCCTTCATGGAACAACATAATGAGAAGCAACAGTTACATCAACTGAGGAGCAAGCATGTATGACAGCCAAACAAAGGCACATCAATTATGCAGGTGGAGGGATTTTTGCAGAATATCGTTTTGTGCAATTCAAAGATATGAAGAATCAATAAATCAACAATATGCACCGAATTGCACTGGGATTATAGCCCTAAAAAAAGCCCAGCAAGAATTATGCTGAGTGCTATCTGAAAGAGGCTTATAATACCTGTCATTTCAAGTACTCTTTGCTAAAAAAGGATTATACCAAGACACCTGACTACTTCAATGACTTCTCCTAGAAAAAATATCTCATTGACCAATTTTTCAAGCCAACAAAAAAAATATGGGAGTATTCTTTCTAGTATTGTTCATATGCCTTCTTCACCTATGTGCCAAATAAGCAGTTTGGTCAGAAGGAGATAAGTAGGTTTGGTCAGAGCAAAAGCAGGATGGGGAGCAGAAGGAGGAGTGAAGATGTCAGCACCATAGCAATCACACGATGTAGTGAAGAACATGCAAAGAGACATCTGGACTGCTCTTAAATACATATTTTTGTAAAGACTTTCGTGAAGGGATTCCACAAGCATGTGAAACTTGGTGGTCATTTTTCATTCTTCATTAACTATAGGAATGTTTTAGATATCTCAAGTTGGAAATATATTTCTTCAGAAGTCAAATCCACAAAGAGACTCAGCTGCCCTAAAACTGCTAGGGATTTGACAAATATTGAAAAAGGGTGGAAACAGAAAGATGGTAGTGAGCTACCCTGTTTCTATCTCAGAACCATTCCTGCTCTGTAAAACATGAGAATCGAGTGAACGGTAGCGTTTAATACCTTTGTCAGGGATATAGACAGTGAGATCAAGTTCACTCTCAGCAAATTTGCAGGTGACACCAAGCTGTGTGGTGCAGTTGACATACCTGAAGGACAGGATCCCATCCAACGGGACCTGAACAAGCTCAGGATGTGGGTCTGTGTGAACCTCACTTTGTTCACCACGAAAAAGGACAAAGTCCTGCACCTGGGTTGAGATAACCTCCAGTATCAATACAGGCTGGGAGATGAAAGCACAGAGAGTAGCCCAGCTCAGAAGGATTTTAGGGTATTGGTGGATGAGAGGCTGGACATGAGCTGGCAATGTATGCATGCAGCCCATTGTACCCTGGGCTGCATCAGTAGAAGTGTGTTCAGCAGGTCGAGGGACGTGATTCTGTCCTTCCGCTCTGATGAGACCCATCCGGAGTGCGGCATCCAGCTCTGGGATCCTCAGCATAGGAAAGACATGGACCTATTGAGGTGGATCCAGAGGAGGGCCAGTAAGATAATCAAAGGGCTGGAGCAGCTCTGCTGTGAAGACAAAGAGAGTTGGGGTTGTTCAGCCTGGAGAAAAGAAGACTCTGGGGAGACCTTATAGCAGCCTTCTAGTACTTGAAGGGGGCCTATAAGAAAGATGAAGACAAACTTTTTAACAAGGCCTTTGCAATAGGACATGGGCTAATGGTTTTAAGCTAAAAGAGGGTAGATGCAAACTAGACATAAGGAATAAACTTTGCACAATGAAGGTGGTGAAGCATGTTGACCAGAGCAGTAGCAGATACCTCATCCCTGGAAACATTCAAGGTCAGGTTGGAGAGAGCTCTGAGCAACATGATCTAGTCGAAGATGTCCATGTACATTGAAGGGGGGGGGGTGGACTAGATACCTTTTAACAATCACTTCCAACCCAAACCATTCTATGATTTTCTGTACAACAAAATAATGAAGTAGTTGGTGAGCATGATCAAAGAGGAAGGATCCAAAGCTTAGCTACATGGGGTGGCTCTCTGAGTAAAAACAAGATCTGGAGAGAGTGAGCTATGGTCAGGTGTTTAATACCTGCTCAGAGTGGACTCACTAGGGTGTACTTTTAATACCACTTTGGGACTGATTTTCTGTTTCCTAGCTTTTGATGCAAAATATGGGATGGCAAAAGTAGCTGCATCAATGTTCAGTTATTGCCTGGAGTACCTTACAGACATGTTTTTTGGGGTTTTCTCAAGTGCATATGTTATGGTAAGAGCAGCAATATTTCTTCACACTTCTCAAAGCAAAATGGAAAACACAGCACAATTAAGATCATCATCCTCCAGTAAGAACAGATACACTCCAAAGCATTGAAGAAAAACACACCAATTAAATAGTTTTAATATGCACATGTATTTGTCACTTTAGTTGTGAATCTTTCTGATTTGGGCTGTTTATCTTTCCAGTTTTTACTGAACAAAATACAGCTGGAATGAGCTGAAAGAAACCACTTTGTGCAAAATGGTTTGTGGAAGATTAGAATAGCATCTGAAATAGCAAATCACCTGCTGGTGCTGTAGAGACAGATGATATCCTAAAAATAACCTAAAAAAAATTTCACACTGCAGCTTTTATTAGTTTCCTGACCAGGCTTACCAGTGGGAACCCCACTACTGGGCCCATTGGCACAGCAGTGGGGCAGGCGCACAACAGGGCAAATGGCTTGAACTGAACAGTGGTGACAGAGAAGCTAAGAGTGCTACTGAAAGAAATGTACATTAAATATGGCACAGTAAAATAAGTCTTGGGTAAGTTTTATATCTTTTTAGGACTGCACATTTGTGTAACTGCTTAGAACAGAGCAACATTTTTTCCTCATGCTTCATTAGAGAGGACCCACAGGAATACATTGTACATGTGCTTGGTGGCCATTAGTAGTGGTATGAGAAATGAAACCTTGAATGAAGTTATGAAGGATGGCCACAGATATTTGAAGGATATAAAGAACAGTTTCCCAGGATAATCTAGAAAAAAGATATTCAAAGTCTGGAAAAATATGGAACCAATAGTAGGAATCCGTTCACAATCTTAAGGATTTGGAATAGACACAGGAAGGCAGTAATGGCTTTGATGTCATGGAGTCCCTTTACAATGAGATCAGAGCACTGGAGACTAACAATGGTGAAACAAGACCGTTAATTTCTATGATTTGGGCATTCTCTTCCATCACTTGATCAATTTCTACATTGTCCATAGAAAAAACAGAGATATAAAAAGAAAAAAATACAAAAGGCACTACAGATTATATTAAAATACAGATAGAATTTAATAAATCTAGAAGTCTTTTATCTTCACGCAAAAAATTTCTCACTCTACTGTTTCTTGGATCTATCACATTTGCTGTCTTTTGATGCATTTCAAATGATGTAGCAATTTTCCAGCAAACTCTCTGGGACAAGGCTTGTCTCCTATATTTGTTAATACAGTGCACAGAATACTGAAACTTTTGTCCCTTTTTAGGTCCCCAAGCAGTGACACTGAAAAAAAAAATTCAAAAAGGGTATTATCTTGCACATTTTAAAGCTTCAGATGATATGGATTATATTTTTGTTGCTGCGCTTCCTATGAAGGCAAATATTTATCTTGAAAGATCAATAATGCATAATGGCAGCAAGGTATCCCACACAGTACACTGCGACACCAAGAACGTCTTCAAAATCCTCTCTTAAAGGTTATTTACTGTCCTTGACCTTGACTGTCCTTTGGGAAAGAGAGAAAACTTGGTCTTAGCTTTGCAAAGCAGTATCAAAAGCTAATCAAACTCACTTTCACTTCCAATTCCAGCATGTGTGTTGCCTTCTGATGCAGACTGCTGCACACTGAGAGCTTAACCCAAATCAAAGACATTTCCCACAGGACCTCTGGGTGTACTGACATAGTAAATAACTCCACGTCAACTTCAACAAGTTCTGAGCTAATCTGGGGTCCTCCAGAATTTACCTTCAGCATCCCAGTTATATCTTGAACTGCTTAGCCTGGCATTTTATGATAAACTTTTGACAGTAAAAACAATCAAATTCCTTTAGCCTAAGGGAAAATTTTCCAGTACGAAAGAGGGGTTTTATCCCATTCAAGCTTCTTCTTAAATAGAAATACCGTATATTGCACTGCTTGTAGCTCCACAGTGACATACTTATGAAAAGACAAAAATAATTTCCTCCTAATAGATATGATTTTTTAAAGTGAATCTCTTCTATAAAGGTAGAACAACAACAGCAACAACACAGGCTGAGCTGTACCATTGGCTTGCGTGATATAAGAATAAGTAGGTTGAACGCATTTCACATCTATAAGATGAAGATATTTAATGTATAAAAATCCAGATAGTGCTCTTAAAAATGAAACATTATCGTTGCACAATGTTTCCAAGAAAAAAGCTTGCAATAAAACATATTTGCATCTAGCTGACCCATACCCAAAGGTACCCTCATAAACATTTTGCAGTCAAGCATGCTAGAGCTACTTTAAAAAGAAACTGTCAATAATTTCTAAAACAGAGCATAAAAATAGCTAAGGTGTCATTTTGATCCTTGTGAGTATACTTTATTTGTCCTTGAAAAAAATATATCCAATGTACCTTTCAAAATGATTTATTATGTGTTATTGTTATAGTGTTCAATATTGTTCAATACTGAACTACTGTACTGATTACCACTCTCCCAGTCTGCTTTAGTTCTATCATGTGCTTTTATTTACCACCTGAGGCAAAAACATTTTAATTGGTTTAGGGAAGCTTGAACTCTCTTTTATCAATGACACGTTTCATCAAAATAGAACAAAGCCAGGAGCTGTACATACTCTCCCAGTGTTGCCAAAGAATGGGTTTGTTTGAGGGCTTAAGTTTGGAAATGGATCTCTGCAGTGTAAATTACTTGATCACTTGAATAGCAACAGAAGAACATCTTGATTTTGTTCTTTTTTTTAATAGTCAGAAAATTCATGAACAGATTGCATTAAATTTCCATACCTTAACTTCATTCCAGACAAATACATTCTGCAAATTGACACAAAATCTACCACAGATCTAGAATATAACATTACACAGTTTATAGTACTGCAAGTGAGTGACAGAGCTAAATTAGATACTAATGCCTGATTTAAGAACTTTCTGTTAAAATAATCTTTGAGCAAAACAGAGAACTGTAGTCATGTTTGAAGTTCCATTGTTTGCATTGATTTGGAAAAAAAAAAAGACCTCATTTTTCCAGATCAAAAATGCACCTTTAAGAAAGCCTATGAATTTCTTAAGGAAGATATCATATGTCTTGTGAACAAGTAAAAGAAGATGTCTGTCTCTTTTTTTTTTTTTTTAAAGTGCTTACTTGACTAGGCCAGGACCCACTGGAAGCCTCGTATTTTTAGAAGTTGTTGGAAACAACAATATATGTATAACTACAATATATTAGTTAAAATTAATTACAAAACCAAGAAATAAATCTATTAGTCTGTTTCTGTCAATATTTTCAACTGAGATAATAAACATTTTACTTTGAAATTTAACAAGAATTATACAACATAAATATTTTTTCATGAACAACAGAGTTAATTAGCCCTTTTCTCCTAACGTTACACACTACATCCCTTACAGAGCTTGCTGCCACAGCTCCTGCTTTTGTCCCAGCTGTCTGTCTGGGCAAAAGGTGCAATAGCTGTCTGTTATCACATACACTATGACTGACCAGCCAGTTCCTGTTTCAGCACATGTTACCAGTTCCACGTATACTTATGCATACAAGTTTTTTTATCTTTTCCTCAATGACATAGATATTAGCTATCCAAATACCAATTTCCACAAAACATCTCAAAATTCAATACCTTTAGGCTCTCAGATCCACACTGTCCATATTGTTTGAAATTAGTTCCAGGATTCAAAAGTTTTTAGGGATAGCTGGAAGGAAGGATGCACGGACAGGCCAAAAGAATAATTATATATGCTTTGTTTGCTTTAGGAATTCAAGTTCTAAAAAAGCGAATTAAGATATACTGATCATTATATTTACCTTTTGGCTTGCACAGCAGTTTTATTGCATGTCAGAGACCTTCAGCGTCACTTTAAAGGATTTCTGCTTCCCCCAACATCTGTGGTGCTTGCTTTCTATCTGTTTGCTGCAGAGGGAAAACAAGGAAACAAGTCTACAAACTTCAGACACTGCAAAGGATGTGCTGGGCATCCAGGGCACTTGTTAAGATGTCCGATGGCCCTGCTGGGGTGAGGAATGCCTTTTTAACCCTAAATCACACTTAAGACTGGTGGAGAAAAAATGAAAAAAAAGCATGAGCTCCAGAACAAATAACACATTTAAAAACATTTACAGAATACATTGACATAACTCCCTGTGTTGGGTTTGTGTGACAGGGTTCTGGTAGTGGGGGGGCTACAGGGGCGACTACTGTGAGAATATGCCAGAAGCTTCCCCCATGTCTGACAAATCCAATGGCAGAAAGATGTCCAGGGCCGAGCCCATCAGTGCTGCTGGGATAACAGATTTAAGGAAAGGGAAAAAAGTGCTACAAAACAACAGTTGCCAGAAGAGACGAGTGAGAATATGTGAGAAAAACAACTCTGCAGACACCAAGGTCAGGGAGTGGCAGGAGGAGGTGCTCCAGGTGCTGGAGCAGAGATCCACCTGCAGCTTGTGGTGGATCCCATGTCAGAGCAGGTGGATGAGTGAAGGAGTCTGTGACCCCACGAGAAGCACACGTTGGAGCAGGCAGCTGGCACGACTTGTGGCCCAGTGGAGGCAGGAGCTCATGCTAGAGCAGGTTTGCTCGCAGGACCTGTGACCCCATGTAGGGCCCACACACTAGGTACAGCCTATTCCTGAAAGACTGCACCTCATGGAAGGGATCTGAACTGGAGCTGTTCCCATGGGAAAAACTCACACTTTATTAAAGTGTTTTCCCTTTCACAGTTTCATAAGAGCTAGTAAGGAACTTCAAAGAATGAAGTGTTATGAGGATTGTATTTTTCAGTGGAGTCCTATACTCTATCTATTTCTGCATTAGAAACATACATGAATCAATATCTAAGGAAGTTAGCTTAGTAAGATATAAATATTTAAGAAAACTAGTACTGTGTTGCTTTCTTCATCTTAAAACCTGACATTGGCAGCTATTAACCACTTCAGGGTCTTGGGTGACTGATCTTCAAGCTTTTCCTTTTAGGTCTACCATAACAATATGGCTTAGAAAAGCTTTTGAATGCTCTAGTTGGACCTGAATATATCATGGGGGGATTATTTTGGTGAAGCTTTTCAGTTAGTTTTAGATGCAAAATAAAACTGATCTCTCCCAGAGCTCTTAAAAACCATTTGTTGAAAATCCATCCAAATTTGGGCCTTTTTGCCCTTAAGATTCTGATCAGATAATTGACATTACTGTATTTCTTTACAGTTATATATAAGAGGATAATGTATTTTCACACTCATTAAACGGCAAAAATGTTAGTAAGATGTTTATTGAAAATACTTGTAAAATGTATTTTCAATTTTACTTTAAAAATACTCCAAAACCATATTGCAGGAGACAGTGCTTACAGACCTAATTTCCAACAAGTCAATAACAAATTTTTCCACTGAATCCTAATTCTGTTCAGTAATCTAAAATATTAATTTTGACATATCAAAACACAGAGTCAAGAAGGGTAATCAAATATTGCAGACCATGACTACCAAGAAGCTCGAAGACAGCAAAAGACCCAGCTATAGCAGAATCTATATGCAAACAGCAAGGTTGCTATAACATTTGGTAACATGGGAAACATTTGACACATTATTATTTCAGTCTTTACTTACACAAATCCAGTTCAAGAGCGTGCACTGCAAAATTACGTTCTGTGGTTTCCTGTAAGGCCTGGTTGATCTTTCATAAAACAAAAATATGTAGAAACTAAACTAGGTCTTATGATTTACAATACTCTTTCCATATTATTTATTACACTGAATTACTTTAGATATATACTCTATATATTTAATATTAATCTCCGGATTGTTTAGCACATTATTTCTTAAATCCTATTCCCTTTCTTTTCTTTTGTTTATGGGGGGCAATAAATTCTTATTTTTTCCCTTTCTTCATTTTACAAGGTAAGAACTGTTCTTAATGCCTCATGTTATGGATATAAAAATGGAAGTTGATGGAGTACACAGTTATAACTTCACCCAGAACTGTCTGTGTATTTAACCCCATAGTGAGACTATAATGTCTCTATAGCTACCATTTACCATTTATTTCTGAACAAAATTACTGGATACTATAAATAAATATATAACTGCGGCAGGAAGGGAAACCATTACAAGAGAGAAAACCAAGAAAGGCTAGAAACAGATCCATTACTAACATGCAACAGCCAACCTATCTGAAATTGGACTTTCGACTTGAGTATACATTGCACACTGGTTTTGTCATAGTGCTTTTCCTCCCTGGAGCATTGGCCTGAGAGAACAAGGATCCCATAACTAATGACCACCTGCATACAAACCTTTCTCTTTTAAGCTTTCAAATACTGGACTGCCAATGGGGGAAATCTCAAAGACTGTAAATTTTCTAGCTAGTAATGGGGTGGGAAAGTACCAAGAGACTTCAGTTCAAGTAGGGAACTGTTAAGCTGTTAATTAAAGCACTTGATATACAACGGTATATATCTCTGTATGTAGCTGCTGATTCCAGAGAACTTAGCTTCAATGAAATTACTTCACCTTTCCAATGAAGATGAGACTTTAAAAAATACTAGTAAACTTCTCTCAGATGTAGGAATACACATAAGCATCTTTGTCATCATAATTACAATTAGCCTGGGAATCAGAAGTTACAAAAAAAACTCAGACTGGTAGGAGCAAAAAGTCTAAGTTTCAGATGGATCACCATCGGTGTGTGCAAAGTTAAATAATGTGATTATCTGCAACATGAAAGTGAATGCAATTACCGGAAAGTTCTTATGAAAAAAAAAGAAGTTATGAAGTGAAATATCAAAAAGACATAGAGAAGATGAAATACATATAATACTGTTCATGTACTTCTAAGACTCAAGTAACATACTATATAAATGAAAATTCACAATTCATTTCTTCTTTCATTTTAGTTGTTTCATTTTTATATTGTCCCCTGCAAAACAAACCTCCATTGACCTGGACTTTCTGCTTCAAGAGTAGGAATGAAGAGAGATGGATCTCTCTTAGTGGCATCAATCCATATGCATTCAATGACTATCATGTAATGAATCCCTTAGACAGAATTAGGTCATTTTGAAGGAACCACCGGAAAACACACCAACGTCCTGCTCAGTGTAGGCCATTTAGATCCAAATGCTGAAGACAGTGGCTAGTCAAGTGTCAAGTATGTCCTAGTAACAGGGGCCAGGACCAGTTTATCACTACGTGGGCATAACCAAAACTGTATTCTACACCCTCTATGTAATTTCAAGAATCACAGAATTAACTAGGCTGGAAAAGACCTCTGAGAACATTGAGACCAACCTTTGACCCATCACCACCTTGTCTACTAGACCATGGCACAAAGTACCACATCCAGTCTATTCTTAAACACCTCCAGGGATGGTGACTCCACCACATCCCTGGGCAGCCCACTCCAATGCCAAATCACTCTCTCTGTAAAGAACTTCTTCCTAATATCCAACCTAAACCTCCTCTGGCACAGCTTAAGACTGTGCCCTCTTGTCCTGTTGCTGGTTGCCTGGGAGAAGGATGGAACATGTCTCTCAGTCCCTCCTTGTACATTTTGTGCTAGAGCCCCCATAACACCAAAACGTCCCTCTGATGGACTTGCTCCACTATGTCAATGTCTTTTCTGTGTTGAGGAGCCCAAAGCTGGACACACCACTTCTCAGGTCATTCCACAAGTTCCAGACAGAAGGAAAAAACCACCATTTCCCTCCAGCTGCCATCTACCCTGCTCCCCATGCAGCCTGTGATGCAGCTGCCCTTCTTTGCCAGAAAGGCACACTGGTGACTGTGTGCAACTGACTGCCCACAAGGCCCTTGGGTCCTTTCCTACAAAGCTGCTTCCTAGCCAGCCAGTGCTGCCCTGTCCTGTTTTATGGGCATATTCTATCCCAGATGCAGAACTTTGTATTTGCCTTTGGCGATTTTCATGCGGTTCCTGACAGCCCATTTCTGGAGCCTGACTAAGTTCCTCAAACAGCAACCCTGCACTTCAGTGTACTGAACACTCTCCCCAGTACATGTATCTCCAAACTGGCAAAGGATGCACTTGATCCAGTCATCCAAGTTGTTACTGAGAACAAGCATGGTTGGCACCAATTTCTGAGTCAAGCCACTCATAACCAGCTTTGTACCAGTGATCACTACCCTTAGAGCTCAGTGGTTGAGATCATTTTCCACCCATCTTACTGTCTATTTATCCAGTCCATGGTTCACCAGTTTGGTTTTAAAACCACTAGGTACATTGCTAAAGGCCTTGCTAAATTCAGGGTGTACAACATCTGCTGCTCTACTCTTATGGGCTTAGCCAGTCATCTCATCACAGAATAGAAGCCAGATGACCCTCCCAGACCACAAGGCACAGAGGATATATAGGTGACCTAAAGAAAGTTATCACAGGTGAGAAGCAGCCAGAGTACACAGGAACGAGTTGCTCAGCAACTGTTTCCAACTGTTGCAAATTAGAAAATAAAAATCCAGAAATCTGGGAAGTCATAACCAGTTCCTTGCTGGCCTTGCATTTTCTTCTGAAATTTTGTTGGGAAACTTCTCTGTTCCCCAGGGTTCTGCTCACTGCAAACATGATGCCTCCTGAAATTCAAAAAAAAGGAGTTAGGATTTTAATTTGCTCTGACAGTGTGGCAACTTCTCATGCAAATGCACAGCAATGGAAGCTCAGAAGTGCAAGATTCCTAGGATATACCACCTCATTGCTTATTGCCTGAAATGAAGGTATTTCTTCACTAAAATACACAAAGCTTGTTGAAAATTTTGCCATGTCATATGAAAAATAGGGCAAAAATGTTTCTCTGCTGTCACAGTATATGCTGAAAGTATATTCATGCTAACTGCTTATGAAGATTTTTAAAACAAAAAAAATTAGTGAAGTATTAGGAGACACAAATGGATTTTGAAACTCATCCATACACACTGCAAGCAATGCTAAGTTTTGTATAACACTGTGCAAGGATGTACCATATGTCAAATTGCAGAACAGGCTCTGACACTACCAGTTTCATACAATTTAATAACAAGCGTTTAAACGTCAAACACTTCTAGTGACTCAAATGACAAGATGTTTGAATATCAGACTGTCTCCTCTGTTTTCTACAGCCAGCCATCTTAAGATGAAAATTGCCATAATACTTCAGATTTATCTGCTGATTATTTTTTTGTACCAGCAGTGTTAGCAGCAGTACCCCTGTTGTGCTGAATGAGTTTTCTTTTTAGCTTTGATTTTTAGGAGTTCATATATTTTTTCTAAGCACATGTAATACCTAAAGCTACTTAGTATATTTCTAAGAAGCAGGAGGGAAGCAAGAAGGGAAAAAAACCCTACCTCTTAAAAGGCTCAGGCCATTCTGGAATTGAGAGTTTCACAAAACCCAAAGGAAACTGAATTTGTACAAAACAGGGAAACACGTTTATTTCCATCTAATTGCAAAATTTAAAAAAAAACCACAAAACCTTTCAAATACTTGCAGTTATGGTCCATAAGGACCATAAATCATTCCAAGTATTTTATTTCAGGACTAGATGGATTTAACTAACAACGGAATGTAGTGTTGAGGAAATGCTGCTATTCGTTTACACAGTTTTTAACTGAGAGAGGAATGTGGTATTGAGGACATGTTCCTAATTAATCTAGACAGTTCTAGATCACAATTATCTCTTGAAGCTTTGATATCTATCAATTGCTTCTTAGAATGACAGGCGAGAGGTCACTAGATTTTACTAGTCTTTATTCTTCTGTGGTTTTTTTTTAAAAATAAGAGAATGGGAAGAAAATAAAAATATCAACATAACCTTCTTTGGGGAGAAATTAAAAAGAAAAAAAAAACTCAAACCAAATCCTAAAACAGTTTATATGTTCAAGAATAAAAGTTGTCAGAAAAAATGCCAACAGTTTGTAAAACAGAGACAAGTCATGGTTGTTGCAGGAAAGTGTAAATTTGAATCCTTCACTTTGTGCGTTCCAAAGCAGATGTTCAGCTGCTACAAATCAGCAAAACTCTCTGACCCTTAATTTTTTAACCACAGGAATGAGCCAAGGATTTTTTTTCCCACTGAATTTAGTTAGACTAAGTAGCAGTATTCTAGCTATTATAAGAACTACAACACCCTCTACTGGACAAAGAATTTTCATTCAAATAGGGTAAACCAGTTTATTTCATGATCTGAAGCAACCACTGGTTGCATTCTTCCAGAGGTTGAGCTCGAGTGCATAATACAGTCATATACAGCCCATGCAAATGAGCTACACATAACTACAATGAAGTATAAAATCCTATTATTTATTTTGGTGTGATAGTAACATTGCATAAAGAGGAAGTAGGAATTCATCTTCTGATGAAAGAAAAGACCCATCTCAACTTAATTCCGAGGTTACTCATGACATCCTTTTCCCTGAGATTTCTCATCTGATGGCTGCTTTTCTTAGTACTGCCCAGCATCTCCTCTGAACAAGTAATTGTTCCCAACATGGTTTCTCCCTTTGAATTTGATCCTTGCCATTCTTCCTTACATATTGTTAAAATGTTACAAGTATGTGATACTTTTGCAGATTGCATTGCAAACACAAATGTGTCACAGGCCCAAGGAACTCACAGACTCTTGCAGAAAAGATATCAGTATGAAAGTAGATAGGATTTTTAGCTACCTCTGTGAAAAGAGATGAAATAATGAATTTTCGTCACAGATCTGAGGGACAAAATGTCATACAGGAAGAAACAGAGCATTGCAAGAATAAAAAAAGCAGTAACATTTAGATTAATGCTTAGGAGACAAAAAGATGGTTAAGGACGGAAAATTAAAAAAAGGCAAGTATCATTAAACATAAGTATTGTAGATGAAAAGAAGATGAGAACCAGTGTGTCGGGCTTTTAGAAAAGAGGAGTTTGAAACAGAAAACCTGTAAGAGCAAGAAAAAGAATTTAAGGAGCAAGACACTTAAATGGTTTTAAACCTCCTTAGCCAAGGAGATTCCTGTCCCCCTAGTGCAGACCACTTTATGAGTATCTTTGTTTTCTCCTATCAGCAATCTGAACCACCTATTCGTTCTACATTTTCCAACACATCACCTGCTTGGAAGCAAAACTTCCCCAGTAAAACCAATTTTTTTTCAATCTCTCCAAGATAAGAAGTAAAGCTAGTCTAAATGGCAGTTTCTGCAATAGACCAGTCCTTTTAGAAGACTGGAACTTTTCTGTTCAATTTTGACTAAATTATGCATATTTAATTCTTTTAGCATTTCAATGCAATTACCGTATTTCAGTTCAGCTTTATTGAAATCCAACAATTCAGTCTTTTGCATCACATAACTTTTTAGTTTGAAATGTAGTTCATATAACTAAAATTGATGACTCTACATGCCTCTTATCTTTTTTTCTGTGCATTGTCATTGCTAGGTAAACTCTGCAATTAACCAGACGGTATTGACCGCACAGCAAGTTATTAGCCCATTCATGTTGTACTGAGCTTGTCTGAGCCACTTCTTACTAATAATGCCAGAGATACGGTATTAGCATCACTGCGCTGGAACCTGACAGCCTTAATTTAATTATACTCCTAATAGTCTTAATAATTACAGGTGTTTTCTTGCTAATTACAATACCTTTTTTTTTCATTTTTCTTCAAAAAATTTGTAGTCCGTGATCCAAAGATGTTTGCTGTGAGCCACACACTGACTGACTATATAAAAATAACATGTCTAAATGTATCTCTCTCTGTAAGATCTTTTTATTTGAAAATAATAGAAAAGCTGGGTATACTTTGGAAGGAGAAGGCAGCTCCTGTCATTAAACGATGTGAAAATGCCATGGTAACTTGCAAAAAGTGAATAAATGACTGTTTCTAAAATAGTCCATTTTCTATCATACTTTTTTTACCACACACTTATGAATCTTAAATGAAATGCAACAGTGAGTAGACTTGTTATTTTCTGATGTAGCCCCTGGTGGCCTAGTGGTTAGATCGCAGGACCTTCACCGCCAAGGCCTGGGTTCGATTCCAGCCAGGGATACT
>JAWMRA010000078.1:19443315-19474952 GCA_035584735.1 Pseudotriccus pelzelni
ACCGTCCAAGCGTGCTTGGCCCCGGCAGATGAACCTTAGGATTAAAGGGTGGGTTCAGTTCCGCGCACACTGTGTCTTACCTAAAAAATCCAACGCGCAAGCTCGAAGACCTTCCCCGGATCTTCGTTCGCGAAGACTGGCCATTATTATTATTTTTATAATCATTAGTGCTTCAGACACTTACTTTGTCTAGCTACTTGAGTATTATATAATGAATTTCATTAAGATCCGCAAGCCTGAACAGGCCTGTCTTATTTGCAGTTTTTTAGCCAATTTTATTCCTTTTTTTTATGGCTGACAGCATTATCTCATCATTACTCATATACCTTTTTGTTAATTAAAGCAGAGATGGCTTTCAATACTTGTGTTTTCTTTGTCTCATTTCATTTTGTATTTTATCACTCAATTCCTACCCTGATTCCTGCTGCATGTGTAAAACATTGTTGTCACTTATCCCCCCTATTTCTAACTGAAATTTGTTGTCATCCCCCCTATTTCTAACTGAAATTTGTTGTCATCCCCTCTATTTCCAACTGAAATTTGTTGTCATGAGTCTTCTGGGGTTTATCTGGTGTTCTCTTAAGTATTTTTAATTTCCTCGTTTTCATAGTTAGATTATTATTTATCATTCTGAATTTTTAGATTATGATCAATCAGTCTGAATTGTTCTTGCAGCTTTCCTTTACGTTAGGATGATTTGCTCTTCTGCAATTCACTTAATTGTTTATGAAGTCTGTGAGTTCATTCCCTTGTTTGTCTTTCAGATTGTCTTTCTGGTAGGCCTTATTCCTTAGTTCTCCAAGTTGGAATTTTTCCCTTTTCTGAGAATGCTGAACTCATTTTGCACACAGTAATATTCCACATTTAGGTTCTCAGTTAATTCTGCCCTAAAAATCCAGAAGCAGAATTCCCATAGAAACATCTGTCTCTTTTTGGAGGGAGCAGAAAATGATCTTTAGTACTTCTTGAGGATCTGGTGTTCTGTGTCCTGTTAGTTTTCGACCAGTCAGGTAACTGGACTTTACTATTGGGAGCTCTCCATTTTCTTCAAGTCCTTTTTTTTATATTTTGGTGAAATTATAATATATAATCAAATTATAGTTATAATTGTAGTCAAAACCAGCTTATTCACTGTCTAAAGTCTGTAATCATATCTGTTATCTAGTTTTCAAGAGATCTATCAAGTCTTTCAAAAAGAAGGAACAGCCAGTACTGTTCACAACTTCTTAGACAAGACTGAATTTTGGATGCATCTAACAATCCTTTCTGTCATCTTTTTTCCTTCCATCATTTCTTTTGTTGCTTTGTCCGTAGCCTTCAGCTTTTTTTGAGCCAATGCTGTGAGTTTCTGCTCTGGAAGAGTTGCAGGTGTCAAGTTAACAAGGACTGAATATGTTTGGTGACTGTTTTATTCACAAGTTATCTAAAGTCACATGACCTCTTTTTCAGCTTATCAGTTTAGATAAGCAGTTTTTAATTAATAGTAAAATAGTTTATAAACCACTTTAAAGGTACTGTCAGTAATTTTAGCAGTGGCAAAGAACATACTGAATTGCAGACTTGGGGAATTACCAGGTAGTTTGGAGATTGTACTTAGAGCTCTGACTCTTACACTGTTGAATGTGGTAGGAGGTTATTAGCTGGAATTGTTCTTGACCACCAGTGGTAAAATTACCTCTTTTTTGACTATTTACATATTCTCCTTTAAACCTTTCTTCTTACTCTAGTCACTTCTCCTGCCACAGTTATCCACAGTGGGAAGATATGGGGAGGTAGATTTTTTCCTGCTTTTTTCAGGGCTGTAATTCTTATGTGCGGTGTGTCAGTTTGCTGTGGGTTCAGATGAGGCTGTAACTGCTTTTGCCAAGCAGTGCCGGGAACTTGTGGTGTTTGGTGTCGCCGCGGGGTGGCGATGTGCCGGTGCGGTTGGTACCAGGATCCTCATGTCCTTAGTTTGACTGATAAACCATCCTGACTTTTTTTAAAGGCTCCAGTTTTCCATCTGTTTAAAATTTTGAGTACTTTGTTAAATACTTTTCCAAAAGACAGAAACTAACTTTCTTGCAAAAGGCATACTTACTAATTTTCTTAGATGATCTGTGGTGTTATCAGATCTCTTCCAGGGATCTTTTCTCTTTGTGGGATGAGGATATTCACAGGATGAACTTTGATTTAGGGCAGCTAGTCTCCCTTTTTTTTTTTTGCTCATAAGTCATCCAGAAGTGATTTTTGCTTTTGTGTCTGTCTTCTCCGTTGGCTAATTCTGAAGGAGGCATGATTAGACTCCAGTGACTACAAGCTGAAGTTAACCTAATAGCTTCCAGACATACAATCAATGGAACTACTAAGTATTTAGGATATTCACACTCTGTGGCTACTGTTGTAACCAGAATCCCAGCTCTTTCCTTCAGTCAGAGTTCTCATGTAGTTTTCTGTCAGGGAACAAAGTACTTGATAATAGAATCCTAGGATTTTTTTTAGTAATTTTTGGAATATTAAATACTATTTATATGTGGCTTTGCTGTTCTGTTTCAAGCATTGGCTCCTAAATCTGAAGCCTTTGTTTAGCAGACTGAACCTTACATTGATTTTTGTTTTAGAAAAATACATGTGATATTTTTAATATATGTGATTTTTATAATATATGTGATGTGTAAAATTATTTCCTAAAATTACTTTTGCCACTTGTTTCTTGTCACTGCACATATAAATGTGCTACTTCTGTACGATAGCTATTCCCTAGTTTGAGGGATCCTTCACTATTTTTTTTAGTTGGACTACAGCTCTCTTGCCCTCTGCTCAAAGAAAGGATGAATTGCCTCACTATATGGCAATTTATAGCAACACACCTATAAGTCAGTGAGATAACGGGGTTCTGCGAAGTATTTTTATGCACCCCTGAATGTTTTAATTCCAAGCAAATTTGAAGATAATCCATGAAAGCACAGTTTCAGATCAAAGAATTCTGCACTGCAACAGCATTTAAATATGCATAGCTGACACTCTTAAAGAAGTTTTACTTCCAGGCCACAAAGGTAGTGAACAAGCTTGTGTTTGTAAGTTTTTTGGGTTTTGATTTTCAGAGTTGGATGAATTTTTTGTCACTTAACAGTAAAGGGAAAAGTTAAACCACTACTGTAATAACTGTTCTGCACTGTTGCAAAATTCAGTAAGCTTGGAGTTGGTGAAGGGAGCATGGCATACCATGCCTAGTGCTGTGAGTTACAATGAAATGCAGAGTTGATGTCTTACAGTCCAGAATTTTTCTAAATTTACAACGGTCTCTGACACTTGCTATTGTCCTGAGACTTTAGCTCATGGATAAAGACTCCATAGTTTTATGCTGTTGTACATGAATGATCAGTGTTAAAAAATGTAGTTGCAAATTAGTGTTTTAGAGGGAAGTTTCAAATGCAGAAGTCAGTGTTCACTGGAAAAAAAGGAAGTCCAGGTCTTGTTAAATTGATCATGGTTATGATTCTGGGTGTATGTTGCTCTTGTTTAGGCAATGTTTGGGGACCCAGCAGAGCTGTTCCAAGCAGACAGTATAAGGAACTGATGAGATGATGTATATGTAAGCCCAGAGCTTCTTCCAAATCCTTATAATTAGTTTCAAGGCTTGAATTTTGAAGTACTTTCTCGTTCTTTATTAGAGAACCTCAAATAAGGCTCTGTAAGTGCTCTTTCAATCAGTAGTACATAAATATTTGAGCTATTCCTGACAGCTGTGTGTGTTTGAGAACTCTATGACACATTAAGTGGAAGCCAGTACAGAAAATCAAATTAGTTTTACTACTAACAAAACTATTTTTTGCAAAGTTGTGTTTTATTACTCAGAATGTGAAATGTTTAGATAAATATGGCCAAGGAACTCTTAAGAAAAAAAAAAAGAGGGAGAAAGGAAGGAAAATACATATGTGCGTATATATGGGATTTTTTCCTCTTTAGTATAGCTGTTTTCCTTTGGTTTTTTTCTGAGAATAATTGTGGTGTAAGTTGAAAGTATTTAATCTCCTACCAATTCCAAAAATTTTTTAAAAGAGGCTATCAATAGTAAGCTTTTAAAACCATGAGTTTGACTCATACTTTATAGAGAGGGAAATTATTAAACCGTTATAATTTTGGTTATACCTTAATGATTTGCTGTTGTTACTAAAACTGCATGCCTTAAAGTTATTACTTGACTAATTTTAAAAGTAAGAAAAAATGGGTTAAAATAGGATTTGCAGATTTTTCTTGAAGAATGTTGTGGTTTGTTTTGAACAGAACTCCTTGGCATACACAAGCAGGCAACAGTAGGCTTTTTGACATTGATGGAATCTCTGAGATATTGCAAGGTAAGCTGTTTTCTACATAATTTAAAAATTTTCTTTCCTTAAGGTGTTGTGGGCTTTTTTAACAGTATTACTGAAAGCTTTACTATGTACAATTTGAGATCTTAACTTTCAAATTATGTTCAAATTAAAGCTGAGACTAATATATTAAAATAGTAGATATATAATAAAATGGTTAAATGCATCTTATTGAGTAAATGTTGTTTGATGCTATTTAAATTAGAACTTTATTACACTCATTTATTATAGCTAGTTAGAAGCTCGTGTTTTTACTAAAATAACTTAATGCATGTTATGTAGATGGTTGTAAAACTGTGAGATCCCAAAGTGGCTTGCTGTTTTGAATTTGTTTATCTCTGAACATCTGAAAGTAACTGATGGACACCCTAGTCCATGTTGTTTCTTCCTGTTGTGACACAGAATCTCTTGATTTCAGGTTCTTACCTGAGAAACTTTGTGCCTTACTGTTGTGGTTTAACCCCTGTCAGCAGCCAAGCACCACTCAGCCACTCACACACTTCCCCCACCAGTGGGATCAGGGAGAGAATCAGAAGGGTAAAAGCAAGAAAACTCATGGGTTGAGAGAAAGACAGTTTAATAGGGAAAGCAAAGGCTGCACACAAGCAAAGCAAAACAAGGCTTCCCATGGGCAGGCAGGTATTCGACCATTCCCAGGAGAGGAGAGTTCTGTCTCATGTAATGGTTACTCAGGAAGACAAACACCATCATTCCAAATGTCCCTACTTCCTCCTTCTTCCCTCCCACTCTGTACATTGAGCATGATGTCGTACAGTATGGAACATCCTTTTAGTCAGTTTGGGTCACCTGTCCCAGCTGGGTCTCCTCCCAGCTTCACATGTACCCCCACCTTCCTTGCCAGTGTGGCAGTACAAAAAGCAGAAGAGCCCTTGGCTCTGTGTAATCCCTGCTTGGCAATAACAAAATGTGTTATCAACCCTGTGTTCAGCACAAATCCAAAACATAGTCCCATACCAACCATTGTGAAGAAAATTAATGCTGTCCTGTTCCAAACCAGCACATTCCACCCTTTATTCCATACCATTTACATCATGCTCAGGTCCCACACTATTCTATACCACCTCATTAACCAGCATGCCACTTCCCATCCTTTGGTATAATGTACAGCTGTCATTCTCACAGTCTGTGGACCACCCCTGCTAAATGTCCACAGAATGTCCTTTGAGTTCATTTAGTCCACAGCTTTGGGTTCCATCTGTTATGGTGTTCACGTGCGAGAGGAGAGGTGGTGTGCTGCATGAGTTGATGGGCACCAAAGCCAGCTCAGGTCAGGTCACTGCTGCACCACAGCTGCTTCTTGTAAGGCTTCTCCTCCATTGGTTCAGGTGGTTTCTGTTACAGAAATCCCTGTAACATACAGCTCAAATAATGGCTTACAACAACTGAGAGGTTTATCATTAGAATTTCCACCCCTGGTCCTTCGGGCCAGGTTATAGAGTTTAACACTGCAATGCATTCCACCCCTTGTTCCCAGATTGGCTGCAACAAGGGGCTCCTCCTGTAATCCACTGTTAGTAAAGCCCACACCGTAGTCCTCCATGGGCTGCAGGGGACAGCCTGTTTCACCAGGGTCTGCAGGGGAATCTCTGCTTCTGCTGTAGCGTGCAGTCCCACCCATGGGAGACAGTTCTCCTTGAACTTTTACAGTGTGGGTCCTTACCAGTGGCTGCAGTTCCTCACAAACTGCTCCAGCGTGGGTCCCTTGTGCAGTCACAGGTCCTGGCTGTTTTACAGTGACTGCTTTGGAAACAATATGAATACACTTTTTTTCAAAAGACTTTCTGGTTGTTCTTTGCTTTCTTTTCAATCTCTACTGAATTTCTTTAGCGTAGCTCAGGGTTAAAGAGGTTAATGTAGTTGGTAGAATGTTGGTGTATTGACTTTAACTAGCTGTCACTTCATTTGTTAAATAAATGTCAATTCTGAATTGATTCATCCAAAACCAGCTAATAAGTCAAGGGGACTTCTACCTCATTTAGCATCTGATTATAGTATTGCTAAGCACAGGAGTAGTGTGCAGTGTTTGGAGCATGTCTCCAAGGTTGAAGTAAAGGATATCATTATTACCACAGTCTCACTGATGCCTTATATATGTCACTGTTAGTTATCCTAAGCTATGTGGTTTTCCAAGTCAAACAGCAATCGGTGATCAAAATTAGAACCAAAGTATTTTACAGAGTTATGTCATTTTATTGAACATATTATATTAGTTGTCAGACAAGTTGTGATTCCACTAACTGAATTTCCATTAACTTGGTCATGAACTGACTTTTCTGGGTTTGTGTTGTGTTTCTGATTTTGTTGTACCTTTTTAGGTTGGCTCCTATTTGAAGTCTCCAAAATTTCCTATTTGGATACTTGGCAGTGAAACGCACCTCACAGTCTTCTTTGCCAAGGTATGTTAGATGTGGTTTTTGGTAACCTCAGGCAGATAAACACCACATAAATTCAAAGTACAGATCTTGCTACCATATGAGTTTCATGTGGCTTTAATGTAAAGATACAGTCACCAAACCTTTCAATTAAGCCTTCCCTTGAAGGTAGAGTTGTTCACATAATTTACCAATACCTCATAAATTTCAATGAAGTCTTTTGGGTTTAGCTCAATTTATTGGGCTGGGGATAGGGTATGCTTTAGAACACCATGCTTGGGGTAAGTACTATCTTAAATTTCTACAGTGCAAGAGAAATATAAAAAGCAAGTAGATAGTGTAGGTGACTTCAGTAGTTTAATCTTCCTGACACAATTTTTAATCTATAATGATAGTTGGTTATTCTAGGTTAAAAATAGATATCAGTACTGTTACGATAATTCCTTATATTTACTCTGTCAGGTATGTACTCTAATCTGTGAGACATCCTTTTGAGAGGACCTCTCAGTTTAAAATCTTAGACCAGATTTTCCAAGGAGACAAATTCTGTTTCTTTATTGGGCAACTTCAAGTTGTTGTTTTCTCTACATTTTATTTTTATAGAACACTTGTTTCTGATTAAAAATTTTATTGAAACTTCAAATTGTACTTTCTGGTGTATTTATTAGTACTTACTAGGAATTAACTTCCTTGTACTTCGTATCTTAAGTAATTAATATTTTAGGTATAAATCTTAAAAATAGACACTAGAACATATGACAAAGATAAAGCTGTAAATTCTTGAACTGTTGAATTTCCTTGAGTAAAACGTTTGCCTAATCTTTAAAAAGGCAACAGAAATGCTAAGATTTTTCTTACTAAAAAACAAACCCTTACAATACATTGGAAGGTTCTATGTAGTAGTATTTATTTACCTTGAATTGAAACTTAAATTGAAACTTAAATTTAAAAAAAAATCCTTGAAATTAGGTAGCCAGTGTTGCACATTGACTGTGTTTTGCACATTCTGAATCCCTAGTGTCTGATACATACTGTTTCTTCCCCACCCCACAGAAACAGAAAAATCCTTATTCTCCTTTGAATGCCTGTTTTCTCCTTTGCTCTCTCCCCAGTCTTTCACGGGAAAGTTTCTTTATTTAAATTTTGAAATTTTATCCATAGTTTTTCTGAATTATACCATCGAAGCCAGTACCCTGTCATATAGACAGCAGTCTGATGCAAATAGGTATCATCACTCTATTATACCAGTCTAATGTACCTGTCACAAGTGTTATAACACCTAATGTTTAGTGTCTACAGTTGCCATTTCCAGGTAGAAATCCATTTAATGTTTCCTTTTAGGATGTTGAGGACTGTTTGCTGGGTTAAAGTAACTGGGTATCAATATCTGGTGTCTCTAATTGGTTTTCCTTTCTTCACTGAACTGCACTTAGGCTGTGAAAAACTTCAGCTTGTGGTTAGTATCTTAGGAACTAAAAAGCAGAATAAGGAATTGACATGGTCTTGGCAAAGAATTCTCTAGGGGTTTTTTTTTGTTATTACTAAACGAAGCAGGAGCTGAAAATGTGTAAAAGCTCTCAAGTCCTTGAATTTGCATGTCTGACCTACCCTTTCTAAAGTAGTGGTTGTTGAGCATTTCAGGTGGAGCAGAGATGTTGGCTACAGCGGAAATATGAGTCGCATTGACAATCCATTATTGTATCAATTGAAGCTACGTGCCAAAAATTACAGGAAGAAACTTGAATTCATTGCCAGTGGCGAGTCAGCAAGCTGGTAAAATAGCGTGTGTCATTACATAGATGGTGTTTGATACTGAGGATGTAGCTTCTAGTTTGATGGTGAGTTTGATTACATGAGAAAGACATTTTCAGAATGGAAAGAGAAAAAGGAACTGTGGAGCCAGAACCAGTGCTGATTAAGTTCAAAAAAACCACATAAGCTTAAATTCTTTCAAGCTGCATATGTTTTACAGGAACCCTTATGCTTAAATAGAAGAATGTTAGGCAATTATTAAGCATAATAGTACTCACTTTTGTTATTAGCTGAGTAACTGGGACTAGAAATCTAGAACCAAAAATCTTCCTAGGCTGCTGTCACTATGGACAAGTAGCATGGGAAAATAGGGAACAGGACAATCCTCACTGCTATCCCAAGGACTTTTCATGAGCATGGAGATTTAACAACCAAAAGGTTTTACTCAAATTCTGCATAGTAGCCTGTTTAAAAAAGCTGGCTGCTGTTCTTTAATACTGAGATGTTTCACTCGGATTTTTTACATTTGATGAACGATGAACATTGTTCTCCTACGAGTGGAATGAATGATAAACCACCTTTTCTATCTTGGAACATTTTGATTTAAATACTGTAGACATCTATTGCTGACTGCCAGAATATATTTGTACTACTTCAAACGTGGACCATTCCTCTGTAGCTGTGACTGTGAGAAATATTTTTCAGTCATACTTTCTAAAATAATTAAATCTGTTCGTAGCTGCCATTCTACAACTTTCTATATTTTCAATGGATTGTCATAAGTGAGCAAAATGAAGCACAGTATCTTTGGGCTGAAGGTCACACAGCTTAAAGTGGAAAAAAAATTGAAGTATGTAATTTGGCTTAAGTTCTCTCGTAAATGCTGCTGCATGAAATAGCCGTAAATGGAGACAGTTGAGTCATGTCCTAGTTTTAACAGAAGTCTGCAGTGGGTCAGCAGTTTCTCCTGTTACTAAAAGAGTAAGCTTTATTCTATCTGCATGGTCTTCATCTCTGTATCTTGATTGTCGTAGCATTTCTATACATACCAGAGTTATGAGCCTCATTTTACTACAAAGAATTTGATATAGAGAGAAATAACAAGAAATAATTTCTTCCATAAAAGACCAATTTTGATTGAAGCACATTTTATTGAAGAGAATATTGCTAGTTTTGCTACCTAGCACTTAGCTGACCTGTCATCAGCCAAATAATTTTTTGTAGTTAGAACTTTTGGAAAGAAAATAGAATCTGGAAATATCTGAAATGAAACCTCACATCTTCCATATATTAATTTCTAAGGCTGACTGTCTGAGGTAAAAGTACTACTGCTTGTTTTGCTGATGAGTATGTTATGAAGTCAGAAAGGCTACGTGAACATCTGTATTACCTAAGTAGTTCTTCAGAACTCTGATACTTATATGTGTCATAATAGAGCACGGAGAATGTCAATAGTTAGGAGAGCAAACAAATCCTAGCAATTAATTAATTAGTAATTAAGTAAGTAACTAGTGCAATCATATTTTCTTTCAATTACAACTGTGTGTGTATAAGGTCAGAAAATTGCTTAATGCTTAGCAGTCCAATTTAACATTTTCTGAAAAAATAAGCACGATTATTACTCTTCTGGTCATGGACTCTGCATTTTGCAACAAGGTAGAGTTACCCTGTAAAGGTGAGTATGTAGATTCTTCATAGGCAACTAAATCAAAGCAATCATAATTTCTGCCTCTCCTGCCCTCCCTTGCTTTCAGTGAATAGGGAAGCTTTCAAATAGCCTCACTGCAACAAAAGCAAACAAGGAACCTTTCGATCTGACACGCTGAAGCAGATGGTGCGAAGGCAGATATATGGTATTGTAAATGCCCTCTAAAAATCAGCTTTAGGACTACAGAGGTGTTTTATTTTTTTATCTATCTTATTGTGGGGAACAGGAGTGAGAAGTGGGGTAGCTCTACTAGAGCTGTGATGTTCTGGATGAAATGCTGTATGGGCAGTTCTTAATTTTTATGATACTCATAACATAGGAAGTTATGACAAGCTGAGACTATTCAGAGCTTTGAGGAATGTCCAAGTGTGGTCAGACACTGTATAAAAAAATACCAACAGGTTGAAATGTTATGCAGAGTATAATAAGAAAATATTCCAGTGCAAACAATAGGAAGAACAACAGTAACTTAACAGCTGCTTTCTAAATGCTGTCTGCTGACATGCAAATCCACATGATCTGGAAGTTTGAATTCAGACTCTTTGAAAGTGAAAAGAGAGTATGGAATGAATGTTTGGTGACTGAAACTGTCTGTGGGGACACTTCAGCTGTGCAAGTTTTAAAAAAATTCCCTTAGTTTGTGTCTAGGTTTTGGAGCACACAGGCCACAACAGAATTGGCTTTTCATTTTCTGTTATGGCACTGTAGCATTTCTAGACTTGAAAAATCAGATAACGAGAGGAAACTCCTGGCTGAGATATCTGGAAAGTTACAAATTACTACTTTTCAAGGAAAATGTCCCTGCTCTGGTCTGTTGGAACCATGCTGCTTTCGGATTACATTTTTACATTTTTGTAACTTTGATCACTGTTCTACATATTCTCAGGGCCTTTCTTGTGCATCCTTGGTAGTATTGACTCAGAAGAAAGAACATTCACTTTTCCTCCTGAACAGTCTTTTTAGTCAGAGCTCAGCTGAGGAGCACCTCAGCAAACACTGACACTGCTATAGGAGAGCCAAAATTTGTGTCAGTGATGTTTACCAGAACGGGGCTAAGGGGGAGTGTTATTTGGTATGGCATTTAAGTCAGAATGCCAACAGAGATTGTCAGTGGCCAGGAAAGAAAATAAGATGTATGCGTAAGATTTCAGTCATTGCTAGTATGTTTTAACAGCTCTGGTCTCTACAAAAGTAACTTACGTGTACCCTTTAATTTGGGAACTCTTCTACTTTGCAAGGTAGTGAAAAAAACCTACACATTTCCTTTTGTTTTTTACTCCCATGACCAGTGAATGCAGGTAATCAAATTCTGAAAAGTATGTCTTCATCAGAGGAGAAATTAAAATCACATTTTGAAGACTCGTCTTCAGGAAATGGTTACAGAGCATGTCCATTCAGAGTCTTTAGTTTTGAGAAGTAAGAGGAATTGGTTCTGGTTGGAACAGTCTGGACATTTAAGGGAAAGGATATAGATGTATGAAGTAAATGCAGAAATAATTTCTGGGCTAAAGTAGTGGTTTATATTTTCTCTGTGCTGATTAAGAGCAAGGAGACAAATGCTGCTCTGTTCCTGACAGTAGCTCTCACCTGACTAAATCAGCAGTGAATCTTCAAATATTTCTATTGGCTGTTTATTTAAGAGCTGCTTTTTTCAGGAAGAGACACCTTTTTAAAATGAATGTTGAAGGAGGGTGTTTCCCCTGAGAACTGTGGGCTCCCAAAGATAATTGAAGTTACTCTACTGGTTGGTTTAAGCTTCATAGTGTAAATTCTATTGCTGAATGAATTTAAGTTGTTCTCGGTAACACAGTAGTTCATAAGGGTTTCTTTGTCCAAATGAGTTTCCTAGCAGAGAGGCCAACTCTGAGGTCTCACAGTTGGCAAGGGGTACCCCAAAATAAAATACTTCTGAAAGGTAGCTACCCTGTTCTAGCTTTGTGAGATCACAGAGCTTAACTTTTTCTGCTAAAAATATTGAGCTAGGAAGAGAAAGCCATAACCATGGACTCTAATATCATGTGACTGACTTTTATCAAGACTGGAGTACAATCATATACCTATAGATGTTGAGGAAATTGCATGTGAAAAGTGTTAAAGAGCACTTGGGTGGTCTTCCAGTTCCTGAGGCTAGGTAAAGAACTTGATGTCTTTGAACACTAGAGAAATGAATCTTTGGGCACTGGTGGACATTTTGACAGTTTGTGGCAAAACTCTGAAGTGAGAACATTTATGAATTAGGTTCGGCTTGTATTGCTCTTGTCAGAAATGCTGTTCATCCCATAATGAGTAGCAATTATGAGGACTTGCTGCTTAGATCATAACGAGGGAACTCAGTCATGAGGTTTTGCATTATTTGTTCTTAGACACAGAAATTTTAGTGGAGAGATCATTAAACCAAGGGACACAAGACTCTGCATGTTAATCTAACCAATTATTTGGGATTCACCATCCTAAAAGAATTTTATTTGCTGTGTTTACCCCGATTGTCTGACTAATTTCAGCTATTTAGTCATATCTATATGTTCTCTAAAGTTTTAGAAAATGTTTAACTTTCACCCCTTTATATATGGCTTTCACGGTGATGGTTTAAGGGCATTTTTCATGGTTGGCTGATACAGACCATGAAATGTAATTGCATGTGCCCCTAAGCAAATAGCAGATTACTTCCTTTTGGGGAAAAACTTCTCATCCATCTGTTTTCTTTCAGAGAGGGAGGTTCATTTTTTATATATGAAGTAGCTAAGAGTAGGTCTGTTTGGATACCACTTTTCATGTGTTTGTTTGAGTTCTTCTAATTTTTGTGTTACTGAACAGAATTCATCCTGAAATGTTACACAATTTGATACTGTTCTGTGCTCAGGTAGATGAGAACATCACTGTACTGACTCAGGGTGCGCAATTTCAAAGCCTAGATGAAAACTTGGAGAATGGATTGTGGGGAGTAGTTCTTGCAGTTCCAATGGGAACTTCTGATCCACCAAAATTTAGGTTATAAAAATTCAAAATAAAACAGTACCACTTGTTGAATGAAATACCCTTTGAAATGAAGGAAGGAAGGAGGCCTGAAAGAAGGAAGGATAGAAAGCCAGTGCAATGCAAGAACCTTTTCTAGATCCACAAATCAAAAATTAAGGAATTATCCACAAACTGCTAGGCTCTCAGTTTAATATGTTGTAGGAGAACTTCTGCGTTGGAAAACTTAGAAAGAAAATATGCATAAGTAATGACCATGAATATGGCATTAAACATTTTTAGGAGAATGTCTCCTTAATAATTTTAAGCCTATTTTAAATACAGTTAGAATGAAAAGTGATTCTTGAGGTCATCTATCAATTCACTTTTCCAACTTCCTAGTTCCCTTCCAAGTGTGTGTTCTGTTGACCTTCCCCTTGCTGAATATGCAGTTCAGTTGGTTAAACCCCAAACATGTCAATTAGCTGGCTCTTTCAGTTCAGTAGCTTCTAGTGGTGTGTAAAGCACAGTGGGATAGCTTCTGGTGGTTTGTGAAAAAGGCACAGAGCAGTATAGAAGTGGTGGGTCACTTACTCCTCATTCATAGCAGCACTGTCCTGAGGAATACTTTTTCTTTTTCCTCATATTAGAATGTATGATTTTCGTATGTAAACTGAAATTGGGGATTGGAAGGTAACTCCTACCCCTTAGGAGTACTTGTGAGCGTATAGAAAGAATTGCAGCCTCCTATTTCTGGAAGGAGGAGGATATGAACAACATCTAGTTTGCATGTATGGTAGCCTATCGAGTGAAAGACTGATTTTTAAAGAAATACATTTTAGTTGTTTCATTCTTTTTCACAGAATATGCAGAGTGGCTTGCAAATAGTAAATATGTCTAAGAAATTGCTAAATGCAATTTTATAATTCATAAGTCACTGTATCAAGTAAACTCTGAAAGTAAAAGTATTGCATAGAAACAAAGGCTGAGAACTTGTATCATTCTGTATCCCTTTTAGGTGTGAAACCAATGTTGGTTCCAGCTATATTTGATACAATAGCGAAGACATTGGGCCCGAGTCATCACATGACGGGTAGATATTCTGTTTTTGAAATTTGGAGGAAAGACATACTGGCTCACTGTTAAAATACAGTTAATAAATTGGTAGAGTTTTTAATAGTATTGACTATTTAAATATCAATCAAATTGATATTTAAAGAAATGTTGTATAAAAATATGTATTTGTAATTCCAAATCAAGTGAAAAACAGAATACTGATGGCTTTTTCCCATATCATTTGGTTCTTCCACTGGTCAGGTGCTCTCACCTCTCTGGGTACAAGTCCCACTTAATTCTGACATAATTATTTTATTTTCAGCTACATAAAATAGCAAAGTATTGTTTATGCTGTTGCTGGGGTAGCAGGGTAGTAGGATACAGCCATCCATAGAGAACTTACCTGAACCTTCCTCAAAAACACCTTTTGTAATATAATGTCCTCTTGCATGTTGTGTTACTTTTTTAATTCCTGCTGGGGCACCAAGCATGTCTACCTCACTTAATGCATTAACATTTAACACTCGATTCTGCATTTGGCACGTGTGATGTTTGTAGCTATTGCAATCTGCTGGTGGTGTTCTGAAATGAGGTATTGTTTGTAGATAGGTCTTTGCATAATTGTTTTACAATGACCTTCCTTCAGTGGGTCCTTGTTATGGAATATGACATGGCACAACTTGGAATCCTTCCAGCGTCTTATAGTGAATGTGTTAATGGTTAGTTCACAGTAGATCTTGGCCTGAAAAATAAAGCTCTTCTTCCTAAGCCCTTTTCTCATTTGGATGTTTATGTCTTGGCTTTTTAGTGTTCAGAATTATTTTACACTGCAGTTGAGCTTTCTGCGTGTGTTTGGATACATCTGAAATTTCCCCAAAATAATAATACTCTCCTTTTTATTTGAGCCCTCTGGATAGTGGAGGAGGTATTATTACATCCTAACCAATTTGTAGTTTGTTCAGTATTTGTGCGTAGGTGGAGAGGAGAGGCATAAACTTCTCATTGATTCCCTCAAAGGCCTTCTAAAGTCTTAGACTGAAAGCTTTGACTTTGATAAATTTAGTGCATTTTCATTTCCTGCTAGTTTACAAATCATTGAATGGTACACAAACAGTTAGGAAGAAGAAGACCTTAGCTTAATAGTTAATCTGGCAACAAGTGAAGAATGGAAGGAAGGATGTTAGTTTTATGCACTAGAACACTCCTTTCCAGAAATTGTATTCTCCAGTGTTCATATCAGGCTTTGGCGTGATGGCGTACTTGTGAAGGAGATAAGGCAGAGGTCAAAGATGCTGCTCTAGTCATAAGAAGCAACCTCAGCAAACGGAGAGGGGAAAAAAGCTGAGTTTTATTTCCTTTTTTTTATTTATTTTTCCCCAACAAGTGTTTGTATGCATGGATATCAAAGGTTCTAAACCAATCCAGGTCAGTAAATAAACCAGTTTGGGACAGCAATTAGTGTAACTGTAGTCAGAATTATCTTCATGGAATTGTTCCAGAAATGGAATTTTAAAAGAGAAATGTTAAGTCATTTCCACACAGATTTTTTTATAAGAGCCCTAAAATCTAAACCACTATCTTCCAAATTACATATTTAGTATACTTATAGTATCACAATGAAGAGACTTTATAGGCAAGTAGAATGAATATTCGATGTACCTTTAGATGAGGTAGTAGGTAGAAATCATAAGCCTTGATAGTGCCATGCTCACACCAGTCATTCTTTGCTCTACAAGTCACCTTCCTTTTTATTTTATCTTACCTTCTGATTGGCAGCCTACTAACTGCAGATTTTTATTACCAGATAATGATACTGGGAATACTATGTTTCCCGTTTTTATTAAGGCATAGAACTGGAACTCCAGTATTCACTACGTTACCAAACAGCAGTTCCAGTGTGTGAACTGATTGTGTCTTCTGTTTGAAAAAATGAATCTCCGTGAGTGCCTGTGCCTGTGCACACATGTTATAAATACATGTTCTAGATTGCTTCCTCAGATTCTTTTTGCCCCTTACAGTTTTTCATCCTGAAAAAAAAAAAAATGTCCTGAAGGCATTAATGTATTGCAGAACTTTGGAAATAGAGTTTTAAATATAGTTATTAAATGCCTATTAAAGATATTTTTAAGTGAAGTGTTCTTGGGCTAAACAATGGGGAAATTATTTTGTGGCCATTTTCTGTCTCTCTGCATAGTTTTTATCCAAAATGTCTGAAGACCAGATGTTCTTTCTGAGCAGGGCACCATGTATCCTTGAAAGTGAAGGCTGACATATTTTTTTGTTTTCTGTTCAGCCTGCTTTATTCCCATGTTCCCAAACCCTACTGGGATAGATGCAGGGAACTAGAAACAGTAAACGAGACTGCCAACATACCATATGCTTCAATAATAAAAATATATTTCAAAATAGTAACTCTTGCGGTCCAGTTCTGAAACTTTATGCCAAGTTCTGCTTTTTCAAAACTCACAAACTGCCTAAGAAATGCGTGACATGACAGACTGAACTTGTATAGAGAATTGGTGTCAGGATACTTAAGATAATTTTATGAACAGCAGGAACCTAAATCAGTTTGGTTTGTAGCTGATGTTTGAACCACACAACCTTAATGCCTATGAGAGCTGTTGAATCCCTGGGAACATCAGGGTGAATCCATATACAGCAGCTGATGTAATCCTTTACAAGTGCAAACACAAAGACCTTTAGTAATTAGTTTCTAACCACTTTTTAAGGATTAAAAAATAAGTTTTTCATCCCTTTATTGACTCTTTTCATACCAATAGCAACATTTTTGTGTACAGAATAACATAGAATTATAGAATCATTAACTGGGTTGGAAGAGACCTCCGAGATCATCAAGTCCAACCCTTGATCCAATCCCACTGTGATTACTAGATCATGGCACTCAGTGCCACATCCAGCCTCATCTTAAACAATCTTTGACCTCTTTTGATGAGGCAGCTCTACTTTCAGGTTAGGATATGTGAATGAAAGAATTGAAAGTCTAAACATGGAAGGAGGAAAAATATACTAAAAAAAAGAGGGGGGACAAGGATTGTCTATGGTGGAGGAAGTTTTGAACTCTTATTAGCAAAGGTGAAGCACATTTAGTGATATTTAAGACTTTGCTTTAATTTTCTATCTTCTCCACTTTCGTTTGTTTCTAAAACTGTAGTAACCTCATTTCAATATTTAAGTGCATTTTTTCCAGTATTGCTTTATTTCATGTAAGAGTATAAAATCTGTTTCTCTTAGTAATCTGTGTTATGAGGAGTCCAATGCCATTTTTCTCTACCAGTGGATTGTTTACAGTGTCCTTATATGCTTATACATTTATATATGTACTTTAACTGGTTTGTGTTACAGTGATGCCAAAATTGTCAGTCAAAGACATAGATCAGTTACAGACACTTCAGTGTGGAAATACTGAAACTGCAGATGTACTTAGATAAAAAGTTCAGTCACTGCCTATGTGTAGTTAAGAAAGCTCGTTAGTGGTGTGAAGTGGGATGGGGTTTATTGTATAATACAGCTTTAATGAGAAAAATATCACCATTTTTATATTAATTGAAAGAATGATACTGTTTTTCATAGAAGATAATTGTTCTATTATGCTACTGCTGGAATTAGCTACCTGAAAATACCACAGTCAAATATGAAACTCAAAGGCAACACTTTTTTAATAATAATAAAAAATCTGATGTTTGTGAATATTTAGTATTTTCTCCATACATGTATCAACACATGTACGTATAAAAACTTCCTAAAGCGCTGCTTACCAGTACTAAATTACAGTGGATTATGAATGCATTGCTTCATAGAGCTCATACATTTCACATGTAAAGACATAAACTATTACCGTTAGAATAATTAACCAGGCTAATAATTGTCCTTTAGAAACACTTTAATCTTATTTGAATTATAAAATAATCTGGTCTGTTTTCAAAAGCATTTCATCATTCCTGGATTAAAGCAGACCAGAGGGTTTTTGTCATGCCAAGAGAGAATTATGTGGTTTAAGTGGGAAACTGAACACTGTAAGCTGGTTTCCAACATTAAGTGCAGCTTTTAGTACTGTGAGAACTGTATTTAGGAAGATTTGAGTTTCTGCAGTGCATCTTCACTGGCTTTAAACTTTGCTATCAGATGTTCCTGACGTACTTGTTCATTTTCCACATCCTGATTTGAATTGCCAAAGAGAACTAATATGTTAATGCCACGGGTTGTATAGCAGTCAGCTCATGTCTATAGGCTAAAATGATATTAGATATAGAAATAGTATAAAATACAGATATTAATTTTTTTACATTGAAAAAAGGTAATGATAATAGAAGCTAATCTTGAGTGAATAATATTGTGAAGGTTTTGGAAGTCGTAAAACAAGGAATTTGCCCACTTCCAGCTTGATTCCTCTTAGGCAACAGATAATTTGAAAAGCTCCTTTCAGATTAATCTTGTGACTGGAGGGTAGTATGTAATTTAGTAATTAGATAAGAATTCCAGTAAACGCAAATTTGCTGACTGCTGGTCTATAATTCCAGTAATGTATTTTTGCTCTCAAAACAAAGACCTTGTATTGCTGAGCAAAACAAGCTAGTAACTAAAAAAAAGACTATATACCTAATCTTTATTGATTTACAGTAATGTCTTGTAATATGTCTGTCAAAGCAAGGAACATGTTGAAGAAGCTCTTATTTTTTTAATGGGTCAACAAGTGAATTGTTACCTCCTTGTAATGTTTTAAACTAAACCACCACCATCTGTGGCAATATAACTGTTAAACATGTATTCACTGTACTTGGAGTTTCTCTTATTTTTTAAAAACTGCACTGCTGTGGTTTTTTTTGTTGGCTGCTCATTAAATCATCCTCTCCCACAAGAATGAAGGATGTATTGTGGTTTCTATAACTTGACTGTATGTTAAAAGCCCAGATTTCCAGATGGGTAGGCTGACAGGGTCTTCAGATTCCTGTTACTAATTCTTGCTCTTTGGCTTGTGTTTGCTTTTGCTCCTCAGTCTCACCTCACCTTTGGATCAAGTAGGCTCTCTTTTCTGTCAGAGGAGTATGGATGAAGGTGAAAAAGGATTTGAAGAAGTAGTCCGCATGTAGCTTTTTATTCTTCCCTATTGAGAACTCTCTTCTGTTCTCAGCAAGGTACTGCAAGTCCTGTCGAGTAAATGCAGTCCTTTCACTCTTAAAAGACAGCGTGCAGCTGGTGCCAGTTTGCTTCCCCCTTGTTGCAACAAACTGCTTACCATGAATGTTTCTCCTCCCACCACATTCTTGATTCTCCTCCCATCACACCTTGATGAAGACTTTGAGATAAACTGTGTCATCTTTTGCTGGTCTGAATTACAAGGCCTGTATTTTATTTTCTGACCCCTGATAAGAACTCAGCTACTTTGGGGGTGGCATAATTCCTTTTGTGCCTCTTTCCTCTCTTGTTCAAGGAAAGGATTTTCTTTTGGCATTTTCTGAATCCCAGATAGACTCATAGCCCTTCTTCAAGGCTGAGGAGGATACAGCATATGACATTTGACACGTGCCATTCTGAAGTGGCTGCAGAGTTCTTATATGGTGATAGATAAGTCAAGGACCTTTCCTTCAGTTCCTCTATATACAGTTCTCAAAAGGGAAAAGATGTGATACTCCCTCAAGTATTCTTTGGCTATGTTCCAGTTGTTTGGCATTTTTTAATGCCTTCTCTCATAGAAGATAATATGCAGCAGAGTAATCTCATAGTCTGCTGGCCAGCACAGGAAAATAATTGTAAGCAGTCTATATGGGATACTCCCATCACTGCTGCAACTGGTGACTGTCCAAACTGTTGGTGCAGATGATCTCCCTGAAAACAAATGGTAGTCTTGAACTAGTCTTCATTGGCAATCTGCCTGTTCAGAGTCAGGCTTGTACTCCTTCAGACTGCCTTTATGTCAAATAACATCAAATGCCTTAGGACAGACTTTGCAGGTTAGGGCTCTAAGATTTGACTTGCTTTGTTGCCATGGCATAATTCTCCAACTCTGTCCCTTCCCATACAGACCCTTTACAATAGTCTGCCTAAATTGACAGTAGAATGTCGGGGAGTATTTTTAGAATAAGATGCCTCAGCAATCTCAATACCTATTCAGTGGTGCCTTTCCATACCTGTTTGGTTATTTATATGATAGTAATAATGGCCCCCCATTTCAGGTCTTAAGGACTCTCCTTTCCTTGATATGATAATTTTCTCCTAGGAAGACCTACAATAAAGCTGTTATTTAATTTCAAGCGACGCCTAAGTTCTGTTTAATCTATTTAATCTTTTCTCTTAATGAGAATCAACAGCTAGATTTTATATCACTGCAAGACTTTGAACCTCTTTTTACTTCTGTAATGATGATAGCTCTCCCACTTGTGAACTGATGCCAGCCTGTGTTAAATTTTACTCTTTGGTTTACTTCTTAGTCAGTCTCTACAAGTAAAACAGTATCTGATGCCTTTAGGATACATATATCTCACCACACATACAAATGAGATTATGGCACTTCTGCTTCTTGCCTCCACATAAAGCTGCATTCAAGTCTGTTCTCTCTCAGTTAAGTGGGTTGTTCTATCTCAGGCTGTAAAGAGCATTTCCTCTCTTCTGGCTTGGGAGCAGGAATCCCTCATCTTTAAAAAGAGTAAACCTTCTCTGTGTCCTCTGGGATACTGACATTGAATTTGGAGATTCATTGCAAATGAATGATTACAGGCACAGGAGGAACTGAAGCTTCACATTCTTATTTCAGAGCATTATCTAGTTAGAGATGCACTCTGATCATATGTGAAAGACTTATGCACCCAAATTATAATGATACAGTTACATAGTACATCAATAGGATTGTGTGTGTCTTTGCTCTTTCGAAAGATAATTTCCAAAGGAACCTTACTGACATGTAAAATCAAATTTCTTTTTGAACCAGCTCTGCAGTGAGATGCCCTGCCTGGCATCCCGTTTCAACAACCAGTTGTGAGACTCCATTTCCTCTGTAAAACTGAAATTAGCAATGGATACAAAAGTCAGCTGGAGAGATGGGAATCAGTTTCAGAGATCCCATCAACCTTGTTTTCTTAGGAAACCATTTTGGAAAAGTTGATGCCTTGAAAGCCACTAATTATAGCGCTGAAAAATACACACTTTCCTCTGTAATACAAGACCAGATTAAATAAATTTCAGTCCTCCGGATCTGATTAAATTATAGCAGCTTAAAAAGGTGATAAGTAATAAGTGTTTCTGTATTGTCTCTAGGCAAATTTTTAAGAAGAAGGTACTGCAATATGTAATTCTTCCACGTATCACTCAACAGTGGTAGTGTAGAACTGTAAAGCAGTGAGTACAAGAGCAGATTTCGTTATCCAGGGCTACAGGTCTTTTAGGTACAATCTTTGTAAAAATTATAGCCAGGATTTCTATGTGGCTTAGCCATTATGTTCTGCTTTTGATTTGTAGAATGAAAACTTCTGGTATGTTTTCATTAAAAGTTATGAAGAATATTTTTTGCCTCTGAGGGTAAACATGGAATCTTAAAATAACTGGTACCACTGAGGAGAATAACTTTTCAAAGTAATATAAAATGACTTGTTTGTGTATCACAAAAGCCAGCGAGTGAAACATGATTTTTGGGACATGTTGTACTTAGTATTGGAAATAATTATTGTAATTAACTGTTCATGGGATACCCTTATATGGAACTTTCAATGCATGGGTTACATCAAAATACGATTCATAAGGCTGGGATGGGGAATACATTTTGGCACATATGGTGAAATATCAGCTTGGGCAGCTGAACTATGTTTTTGTTAGATGTTTGTCACGTTTTCAGCTTTATTACATGAAGAAGCTGTGGTATTTTTTCCCCCTAGATATGAACATATGGACTATTTGAACTTTCAGAGGTTTCTGGATAATGGGAATGAATGATATGCTAAGTTAGAGGTTGTGTGGGATTTGTATATAAAAAAATTGAAATCTTGCATTTTTAATTTTTTGTAAGACAACAGTCTCAGTGAAAAGTTAGAATTATTTTGCAAATAAGAGGGGTGAACTTTTTGGCCGTCTTTCCAAGGCAGGTAACTTTTCCAGGTTTCCTTCTGAAACAACTTTCTCAGTAAATCACATTTAATGAACAAAAAGTGGTAATATGTAATAATTTGGATTCTTGACCATATTTAAAAGTTCAGTTGAAAGACACAGAATTTTCAGTATTGAGAAATGCATTCAGTGACTTCATATTTTAAGTTCTTCCTATGTGAACTGAAATAACTAAGGACCTGGAGGACCTGGAAAATTAAAGTGCCTGTGGAAATATACGCTATTTGGAATTGGACTAACAAAAAAAATTGTTGGTAGTTGCAGAAAACTAAAAAATCAATTTTGCATCACATGAAACTGTGGAAAGTATTACATTAACAAGATAATTTGCAGGGAGGGTAGACAACCCAAATGATAGTCTTTATTCCTGTATTACGTTAAGATTATATGGCAAGAACTGCATCCTCGTAAAGCAAAATAGAAATATGTAGTTTACCTTTGAAATTGTATGTGCAGTTGGAAGTTACTTTGGGTTATATCCTTCCATGCCATTGGAAATTTTAAGCGTTCTCTGTTGTTACATTGTCTCCAAGAGCTGCTAATTCATTAATAAGAACCTGCCATTAAAATATCCCTTCTTTAGAGTTAAATCCTGAATATTAAAATCACTGATCATTTTGTTGTTAATAAACTCTATATGCTACGGCATCGATTTTAAACTGAGAACTATTTGCATTAGTTTACTTTAATACACTGTGATAGTAAATCTACTACTGCTTAGTATGGTTTGTATTCCAAATTATTTAAGAGTTGGTCACATATTATGAAATTTTACAGTCTATGTATTTAGCTTATATGATCACATAAGTGTTACCCATTATGACAGGGTGTGTGCTCAACAACTATACAACTTCATGCATCATCTGGCATTATGAAACTAATTGTGTTGAGCTGTTACGATCTTTTTATCTGAAAGTACTAAAGAAGTTTAGGACGTACATAAACCTGAAGATACGCTGTATTGGACACAAGTATTGGTGTTCTGTACACGTTCTAGTTATTAATTTGTAAAATCATTGGAAAACTTGTTCCAAATAAGTAATATTTATGGATCTTTAAAATTACATTATTATGATACTGAATTAATGTAAAAATCTAGGGTTTCCATCTTCAGTATGCAAAGCAAGAAGAGATTAGCAGGATGAAGGGATTCCTCCCAAATTAGTTTCTTCCATATGCTTTTTCACTTCAGGCTCTTGAGTACAGGATGATTGGAATTGTAGTTTCAAAATTAGCTTTTGTGCTACAACATCTGTATGAAAAGACTTGCGTAGAATTTGTCCAGAAGTTTGTGGCATAATCTTTAGCATATTTCTTGATCATTTTATATCACTATCAGCAAAATTGCCAAATCACCTTAATTTTTTTTCCTCTTGTATTTAAATTTTCATTGATTTAGATTCCTACCAGATGTAGTATGGCTAAAAGTCTTCTTAGTAATCTGTATCTGAAGTAAGAATATTCTGAAGGTTTTCTTCTTTCCCTCCTCCATAGGATATGGCCCTTGTTGCTCCTGAAGCGCCTTCAGAACAAGCTAGAAGGGTTTTCCAGACATATGACCCTGAGGGTAAGGGATGTACTTCTTACTGAAATAAGACTTTCAATAGAAAGGTACTTATTAAGAGAGGAATTTAATGCCTAGTACTTTAGAAATGTCCAATAGAGTAGTCCATCTATAAGTGACATTGAGCACCCTGGTCTAGTGGAAGGTGCCCATGGACCTAAATGATCTTTAAGGTCCCTTCTGGCCCAGACCATTCCAAGATACTATGAAGAAATTCTCTGAGATTTCTAAAATATGGGAAGTTGTGCAATAAGAATTAGAGTTCTTAAAAATACATTTTTTAACCTTTTTGGAGTTAAGTATAATTTGATGTCTCCTTTATTACACTTGCATAAAACAACTGATCTGATATGATTCATTCTTCATGAGATTTTGTTCTTGAATGTGTATGACATACACTGAGAATTTTCTTATGATTTGGAAAACAGAGGATATCTGACATTCAGGTGCTAATTTATCTAATCGAAAAGGGAAAAAAATGTACAGTTACTATCCCTAGGTAGCTAGTGGAGGTGGAGATTACTATACAGAGGTTGAATCCTTAGCAAGTATTAGGCTTCTAAGTGTATAAATGATAACCCCACAGTTTCTGTATTGCACTCTGTTAGGTCAAATAAGGTGGGAGAGAAGTGTTTAAAAACTGTGTTCCCTCTAGAACCCCACCATTTGCTTGCAAATTTTACAGATGTAAATGTAAATATAAATATGTAATATATAGTATTTATATTTTTGAATGAAATTTGTACTCCTGGAAAGCATTTTGTTTTTTCCTCACAAGAAGCTTTACTGTTTCTTTAGATAATGGTTTTATACCAGACACTCTGCTAGAAGATGTAATGAAGGCTCTGGACCTTGTTTCAGATCCTGAATAGTAAGTATAATAAAATTTAAATATACAAAAGTATCAATTAAGCACATTAATTATAATTTAGGACTTTTTTTTCTGGATTCAGTTAACCATATATTTATTATGATTTCAGGTTGGGGTTTTTTTTTCCTAGTTAGGATTTTTCTCTTTATCTTGCATTCTGGGCACAGAATGTTTAAGTCAGCTTTAAATTCAATGGGAGGAATGAAAATTATGGTATTTCTAACTTTGGTAATGATAATTAGAAGCAAAAAAAAAAGTCTCAGACCTATTGCATTACTATATACTGAAGAAATAGTCATGAATATATTTCTGTATTTTAATGGGGTGAAGCTGTGTGACAGGAGAGCCAAACAACTGAGGTATCCAGAGGCAGATTTGCATTATTTTACCACTGTCTACAGAGTTTGGAGCTGAAACTACTCCAGTTACACTTTTGTTTCCACCAGCATCCAGGACCTTGTGGTGTTTGTAATTGTCATTTGTTTCCAGAAATGACACACTGATTCCTAGGATTAGAGTTAAAACTCTCAAATGAATAAGGTAACTTACTTTGGATCTAATGTGGACTAATATTAAGTGACAACAGGTATCCTTCAGTGTCAAAACTTACCATGTTTTGCCACTAAGTGCTTAACCCAGAAAGATGAGTTCCATACTTGAACTTTTTAACCACTGCAAAAGATGTGCCTGCCCTTTTGGAAACAGATGGTCTAGTTTAGCTGGGACTAAACTATTGATCTGCAGAATGGCTGTGGAGAGTGCAAGTTTACTTAACATGGCTATCTGAAATGTGATTGATGCCATTTTCTCTCCTTTCAAATGTTAAAGTATAATGAAGTTTACTGAACTTTCTCTGGAGGATAGAAGTGAAAATTGAAATAAAGAGACACCATGAAACTAAACCAAAAGAAACTACAAGACAACAGGCTTGCATTCATATTATGACAATAAGTGGTGACATCTGCAGAAGATATTTTTTAAAGGGAGGGAATTGTTTCCATTTGGCTGTTTGGCTTTTAAGGAATTTGTGCATAGACCTGTCCTATTTTATTGTGCATAGTACATCAAATATAAATTGACATAAGAAGACCCAGTCAGAATATTGATACTTGGTATGAATATACCTATATTGAAAAGACAAGATCAAACCATGAAATATGCGGCCTTGAATCATCTCCTGTCAATAAATATATTGCCTAATATTACTGTCTTGAGGATCTGCTCTGTTCTGGTCCTAGGTGTCCTGTCTATTTAATGTGGAACACAAGTATAAATCACACATTTCAAATTCCGTACAGGCTTTTCTGCTTGGTTGTTGTTTGTTTTTCTGATTTAAAGAAAAATTAAAGGTCTTGCCTCTAAGTATACTATTTACATTTTTGATAGTCTAATTCAAGTGTTAAGCTTCTCAGAATCTCAGAGTATATATAGTCAACCTGCTTAGAGTTTCAGAACCATAGAGGAGAAAACTCTGTAGAGCAGATGTGAATTAGCAGGGTAGATTATTCAATACTGAATGCCATTGCATGGGATTTTAGTAAAATTTTCTAGTCTTTTAGTAAATAATCTGAGAATCCAGCTGTGTCATTTTGCCTTTTTGTTTCTAAAAATCATTAGATGCTCTTCAGGGCACCGATTTCAGTACATTTCTCTATCTAGGTTTAGCTTGTTTAAAACATTTTACCTTGACTCTCTATATGACAAATAGTGGAGGCTTTTGTCCCCACACACAAAGGCCACGAGTATCATCACCCCAAGCGTTCGTAACCTCCATGGCTCAGGTGCCAGTTTTTGAACTGAGGAGACTGAGGCACAGACACACATGTTTGTAGCTCTGCTGTAATACCAGTGACACTGAACAGCATCAGTGACTTGCTGAATGAAAAAGCCTCAGCTGAAACTTATCACAATCAAAGTTTATTCAGTCTTCCTTCCTGCCTAATTGGTTGAATTTTGTACACTGACGACACTTAAAAACGTAGAATGGCTGTATATCTTTAAACAGTTCTTGTATTTCATCAGTGAGTATATAGCTTGCTTTAATTCTGTTACAGAATTCAAAATGCGTTTTCAAAATGATCTGCCATGATTCTGTTTACAAACACAAGTGTTTTTACAACTGTTACAGCATTTCAAGAATTTGAGCAGACAGCCACTGACACATCTAGAATTTTGTAATTTGAGAGCACTGAGAATGAGGAATAGGATTGAAGTCCAGTATCTTGGAAATCCTCCGTTACAGTTTCACTTGAGTAGTGAATTTTTTAAAGACATTAAATTAACAGTTTATAGGATATCACATCCAGTGTTACAGATTTTAAAATCCCTCTTCCAAGGACCTTAACAGAGCCACTCTCTTAAGATTTTCATAATGTGTTCTGTGTGTATTGAGGGAGAAACAAAAAGAAGCCAAATCATTTACTACTAGTGCTATGGTAGGACCAAGAAAGGAAGTTACTTGAAAATGAAGACACAGAAGTGGTAAAATGCTTCTGCACAACAATCAAAAAGACTTCAGAAATTATACCTTCTGCCTGCAGCCTCCAGCAAAAGATATCTTTTGGTGGTTAGACCTAGGTGGTAAAAGAGGGATCTATGAGAAGCCAAGAGTGTGTCTTCTGAAAGGAAAATGCAATGCCTACATGAAAAAAATAGGGAAGAATCTGCACTTATGAAATGTTAAATGTAAATACAAAGTAAATCATAGTAAAAAATCTTCTGAAGACTAATCTGCAAAGTCATAAAATAATAAAGTTATAAAAACTAATAGTATTCAAAGGAGCCCATCAGAACCGGGACACTTGCCAGAAGTCTGTAGTTTGGGTAGATGATCCCCAGTATATAAAAGTATTCAAAGTTAGTTAGACAAGTGTAGTGAGTTCTTCATGTTCACTGGGGAAGATGTTGGGGAAAGATTACAGAGAGGCTTTCACACTTCAGCCTTTTTATGGGTAGTCAGAGTAATTAAGATTCTGAAGTGTCAAGACAGTACAAAAACCAAAATCCTGAAGAAACATCAGAATGAAATTGCTGAACTATTTTAGGTTACATACCCCTGTGAACTCTGCTGGTACCAAAGAGTATCAGAATGAGAAAGGGCAAATGGAGAATAGCACTTAGAAAAAGATTAGAAGATTAGTCTGGGGAAAATTCACATATAAATATTTCATGTGTGAACACAGAATGGGAAGGAAGGGGGTTTTTTGTAGATAAAGAACTAATCAAAGAAAAAAGTATCATTTTTTCATAGTGGAGGGAGATCATTAGAGGAATTTTACAGGAATTTGTATTAGGTCTGTGAAGTTCATTACAGCACCAATGAGGATATGATGGTAGGGATTTGCATGATAGTTTGCTGCTGATACAAAAGTGTTCAAGATGTTAAAAAAAAAATATGTGAAGGGACTAGAAGTTAGTAGACGAGATAGTAACAGAAGTGTTTCAATGCAGTAAATATAAATTGGTTTATCCCCTGAGCAACAATCTTGATTTTTGCATACACATTGTTGGTCTGTGAACTAGATATTACTGGTCAGGAAACAGATCTTAGGTTTAAACTGATAGTGATAGACAGATGTATGGAGTGGCATTTCTAGGAATTATGCCATTGTATAAATGCCTGACGTTTTATTCCATCTTAAAAAAAGAATATTGTAGATGAGTATCAGGAAGGTACCAAGGCTAACTGAAGGTGCAGAATGTCATTAGTACAAGGAAAAACTAGGTTAGGACTGTTTGACCTGGAAAAGATAGGCAACCGTTGGCACAATAAATAGGGAATTATTGTTACTTGCTTCACACAGTAGAAAAATGAGGTATCAAACTGAATTATCAGGTGACAGGTTCAAAACAGAGAAGATACTTATTTCCATAATCTACGGCTCAATTTGAATTTTTTGAGTGGAGTTTAATAAGTGCCAGGAATATATATGGGTTCATAGCCAATTAGGCACATGCACAGAAAGAAAAATGTATATCTTTGTGTTTTAGATACTGCCTGTCACTGAAGATGTCTTTGAGCAGCAGACTGCTGGAAATGGGGAGGGTAAACTAAGGATGTGTGTTTGTCCTGTTGTACTCTGTCATAAGCACCGGCTACTGACCAGTGTCAGGAAAAGATACTGGGCAAGGCGCTCGGTTGGTTTGACCCAATGAGGACATTCTTGTGTACGGTACAAATTGTAACTTAGGTAAAAGGCCGGGTAGATGCAAACAGATGTGATCTCATGCCTGTAGGAATATATTGCTTAAATAGAAGTATAGAGTTATAACTGACATTCTACTTGTAGGGACCTGGGAGTATGCCACAGTTGTGCAGTAAGGCTTTCAGATTAAATATGTTAGTATTTCCATTGTTTGTTGGTTCTGGCTTCTTTGATATCAAGTAGGCGATGTAAATATGAAATCTATCTGTTAAATTTGAATTTATTTCAGTGTTCTTAGAAAATCTTGGAAGTTTTTCAAATCTCTGTTTAAAAACAGGTTGTTTGGCAGTTACAGAGCTGTTTTTGAAAGATGACTGTTTTTTGTATCTTTAAAAAATGCTTACAAGACAGCAAAATGACTTTTGGGCTGTAAACCTGGTTTTAGATTATATGGGTTTCAAATTATTTTACCAAATATGGTGGTCCTTCAGAATTATCACTTATTTAATTTAAAATAACAGATTACTTTTATTTAAAAATAACCATGTTTTGGCAACTTGCATGCCATTCTGGTGCAGTTGTCACTTACGATTAAAAATAGAATAGTATTGCTATACTTGGCAGTAAGGACTGTGGTAGCACAGCATAACTTAGTCATGCAAGAATAAAAGTGTCTTACTCATACTTTTATATTCAATGTTTTTGTCTTAGTGTAAACCTCATGAAGACCAAATTAGACCCAGAAGGACTGGGCATCATATTGCTGGGTCCCTTTCTGCAAGAATTTTTCCCTGAGCAGGTAATCAATATAGTTTTATTGCTGAAGAGCATTGTCTGTTCTGTTTGTCTTTGAGATTCAATAAACATTTTCATCAATATCACAGGAGTTATTTTTAATAAGTATTCCATTCATTTGACACAGCTGATCAGCAAATAACTTCTGTATTACACAACAAACAGTAGGCTTCTGTTTGCATAACATGGCCATGTTTTTGTCAGCTTTGCACTGGAAGGAAACTCCATTATAGTGATAAGTTCTACATTTTTCTTCAGGAAATACATAATCATTTTGCATATGGAATCGAACAGATTCCCTACTCAGAAAGTTCGTCTGAGTTTGTTTTTTCTGAGAATAAATTACCTCAATATTTGCAAAAACCAATATTACAAATGTTGCTAGCAAATGGAAAAAGGTTGCAAACATATTTATAACTATTTTTATGTATGTCTCTAATGTGAAGTTGGTGACAGATTAACAAAAAGTAATGATAGACTTATGTTTAGCATATGTGGAAGTCAGTATGTGCCAGGGTAATCAAAAATTATTTTCAAACTGTCTGTCCCGTACATTCATTAAGACAGCACTACCACTGAGACACGTGTTGACCTAGCATTGCTGTCTCAGAGGGTGGATGAGCAGTGGAACAGGCCACTGGGGAAGTGGTTACAGCACCAAGCCTGACAGAGTTCAAGGAGGACAATGCTCTCAGGCATTTGGTGTGATTCTTGGGGTGTCCTGCACAGTGCCAGGAATTGGACTCAATGATCCTGATGAGTCCCTTCCAACTCAGCATATTCTATGATTGTATTATTCCACTTCTTCCTTTGCCCTGGATCACATTTTCCTGCCCTTACGCTGCCTCTGTCCTACCACAAGGAGCCCCTTTGTACAGATTTGTGGTAAACCAGAACGGGGAGCTGGTTGGGCGAAGAGCTCTCGTTGAAGGTTCATGGAGGCTTGTTCCATGGCCATGCAAATGCTCCTGAGAGGAATACTTCTTTGGAGGCCTTTGTAGCCTAACATGTCATTGAAACTATGTGACCTAATTTTTACAACCCAGAAAATGTGAAACTAATATATTTTAAATGCCTGCAGCAAGACTCTTTTTGTTGAGGGTTATACAGCACTGTTTGGGTGTAGCATTCTGTCCTATGAAACAGTCTGGTCATTTAGAAGACACTAGAACTGAACTGCCAAAGATGGTAGGGACTGAGTATACCATTAAGAGGTTATTCATCACCCAGAGGAAAGAGAAGGAGTTAGTGTTCATTTTCTCTGGACTTTTAGAATTATATCTTCATTGTATATTTGCCAGCTGTTTCTTTTTCCTTGCATTTTTTTATTCAGAAGTGGAAGTATATGTACAGTTAAATATGGTTTAGTTCTAAAAATTATATTACACTTGCAAATCTGGAAGACTCCACTGCTTAATTTTAGGCCCCAGATGCTTAGAATGAAATTCAGAAAGCCAAAAATGTTCTCCATAGTTGTGCCTAAACTGTCCACTACTTAGAGAGCTGGTGGGGCAACTCTTTACCTACTGTGTAGTTGGAGCCCCCAAGTCAATGCCTGTCTTAACTCCCTGCTTTATGTGATTTCCCACCAGTTTTGCCGATGCTGTTAAACCTTTGCTGGCTTCAGCACAAAATATGGAAAGTGTTACTTAATGGTACAGTTTGAACCATCAGCGTGTTTCGGACTGGAACCTGCCAGTTCCTTTTACTGAATGCTGAGGGCACAGAGACTTTGTCCAGTGTGTCTGTGCTCTGTGGGTCAGGTACCAGTAGCCTGTCCTGGTTATGGGACAGAGGTAAATTCCCGACCAGTGGAGGGTCCTTTTCCTGAGTTGTAGCTCCACGTGCAAGATCCCAGAGAAACAGGACACAGGCACAACATGCAGGGTGAAGGACAAGGCTGATCTGGCTTTATTGGTACAACATGGTGGGTTTAT
>JAWMRA010000078.1:19483439-19519534 GCA_035584735.1 Pseudotriccus pelzelni
GGGCCGCCAGGGGGCGCCCGAGCGCGCGTCCCCCGCGGAGGGTGAGCGGGGCCGAGCGGGGCCGAGCGGGGCCGAGCCTCCCGCACCGCCCCCCGCCCGCGCACGGCGGCAGCCGGACCGCGCAGAGCCGCTCCGCTCCGCGCTGCCCAGCGCCGCTCCGATCCGCGCTGCCCAGCGCCGCTCCGATCCGCGCTGCCCAGCGCCGCTCCGATCCGCGCTGCCCAGCGCCGCTCCGCTCCGCACTGCCCAGCGCCGCTCGTCTCCGCTCTGCCAGCGGCAGCCGGCGGGGATGCTGCGCCTCAGCCGCGGGCGGCCCCGCCGCCGGCAGCGCCCGCTGCTCCTCCTGTCAGCGCTGCTGTGGGCGCCGGCGCTGGTGGCCTTCAACCTGGACGAGGAGAAGCGGACGGTGTACAGCGGACCGCCGGGCAGCTACTTCGGGTACTCGGTGGACTTCTATATCCCCGACCCCAGCACGTGAGTGCCGCCAATGGGGGTGGCGGGGTCCGGGCCGCCCGCCCTGCCCGGCCGGGGCCGGGGGGCTCACGGGCTCGGGGGGCGCCTTGGGAAGGAGCCTTTGGGAAGGCGGTGGGCAGACGGCGGCGTCCCGGCCGCGGGGTGACAGCGCCCACCGCCCGCCGGTCCTCATCGCCCCGGTGACCTGCCGGTGTGCTTGGCAGGGTCAGCGTCCTGGTGGGAGCCCCCAAGGCCAACACCACGCAGCCCGACATCGTGGAAGGAGGAGCGGTGTACTACTGCGCCTGGCCCGCCGCCCGCTGCCGGCAGATCCCCTTCGACAACACCAGTAAGTGACCGGCTGGTCCCAGCGCAGCGCTGGCTGTGCCCAGGTGCCCCCTCGCCTCCGCTGCGATCCCTTCACTTGGGTCACTTTGATCCGAGGATCTGCACTTGGCCGGAGAAATCCCGCTCCTGAAGGTCCGAATGCATGTTCGCTTGCAGGGAAGGGCTTAATGGTCCCCAGGGAAATAATAGGAGTATGACCTCCAGGATCGGCACGTAGTTCGTCTTAATAACTGCCCTTTCTCTTTGTTTTTTGTCTTTTTCTTGAATGAAAAGTATTTATGGCAGATTCCTCCTTTTGAAAATAGTTTTGAGTGTTCAGAAGGCAAAGCCCCAAAACCCAAGTCTCACACTTCTCTGAGTCTTGGAATAACAGTATTTCTAGTCTTTGCTGTTATTTTCAGCAAGGGGCTTTCTGGCTCTTCAGATGGATGAAGGACCTCATGTGGCATGCTTATTTAATTCTTTTCAGAAAGCAGGAATTTTATTTCAGAACATTGGAAGCTAGATGCAAACCAATTTAGGCGCAGTGTGGATAGATGATATGCACTTCCAAAATCCCAAGACAGATGTTTCTTATTTAATTGCAGGGAACACACGTTTTAAACAATTCAGGCTGTTTGTGTTTTCTGTTGTCTCTTTATAGGTCTTGAAAATAATTTAAACCTAGTGTTTGCAGAGATTTTAAAACTGATTCCTTTATTTAGGCAGACTTTGACAGTTTGACCATTAAGCGAAAGTTAGTATTCTTTAGGCTATATTTAGTCTTAATATTTGCGGTTTATTGAAATAGAAACACAATACAATTCTGTTTTTTTTTCTGAGAGCACAAGTTAAATAAGAGGAGCTTACTTAAATGTAGCAAGTAAGCAGTGCAGTTCTTTACCCCTCCCAGCTCCAGCCACCCACATGCCATTACTATGTTAGTGTCTAGGGACTCTGATCAGGATGACTGTCCAATCACACTGGGAATTCTTCAAAACAGAGTAAGTGGTAGTTCCTGGATGTGTATATGGCTGCTTGGGCCCATGAAACTATGTCCAGCATATGGTAATATGTATAAATGGAAATGTTCACAGACAGCATGCATGCATTGTTTTTATTGTAATATGCCCTGAGTGTACCTATATTAAATAAAACCAGGAAACAGAGAAAATATTCATGTATTTCCATCTATGATTAGATAGTTCATGTAACAAAAGTGGAATGTTTTATCTATACAGATGAATTTCGGGTTTGAATAGAAAACTTACAGACCAAATGAAAGCTCTGTCAAATTTTCAAAGGGGTGTTTTGAAAAATGAATGAAAACCTAGTGATGAAACATACGAGGACATCTAACTTTCCTGTGGGAAACTCAGGACAGCTCTACACTCTTGGCAGAGATGTCCTTTTGCAGATACTGTTTTGAATAAAGGTACAAGCAGATTAATGAGTAAGTACATCAGTAAGGCTTTGGACTGTATCACACAACTATTCAGCTTGGAATCTCCAAAGTGTGGTTCATTCAGTCTTCCAGAGATGGCTGTCTGTGTCCTCTAGATAGAATCCTGACTTGTAGGCAGCTGAAGTTAAGCTGGAAGGAGCCCACTGTGTAGGTAAAAGTGCAGTCTTTAGAGGAGGGACAGCAGCATAGGCAGGCTTAACAGTGTTGTCATTGGCTGTCTAATTGCAGTTCTAAGGGTTGTTAAGGTGTCATTTCACACAATTCAGCAATGTCCAGCTGCCTTTACAGACAGGGACCCCAAGAAGCTTTGCATAGCTTATACCAACACCTATTCTTCATTGCCAGCAACAAAAAGGCCATCTCCAGTAGGCCCTAGATGATTGGTTTTGCTGATGTAGGGATGTGTTTTCATGTATTTTTTTTTTCTCTCGGACATCCAATATTTACAGGAGCAAGTTTTCCTTCTTTTCCAGTTTTCCCCCAAGCAGATATACAGTCCACATGAGCTCTATCCTAGATGAAACTATTTCAAATAGTCTGTGACACACAGTTCCTTTTGCAGCCTTTAACTATTGTATGCCAAGTGGGACTTAGTAAATGTGGGGAGTGTTTTCAGTTCATGGCTCTTTCTTGTACAGGCATCTTCTTCTGCTCACTGTGCCTTTTCCCTACATCACTCACAAATGTTGCTGTTCCCAGTTTATATTCCATTTTGATATTTATTCTAATAAACAGAAAAGAGTCAGTCTGGGTTGTCAAAGATCATACAGGAATTTGGTGATGATACTGATAACTGACTTGAGATTTTTTTTTTCTTCCTCCTGTTCCTGAACCACAAGATAATTCTTTTTTCCAAAACAGAAACACCCAGAAGTTGTTAGAAGACTGAAATTCATCTTTAGCAGCTTTAATTTTAAAGATTAATGCTTCATGCCTCATAGGAGATCTTTAAAAGTCTTGTAAAGCTTTGGGAATGTTTTCTGATACAAAACAGAAAAACGATGGAGGCTGATTCAAGGCTGGAAGATTTCACTTTGATGCATTTTTATACAAAGCTTCCACTTTTAAGTACTTTTTTCTTGACTCTAAATAATATCACCTCTTTCAGTTAAATTCAGTAAGCGCAATAAAAGAAACAAAACTGCTGAATAATTGGAAGCATTCTAAATTAAGTTCAGACATAAAAACTGAGTGGAACCAGAAAGAAAGGGAGAGTATAATGTGACACTTAAAAGGCAGTGTGAACCAACACTTAGATAAAGAAATTGTTAAATCAGTATTTTTCAGCCAAGAATTCAATGGAGGACTTCTAAAGAGTTTGTAAAAGTGAAGCAGATATATACTGTATCCAATGTTAGAAGTGTGAAGTTGCTTCAGGTCACAGAAACTATGAAATTTACACTATAAAATAAAAATTCAAGAGATTCAGTCCAAGAGATTGACAACCACCGACTTAAATTACATATGACCACGGGGGCTCACGTCTTCCATTTCTGCAGACTGAGGCACGAATGAAGCTCAGTATGTTACATTCCATGCAAGTTGTGTTCGTACTTCTACTGCCACAATTAGTGAGCATCTAATTGGTAAGACTCATGTGTAGCTGTACAGATTATTTCACTGTTTCCACAAGACCAGTAGACCTAATTTCAAGAAAGGGTCATTTTTTGGCAAATGCTTTGATGTTATTTATATTAACACAATATATCCATCCTACTAAATGGAAATAGTCAGGACACTTACTAGTAACGTGATGGTTTATGTCAAGATTCTGGAAATTTTCAAATATCATGGTGTTACAGATGTTGAATTACTTCGTACTAATTTACAGTTATCCTGTATTTTACAGATATTGAGGTGTTTATGTAATGAAAGGGTAGATATGCCTTCTTATGGAGCTACAAAATATAACAAACAAGGAAGGAGCAAAACCTCTCTTCACCAACATTTAAGGCTTGTTGAAAGGCAACAGTGAACAAGAACAAGCTCATGAGTCAGGGAAGAGAAGAAGATAAAACAGTGTGTTGAGTTTCTAAAGTATATTTTGCCTTAGAGAGGGCATTTTTTCAAGAAGTGCTGTCGGGGAACCAAGTAAGTAACAGACGCCTTAGCGAAAAACTTACTTGTGCTTAGGTTAACTTTATGATGTTAAGCACTAAGATAGGATGGTCTTTGGCCCTGTAAAGGCTGTTTTGTTGAAGAGTTTTATTTATGTTGTTGTTATTGTTGCTATTATTATTATTAAAATAACTAAAGTGTTAGTTTAAAGAATGTTAGTCTGTATCCCATATGCCATGGAGTCCTGAAGGGAGAACAGGAGTGCTAAGCCAAACTGAACCTGACATCCTGACATTGGTGTGAGACAACTGCCATGTCCCAGTGTAGATCAGGGATATGACACTGCAAGGGTTGCACCCAGGGTCATTGGCAAGGTACAGCTAACCTCCCTGTCACCACGAAGACTGTGGCACTTAGTCCTAAACTTTTTTTTGTGGCTCATACAAGTTTTAAACTACAAAAGAAAAATCTTCATGGTTTGTGAAGCCATCTTGCTCTTTTTTTTCTCCTCAGAAACTAAGATCACATGAGGGAGTAGACATTGCATTGAATTAACATATACTCATCAGGAACACTCAGTGTTCACCCAATTCCCAATGTAAGATCTGAAAAAAACTTCAAAAAATCTGTCATTACTTCTGAGTGCCATGTTCTACCTGTCAAACACAGACTGGACTCCTTAGTAATAGCCAGTGATATTCAAAACCAAGAGTACTCCTGAAATCATCTCTGTGGCTCTTTGTATATATCAGAATGCCCAAGCTAGTCTGAGGGCTGTGGACAGCTGCACAACCTGTGTTAATGTGGAAATTCGTGTGGGCTAAACTACTCTGCTGAGAAGATAATGTAATTGATGTTAATAGAGGTGCAGGAGTATCTGCAGCCATTCAAAAAAATCATACCACCTAATTGAAATTGTACTACAGGTAGTTGTCCCAGATTGTCACTAATTTCTCAGGTGACAGTGAACATATCTCTGTTCTTCATAGTAGCTAATCCAGAAATTTCCAAAGCAATGAGATAATTTAATTGGATAAATAATTAGTCCTATTGCTGAAATATAGTTCCTGAAATACAACAGAGAGGCAGAGGAGGGAAGGAGAATGAAATTTTGACATGTAGGATTTGAGCCAATCCATCCATAAGCAAGTCATGTAACCAGACATTCCCATATGGGTTGGCCAATGATATGGCCTCCAGCCAGGAAGGGGCTTTAGCAGGAACTCTGTGTTTCCTGCTGTTGATACAGCAGTAACTCTGCAGTCCCATGTTTGCAGTTCTTTGAAGCTCCCTAAGTCTGTTCACCAAGGTCAAGACTCTGGGAAGAAGCCGCCCCTGAAAGCAAACGGGTGCCTTAACCTGCTCCATTGCAGCAGAGAGCTGAGGTAAAGTATAATGGAAGGCCTTTTAGTATCCATTTACTTCAGGAGATATTGATTGAAGGACAGAGACTCTTTTCCCTTGTTTTCCTATTTTGTAAAGTTTTCTGGGTTTATTGCAGTATACAGCTGTGATACTCTTTGAAACTCAATGAGAGGACAGGGAAACAAGCGTTGGCATCATATTAAAGGCTTGTGGTCTGTCTTTTCTCTCTTACCTACACAAAGCTAACTTCTTTTCAGTTTCACCTGTGTGAAGTGAGATTTACAACGACTTATTCTGCTTTAGCATTGAGGTAGAATTACCAAGACCTTGTTCAAGCTGTGTGCTCTTCCAGTCAGCCACCAGGAGAGGTAGCAGGAGAGCAATATGAAGGAAACTTTCTCCCCATTTGATTAACTGGGGAACTTCTGAACCATTCAAAATGTCTTTGCAAAAGCAAACTTAAATACCCCCTAACATGCACTATTGCATTTGAAATCTGGTAAAAGGCTACTAGTTCAGATTTCAGAAACTTGTTACAATGGTCCCTTTTGGTTATAATATGTAACAGTGTGCATCAAGTTCTTATGTTTTAAACTAGCTCCTGAAGGCAGAATTTTACATCCTACTTCCCCTGAGTTTCCAGAACTCACTGGGGTGTTGTCTATGCTAACTTTACCAGTTTTAGTAAAATAGGTTATATTTTTCTAAACTGGCTGGAGAAAAATCTGAACAGCCTCTGAAGAGGAGCAGGGGAGGGGGATGTAAATCAGTTCTGCCCAAGCGTGCAGTTGATAAAAAACATGAGCTAATCTGGCCAGCAGTTGAGCTGACTGTAACAGAACCCAGGTATTGTATAAGGAAAAGATGTATTGTGGGACTCAAGAGGTTTAGTTACATGAAAAAATCATTAGCTGAGGAGATGGTAAGATTCTGTGGAAAACTTAGAATCCTGTTATAAAAAACGAATTTGCATCTCAAGAGAAATTGCTGAGGGAGAACTTTGTTGTACTTTTAAGCGTTGACACTTCTCAATCCACTATGCCAGTAAGACCTTATCTGTAGCCTCATGGTTCACTTGCAGCATTCTGATTTATAATAGACTCTCATGAGTTTCTTTTCTAAGTCTCAACCTTATCTAAGGAAGGAGAAAAAATACTCTTAGCTGTGTTAGTTCAAGCCCTGAGGTCTTAATTTGGTTTTGATCAGATTTTACTTAGGGGAAAAAAAGTCCTGTTTAGTTTGATGATTCTTTTTTTTATTATTCATGGAGTGAAAGTCCAAATAAAGCTCTCTAGATATGATCTCTCAAATTAAAATAGCTCATTTGAATAGCAGCTAAGTCACAGTAAAAACCAGGCATTAAATAGATGTTTGCAGAATCAGATAAATCTAAAAATAGAAGCAACTCTTGTCATCATTCAAGCATGTGCATATCCTTACTGTCTCTAAACACCATGGAGTCCTTTTTTCTCCTTTGCATTTGAATTCTGTCCCTCTGGTGAGGGTGTAATATCAATGATCCTGTGAAAGTTACTGAATTACCTTTGCTTTGTAATGAGTGCTGTCATTGGACTCTTTTATTGTAGTGATATGAAAATGATATCACTAGTGATAGGGTTGACGTGATTCCCTCTTTTCCCTCACTTCTAGAATATGGGAGCATGTATGCCAGATCAAACCCTTCCCTTCTATAAACTGGAATCCTTATGATGCTGCAGATCTGATTTTGAAGTTAAATGAGGTTACTCAGAGCCTTGTGTAGTCAACGTCTGAAGCCACCCAAGGGTGGAGATGCCACAGTCTCCAAGCAGTGTCTTGTACTGGTGTCTCAAAACTATACATAGCATTCCAGGTGTTGACTCTGTTTCAGAGGGATATTCCTTTTCCTTTACCTGTATACATTTATATAAATGTTTGTTGGGTTTATATGTTTGTTTTCCCATTTTATATAAATATGGATAGATTGAGGTGATTATTCACCTCTACTCTGTATATATATAATTACACAGAAATATATGAAATATATATATATTACATGTTATGGTACCTATGCTTTTATACGTATGAATGGGCATGTATATATGTATACACATATATCAAGACAGGTATTTGAAAGGGATTTGCCATCCTGGATGTAGGTACAGGTTGGAGGGAACAGTGTAACTGAACCTGCTGCAGCTGCCTGATTAATGGCCCATTGTGTTACACAGGCAAATACACATAGAGCAAGTAAAGATAATACTTTTCAAAGCTCCTGAATGGTGAGAACTTACTTGAAAGAGTTGCAGGTTTATTGCTTAGACAGTTTTGTTGCTTTGCTTAGAAACATTGTTTTCCTGTTTGAAGTTTGATTAAAATATTTTCCCAGAATCATTTAGGTTGGAAAAGACCTCTGAAATCCTCAAGTTCAACCTTTGACCCATCACCACCTTGATTTGCTTTTGTTTTTTTGAACATTTTCAAATTATAAAAGATTATGCATTTTTTACTTGTTGTATTCAAGATCTGAATGAACCACAATAAGCCGCTACCAGTGTTCGCAAATACATCTGTTTCTTATGCAGATCTTGATTAGTATAAAAAAGAAATGTTTGTAAGAGTAATGTTTGATTCATGCTTATTAAATTGTTTATAATGTGCTGACTCAGTGACTGAGAGGAGACCAATCCCCAGAGAAAGCACCAAATTTAGTCTAATGTCTGCAAATGATGGATTTGCGTTAACACTTGATGCAGGTTCAGGATTTAATTCCTGCAAATGAATCTCTGTTACTCTGTTACTGTTACTCTTAACATGGGTTTGCTTTTTACTTCTGAAGTCAAATTTTTCTACTTGTCCGGCTACTGCTTTGGCAATGTAAAGGGCCTCTTTTCCCTTTGGTAGCCTCTAGGTACCTCAAGACTAAAAGACTGGGTGAAGGATCACTGGTTTTAAGAACCATGTTTCACTATCTCTGGCGATGCTTCTGAAGCTGGACTGGGGGGAAGTACCATGTATAGGAGTCATGGCTCCTGCATTAGAAAATAAAGTCCTTTGGGTTGCTGAAATGCAGTTTAAGCATATCCTTGCACCTAAATTTCTGTTTATAAGTCTCTCTGCTCTTTGCATACTCCTGCTTGTCTGGGCCTTAGTCTGCAATACAGTCTTAGGCAGTGCAATTGTGAGTGACTCCAGAGCTACATTTCAAGCCAAATTTGCGAATCATCCAGACTGTTGACCATCTGGAACAGATCCTGGGCTGACTCTGAAGCAGTCCAGCTGGTACTCAGGCACTTGACCGCTTTGTGGACAGGCTCAGGCGTTGTGTGCCCAGCCCAGCTGCTGCCTTGTATTCCAGCTATCCTTGCATTAGTGTCACGTATCATGCTACAAGATAGCCTGGACTCTTTCCTAAATGGGGCCAGGCATTCTCTTCCAGAAGAGAAGACGACATTGGAACACAACCTGAATTCAAGCCAAGTTTTTGCTGTTCACAGAAATATAGCTTAGCCTGTGGGTAAGGTACAGTATAGACATGGCCTGTGCGCCTCAGAGCCCCATAAATAGCACAAGGAGAGATATTTCTCTGTCATATAAAGGTGTTGTCAGGATACAGACATGCTACTTTTTTAAATGCCTAGGTAACGCTGTTTTGAGGAATGTACCAAAGACAGATTTTTTTATTTTTGTAGCTGGGTTTATATCTGAGTCTAGTCTAAGCTGGTCATCCACAGTTATCTACAGCTGGTTGAAAAAAAAAAAAAAGTACTTTAAGGCCATGATTCTTCTGACCTTCTCAGGCATTTGCTTTAGGAAAAGAACTAACCTAGATCATGTCCTGAGATGTAAGTGGATGGCTAGCTCAGAAATGGACAGTTTTAGTATGACACAATAATGACAGCCCATGTGTATGCAGACAAGTTAGTTGTGTATATAGCTTCATTTTGGTAAAATTGATAAAAATTTGATAAAGTTATAGGGAAAGCAGTAAATGTTTTACAGCAATCTGAAATACTGACTGGTTTTTACATACAAAAGATTGAACTATATTTTAAGGCACAACCTTAGAAACTGGGAATATGAACCCATAGCTCCAGCAAGGATGCCTAACAAAGGTGGTCAGAAAATTTTTGTCAGAAGAGATTATCTAGGGAAAAAACTATTTATTGTTTGCCTGTGATATTTTGCTAATAATTTTATAATGAAAATCCCATGCCACATGACAAAAGATTCCTACTACACCATATGCCACTAAAGGGGGTGGGAAAGTGTGTGTATGTGTCTGTGGTTCTTGCAGATTTACTGGTAAATTCAGCTGTGGTTTTATAAATCCTGCAAACGGTTGTCCTGGTTTTAAAATTTAACTTCTTTTCGAATGTTAGTATACTTTGCCAGTAGACAAGTATGTTGTTTTGATTAAAAATGTAAGCTCCTTTTAAATTAGAATACTGGTTATGAGCATCCTCAGAGTCAGGGTAGCATTGGCTGCCTTAAGCTGGCCATGGCTGATTTTCAAGCTTCAAAACCTTTGTTTCTACCAAGATCTCTTCTGTGGACATTGATCATGTTCAGATCTGCTGGAACATTCAAAAAAGAAAAAAGAAACCTTTAAAATTTGAAAGGGTCGGACTTCACAGGAAAAAATAATCAAAAGAAGTATTGCCAACAACCAGGTAGAAGTTGGCAGCTCTTACAACGTGGTGTATCAGATATGCTGTCTTTCACACTTCACACAAGTTTTAGGCCTAACTTAAATGTGTTTTTAAAATTAATATTTTTAGAGTAATTTTAAATTCTGCTTTCTGAATTTTTAAGATCTAAATATTCCTGAAATTTATCTCTCTGTTCTCTCTAAGCATGGACTTCCATAGGAGCTTCTGTAATTGGTGCAGCACAGAAACATACAAATACTGTATGAAGGAAGATGTTTCCTCACAGACTTTCAAACTTTAAAAGATTCATTCTTACTCAACTTTCCTTCATGTTTATTAGAAAAAACCCCAGAGATACCGTATGCTTTTTCTCCAAATATGGTGCATTTTTCTTCACAATTCAGTTTGTATTTACATTTATGAGGTTACATGAACTGAAGTCACTGGAAATCTAATGCCCTAGAAAAGTATTCAGGTATCTCCTGTATTCCTGTTGGGGAAATCCCAAGGAGTGTTGGTTTTTTAAAGTGTTGGCTGCATTTTTTCTGTTGTTTAAAATGTGTGTAAATCCATGGAATATAATGTGGCACAACTTTTTTTTTTTTTTTTTTTTTTTTACATTCCAAGGTAGACAGTATTTTATTTTCACTTAGATTGAATAAAAAGGATTGATTCTTCTGAAATCCCTCCTGATAAGAACCAGAAACAAACATAAGGGAATGCAGATACAAGGGGGAAGGAGTAATGCCCTGCTATGTATAAAGTTCATTAGGAATGATTGGTAAGGGAAGAGCATAGCTCATGAACATATGGGAAATCAGTTTACTTCAGAGAACTGAGGGTGAAAGGAAGGGATGTCTGCTTTTTATTAAAACCTGAAATGCATTATAATTGTTCTGAATCTTTGCCCAGATGGCTTCTCTTATGCTGACATCTGCAAGAGTGTATATAAAGCAACATTAAGAAGCTGTCTCTTGTGACAGTGTGTACACATGTAATTCTGTTAAAAACTAAGTCTTTTGCTATCTGTAGTGTTGGACTTTGAATAAGCATGCTGAGAAATGTCATTTGTTTGACAAAAACTAATTATGGAACATGTTTTTTACAAGGAAAGTTACTACATCTGAGAAAACTTTTTAGGGCCTTTCACCCATTTTTGTAGATTCTTTTTCATTCTTCATCATAAATTCCGGGTAAAGTGGGGAGGGTTTTGTTTTCTTTTGGTTTGTTTTGTGGTTTTTTGTCAGGGGGAACACAGCATTTCTTATTGCAGTCCTGTATATTTTTTTCTAAAATTTGAGTGTATTATTTTGAATACTCACGTGTGAATTTAAGCTGTTTTTCACTGACCAATGAGAAGCTTAAATGATACTAGGATGTCCATTTCCTGTCAAACAGGTTGGATGATGACAGTGGATGCAATGTAATATATCCATTAGTCTGTTCACTTGTGTCTGTAACTCACAGGATAATACTTTTCGAAAAATAAGCTGTCAACATACTGCTTCTTCCTTTGTCAGACAACAGGAAAATTAAAGTCAATGGCACCAGGGAACCTATTGAGTTTAAGACAAATCAGTGGTTTGGAGCAACAGTCAAAGCTCATAAAGAAAAAGTTGTGGTAAGTCTTATGCATTTGGTATTCATTTGGATATAACATTTATTTTTCTCAAAGGTCTATCTTTAAATAGCTCTCTATGTGTATGTTGTGGAAATAACTTTGATTATGCATGAATTATAAAACAGGTGATGTATATAATTCATAAAATGAACAGAACTTATAGAATTAGGTTGAACTGATCAAGTGAAGGTTCTGCTGCCATATGAAAACAGCAGAATGCCATATTTTTATGGAAGTGAATGATGATTTTTTTTTATTAGATAGTGGACATACTTTAGAGATACAAAGGAACTGATAACTATGCTATAAAATGTTTTGTATTATGAAGGTATATTTGGAATGTTAAGTACAGAATGTAATGAAATTGTATGTATTGTAATGTAATGAAATGTAATGAAAGCGAAGAACCTCTGTTCAAGTTCAGTTTGTAAGAGAAAGCACTGGCCTCTTTCGTCACACTTACATTGATTTCAGCCACTGTGTCATAGTCACAGTAAAATAGCTGCAAAAAAAAGTCATTATAAAAAAGCTCCAAATCAAGATGGCTGTCAAAATGTAATGTCTGTTTTCCAGTTTCACTGAACATTTTACCTGTATTGATAGAGGCCTTTAGCAGTGAGCAAGTACTTTTATTGCTTGGTAAAGTGGTGGTGATGCTTCTTATACACAGAGATTTTATATTGCAAATTTATGCACTCATTGAAAATGGTAATGAAGTAATTGTGATAAGAATAATTGGTTGGTCATTAGTTTTATTAGTTTTTACAATTACAAAATAACAATTTGGTTTTGGATTTGCTTAAAACTTCCAATTACTACTTAAAATAATGTCATAAGGGAATGCTTTCCCTTGTATCATAGGTCTTGTGGTTAACCTATGGAAGGATTTTGACATGAAACAGGTAACAGGTAACATCACCCTATTCTGTTACAGAGCTAAGTAAACATAAAAATTATAAAAATAGCTGAAGATACTTTGTTTTAGTTACCCTACTAAACAACAATTCACAAATCAAAATAAAGTGCTTCTTTACCACCCTTTGCTAAGTCTTAATCAAGTGAGCAGAAAACCTCATCATCATCTGATGTGCAGTCTCTGTACTGACAAAACTTTGTTTTTCTTCTGATAACTCTGCTCAGACTGAAACAGAGATACAGTCAACACTTTTCAGGCAAAAATTTGGACAGCAAAGCTGGAAAACTTTGTCTGTTAATCTTTGTAGGCTGAAAGAAGAGAAAAAGAAAATGACATCAAACTGTCAGGAACTTTTTAAAGCTATAAATATCATAGTAAACTGTATTAGGTCAATGTTTATGGTTATATTGAGTTCTTTTTTCAGTCTGTTTTGCTTGATATCAGCTGTACCTAAAATCACCCACACATGACACTTACTCCTCTTTGCTGCACCCTGGTTTTGCTCCCCGTTTTAATATGCAAGGTTTTCTAGGCAGGGGCATGTTAAGAGTACCTGTTCCTTAAGCCATTGCTCCAGAAGCTCTGACTTTTATGGCAAGCTCTGAGTAGCACAGTGATTCATCCAGATGGAACTGATTGCAGATTGAAGGCTTATACAGTAACGTGAATAATAGCAGTACTTTTCCAGAGGCAGACAGGTTTCTCTTTGGAAAAGTGGGACAAAGTAGGACATGAATGAAGAATTTATTTGTATCTTGCAGAGGCAAGGTTTTAGGGAGAGGTAGTGTTTTCACCCTCCCTGGAAGTGAAAAGTTTTAGGGCACAGGACCCCCTGAAACATGACTTGCAGTCCAGACAGTTTATTATTTTTATTTTTCTAATTATCTGGATTACCTCCAAAAAAGATGCCGCTCTCTACACAACTTGTGTATCATTTATCCTTGCACTGTCATGTTTGTAACACCACTACTGTAACACAGAAGATTAAATACTAGTTCTCTAGCCAAAACTTACAAAGCAAAAAACTGTTCACTCAGACTTTTAAATTCATTATAGCTGTATCATATCTACAAAGATTTGAAGCAGGGATTTATAAGAAGGAAGGCAATCTGATTAATGTGATAGATAATATAACACAACACCTCAACAAATCTCCTTCTGCTAAGTGGAATGGAGTAGTTCTGCTGCAATACCTTCTATCTTAAGACATACCAGGACAACTGGGATTGCCTTAAGCCACATATATGTGATTTGCATCTTAAGCTACGGGATCAAGTCCTGTGCAATGAGCAGTAATAGAGCAAAGATATTACTTGTGAAGCAGGCTTAGAGGATATTTGCAACATGTGCTTAAATGTGACTTGTAGTCCCTGACAGATTTTACCTGCCAAGGGCTATAACTAAAAAATCAGTGTGCTTTTCAGGTAATAATGAAATTATATGAAGCAGTGGTCCTGCATTTTCTTCTATCAATGTCTTGTGATCATTTCTGTATGACTGATTCCGTACCAGAGAGAATCTTTGTACACAGCTTATTGAAAATTACATTTGCCAGATGCATGAGTGTGTGATAAGTATGTGTGACATATTTTGATAGGCTTGTGCTCCTTTGTATCACTGGAGAACTCTTAAAGATAGTCCTGAGAAGGACCCTGTTGGCACCTGCTATGTTGCAATTCAGAACTTCAGTGCTTATGCAGAATATTCACCTTGTCGCAACAGTAAGTATTGATATGAACAATCCTTTGTTGAAGAAATTGATTTTTCATCCTTTCAGTCTTCACACAGTTTTAGTTGAATGAAAGTTGCTACATGATGTTATTACACTGAATGAGAGTGTAAAGAAAAATCAACATTAAATTATATTCCTGCAATTGGATGCTTTATTGTAAAATTAATTTAAAGAGGAGACATTAAGTGAATTAAGTGTGTGCAGTTATAGTGATGAGCTATAATTGGTTCAATTTGAATGGCTTTAAAATGTAGCTAGATAAGATAGATCAAGATAAGAACCAGATAACATTTTAAACCAATTATTCATACTTATGCTGAGTATAAATCTCTCATCACAAGATCATAATTTGAAAACCAGACCCTGCATAGAAACACACAAGCCTGTATCACCATTCATGCCAATACCATCCAGAATAGCTCATTTGTGAAGAACTTTCAGCATGGAAGAAAGATATGCACATTAGCACTGCTGCTACACACTCTTCTCCATGCTCTTCTGAGGTTGCAGTAGCCATCTCTGGGCCTTGCTTCTTGGGGAATAGGGAAAAACTGCATGTATCTTTAGAACCACATTTAGTTACCTAGAAACCCAGAGAAAATACCACACGTTAGATTCTATCAGTCATTCATCTCATTCAGCATACTGTGTCAAAGTGTTTATGAGGACTATTAATATCCTCATTACGTCAGTGCTCCACATTATTAAAAGCAATTTGAAGGATCCAGTGACTTTGGATTGAGCTGAATCTATGGCAATTTCTACAGTACAAATCAGAGAATTTTCTTTCATTTACTTTTCTAAAGGTGGCCTGTGAAAGATACCAAATATGATGGGCTTACCTATCCCTTCAGAGCAAAGCTATGGTGGTGTTCAGTCTCACTGATGAGTAGCTGCTTCTAGTTGCATGTACCAGCTGGTAACACAAGGAGCCTGAATATAGTTCCTTGTTATACCCCTTGTAAGAGACCCTGATATTGCAGGTAACATTCTTGCTGTGTGCATATGGGCTAATTTCAAATCACACCTTTTAACTGTTCCTCTGCTGCAAACTCTGCTCCTGCCTTCAACTTTGTCATGGATTATTTTTCCAAGAATGTAACAGGCATTTTACAGAAAAAGTAGGCATAATTAAAAAGCCTCTTTCCTGTGGAGGTCTAAAGATAGCATCAGATCTTGTAGCTGGATTTTGTGACATCTGACAGATGTGTGATAGTGTGATAATGCTTTCTGTGATCTATCAGAAATCTGCACACCAATAGCAACATGAGATATCACGTTATTCTCTAGTTTTCCTCTTCCCACACTGAGGTATAGGACTAAGCAGAGTTGTGTTATGTCTTCCTTTAAAGCCTAATCCTTGTCCCTGGATGGACAGTTGGAGAAAAAAGCTGAATCTGTAAGAAATAGTAATCATAAGATCTGCATCATGTACTTCTAATGTCTCACTGAGGCTTTGACAAAGGCTTATGTCATTTGAAGTGACATTCGAAGAGTTCAAATGACTCTCAGTCCCAATCCTGCAGCCTTTCAGCACTCTGGCACAGACAGAATTGCCCTAAAATGCATGCCAGCACACTTTATACAATAACATAAGGATTTGGAGACTAGAAATAAGAGTAGAAAGAAGCAGAAAGATTGGTTTTGCCCGTACAAACGTGCACCCAAAATTATATTACACTTCAGTCCTCATTGAGCAAACGTCTATCAGTTAAATGGCTGACCCTTGCAAGGGACATGTGTCCCTTTCCTGTGCCATAGTGCAGATAAGCTCGATGTTGTCTGTACATTGACCCATCCTGACCTGTCTACTATGTCAACATTTTCTGAAAATGCCTTAGTAATCACTTTTTTATTTATAGAAGATCAGAAGTGATGAACATTCTACAATTTCTTGTTGTTTACTTTTTTATCTCCAGCCAAATTCAAACTTATTCCCTGATAATTGTTGCAAGGGTCCTTCCTTGGCAGTGAGAGGAGAAAGTCTCAAGTAGCAAAATCTTCACAAGGGGCTGCATGTTCAGGGTACTGTGGAAGGTCTTGATTTGCTCTGGCTCTTCTCAAAAAGAATACATCTTTCCCCATATTTTGGCAGATTGCCTTAGAGCTCCAGAAATGTGTATGTTGTCTTCCACATGCACTGGGAAAACAATAAAATGCTTCTACCTTCATAATTTCAGGCAATGCAGATCCTGAAGGACAAGGCTTTTGTCAAGCAGGTTTCAGCTTAGATTTTTACAAGGTGAGATTCTGCTTTTGAAGTATTTTGACCAAATGTAATTGTGATATATCCCCAGTGTTCAAGTGCTGCCTCAGTGATCATGAATTTATCCCCATGCTGTTGCATATGGAAAGTTTCTTGAAGTTTTTCAAGGTCTTTCCTCCTTTTCAGGCTCCAAACTTTCTGGTGTCATTAATAAAATAAATACTCAGTCAGCACTGTTTCTCTCTTTGCAGCACTCCAATCTAACTCTGCTCAGTTTATCTTAATAGATAATTAGACAAACAATTGTATGTGTTTCCATCTCTGTCCCACTTACAATGCTTTACAGGGACTTGACTTTCAGAAAGTAATGGGCAGGCACCAGCTAGTTTTAAAAAGTTAAAATAGCTTGTATAGTGATGCTTTTGGAGGCAGAGTAGTCATTGAGTAATACCATTCATGTAGGGGTGAAAGTGTTTAAGGGAAAGAACTAGTTTTCCTTAATGGCAAGAGGGTCCAGAAACAATATTGTGGGACAAAGGATAAACCAGTGCCTCACATAACTTTGACCATTGCCATTGTTTTCAGCGTTCTGCAGCTGCATTTTTATTTACATTATTAATAGCTATGGGGTTAAGACCTCTTGTTGGGTAGACAAAAGTATACTTCTCTATAAAACATTAGTGTTGCTTCATTGAATGTAATGACCTTTTTTATGACTTTGTTTTGTTATAAATAAGCAGCAATTTTTAGAATGCTGTGTTAGCAGGAAAAAAATTGCAGCTTTCATGCAAGTGAACATGCACAGGGTGATCTTAACTATTTTTAACTCTGGATTTTCCTGTACATCCATGTATGTCCTTTACTTAATCATGGTTATTCTCCTTTATCATGATTCTGATATTATTTTGGTCATTTAAATAGGTTTTTTCCATGCATGCTTACTTTTGTGATGTTCTTTTGTTGTGTAATTTTATTCAATTCTGCTTTTTGTAGAATGGAGACCTGATAGTAGGCGGGCCTGGTAGTTTTTATTGGCAAGGTATGTTCATCTGGCTGAGTAACTTGATCTAAGAAGTGAAGCAGAAAGTATTGTTTTTGTAGATTTCCATTGTTTTGTCGGTTTAAGATAACCAGTCCCTGATCTTATTTTCGACAAATGCGAATCAGAAGAATTGCTTAAAAAGCAACTGAGCATAAAAATAAGTCAGGGAAAATTCAGGATGTAGGTTATATAGCAAGTGAAACAAACACAAGTCACTGTTTTTATGTTGGCATTTAAGCATACTTGTCATTTAATTAATAAGTTGAATTTTTCCCTAGAAATACTGCAGATTTTTAAAAATAGCTAGTATTTGTACTGCAAATGTACTTTTTTTAAAGTTTTTGTTACTGTTTGTGTCTAAGCACAACCCTTTATAGTTATCTGCTTATATTTGAAGTTCATTTGTGGCATCACTGTAGTTTCCAAGATGTAGTTTCTCATGTAGATAAAACCTAAAGTTGTTTTGGTAAAGGGTTAAAAGGTTATTTTTTGTTTTAACCTGTTTTGACATGTGTGATATAGCTGATTCCTAGCCTCCACCTCCCAACTTGCCCATTGTCAGCCTCTTTGATGTGCATTTTTGCATTGTCTTTACAGGAGGAAGACCTAATTGATTGTTATGGTAGGGAATTGATAGCTCTGAATTCTCCATTGAGAAATTGCTTCCATTGGTCTACTACATTCATACAGTGCAGTGACTTTAGTTTGAATCAGCACACTGAAATGGGTCTGGAGATGTTTTTGTGACAGTTCAATAGAAATTCAGTGCCTTATTGTATGGATTTATGTGTATTCTTGAGACTTCCAGGGTAATAATGGAGACAGATTGAGAGCACGTATCTACTCTTTACATCCATTCTGTATTATCCTTTCAACTCTGTTCTGATCTTCTGAAAGTGCTATTTTGTAGAATTTGGCTCTCTTTTATGTTCCTTTTATTTATGAAGCTGTTTGAATCCAGGTCAGGTAATCACTGCAAGTATTGCAGACATCATTGCAAATTATTCCTTCAAGGATATTCTGAGGAAACTGGCACGAGAAAAACAAACAGGAGTGGCACCACCCTCGTATGATGACAATTACATGGGTAAGCTAAGCTAAGGTAGCAACATGTTCTAAAAGCATGAGTCATATAAATATGAAAACAAGCCCTAAATTTCTACTGTCACAATTGTGAGAGGGTTTGAAAATGTTTTGCCTGAAGTGCAATAGCAAACCAGTAGTTTGCTGGTTACTTCAGGGAGATTATTAACATCCTTAAAATTATGCACAGCAACAGGGTTTGAGGGTTGAGATCTTAAATGACTCATTAGGGTTCTTAATATTTGATCTTAAATAATTAAGCAGAAATACAAAATTTTTTTTCATTCCAAGATGATGGATTGAACTTAAATTAATTAAAGACTATTTTAATTTTTAATAGATAAATGAAAATTCAGTTCTGCAGTATTTTATACAGTACTGCACAAATACCCAATTTATTCTCACTGGTATTTAAAAGATACAATTGCAGTAAGCAGTAACAAAAGAGAGTTTGAAGATACTGATATGGCTCATTACCTACCTTATATTAATACTGATCTCTAAGAATTTTCATGATGTTCACATGTCTCTTCAGGTAAGGCAGGTTTTTCTTCATATAGTTATAGAAAAGAGCCAGTGGAATTGGAAGGAAAAGATGCTTCCCTTTACCCCTGCCCATGGATTTGAAATTACACTCCCTGATACGGTCCAAAAGTCTTTACTATGACAATAGCAACTACTTCACAGATTTACTAAAGCTCCAGGAGGTGCTTAACTGCATCTTTGGAAATCTGTCTTCCATATAAGGCTCAGTCAGAACACTCACACATTATAGTACAGTAATGAAGACCTAAATTATGTCAGGTGTTAGGGTAAAACACCATGGTACCTGCTGTTTTTTTCAGATAAATTATTAATGGTTTAGAAGCTCATTTTTGGAGAAGAGGGATCAATTTATTATACATTCAGACCTACCATTAATTTAGTCATAATTATGCGATAAATTTTCCTTTTTTCCACACAGTTTTAGTATACTAATGACAGAAAATTCAGATGATCAGCTGAACATACAAATCTGATTGGCCTTGCGTATTTTTTGAAAGAAATTTTATATCAAGTGTTTATTTTTGTAATTTATCTTTAAACAGGATACTCAGTGGCTGCTGGGGAATTTACTGGTGATTCTGAACAAGGTAAGAAGCTATATAGTTGAATGAAAACCATATGGCCATGCACCTATTAAATTCCTGGTTTTGGGTCCCTACACAGGCTCATACTTATTGTACATTTGGGACACTGGTGAGACTTAAGCTATCTGTAAGGCAAATATTTCCTTAGACAGTATAGCATAACAAAATAGAATGGAAGTAACACAAAAATCTGAATCTGTTTTTATGGTATCATGCTCATGTGTATGGTCAGAAATTAGTGCTGTGACAACATTGTAGATGGAGCCATTCAGTCTCAGTATTTTAGCCAGTTTGATGTGCTGAACTGGTTGCATGAAGTGTTGTGGCAGGGTAACTAAAACCAAGCTGAGCATAGTTTTTACGTTGCAAAGCAAGTTTTGCTTGTGTTCTAGAAATTGAACAGTATTTTCCTGTGTCTCTGCAAGTTGGATTCAGTTTAGAAGAAAAGCTCCTGTTACATCTGTCTGTTTAGTAAAGTATGTTAAAAATAATAATTTATAAATAGAAATTTGCTCATGATTTAGCTATTTTCAGATGTTCTGATATTGTAAAGGATTTAAAAACATGTAGTTAGATGAAAATACCCATGATCCCCGGTGTTTCATGCCTGAAGAGCTGTGTTTCTTGTCTAAGGCTGAAAGTATTCCTTAAGTATTCTTTTCTTGAGCAGGTGAGCAGCTATGTGGTCCAGACTCACAGTGCCAATAGAGACATAGTACAGATCACAAATCAGAATCCTTGAGATAGATAGATAGATAGATAGATAGATAGATAGATAGATAGATAGATAGATAGATAGATAGATAGATATCAAGGAAGGTGTAAGTGGCATGGGATGCATGTTGCATGCACCACTTAGATAGCATAACCAGTTCACTGTTGATCATTTATCCTTTCAGAGCTGGTTGCTGGAGTCCCAAGGGGAGCACAGAACTTTGGCTATGTATGTACTGGACCCTCATTTTATCCTTTTTATAGTGAGAAGGCAATTAGACTATTGAAAGGTTAAAAGCTACATCATATTTTCTGTCTCTTTAATAAAACACTTTTAAATCAGAGAAAACTGTCACTGACTATCACCCTCAATCTTACCTGGCTTGGTTGAAATGCCTTACTGGTTTAGGCTTTGAATGGTAAGCACTTAGTACCTTCCCAAGTGTATTTTCAGTAGGCAATTACAAGAATGCTTGGACTGTGACTAGTATCTCTAAAACCACCGAATGTTATCAGACCTAAGCTTACCCTTAGGTTAGCACATTTCATGTGCAAGGCTGCATCTGCAGTGGAAAGGAGTCCAAGTTCAAATTATTCATACCCAGTGTTTACTTTCAGTGCTGTAAGTATATACACTGAATACCAGATGCAAAGGATCATGATAGGAAGTTAGAAGTGAAGGGAGAAAACAATATACATTAGTGGATACAGCTTTTACCTCATAGGAAAAAACGTTTCACAACTAACATGATTGGGAAAAGAGATCCCAGCCACAGACATGTTCTCTAGTTTTATGGACTCAAAATTCCTTGTACCTCTGGAACTCATTCTTAAAATTTTTCAGGAGAAAGGTATATATGTATTTATGTCTGTATGTATATATTTCTTTATGTTTCAAGTTCATGTTTTCATGCCTAGTTACTGATTAGCTGATAGTCTGTAATTTGCTGCTGTTCAGTGTCCAGTAAGGAAAGGATGTAGTCTTTTCCTTATTTTATTCATGGGGAACCTGAGTCATAAAATCTTAGTAATTTGTTCGAGATCATACAGGAAAACTGTAGTGAGACAGAAAATAATTGTTTCTTCTTGGCCACTTGGACCATCCTGCAGTGTGTCAGATTGGTTTGCATTGACGTCATGCTGTAGCATCTCCATGTGCACCTGAAACTTTCCGTATTTTTCTGTTACCAGGTCTCAATTATTAATTCTTCAGACTTGACCTTTATCCAGAACTTCACTGGTGAACAGGTAATGTCAAGCGACTACATCATGAAATATTTTACCTCTAGAGGGTATAGCTTCATTAATATAGTTTCAAGAATATATAAAATAATTTTTGGTATTAATGACCGTAAAAACAAAGAGGATTATCAGTAAAAACATTTAAAAATTGATATCTGATATGAAAGCCTATCTGTTGTTTTTTATTTCCAGATGGCGTCTTATTTTGGGTACACAGTTGCAGTATCTGATGTTAACAATGATGGGTAGGTTACCAAATATATTCAGCTCCACTGAACATTCATAGAAGCAATGCCTGACATTTATTAATAAATGCAGGTTTTCAGGTGCTTCATACATCAAAATGCTTTTCTTGGCTTCTCTGCTTTTCTAATTTTAATTGTTCACATAGGCTTATCTTTGTGTAATCACAGGGGAACGAGTATTTGCAGGCCTAGTTCGGGTGAGTTCATCTTTTGGAATATTTATTCACAAAAGTGTGTCAGAGTGGGAGTGTCCAAAGTCTTAGGAAACAGATCCAGGTAGAAAAAAAGTGAATAAACAGCACTAGCTACCATTGGGAAAAGATAGGTGAAAGTGAAAAGTTCATTCTTCCATTCTCAAAAGCAGATAAGTCTTCTCACATGTGCACCATCCATAGCTTCACTTCTCAAATGTAAAAGCTTTCCCATATCATCAGCTCCTCTTTCCTCGTTCCAGCACCTGTTGCTTGGCCATCCGTATTTATCATCCCAAGGACCAACCAGTGTCTATGTCCCATAGTTGTTATGGCAGGCATTCTGCATGTCTGAGGGAGAACACTGCTCAGCTCCCAGGGTCAGGCCTCAGACACTTGGGGATTTCAGGCCCTGTTGAACAAAACACTTGTTAACTTTCAACTCATGTAATGTTTGATTAAATATTTTAGAAGAATAGGACTTCAGTGAGGTAATGTTGATAGTAGCTTTTTAGCAAGGAGATAAAGATCCCTGAAGCTCAGAGCCTTGGAAGTCTGCACAAAGGTGAGCCAGGACTCTGTAATTTAGAGACGTGGCATACTCTTGTCTATTGCAAAGTATCTCAGATGTGTCTACCTCATATTTTTTTCTTGTGATCATTACTTAATAGGTGCTTAAGCATAGAACATTAAATAATTTTTCCGAGCTAAATCATTGCTACCCATCATTGACTAGTGACCCTTTAAAGAGTGAGGGATACAAGAAAAGAGAAAAGTAAAAGGGTGGTAAAGTGTTATTGCAGTTACAAAACAACAAAAACCCAGAAGTTTCAGCAGTTTCAGTGGTGGCTTCATTGTACTCAAATCTTTCCAAGTTTCTGAGATCAAATATTCATAGCACCATGGCTTTCGAAAATTCATATTTTTATAATTGTGTAGAGAGTCAGGATTAATTTTGTCCTACTAATAAATTACGAATGTGAAAGAGTGGGGAAACATTAAGTTCCAACAGACACTCATTAGACTTTCAGGGAACTTGCTATTTAACTTCTCACTTAACCAACTTATTTCCTTGGTAGGTTATTTCCTGTTAACCATAGGGTTACTTGGCAGGTCTCATATTTTCTGTGTACCTCTAAAACCACAGTTTATGTCAATAGTATAATCAAACTGTTGTTGAGGCCTGTGTGGTCTTCCAGTCTATATCTTAAAAGAAATCTAATGACTCTTCCTGAGATCCAAACATCCCACAGAAAACAAAACACAAAAAGCTCTACTTGATAAACATGTCTGATTAGATATGTAGTCTGTCTTTGCTGGTTTGCACATATAGTCAATTGAAATATTTATCTGAAGAGTAAAAGAGAGGGCGAAAAAAAAGGCAAAAAGAAAATTAACACTTCAAATTCACTTAGGCTTTTTGCTGCTAAATAAAAGAAGGTAGAGATAGCCTTATCAGTATGAGAAACCTAATTAGTTATTTGCTGAAAAGATTTATAAAAGATTAATAGGAATGGTGCTTTGCTGTAGGCTGAACATGTAGCTCAAAAATTTGGCTTGTCCTGGGAAAAAAAGTTCTCTATACTTTCTGCTCCAGCAGTTCTACAGGTATTCCAGGGTGACTCTTGCAGTTTCATCTGTACCACATCAGGATTGCAGACAGGACAGGGAAACTGAGGATACTGTTTGAACTACTGTTTAGTTGCATGCTGCTAATAATGAGAAATCCACAGTGAAACCTAACAAATCAAGCATTGCCATTAACTTACAGGCTACATTCCAAGTAAAGAGGGAAAAAGAGAACACTTCCAATTTAGCCTGAAACAATCCAATAAAAATAGTGAAATAAACTGTTTACTGTTTTTTTTTATTTGGCCTGTATCAAAGCTTTCCAGAGTTGTACTTTGACCTCTTGACATTTCCCATACTGCTTTTTATTACTCAGCAGGATACAAAGGAATGGCATACAGTCTCAGCAGGTGGTCAGCTTTGTGCTTTTTAAAGATTTATTTTTTTTATCAGAAGGGAAGTCATACTGGCTGCTTACCTTTCTGTGTTGGAACAAAAATGAATATATAATTTATGTTAACTGTAATCTTAATGCGGTAATGAAATAAATCCAACTAACCAGTTCAAAACTGCACTTCGTGATTTGATATTACTGCTTTTGCTTTACTCTTGCACTCTTTAAAAAGAATCATATCAACCTGAATTTGGCTCAAAACTTTCAGTTTTGTAAACATAAACTCCTCCAGTTTAAAAGACCAATTGAAATACCCTCCTTCACCAACAGAAATGCGTAATATTAATCGAATAGGTACTTAGAACACAAGTACACACCCCCTCACACACCTCCTTGGCTGCTTGTTATCGAAATAATTAAACTGTAGAAGCTGGGAGGCAAAACTGACTAAAGTATGGTAAGAAGCAATTGCTTGCTCATTTTATCCACTTGGAGAGGAATGAGAAATAAGTAAATAAGGATTAGGGAGATTTGGGTAGCTGACGAATCCTTTAGTTTTAGCTATAGCACAGTTCTGTGAGGGCTCAAAAAAATCCCAAACTCTAAACACAAACCCCTAGAATTGCCTAAGGGAGAATTCCTTCTTGCAGAGGACTTGCTGAAGCTGCTGGCTTTGACCTACAGAGTTCAGCACTGGCAGAGAGTGGAAAAATCAAGAGAGTAAGGAAAGGAAGGCTTTGGTGGGGGTGGTACATGCAAAGACCTGCAGGGAAGGCAAACTGAGTGCTGCGGGTGTTTCAGGGAGCTCTGCTGCCCTTAACCAGTTTAGAAAAGGTCAGTGTGTTAGATGACTGGTCTTCCTTCCATCTTTCCCTCAGTACATCAGATGATGAGCCATCTCAGATATTGGGTTCTGGTCCCTGCTCCCTGGACTATTCATGCATTTTTTACAGTCATTGTCATTTATTTTAGCAAGGTACAAATTTTCCTAGAAAATAAATCCATCACTGTGCCCTTCTAGCTGAGACGCTGCGCTCTCTGCACAACAAGCTCCAGCTCTTTCTGCTTGCTTTCTGTCTCAGCTGGTGAATCTTGTGTTCTGGGTTAGGCTTCTGCTTAGAGAATTTTAGGCCATGATAGATAGTCTGCCTCTCTTTTCATCATTTTAGGGGCTCTGGATATTGCTCTATGAACTATAAAGTTATCTGGGTATCTGTATATTTCACATCAGTGTGCTGGGAGCTTCCTGATTCAATGATTTGGTTCCTTACCACCTCTAAAAAAATCTTCCTTAGTCTTACAATTGTTCATTTATACAATATTCATGGGAGACAAGATCATTTTTTACTTTGTGGTTTATACAGCACTTAACTCCATGGGGCCCCAATTTACTGGGATTATCTAGTAATTGCTGATAGTGCTACAGTGTAATGCTTTTAGTCCATGGCATACATAAAATAAGTTATTTTAAAAATAGCATTTGTGATTGGTTTTTGTTATTGCCATTGTTTTATGGCAACCATTTCAGATGATATTCTGTCCCAAGCACAAACATCTTCCATTACTAGAGGACTTTTGATGTTCGGTGTGAAAGGAAAATCCCCACCACACATGTCAACTCAGCATCTACTTCCTTCCTTTTAGTTATTCTTGCCATAGGGTAAAAATCTAACATAAAAAAGAACAGCTGTACCAAAGTGACATGACATTTTGAAATACAGTTTCCTTTATGGAAACATACTATAAACTTTAAAAAATAACATTTCTAGAAGTACTTTGCCACAACTTAGAAAATGTGTATGTTCTACAATGTGATTAAAAGGCTTCTAGATGAGATATTCTGTGCTAGGTTCTGTGGTATATATCTTAGAACCATAATACATACTTCTGGTAAAGTAGTAGCTGATCCAAATCATACCCTTTTTTTTCTGCCAGAATTGGGGAAAACAATGTAGTGCAATTTTACTAAATTGGTTTACTAATAGATAAAGCCTTTTGGAAAATGTTGGTATGCGGAATATGATGAATTGGCAGTAAAAGGTTTTCTAGGAGTTTTACAAAGTTTGAACAAAAATTCATTTTAGAGCAAGAGAAAATGCTTTTCCAAATTAAAAATTCTGCTATCAAATATTGCTAGTTAATATGGATTATCAATGTCCATTGAATGTAATGGGAATTATTTTAGAAGTTTGCATGGGCTTGAGCAACCTTCAGCAGTTTTATACTCTCATTTCATATCTCAGAATAATCCATTAAAAGTACTTCTGCTTGTTATGTACCTATCAATCTCACTGATTTTATTCTTCAGTTTATTCAGGTCTTGTTTTCCCACAAAATAAATATCAATAACATGTTTTGAAACATGCCTATTTAGAACAGCAGTATGCAAAATATCCTTTGATAAGTCTATATTCTTTGACTGATTCTTCTTGGAGTAGCAAAATGTACAGAAATTTTCCATTATTTTCCCTCCAAGTATCATATTTTTGTGATTTGATGATGTCCTTTCTCTGTAAAACTCCATACAGCAAATTCTGTGAGCACTGCAGCCATTCATGTGCCTAATATTGAACAGAAATGTTGTCAGAAATAAAGCTGTGGCTTTGTCTCCCAACTTCTATTTGAATTAGTGATAAGGCATTCTCTGTTAATTGATGCTCTCCTTGTATTTCACGTATATTACTCAAAAATTGCCTGTAAAGCGGCAGGGATTTTTTTCTGTTGTTCAGTTACTGCTGTATAAGTTGGAGAAACTAGATTCTATATTAAGATTTGTCTCTCACTAGCACTGTTAGCAGAACAGATCTACAGAATTTGTTCTGACAACACAGATTCCCCATTAGCTAAATTGCTGACTCCCAGATTGTTCACTGCAAAGTGTAAGTTTTCGGTGTCTATTGTGAGCATAAATTGAAGTGCAAGAAATTCTATTTAAGCCTAAAAATAACTGGTTTTGCTGTGATAGTGATCAAACACTGGAAGCAGTTGCCCAGAGAGTTTGTGGAGTCCATCTATGGAGATATTCAGAACTGGACTGGGCATAGCTGTGGGCAGCCCTCCCTAATTGACCACGCTGTTAACAAGTGTTTGGACTAGAAATCTAGAATGGCCTTCTTACCTCAGTTAGAATATGACTCTATGATAATTATCAACTTCCTCTTTAGCAAATGCCTAAACTGTGTTGTTTGCACTCAGTCTCTTATTGACACTGTTTTTTGTTTGACTGTTCCAGTTTAGATGATATCTTAGTTGGTGCCCCTCTCTTTATGGAACGAGAATTTGAGAGCAAGCCTAAAGAAGTTGGGCAAGTTTATCTGTACCTGCAAGAAAGTGCGTTCCTGTTCCGAGATCCGCAAATTCTGACAGGCACGGAAGTGTTTGGTAGATTTGGCAGTGCAATCACACACCTTGGAGATCTCAATCAAGATGGATATAATGGTAATTTGTATGTAATGTAGTATATCTCTCTATAACATTGAAATTAAAAATGGCTAAGCAGCGAATATGAAGCATCTGTGCAGTGGCTGAAAAAGGCCTTTTTACTTGTAACAGCCTTTGAAGATCATGAGAATTTACACTAATGTTAAAGAAATTGATACTGAGAGCCAAATCGTGAAAAGCTTCTCAATAAGAGGGCAGTCATATTGAGTACAGTGCTATTTTTACTAAATATTAGTATGTTCATTTGAATAAAAATATTGGTTTTTGTTTTATGACTACAAATACATTTACTTACTTAGTTAAGCTGTTTGCGCTTGTTTAAAAGCAGAGTTCTCAAATGCTGGGAAGAGTTTGAGAATTGAATGAGGCTCAGTACATGGAGCATTTGGTCAGCAATGAAAGAATTGGACAAGTACAGAAGTACTATTTTGGAATCAGCCTTCCATTGGTACTTAGGCACCAAAAGAAACACTTGCATAATGGGTCCTTTTTCAAATGCTTGTAGCACATGCACACAACAAAATGTTCATGTAAGTTAGCTGGCAGCCTACATTCAAGACAGCAGTTCAAGTAAAGTAACTGCTTAATCACCTGAGATGGCTGGGATGCCTTGAGCACCTAGTTAGCCTCCTAGACGTGGTCAGTAGCACCTTGGTCTTCCCTGCATGCATTTCCTTACTTCTTATTTTCAGGAAGTTAAGGATCTTCAAAGCAGGCACCTCTGCATCTAAAACAGCAAAAAGTTTTTCCTAGAGGAGCTATTTTGCACAGTAGCCTTTAAGATAGTTGGCCCACAAAGGAAAAATTAATGGATTTTGCTCCTCCATAACTTGAGGGCTGTTTTTCACAGTGCTCTTGCCACTAGATTCTAGGGCAAGGTCTTCATTGTGTGGCTGCTGTGCAAGGAAAAAGTGGTGTTGGGAGTCATATGTATGGGGTTCAGACTGCACAAAGTATGAGTACCATCCTGTGGGTAGAAGCCATTGGATTTTGACTGCTGAGAATACCTCACTGGAAGAGTGTCCTGGAATCCCACCATGGAGTTCATGGTGAACAGCTGAACCCCATGGTGGAGATTCCTGTTTTCTGCCTGTAAGCGATAGCAGATGCCCTCAGCTACTCTGGGCAGGGAATGATGATCTGCTCTCCAGAATTCAGATAAGGAAGGCAGGAGAAATTGCTGTTTGTCACTGTGTAAGGACTAGAAAGAATCTAGGGCCAAAGTCTTCTGCTTCATAACTGAAGATGCCAGCCATAGAGCATTGGTGCACTTCTGCCTTTAGAGTGAAGCTACAGATTCCAGGTGCTCAATTTAATAAAGAAGTCCAGCATCAGCTTCTAGATCAGAACCTAAAAATAAGAGTTGTAGATATGTATCCTCTAGTGTTTTCTATTGGCAAGCTCAGATAGTGTGGCTGTTGAATCTCAGTCTAGACACACGACTGTCTCCACATCCCATGCATAGGAAGTAAGAAGAGCACTGTGAGTTCTGCTTCTTGGATACGGCACCTCATTTTTAAGGACTGAAGTGTTTAATTGTATAATACCCAAAGCCTCCTGTTAAAATCCTGACTCGGTAATATTCCTATTTCTTAATAAAATGATGGCTTGGTATAAATGGAAATGTGATATTCCACTCTTTTCTTTTGTATACTAAAGCAATGAATATTTAAGGGATGGAATTTTTTTGTCTATGTAGAATATTTTATCTGGAAAAAGAAAATTAGTTTTATCTAACAGCTGTTCCTTTTTAATTAGGTGAAAGAGGAAAAAAAGAAAAATTTTGCCTGTTTAAAAATATTAAAGTAGAAGCAGGCATTCATTAGATCTTGGTTTATTAAAGCTAGTTAACTGCCCTGGAAATATGAAGAGGAATCCAGTGTGGACTGGCTATTTAGTATAATTCAATAACATCTCCAAAGGATTATTTTATAAGCTTTTGTCGTGAAACTTTGACACATAAAAGACACTGCAAACATTTTTGTATATTTGCCTTAAAACTAGAATGCATACAGAAGTACAGAATGTTGAAGATCTTGCATGTTTGTAGCAGAAGCTGTTTGTGTCTGTTTTTCTGCAGGGAGTTAATTTTTAATTGTGCTCTTTCTTTTTTCTTTTCTTTATTTTTCTTTTCTTTCCCTTTTTCTTTTTTCTTTTTTTTTTTCCCACTGCAGACATTGCTATTGGTGCACCATTTGCAGGAGAAGACAGAAGAGGGAAAGTTCTCATTTACAATGGATACAGTAATGGGTTAAACACTAACCCTTCCCAGGTTCTCAATGGAGCCTGGGCCTCACAGTCCATGCCTTCAGGATTTGGCTTCACTCTGAGGGGAGACTCAGATGTAGACAAGAATGATTATCCAGGTAAGATTTTTCCATTAGAAATGGAATTTTATACTTCCATTCTCTGGAAAATGCATCATGCCTAAACTGCTCCTTTTGGAAGGCAGAGGTCAGAATAAACGACAGACATTTTTGGACAGTTCTAGTTTGCTTTCCTGAGAGTTAAAATCAGACAAAAACAAATACTCCCTTTCCTGTCAAAAGACATGATCAGAAAGTCAAGGAAGGGCTTAAATAGTTGTATTAACATAAAACATGTGAAGTTTACAATAAAAAGCTTAACCCTTTCCCCCCACTTCCAAAAATTGAAAGCTCTCAGCTTATTGAACTTGTAAGGTCTCCTTCATCCTGCCATTCTTTCTTAATTAAAAACATGTTGTATTGTAAAATAAGGGATTGACTTGATTGTGTTGCTAAGGTATTTTTTGCTGTCAGAAGAGACACTGAGCTATATATAGTTAATGGCTTTGATTGCCTTACAAAAAAGCAGAGAAAATGCAAATTGCTTAAAGGTAAATACTTTATTTGGACCTTTCCATCTCTGTTTTCGTTTTGCTACATGAACTCCTCCTTTTTAGGTTAGCTTTGATTCTTCCTTATGAGCTTAACTAATAAAGTAGGTATTTACATTTAGCGAGTTTGTAACACTAGTTAAGTTTCGCAGGGAAGTATTTATTTTTTAAAGAAATTTTTTTTCTAGCACCTGAGTAATCCGAATGTGATTGTTCTTTTGTTTACTCTCTCTCCTCTGGAAGCAAATATGTTCTGTTTCTTTTCATCACAATTCAGAAGCCTTACCAAAGGTGAGCAGTAAAACATCGTATTTTGTTATTGTGGAAGGTTCATCCATAGTAAAATACTGTTAGTCTGCACTTCCCTGACTTACTATAAAATCACTTTTGTTAGGCTAGAGTTGTATTATTTCAAAAGCAAAAATTTTTCAAAAGGACAAAAATCGGATCTCTTTTACCTTTTTGTGATGGACCGTAAAAACTTTGAAAAGGGTGCCTTTCCAAAAGCAGAAGGGAATTTCTGGGAAGGAGTGTTTACAATAGAAATCACAGTTTTACAAACAGAAAAGCTGACCACAGAGTAATAAAGTGAGGCTATCACAAGACTGCAATAAGGGGATCTTTAGCATTTGAGAGAAGAAAGGGCTTTTAAACACTGTTTTGACTTTTTGTATGCATATTGTTGATGCTGCTATTAATAGTCTTTCATTGTCCATGACTAATGAGGTTCTTTTGGACAACAGAGCTCTTTATTAAAGTTTCAGCATTTAAACATCTCCTCAAGCACACACAAGGCCCCCCAGCAAAACCAAAGAAAACAGGATATTGCATTCCTGACATTGCTAAGATTGAAAAGATAGAGAGAAAGAAGAGATTCTTTGACTCACATAGGGAAGAAAGAGGTGTAGAAATCTCACTATTGTATTAGCATTCTTTATATGGAGCATCTTTTCAGCTAAGTTGTGGAAAGTTTGGGTAATGGATCTTGATCTTTCTAAATATGTACTGAGGAACTGCTATAGTTGTGAGATTTCTTGGACTTACTCTACTTGTCATTGTTGGCTTCACCATGCATCCAACTTCCAGAATTTGACATTGTGGTATTAGCTCACTATGTGTTAGATGGTTTGGTTTTATTACATGAATTACTTGTTTTCAAAAAAAAAACCAAACAAACACCAAAAACCCAGGCAAAAAACCACCACCCTGCATTTACTGTAACCAGCTTTTCCCTCCATCCCTCAGCTGAATACCTGGGTGAGCAGTGCAGAGTACTGGGGAGGATCTCTCAGAAAATGGGAAGAAAAAGCCCTTAATGTCAGTTAACCACATCTTCCTTAATTCACAAAGTCTTGAAGCACCAGAACAGAGCTGCAAAAATAGCACAAACATGGTACAGCACTAGCACAAAAATAGTCTTCCTATGGGAAAAAGGGGAAAAAAAGAAAGGAAATAATATGGGGAAATGGGAGCACAGAACAAACACGCTAGGCAATGAAATAAGCAATCCTTCTTGTGTCAAAGAGGTTTTCTTCTTTACCTCCTGACGGAAATGCTGAAGGGCAACCCTTGTACAAGGAGGAAATGAGGTACTGAAGTTGGAAGGAATAAGTAAGTTTTATTTTAGAGAAACTGAGTCTTGCTGACTGCAGAAGGTGTAGAAAACTAGCCTTTGATTCCATGCTTCCCAAACTACTGTTTGCATCTGCAATTCAAAGAGGATTGTGAAATATTAGGGGGAAAATATAATAAAAATTTTAATTAAATCTTTTTAATATATGTATTTTATGAGAAGAAAAATGTAATAAAACCAAACTATGTTGACACATCACTCTCAGAAGTTCTGTTCCTATGGACTGAGAAATGAGAGCCAGCTGTAATGTCTGGCTGCAGGCATAAACATGTATTGCCACTGCCTAAGGTGAAATTCTCCAAGCAATTAGCTCTTCCATGACTAGACTTTAAGTGTTCAGGACTGACTATAACTGTACTTGTATACTTGTATTCTTGTTCTTCTTGTGCCTAACATTGTTCATGAGTCAGGCATATACCTGCTTAGATGTGAGAGGCTGAGAGATGAGAGTTACTCTTCCATTTAATTTTTAATGCACTGTGTGGCATTTTCAGAGCTTTTAGAGGTCTGAATCAGACCTTCTTTAGTTCAGACCTTCTTTAGTTCTTTAGTTTATGGTTTTGGACCAGATCATTGACCTGGAGGCCAGAAGATACCACGTGTTTGTATGGCTTCTTGTCACAAGCCGCTGAGATTCATCCTGGGATCACGGTATTGAGCCTATGAACCAGTGCTCTTCAGTTACAAGCTGAGGAATAAATACAATTCCTAAAAAGTGAGGGTGGATCAGAGTCGAATTTTTCTCCCGTTGGACAAAGGTTAAAGCCCCTCTTGGCTTGGGGTTCAATTCAGTCGGAACTGAACCTGGTAGCCTTCTGGAGAAGAGCTGGCATTTGGTACAGGAAGTGATATCTTTCTCTCTTCACCCAAATGTCAGTATAAGCTCAGGGACAGAGAAGAAAAGAGGGAGCAGATGAAGGTTCTGTAGTACACAGTGCTGTTCAAATCCTCCAGCTTTCCTGTGGATAGAGTGGTTTCTCCTTCCTTCTCTTACTGCTGCTCCTGGCCAGTTGAGGAAGAGAGTCCCCCTCCTACTTCTTGGTCTTATTTAGGAAAAGAAGAGGAAGAGTCTCTTGTCCCCCATAAGCCCAGTTGTATAATAAATATGGGAGAAAACAGAACAGGTTTAATGGTGGAGTAGCAGAGCAGACAGGGAAGAACATAATACAGCCATACTGATACAGATGAAAGATCTGCCTAGCACTGTAGCATGTTTCCAGCAGTGGCCAACAACAACTATCCAGGGAAACATACAGTTATTGTGATATTTCCCAGAATATTCATCCAGCATTAATCAACTGGAGAAGCAAGGTGGCCCCGAGTCCAGAGGTGGTATCTCCAAATAAAGGAGCTGAGTGGAGTGGAAAAAGTGCAGAAGATGGGCTTTTACCAACAGTTAAGTGCAAATACTGTGGTAGTTGGAATTCTGTGTAAGATACTGTGCTGCTGTTTTCAATGCCGAGGTTAGGATATGGCAAAGCATCACTGCGCTATGTATGAGGTTGTACTGGCGAGGCCCATAACACACTTTGTATAACCATAGGATTCCCTGTGACAGAGCTCTTCAAGGTTTGCTTCAAGGTATTCTGAAATCCCTGCCTCAGCACAATCTTCCTGGCTCTCTTCTCCTCTGGGACATCTGAACCCCATAATGGTAATTTTTCAAGACAGCTTACACTCTCCTGTAATTCTGGGATTTTTAGGGCCCCTTTGCTCCATCCTGAGCTTTATGTGTGTCATCAAGGCCTGGAGCAGGGAACGAAGCAAAGGCATGCATTTTCCATTATAGTTTATTTTATTTCTAATTCTATTTGTCTTTTTCTATTAGCATAGTTCAATTTTCGTAGGAACCAAAGAAATCCATAAATCTCTTTAATGGGAAAGAAATTTGTTTCTTTTGGCTTCTGGGCATCCGTTCAAAGCTAGTCCCCACTGAGTGCTTGGAGTCTGTGATTATCTAGGTGATGGTGCCGCACTTCCAGCTGGTTCATCTATCTGTGCATGGCTCAGGCATTTGGAGGCTGTAAGGTTTCCACCCTCACATTTAAGCATATGTTCAGTTACTTGATGGCTGATTATAGCTGAGCAAATAGTTTATAATGAAAAACTTACTCATTAAACTTACTTTCTTCTTGTGGCATATCCTCCCACAGACTGTGGTTTCTTCAAATGTGTTTGTTAACCAGGATGATTTATCCAGTTTCTTTTAACCGTGTGGGTAGATTCAGAACAATGCTCTGGATGAAATCATTGTTCAAAGACTGTTGATTAGTTAATTAGTTAATTGCACAAATAAATCATGCACTATTGTTTCTGCTCCCTGCCTGTTTAGATGTTTGTGTAACTCTTCCTTAGTAATTTAGAGAGTCATTCTGGAGTCAGTGCCACTGAAGCTTCATCTTCAAGGTATCCTGCTTTAGTTCAAACACAGTTGTTGACTTGTTCTTTTGGTTGTTCTTTTTAGTCAAGCCTTTGCCAGCATAGGAAAATGTGTAAAGTATCTTCATGCCTTGTTATTTTGGACTCAGTTATTAGCTTAAGAATATTATGTAGTTAATATAAACAGATTACTCTAGAAATGTTTTAAGAAGTAAAGAAGTGTGATAATCAGAATTTCCTCAGAACTTCAGTAATCCAGTCTAATCTTATTAAAATAGGAGTATTTAACAGCTCCATCTGCTGAGTACATTAACTCAAACAGCAGGAAGAAAATCCTGAAGTTTCTTTCTTAGAGGCAAGGGTTCTTCAGATTCATAAATCTTTTGGTGAACAGTAGGCATTGTGCCAACAATATCACAAATTGGAATCTAGTCATGATTAAATTATGAAGTTGGTCCAGGAGCTTTGTGGAAGACAAACAAATTAAATCAATGAGAAGCTGCATCTGCTCTGCCAAGAGCGGACTGCTGTGTGCGGGAGCCAGAACAACGGCTTGGGTTTTGCCAGCAAATGCAGAAAAGCTGAACTGCTTCTACCAACTAATTATGTTTTCACATGAATAATCAATCAAAAATGTAGGGGTAACCCAAGAATTGCCTACAAATTTGTTCATTTTATGGCAATTTAATATCCATGTAATTTATAGGTGTGCTTTTCTAAAATTCTTTGAGATACTCAACAAAATTACAGTATTGGGCACAATACAATATAAGAGTAAAGCCGCTGATCCCAGTAAACAGTGTTTTACTGAAGTGGTAATACATTACCTGTCCTCTTTGGGATTTATTTGTAATTTATAAATAATATAGTTGTATTATGAAAGGGACTCATTCAGACAAGAGAGAAGCGTTGGTATGAATTAGCCTTAGGTGGTATCCTTAACAGACCTGCTACCAGAATGGTTGAAAAACAGAGGAAGATCAAAGCAGTTGAGAATGATAGGATTGGAAGAAAGTGACTCTGTTTTGTGTGGTGGCTGTTTGTAGTATTTAACTATAATTCTTGAGTAAAGCTGCCTAAACTGGGCAGTCCTGTGTCTTTTACTATGGTCAAGCCTGAAGTGATGGCCATTTAAAGGAAACTGTACTCTGGACTTTTCCTACTGAGATTTGGTGTCGTAATGCATGCTGAAATCCTAGAAAACAAATAGAAATATGATCATGGGCCTTTTTGGCACCTAATCTGCTGAGGAAAATAAATAGCAAAAAGGCTCACAAAGATTTTTTTTAACAGGGTGTCATGGGTTTGCCTCGGGGACAATTTGTACCACATCCCCCACAAATTGCTCTAAGGTGAGAGAAGTTTATGCAGACAAAGAGATCTGATTGGGGAGATAAATAA
>JAWMRA010000078.1:19519634-19590805 GCA_035584735.1 Pseudotriccus pelzelni
CAGAGGGAGAGATGTGTGTCCTTGAATGCAGGGGAAAGGTCACAACACCATCCTTCACGCAGAAGATTCAAGGAGGATGTCTTTGGTTTCCTTCCACTCTCTGAATTCTTCTGCAGTCCTGAGCCTACCCCCAATATACAGCTGCTAAAGGTTTTGTTCCTCCTACTCTCAGTCCAGCTCCCTGTGAGCCAGATTTGTCCCTGCATTTCAGTCTGGTCTCTGACCAGGATGACCACATGCCTTAAGGATACCTTGGGGGGACTTCAGGTCTGTACTTGAGCTTCCTGCAGAAAGCACCAGCATTCCACTGGAACCTGGAAAACTGTTCTTCAATTTGTCAAATATTTTCTAGCACTTCTCATGTAATTTCTGTCTCAGTTGTACTTAGGGAAACACTGAACTGAATATTTATTGGGAACACTTTCCATCACTTCTGGCTGCTTTTTTGTCTCAAAACTTTTAAGAAAACAAAGGCTTCAGTTCAAAAATCTATTTGTAAAACAAAAGCATGTAGGGAGAGAGAAGCCTTAATAAATACACCAGCAGGATCTACCACCCAGCCAACACAGGGGATGGCCGTGCTTTGCCTGCTTCCAAGAATATTGCAAACCACTGTCTCAGCGACGTGTACAAGAGCAGGCTCTGCTTGTTCTAACACAAGGGAACCTCAAAAGGTCAACGTAGCTAGGGCTGGGCTCCCTACTGTTGGTCATTAGGCACAGACACAAATACCAGATTCTTTGTTCCCCTTCCTCTGAGCCATAACTAAGTCCTCAGCTTGAATTTCAAACCACAGGTCCTGCTGCTTCCAGTAAACACTGAATATTTAAACATATGCTATTTTAAAAATGATATAGTAAGGAAATGCTGTTTCTTACAATTGGCTTCAGAATTATAAACAAGGCTGTAGGAGAGACAGCTGCCTGTATCTCCAAGGTATTGGTATAAGTAAGAATCCTGTTTGCAACTGATGTTGACCACAGTCATTGTTTGGAAGCCCTTTGCACAAATGCATTAAGTCTTTAAATTCAGGAAAATGCTCTCTAGGTTTTTTCATATTCTCCATTCCTGTATTTCAGCATTTCTAGGAGCCTAATCAAGGGCTGAGGCAAGCTGATAGCTGTGGTCACAACCCAAGCTCATTAACCCCAGCCAAGCATTAATCCACAGGAAGTACCCTCCTCTGATGTTCTTAGTGCTGATATAAGCTGAAAATTGAATAAGCCATGTATAGTAGGTAAAAGGATTTATTTTTCCAGGAATGCTGTGTATTTCCTTTATATGAAGTTTCAAGAGAGTTAATGCCTTCACTGTACCTTAGCCAATAAGGCTGAATATCTAATGCCTGGTTCCTTAATAGTATAACATATCCTGCTCTCCCCATTACAGATTACATTTATAAATCATACAAATCATATCCATAATCCTGCTTAATATCAGTTGCTTAGAACTGAAAACATAAAGGTTTTTTCAGACTTTTTTTCTGAATGCAGATTTTTGCACAACCACAGAAACATGCTGGGACTTTGTGTGATAAGCCTAGTGCTGAAGAATAAAAGACAAAGAATGGCCTGAGTCTGAAAATGGAGAATAATTATTGTGATAAGGAAAAATTATTTTTCTGAATATCATCTCATAAATGTTCAGCACCATGGAAGTGTATAAAAGTATTTATTTACAAAGTCTAATTTTTTATTTCAAAACTGTTGATAGAAAAAGCAGTTCCCTTTCATTAGATGCTGTCTGTGTTAAAGAGCTGATTTGACTATCCCTATGTAGTCATTTGAGACAGTTTTTCATATTGCTGTTTTCTAGTATAAGCCCCGAGGAGAGGTTGAATATTCTGATAATAACCATTTGGCTGCTCTCAATATTTTAAAAGAAGAAAATTATGGCATAGCCAAATGAGTTCCAGAAGGAAATAAATGTGGTAGCCTTATATCACTAGTAAACACTCACATATTTTCAGAGAAAAGTAGTTTATAAAAAGAAGATAGAATGGACAAGGCAAATACCAGACCCTGGACCTCAGGAGAGCAGCCTGCAGCCTTTTCAGGGATTTGCTTGGAAGAACTCCGTGGGTGATGATCCTGGAAAAAAAAAGAGGAGTCCAGAAGAACTAGTGATGCTCCAGGATCAGCATCACCTCCTTTAGTTCATAAACTGTCCATCCTGACGTGGTAAAAATCAAACATAAAAAGGTGGTGATTGGCTAAAGGCTTGACTCAATCTTGGGGGTCTTTTCCAATCTTTATGATTCTATTAAGCATAAAGGAGCTGTAAGCAGAGTCAGGTGACCCAGTGCAGGGGCTGGATAAGGAACATAGATACAGTGCCTGAGCATGCAGGGACAGAGTTAGGAAGGTAAAAGCCCAACAGGAGCTGTGCCTAGCAAGGGGCTTAAAGGGCATTAAGGAGGCTTCTATATTAGCAGCCAAAAGAAAACTAGGGAAAATATGAGTCTTCTGCTAAATGGGACATGGAAAAAGCTGAGTTACTTAATGCCTTCATTGCTTTGGTCTTTACTGGTAAAATCTGCATACAGTAATTCAAGGCCTCTGCAACCAGAGAGGAAACCTGCAGCCACCAACACTGACGTTTAATGGAGGAATATCAGGTCAGGGGGACATTTAAACAAATTGGATATACAAAAGTCCGAGGAACCTGATGGAATTCAGCTACAAGTGCTGAAGGAGGGATAATGGCAATGTGAGACCTCTCTTATTATCTTTGAAAAATCATAGTGACTGGGGAAAGTTCCTGAGTACTGGAAGAAAGCAAATGTCACACCTATCTTCAAGAAGAGGGATTCAGAGGACTATAGGCCAGTCAGCCTCATTTCAGTCCTTGAGAAGGTGATGGAGAAAAAAGCCCTGGAAGCCATTTGCAAACATCTGAAGGACAAGAAGGTGTTTGGGAGTTGTCAGCATGGATTTACGAAAGGGAAATCGTGCTTGACAAACCTGATAGTCTTCAATGAGAAAAATTAGGTTCATCTTGGTGGACAAGGGGAGAGCAATCACTGGGTTTTATCTTGAATTTAGCAACATTCGATTGGCTGTTTTGACACTGTCAAAATGTCATAGGAAATGAATCACATTCTAAGAGTAACCTGCTCTAGGTGACCCTGCCTTGGCAGGGAAGTTGGACTAGATGATCTCTAGAGATGCCTTCCAACCCAAACTATTCTGTGATTCTGTGATCCTGTGTAAATGAAGTGCAAAGGTGCTTGTTCCTATTGTTGTTCTTTGATGGGGAGGCACAGTCATTCCTTTGATGCTGTCAGGAAGCTCTGTCAACCCGGTCTCAGCACAAGCCAGGAAATTTTCTCAAGATACCCATGTTGGTTATTGGGCTTGGTGAACAGAGCCAAGGTTTTAAAACATGGACACCCCATAAACTGGGCCCATGCTTCTAACTCACCTATTTCAGAGAGGAATAAGAGAAACAACTGTATGTGTCTTTCTGCATATCTAACTCTTCTTCCCCGTTTGAACACATGACTTGTGTATTGCAGCTTTATTTATGCTGCATTTATCCCATGGACACGTACAGTTCCCAGTACTTCTACATTCTTTACCAAAAGAAACCATCTTTGCCTTAGGAAATCAGTGCTCTGTATTTTTTCTCTGCTTAATTTTTAATAATGCTTTTAAAAATAAGCATGTTTTTTAATAGTTTCTTTTGTTCTATAATTCCAGAGAAAGAATGATCTCTATAGTCTTTCTTCCAATGTTTCCTTCGAAGTTAAGAGCATGCCATATAAAGTGCAACCAGCAAAGCTCCCCACGGGAAGCATAGCAGTAAGTAACTGAAAATTATATCTTTGTGTGAAGTTCGTGCATTTGGTCATTCTGATCACAGCTGTGAAATTTTTTGTAGATGAAAATATTGAGATTGGTCTTTCTTGTAGATGAAAATATTGAAATTGGTCTTTCCTGTGTTTCTAGTGTAAATTCCTGAAATAATACCTAAAGCAAATACCTTTATTGCTTTCTGTGGAAGGTGGTGATATGTGATACTGATTACATTTCAAAATAATTTCTTGCTGCACTAATGTGCAGACTGCTTTATTGCATTCAGGATGGATTTTTCACCCAGAAGAAAACAATAGAACTCTGAAAGCAAGTGTCTAGTTACTTTGTTTAGGGTAAATTAAGTCTGGAGGAAATTTTTGTGCAAAATCCAAAATCGTGTTTCTGTCAGATTTAGAGATCTCACTGTTCTCCCAGTCAGCAGTTCTCTCACACAAGCATGTGGATTATCTACAGCAACTTCTGCCTCATCTGTATTAAGCTTCTTCGATACCCTGATTTTCAGAAAGGTTTGTGTACCTCTCTAGGGTTTCCACCTCGCAGCACATCAAATCAAGGTACGAATTTACCTGGTCATCCCAGCTGATGTGATAGATCTAAAGTACTTGCCTTATTTGCAGACCGAGATTTGTATGGCCCTTGATTATTACTATATGAAAAATTAACCCTGGAGGCATAAGTTTGATTTAATTGTTTTCTTGTGACAAAGCATTGACTTTTGGGAGCACTTTAAGAAATTTGCTTCTTATGGTATCTAATACCATGGTTAAAATTCACTCTATTTTGTTCTTACTGGTAGAAATAAGTAAAATATGAGTGCAAAAATTGGATCTAGTGTGAGTAATCTGAATTTTTAAGGCTCATTGTTCTTATCTTTTTGAAGATTTATCAGTTACAATCCTTCTTTTTTGAAGCTTCTTTCAAAATTTTCCAAGTTAAATCATGGTGAAAATACATCATACTGGTCTGTTTAGAAGTAGTAGTAGGGACAAAATATTTTCTTATATGGAAAACCAACAGAATAAAACACTTTATAGCCTACTTCAAGTGTATTTTAGAGGATATGAAGTATAAAGTTGTGTTTTAAATATGCACAGATTACATGGTTGATACATGCTCTGGGAAGACCCAAGGTAAAATCTTGGTCCTGTGTGCACAGTGACTCCAAGCTCCATCATCAGGAGAACCATGATTTCACCACAGAGATTTGGTGCTTAATGCGGTATTCATCCAGAAAGGTTCAAAGGCTCCAAGCTGACAGATATACTCAGGCTCTTTTTATTTTCTTGCAGCATGTGTTCCATACCAGAAACACATGTTGTGCAGAATTCTGTTGGTAGTGGTGCCTTCATCTGGCCTGAAGTGCTTTAACCCAGGTGATAGCCTGCTGTTCTCAGCAAGTGTCAGATGATCTACCAAATGATCAGATATGCATTTTATTCTTTTACTCCAGCCAGTATAATGCTTGTTATTTGCTGCAGATGATTTACAGCAAAATGCCTGTAATGGCAACTGTAAAATGTTGAAAAATGATAGTGCTTTTATGTCGTTTCATATCTGGACATGGCAGTGGATACTTGCCAGCTCTACAGCTTGATGTGTTATATGCACCAGTTCTTTGATGTTCCACTTGCAAGAAGAAATATTTGCTTGAAGTTGGGCAAAGCTTAATATTTTTGCTCCTTCTGAAAAAGAACACTAGTTGTGTTTTGAAAGTTTCCAAAGGTTTAATTGGAAGTTTATGGTTTTCTTTTAGACAGTGAAAGGATGGAAGAGAGATAAAGATTTTAATATTTTTAAATTAATTGTCAAAAGTATATATCTAATAATCAGCTAACACTTTAAAGTTTATATAGAGAAGATACTATAGTTAAAAGAACAGAGCATATGTCCTTCATTTAACTCATACAGTGCCGTGTTCCAATTATGCAAGTTGATGTTTATGTTTAGTTTTAAAGGCACGAATAATCTCATACTCAGTAATCTACAGTCATGTAGCCATATTTGCAGCACTGAGGTCTTTATTTCCATCATGGAATGTAGGTCTTCACCTTGAACAGAAGAGGGCCATGACACAAAGGTGTCTGAAAGGTTATGTAAATGTATCAAAATCTTAATCTTTTACAGTAAAACATTAGAGTGAAAATGCATCAGACGGAAAATTAGCATGAAATTTAGTTGAGCTTAAACCAGAATCCACAGACATCAATAATAGTATTTCTATGCATTTTTATATGCTGGGAATTGCACCTATATATTATATAACTGAATTTGCTTGCTAACAGCTGGATCATTCAAGAGAAAATTGTCATTTTTTCTTAGAAGTATTATTATGGTAAATGATATTGTCTTACTTGATGAACTTCATGTGAAACTTGAAAGTACTTTTTATTACAAGCAATACAGAGTTACAATAATCACAATTTGTTCTATTTTATTTTATGATTCTTGAGCCAGTTTGGGAGTTTAATAAAATGTAATTGCTTTTCTTAAATGCTTGATAGGATCTTCAGGGGGGATGCTTTTAGTGTAAACTGTTTGACCAGTGCCCTACAGTGAGTAAAACTGGTTTCAGACTAAGGCTTATACCTCTTTTTTTAGCTACTACACGGTGATAGTACTTTCATTTTAGACTTGCTTACATTCCTTGTGAAATATATTTGCATAAACATTTGTAAAGTGTAAACATAAATACGAATATTAATTGTGACTCCAAGCTCAAGGGAGCTTTTACATTCTATTTGGGTAATTTTTTCAGAGCATGTAAGAACATCATGCTGCAAAGGCTGTATTGGAATCATGTAAGAGTACAATGGAATTTCGGTTTCTCAGCCTCTGTAAACAAAATTGCTGAAGACTAGAGGAAGGTCATCATGGGCAGTAAAAGTAGTAGCATTAGAATAATAATCAACTTAGCTACTGTTTCTTAAAGTAGCAGAATGAATTATGGAGAAGTTATTTTTATATTTTAAAGTGTGACTTTTAAAGGACCAGAGAGAAAAAAAATAGCTTTGTGAGAATCCCACTAGCTTGCACTGAATTCTGACTACAGATGCTGGATGTTTGCACCAGTGAAACCTAATTCCCATCTTTCCACAAGGGACTGCCAGTGAACTAGCAGCTTACCACATATGTTCTTCTCTGCCTTGTGCTGCCTTCCAAAGGAATCAAAGGCAATTTTGAAGACACATTCAGTAACACCAAAATCAGGAGCAGAATTCAAAATGTACAAAACCAGCGACAAAGAACTTTATAGTTCTTTATCTACTTACGATGTGCTTAACCGTGGCATATTTAAAAAAAGGGAAATAAAAGCCGCTTTAGAAACATTTTCACGATCAACAAGTGACCTCTGGAACCACAACAGGGATTCTGAAGTTAAGACTATCAGAGAGCATTTGTGTGTGGATTTTATTTCCAATTGCAGACAAAGGCTCTGTCCATAACTCTTGGGTTGAATTCACCCTCATCTCAGTGCCTGAGCCAGATGGCATTCTTTGGCACCCTTTGCATACAAAAAGGTGTGAGACGTTCAGCAATAGGGAAGGCCAAAAGTCAGATGACTCCTCTGAAGTCTGTGAGATGTGCTTTTCATCCTCCTGACAGAGAAGCAAGCACTGTTTTCAGTGTTCAGCATAAGAAAGTCTTGTCCTGAACAGAGAGGAAAGCCAACATGCATCTGAAGTATGGTGCCAATATGCAACACTTGTGAAAAATTCCACTTCTTCACATTGGCCACCTTAGATGAAAACAGATAAATCTCCCCCAGAAAAATTCCCTGGCTCTGATCCTGCAGTGCTAAACCTACCACATGGAGAAGAACTTCAGAAATCCAAGCTGAATAATGCAGACTTGTCTTTAATCAAAATCATATGTAATACTGTTGTGGACAGCATGGGGGGGAGGAGGGACAGCCTTCTGTGGACATGGTGAAACGCGGCAGGCAAAACTGAAGGGTTGCTTTGTTTTTTTCTTCCCCTCTAGCTTCTGCCTCAGCTCTGTGGGTGTTCAGGACTTGTCCTGTCAAACTATTCACCAGCAATTGCACTGGTGGCCTTGCAAGTCTTTGTGTGGAGTATAAAGGGGGCAACCCAGGGGCTGCATGTTCTACTGGTATATAGGCAGGAGTGAGACTGATGTCTACAAATAATCCCCTGCTCAGGAAATAAATCTCGAGCACTTAGCACAACCCTTCCTTGCTTTCAAAACCTAAGACAAAGAAGGATTCATGGAAAAAGGCTATGGGTGCGACAGGATGGTTTCAAGATTTTAGCAGGCAAATATTTCATTAGCATTGGCCCCACTCAGGCTAAAAGAGGAGAGAGATGTGGCAGCTTTGCAGCAGCATTCTGCTTGATACAAGATAGACCTAATTTCTGCTGTCTGTTTGGCTCATTGCTGATCATCTAAGGGTTATAAACATGATGATCTGCACTTCCATAAGATTACAGTTTCTTGTTTATGTTTCAACATTTGTCAGGCTCCAGCTGAGCTACTGAAATTACACTGCAAATTTCACTCGACTGTCTGCAAAGGCAGAGCAACAGAAAGGAGAAGGGAGAAAGGATTCAGAATCCAGGCAGCACAAGCAAGGCTGGGTGCTGCTGCAGCATTCATAATTGGTTAGCAGCCTCAGGAAGATCCACATGTTCTTATCTGGATCCATGCTGATAGGTGCTCTGTAGGGTATCACAAGAAGAGCTAACTTGCCTTATTGTTTTCACAGCCTAAGAGGAAAGAAAACAACACACAAATACAGCAAACATCTAGGATGTGGCACATAAAAGAAGACATGGAATGGCAGCAGAGATACTTGTAGCTGCATACACTGCTATCAGCTTTATCCAAAACCTAATGAAATCCACCAACCCTGATGAAATAAACTGTTTCCATTGATTTCAGCAGGATCTCAATCAGGCTTTGAAGTCTGCACTGACTCTACCTAATTTTGAACAGTGAATTGGTGCACATGAGTCTAGTTGCTATGCTGTTAGTAAGTAGTCCTGTGAAATATTCAAACACCAGGCAGTTTACTTCACTCCTGTCTGATAGCACCTGTGGAGCTGAAGTAGTTGCCCTAGACTGGATGAAAGTAGACTTGGTGCCCAAGGAGATAGATATGATTCAGTGAAATAGTATCTGAAGAAGTCTGTAAACAAAAACCCCTTCCACAAAGTACTTGCCCATTCTGATAATTTCCACATTCAGGATGAACAATTTCAGTAGACTTTGGCTGAAGGTATCGGTACCACAAATGATGAAATAAAATCTTTGCATGCAAATGGGTCTTCCCTCAGGTTTGATGTTGCTGTAAAATGGAGTCATTTTGTCAAACTTGGGAGGACAGAAAGTATTGCTGGGGTTTGCTTATTGCTGTTGTTTTACAAATATTTGTTAAGATGGTTTTAGTAAGTGGTCTATCTCTTTACTGCTCCAGCTTCACAAGACATTAAGATGTGTCATTTGGATGTTGACAGTGTCAGGTCCTTTCCAAACAATAATTAAAATTTGTAACTTCCTCCATGTGGTACCTCAGTTTGCCACCAGAGGAAGTGCACGGCACAGATGAGTTGGGGTTGTTTAATCAATCTGGTCTTGCTGTCTTGGAGCCCATAAATTTTCATCAGCACTTCTCAGCTCTTGTGCTGTATGTGATCAGGTCTTCAATGCTTCGGGGCAGCATTCATGAGGATTTTCAAGCAGTAGAAGGGAGATGCTTTCTTCCTGGTACAGCTGAGCTCATTTCTTTCTACAGGCTTCATGCAGCCCATCATAACTACATCCCTTCTGTTTTTCCTGGCCAGTTAACCTCTTACTTGCATTGATCTTTTTCCTTAACTGGCTTTTCTCTGGGAGAAATCTCTGCAGATAGTTCAGATGACCTTTTTCTTGTTTTCTCTGCCCTTGTATTTAAAAGCCACTCTGAGCCACAAGTGGAGCTATTCAAAAACATTTTGTCCTTACTAAATGAGAACTGCTCCTGCTGAATCTAATGACACAGAGAGCCTATGAAGTTCTGCAGTGCTTAAGAAGTGACCCAAAGAGTAGTCAGGGGAAGGGAATTGTATTTCTACAGTGGCATAGCTGATCACTTGATCACACCAGCAGGATATCTGTTGGGACACAGGGGTAGGATTTCATGGGTTGAAATAATTTTTTCTTGGTTTGATTAGCTAACATATTTATTCTTTGTATATGCTATCCTTTTGAAATATTTTAGACTAATAAATATTCACAACTGCTCCAGAGATGCATATTAACTGCATGTGTTTGTTACATCAATGTAACAATGGTATGGCCAGCAGTGCAAGCACTTCATCCTCAGGGTGCAGGCCAGTGTTAAAGTGCTGACAGCAGAAGGACTTGGCAGTGTCTTGGAATTTTCTGTGTAACTCTCAGGGTAAGCTTTGGTAGAAGGCAAGTGGTATCCTACGTATAAAACTGTCCCTAATTTCTGTTCCCCCTAACGATGAGGAATACTATAAAAAAATCTGTCCATCTGGCTCACCAGACTGCTGTCTTTGCAAGCACTGTGGCAGAGGATGGAGCAGTTGGCTGCAGAGTGGAAAGGACTATTCCAAAGTGTCTTTCAATTAAGCATGGCAGTAGCTGGGAAACATCCACTGGTGCTTGCAGAATGAAAAGTCTAGGAAAAGAAAAAGGGAGAGAGGAAAGGGATAGATATTGCTGAAAAGCTGAAATTTGCCATCTACAAGGAGAGGAGTGAGAGGCACAGGAATGGAATCAGTTTTGAGCTCAGTTAGAGAGTTGCATCCAGTCTTCAAACTTAGGCTGCTGTGCCATGAATGAACAAATTGGAAAACAGGTATGTTAAATTTCGGGTGCATCAACCAGTAAGTTAATAGCAATAACCAAAAAAAAAAAAAAAAGAAAAAAAGTGATAAGGAGAATTTGCAATGAGTGCAGCTCAGGGACTGAGCAATAGCCAAGAAATTTATTAACAAGAGTAGATTTCCTAGCTGTACCTTGAGCACTGAAGAGGAAGATCATTTGAGAGTTTGTGTAATCAGTTGCTTTGCAAATTGATTTCATCATGTCGTAAAGAAAATAACTTCCATCTGTCACTTACTTACCCTATTTAAGGGAGACTAGGAGTAGGTGAAAGAGGTCCAACAGAAAACATGAGAGAGAAATAACTTCCTAGGCTAACAGCGAAGAGGAAAATTTGAGGAAATATATTAAGATTGCAGGGACATATTTGTGACCAAAGAGTTAAGGAAAGCTCAAACTCATTCCTTCCCACTTGGGAGAAGTAGGGACAGAGCAAACATTCAATAAGATTGACAAGGAGCCTTCCAAGCAGAGTCTGAGAGCATAAAATAAATTTGGTTAAAGGTATGGAAGGGAGAGTGAGGAGGAGGGCGTGGATGGCCCCAGAAGAGAAAAGCAGGAGGGTTATTGTTACTCTTTGTCCATATGAAGGTCTAGAGAGAATTTTGCCAAGTCAGGAAAAACCTTTGATAACTCATGTTAACACCTGTTGCTTTCTAGAGCCTCCTACAGCAGAGAGTGCATTTCATGCTTAATTCCCACTTAGGTAATAGTCTGTGTGCTTGGCTTCTTTTAGGGAACATCGTATCATACTGTGCATTAGGCTTTATCACAAGGACAATAAACTGCTGCTTGAGTTTCATTTTTGGACTGCTTAGCTGAAATGCAAATCATCAGAAAAAATGTATACTGGTATGTCAGTAGAAATTAAAATAAGAAAAATGTAACTGGTATCTATTGTGGTTTGAATTAAGAGTTTGGACCGAAGTCAACCATTGTTTCAGAGTAGTTCAGTGTAATTCAGTTATACTGGCCTTGGCTGTGCCAGCATGGATGTGAGTAGAGCTTTGCTCCTTGAATATTCTTGAAGCATCTGCTCAGAAGGTTTTTTTGCTACTCTGTATTAAGGGAAAATGGTTTGTTTGTCTGATATGACATGAATTTTGTGTATGTGTGAATTCCATTTCTAAAAGTTATCGTGAACAAGTGGAAAGGAACTTACAGTAACTGAAGCCAACATGGGAGAATTTCAGGGAATGGGTACTTCTAATCTGCAAAATGCTGTTGAATTGAATGCTTCTAACCTCTGTATTCTACTGTCAGATTTGCTTTCCTTGCTTCACTTTTATTCATTTAACGTATTCTTTTCATTTCAGATCAGAACATCTGTCATTTGGTCCACCCCAAATGTCTCCTTTGAAATCCCTTTATGGGTTATAATACTAGCCATACTTCTTGGACTACTAGTACTAGCTCTGCTGACCCTAGCTTTATGGAAGGTATGTTGCATTATTACTGTTACTGTTACCTTAAAAAAACCCTGAAAGGTACTTGAAGATACTAGAAGAGAAGAAAAAGAAAGGCTGGAATTTTTTCATCTTTAGCAGTTTGGAGCAAAAGCAACAATACACATGGGGTTTTTTTTGTTTTGGCATTTCTGACACGCTAGTGTCACTGACCTTTTTGCAGGGAACTTGTTTTCAAAGTCCTCCTTTATTATTAAAGTCTGGTTATAAATGGGCATACAGAGTTTGGCTTTGTTTCCCAAGACCTGTGATCCTCTTTTTCAGGATGTTTAGGTTCAAAAAGAAGTTACTCTAACTTTTGTTTCCTCTGAATAATTCAGGAATTTCCAGTTTTGTCAGTGTGGAACAACATTCCCAAGTCTAAGAATTAATTTTTAGAATATTTCCTTTTATATTAGTATATCATGTCTTTTGATTTTAAAATTTTCTATTTCTGTGTTGGTTGTTACACTCCCTTCAAAGTTTTAAGACAAGTTACTGGAAACTGCTATACTACAGGGAGCCAGTGTAACTTTTGGCCATCCTCTCAGTTCACACTAAAAATAAGTTTGAGATAATTCCTTAAGTTAGAATATGGCTCATCTGTCTTTAGCAGCCTAAAGGTTATGGTTAGGTGTGCAGTCTATGCTAACTTCCCAAATTCACCTAGTCAGGTAACAACAGCGGCAAAATGCTACGTCTGAAACATGCAAGGATGAGAGGAATTTTGGTGGTACCTTCCTTTGACCTCATGTGAACGTTCAACCTGGTGACTAAAAGGGTAACTTTTTGGCAGTTGAAGTTAGGTGAGAGGATCTCATCTTCAGTGATCTTTAGTCTGGCTTACAACACTGTCCTGTGCACATTTCCCTACACACATTCCACGTCTGTTATTGTTACTGCTTGTCAATCTAAATACCTTTTCTGAATGAGCATTTTGCTGAACTGAAATCAGCAGTTTTCTCATTAGCATCAGTCCATATCAGCATTCAGACCAACTTTACACCTCCTGCAAAGACATCTTCCATATAATTTGAATTTTAAAGCTATACTTTGGAAGTCAATGCCTTGTTTGTACATAGAACTAATTTTTCATAGGGAATGATTTGAATAGAAATGCAATATCTTCACAGTCTATCTGCCTGCCATAGGTTGTGTCTGACCTTTCAGGTTGACTGAGTGAAGAAACAAACTGCAGCTGAGTCTTTCTGTGGTTGTCTTGCCATGACACCTTTGTTTCTGTTGATTGCTTTCTGCAGTGTGGCTTCTTTGACAGAGCTAGACCTCCTCAAGATGACATGGCTGACAGGCAACAGCTGACAAATAACAAGACTACTGATGCATAAAGGAAGAGAGTGACAGTTAAAAGTCAGAATCCTGCCTGAGACTAGAAACACAATGAGGATTAAATGAAGGATTCCTTCCACCAGCGTTCCTTTGTACCTGCAAATGACATGGTGTCATAGTCTGGTCTATGCAATGTTCTGATAACATGCCACATGACGGCCATCCTTGCCAAAGAAAGCAGCTTTATCACTGCCTTACAAAGATATTCACCACTGAACAGAAAGTTTATCCCGTATTTCCAGCCAGTCTACGTTTCACCAGGTGCCTTTGAACATGTGTGGTATACTGAGATGGTTCCAGAACAAGCCCAGATCTCTCAAGGAGAGAACTCCTTCATTGCTGTTTTGTCTAGAAGGTGGACCAGGACAAACCTTCTGAATGCTACTGTATCATACAGAATACCTTTGAAACCTCCCTAAGAATAAAAACTTTTATGAAATTATTGCTCAGGGAGACAAGCAACGTATCAGTACCGTGACAGTACTTCTGAAAAACAAAGGTAGTCTATAAAGAACTTTATAGATGGGGCACAATTATTTATTTTTCCACCTTTTTGGAATAAGTATCTGTTATAATAATCAACATAGATTTTGAGAGAAAAAAGTAAAAAAATCAGAAAATCATGTCCTAATCTTGCATGTAAATAGAAAAGTAAACCCATTGTACACAACGAACACAACTTTCTTGGCTACAAGGTGATTTGCAAAGCAGAAGATTTATGCAACACTTTACGAGATGAGACATACGACAAACAAGTACATGTTGTATCTCTTTCAGCCCAGAGCTGGCAGTATCCCACCCAGATAACTAAATCCATGCACAGGATAGAGCAGGGAATTAGTTACCCTGTTCTTGTCTTGCTGTACAGCCGACACAGGATACAGTAATTTCTGAAACACTGTTTTAAGTTATCACAGCCACACTGGTGATATTGAAAAGTCTTAGGGGGTTTGGGGCTGGGGTAAATTTTCTTTTCCATTGCTCTGTTGCTTTGTTGAAAGTGCCTCTTAAAATGGCTACTCTCAATTGTATCTTGAAATCTTTGCCTTTTTTTATTTTACAGTCTACAAGCTGACAGCGTCTCTAAAGTGTTGACCAGCAAAGTTTAGGGCTGATTATAATTATTTCTTAAGCAAAGTCTTGCAGATAAGAGGGGCAGAATTTGTATTTATGCAGAAAAATAGGATGCCAGCCAACCAACCATAAAAACAGGAAAGGTATTTTGAGATAAAGAGTAAAAAAATACACTTAGGATTGATTATTTTTTTCCGGGTTAAGGGTTCTGAAGAAGAGATGTTTCATTATTTCCATTCTATCAGCAAATGGTCCTTATTTCAATAGGGGCTTTAAGCTCTGATCCGTGCAAATTTGTACCTGAAAGCTTGAGTCTTCCAGTGCTGCCTGTGAGTGTGAAATTAGCTACCTTGCATAAACTTCAGGAGGAATTGTTCATTTTCTGAAATCTACACCACACTTGCTTTCTGCTGAGCTCCTCTTCTTTCCAATCCATCTCAGCTTCTCGACTGGCAAATGGCCTCATCCATTCTGCCACTTCTAGGAAACTGCCCTTCTGCTTCCTGGTACTTTAGGGCAGGAGTAGCCATGAGACGTTGTCACTTCTGTCAGCCTGACACAAGATTTTACAGTTTTACCATTTCTTGCATGCAGACTGACCTGTGCAGTCCAAGTAGGAGCTGTGTTATGTCTTCATATCTAGGGCAAATTAGCAAGAAGACCTTTATGGAGTCTTTAGCTTCTCAGACACAGTGTACCCAGGAGATTAAATGAGAGGAGGAGACACATGCCTCTGAAAATGGAGGTAAAGCATCTGTGTGCTTCACACAAGCAAGAACCTCCTGACCACTTCCCAGTCCCCCAGAAAACCATTAACAGACTCCTTCCCCAAATGGGTTTGAGCTGACCCCTTGTAGGTTAGAGAGATCAGCTGACAACTATCACCACAAAGCAAGCCTATCCCATATTTGCACACCTCTGTATCCCATACATTCCAGGCAAAATCGTCCTCCCATGAAAGACGGTGAGCTTCTACTTTTGTAAATATTTAATTGTTGTGTGTAGCAGCTTCTGAAATAAGATTAGCTAGCTCACTGCAGTCACATCATCTGCACAACTCGTACTCTGATGAGATAGCACCATAAGGGCATACCAAACATAGGACTTTTGTATGTGCAATACTTTATATTACTTATATACCTGAAGCATGTTTACACTGGCATTTGTGTTTGTTTTTTAAACTTTTGAATATAGTGATAATGTAACAATAAAGAAAAAAAATAATAGGAACAAAAATTAAAACAAACACGGCTCTGTTCAGTATTTGTTGCAATGTGTTTTCAATCCTACATTGCTCTGAGGATGGGACTAGGTGACCTAATAAGTTCTTTGCAGTTGTAACATCTATAGTTCACTTTTGAGCAATTACTCTCCATTTTAATGATGGGCAAAACATGTTCAGATACTAAATTTAAACAATAAAGAACCTCAGTGACTGTTGAGCCTGGCTGGAATCCATTGGCTGCAGCTGTGTAATGTCACTGGAAACCAAATTAGAGGCACATGATCTGACAAACAGTTACTTTGAGCAATACTTTGTTTTATATTTCTACATCCTTGTAGATTAAACTTCCCCCATAGAAATGTCTGGAGCTGTGTGCTGTCAAGGACTGTAGTCTTTATTCCCAGCATTTGCGGATAGCTTTGGCTGCAAATTGCAAACAGCTTTGTGAAGATTTCTGGGTTTCAGTGCTTGCCAAGAGTGTTTATTCCCTGGGGAGATTGCATCCTGGATGTGGACACTAGCAAGCAGTTGACATAATCTTTTCCCCCAGTATATTAGTAATGTGCTGCATGATAACCTCTGCCACATCCCTACATGACTGAACTTTTGTTTCAGTGACGTCAGCCTTGTAATGAGTTACTAAATGCAACTTTCTGTACTAGTAATTCAGCCTCGTGCTTCCCAGTGTATGTGGTGAGCTCCTGATGGCTGGGAACACAGCAGTAGTCCAGAGAGCAGGAAAAGCAGAAGGTTACTTACTCTAAAGATTAAAGTCTTTTAAAACTCCTCATTGCTATGACCACCACAGCAGTCTGGTAAACAGAAAGACATTCATCTTGTATTTCGCATGCTTCTTGCTGAGTTTGAGAAAGGCTGTCCAGTTATTTTATCCATGCAACAGACTGTATCTAGTGTCAAGTGACATTTTCTGTTTCATCAAAACTTCAGGATTTACATAACAGGGATCAGTACATTTGAATATGTTTTCACTTACATATTTAATCTTTAAAGATATTTAGCAAATACAATTTTCATTTTACCACAGGTTAATTTTTTGTTGTCACCATTCTGTAACTCATTAACAGTTTTTTCTGTCTTCTGCTGACAGCTTTTACAGGTTTCCCACATTAGACAGCTCTTGAAAATGGCACTGATTGTTTCTGCCTTTTAGCTGTGAATTTCTCATTCATTAGCATGAAGGATCTTCTGGTAGGCACGGCATACATTAACTAAAAAGCCTTTTGGAACCACCTAGGCATACACAGGGGAAAGAAAGCCCTAACCAGCCATGGCCTATAGTATTTCACTACATTGCAGCAAGGTGGGTTTTTTAATGAAATACCATCTGACACACTGCCTTTAGGAATTGTTTATGAGTGTGTGTTTTATTTATGATTGTTGGCAAAGATCCATATTAAAATGTAGTGTAATGGTAGTGCCTCTTGACAATAAAAAGTCTTGAATTCAGCTCGTGCAGGCGCCACGATGTGACACACCAGGAATGCTTTTAATATTGAAGGACTGTTCTTGTTTTGCCTGTGTGTTGTATTTGAGGGGTGCTTAACTATTCAAGATGCTACCCTACTGTACACAGTGATTTTTAGAAAAGAAGAATGGAAATAATTGTTTAACTCGCTTTTCAGATGGTTTCACTTGTTTTCAACATGTTTCTTTACTTAACCAACGCACCACATTTCATCTGGTTGTGTATTGTTCTGTGTTTCAGTAAGGATTTGTAAAGCGGACTTCAGTGAAGTCTCACAGGAGACACAGGCTTAGATCTGGATTAATCTTTTTCCATTTTAGGCACAGAAGAGGCATCAGGAGATATCTCAGACGTCTGCTGAGACTTCTAAGAATGTTATAGCTTTGTTGTAACAACTGCTTCTATGCCAGCTACAAGAAAACAAGAAGATTTTATTTTTAAGGATCCAACAGTCATCCCCTCCTGTGTGCCCTGTATGAGAAAACAGGCAGAGCATGGGTAAGTGGCACAATTAAACCAGGGGTAGGATGAAACATTCACAGTTTGACTTGGTGCACCAGGAGGAAATTTTCTTGTGGAGAAGGACAAAGACTAAATTTTTTCAGTGCCTAAAATTGAGAAAGATTTGGTTTTCTTGAGGAGAACATGACAGCAGAGAAGTCCTGCCCTTCAAACACCATGGGTACATAACACATTGCATAAACACAAGGCATCTGGGCACAAGGGACTTGATATCAAGCAGTTAGGGAGACTGCAGGATACTACATTAACCATAAATGACTTAGAGAGAAGGAGTAGGAGGCTCTGGAGGAGAAATTAAACCTTTAAACACATAGATGTTATCACAGAGTAGATCAGGATCAATAAGAAGGTTGATTACTAAGATGGACGGCTTGGAGATAAGGCTCAGCTGCAGGAGATGAGAAGTTTTGACCCCAGAAAATAATGAGAGTAATGATCTACTACAATGATTTTTTTTTCACAATGGCCAAATGATTCATTGCTCATGCAAAGTTTGAGGAAGACCATTTCCCTAAGTAATTAGATAACGAAAAGAAAAAATATCTGCAGCTGTGACAGGACTATTGAGTTAACTGTGAATCTCTCTCATTCTTAAATGAAGGGCCATATTCATTGACTTTTGAGAGAGGGAGGGAGGTGGTAAAGACATGACACTTGAATTTCTTCCAGCTTTTGGCTTCGTTGCTGTTTCAGAATGACTTCAGTATTTGCTGAGGCTGTGTGACATCTTTCACTGCAGTAGTACAGACTGTGCTATCCAAAGGTAATAGAAAGACATTTCCTCCAAACCAGTAAAAACTAAATCTTTTGTGGAAACTTTCTGTCTATGCCTGACTTACCCAGCAGACCTGAGGAGTAAAGTGGTGTTGAAGTGGGATTTTTTTTATTTATCAGATTTTGCTACATACACTAAGAAGATGCTCTATGCATGTAGAAAGCTTCAGTCCTTATATACAGTTTAAAGTAGTTGAACTGAAGTAACAGATGGAGAAACAACTAAGTCAGCAGTAGAATTGAAAAGTTAATTGATATTTTTGAAGTTTACTGTTTCTTTAATTCTACATTTAATGTTTTAATAATATAGAATATATTATATATTCTACATTTAATATACTGATGAAGCACTTAGACATTATAAACAGTGATAATTGTGTTTAATGTAACAAGATACTCGCCAACAGATCAGACAGGTCAGTTACTCCCACAGGAAGGAAAAATGGTGACACCATAACAGTTTTCAGTCCTTTGGACATATTCCTTTTGCCTCAAAATTTCTGGAGCATCTTGACTGACTCTGCTGGGTGCAGCTTGTTTAATATTATTTGATCCATTGCCTCCTCAGCTATCAACAAGTTTGGATCACAGATAATCAATGCCATCTCCTCTGCATCTGCTCTTGCTTAAAATGCTGAGGGTATCTCCATCTCGTGAACATGTCTGCAACTTTTCAGTAATTCCCATATGATCAGTGAGAATCTATTCTACTTGATTTTGAGGGTAAGGCATGTTTAGTCTCCACCCCGCTTTTCTAATGCCCATATATACACAAAAAATCAGTCCTATGGTATCTATTACAGATTATTTCACTAAGCAACCAGCCAAGTCTTTGTTCTGTAATTTAGTAGAACAAAGCAAGCCTGAACTTGACCCTCCAGCCATTTTAAGCAAACAACATCTGTCTGAAACCATTAGGTTTCCACTACATTGACTCACTGCAATGTCTTTAACAGAAGATCTTCCTGCATAACATGCTGTGGACTTCTCAGTGTCATCACTACAGTTGGTATGTTGTGTCATGCATATACTGATCTTAGGTAGGTCATGTTAAGCTGAAAAATACTTTATCTGGAGAGTGAGAATGAAGTGCAGGAAAAAACTGTGAGTTGGCTTTTGCTCAGAAAGAGATGGTAAGCTTTTAGCCCCTCAAAGGGACCTCCTGGGCAGGTTTGCAGGAGAAGGGGAGGTGGCAGCGAGGGGTGTGAGCACCACCTAGGAGGAGTAGTGCCTGGAAAGATGCAGATTGACTCCAGCATACAGCATTTCCCCAGGCCTGGCATGAAGAGGGGCTTTCTCAGCTGCCATAGGACTGAGGAGCTCTGTGCTTGGCCTCCCTTTTTCCTCCCTGCACTCTCTTCCTTTGTCTTCCTACCTTGCTCCCTCCTGCAGGCTGCTGGCTTGTCTGCCCTCCAGCTGTCTCACAGCTCCTCCTTGTGCTTCCAGGCATAAATCCCCCCCAGCCTTCCCACACCGCAGTGGCAGCAGCTCCCCAGCTCTCTCTCTCTCTCTCCACTTCTGACTTCACCAGCTTCTCCTTGGCACTGTGATGGGCACCACAGGTCTCCCAAAGACTGGTCTCACCCCACGGCTACTCCCTCCTTCCTCCCCAGGGAGGCTTGGGCTGAGCTCAGTCCAGTCAGAGAGGATACAGCAACCATGTGCTTCTCACAGGGCTGTGGAATGGATACATGAGGAGCAGCTTCTAATTACCATTTCATCACAGGTACCCACGCACACATCGGGGATGACATCCCCAAATCACTCATATCCTGCTGTTTCACACTCACATATGCCTTCTCAAAGATAAACCATCTCTTTGGTCTGCTCTGGTTGCTCCATGTACTGTCTTGTGACCCATTTTTCTTTCTGGACTGATCCCCCACGTCCCAGAACAACGCCATGGCCCATTCCTTGCAGACCACCTCTCAAAACAACCTCTCCCAGCAATCTTTTCAGAGCTGAGCTCTGCCTGTTCCTCTTGCCTGCTAAGGCAGGCCCAGTTCCCAAAACTGCCCATGTATTATACACCTTGGAACTTTTTATAACATCTTCCTCATCACCACCCCAACCCCTCCAGCTTGTTGCCACTGTATATCAGGTACATGGGAGGGAAGGGATGGCCTTGTGGTTGAGTGCTGGGCTGAACTTGGGCAGTTGGACTGTCCACAAACTTCACGTAATTTTGGGCACAGCACTTCATCCCTTGCTTTGTCATCTGCAGCAGGGCCACTAAAGAACAGTGCCGGATACATCTTGCAAATGATAAACTCCTTATGTGGAAACCAGAACTCTCCTGTTTCTCTAAGGCTGAAGCAAACTTAAAATGCCTCATCAGTACTGAGTGACATCATCATCCATGGACCAGCTGCTGCAAGTACAAGTGCCCGTATTGGAGAAGCATGTGACTGCTCCCTTTCTTTTCCCCCAGACCCATGAAACCATATAGGGTTATTTTTTAGCTGCTTATGCTTGCTTTATTAGAGGCACTGGTAATAACTGGCAGAATAAAGTAAAACCAAACTGCTTAGGAAAGTAGTGGCGGGTACTGTGATTGGAGCCATGTATCCACCTCAGATCTGCAGAAGAAGTGTGCTTCTTCCATTATCATCAATCCCATACATATAAAGCCACTGAAATGTCATACAAAAACAGTTTTCCAAGCTGCTGTGTAGAACAATTCAGGTGGGAAGAACTTAATATTAAATACTTCTCTTTTCAGCTTTGGATCCATTAACACTAAAAGGATCAAGCTTGCATTTTGTTTGAACACAGAATTATCTGGGAACTACATGCCACATCTAGAACTTCTCACAAATTACTCTGGAGCTTTTCAGCAACAAGTTAGAAATACAGCGCCTCGCCTTTGCTCTACTGCACTGCCTTTTTTGTTTCTGTAACTGAAGGGATGCACAGCACAGAATGGGAATACAGATACACAAGCAACCATGAATCAGATCATGGAGACTTTGGAGGAATGAAAATGTGTGTCTTCGAGCAACAGCCAAGCTGGTGTGTTGACTCAAATAAGGAGTGGTTAAAGAGGCACTGAGTCCCCAGGTGCCCTCCAAAAGATCAGACCTGCCTGAAGCTGAGCAGTCAGAAACTATAACACTTGAAAACCTCGGCCTAGGCACAGCCTTTTGTTAAACCCAGGGGGATCACTTCCTGTTGGCATCCAAAGCTGCCATGAAACCACCATGAGTAGAAGAGGGTGGCAGTGGAGCCTGTGTGTTAACAATGCAGTTCCTTGTTTTGCCTGGCTTGTGTCACAGACATTAAGATGACACGTAAATCTTCCTTGAAAACTGTCTTTTCTTTTCCATGTACTCCAGTGATGTCTATAGCTCAAAAAACTGATCGAAGAATCAATCTCTTAATTTGCCCTCCAAGTCCCAAATTTTTGCCACACTAAATAGCAGGAACCAGCAGACAAACACCTCAAATGGTGGTGCTCTGAGGAGTAATGAAACATTTTTCCATACAACCTACTGTCTTAACTGGTTCATTAAACTGTTAAGGGGTTCCACCAGGACCGGTGGGGGAAGTGCAGGATTGTGGTGTTGGCATCCTTGTACTATGTGCTAAGCATGGAGCAAATTTGTGGCACAGAAAGCCTGCACTTCAAATATAAGATATGAAGAGCAGATGGATGTAATAAAACAGAACCATACGGAAACAATGACACAATTATGAACAGCATAATAAGCAATGGTCATAGCATGCCAGGGCCATAAGCAGACTTCCTATTCTGGATTCCTAAATTGGGCATCGTAATACCTAAATAGAAGCCATCTGGCCCATCAAGGCAATCCAGGGCATCTCTCCTAGTTACTCCAGTTTCTTATACGGCCAGTAGAAGTGACAGCTGTGGGTTTACTCTTCAGCAACTCCCTTGAGCCCATCCAGCAACATTTGAGTCTGGTGCCAAGGAGGAAACAGCACTCACCAAACTGGGCTTTTTTTCCTGCCGTGCTGAGGGCTGAGGCACTGGGTACTGTCTCAAAGCCACTTTTCAGAAGAGCACTGGTGTGCAAGGTAGGGTAGACAAGTAACCAGAGGCTGTCCCCAGCTCATCTCAGCCCTGTGTTGCCTGCTCTGCTCTCAGCTGTTCTGCTGTTCACAGCAGCCCGCGGTGCAGTGGGACTAAGAGCTACAGGTAGAGGGCGTGGGGGTCTCTGGCTGCACTCACCCAAATGGAGTGATATTCTGGGACTGGAAGTCGTGATCTGTGCCCATAGTAGTGAGCAGTTTGCATCTTCTTTATTACAAAATGCACAAGCAGGCCCGAAGCACAGACTTGTGTGCACCCTAGGGTGGTCCCCTCTCCCTGAGCGCCAGAAGGACATTTACTGTCCTGCAGTTCCTGGGCGCCCAGCATCCCTTTCTGCACCAAAGGCAGTAATACCATAAGAGCAATGAAGCACGTCTCTTTCCAGACATGTCCATCACACAGTTATGCTCTTCTGAAAAATAAATGGTTGTTCAGGCCCTGACAGGTCAAATAACTTCTAGCATTCACTTGTACTGCTTTGTGGTTGAGCAGAGTAGCCAAGAGGCTGTTATACACGGAGTGTTCCTTTCTCCTTTGGTCCTTTCTTGAGCCTGCCCACGTGTGGCATCATCTAAACAGGCTCGGTGACTTTGGACCTCCCACAGACTTTAAGTTATTCTGCACCAGTTGCAAAAGATCTGGCAGTGAAGTGCTCGTGCTGAGACACTTCTGAGTGTGTGCAGTAAAGCGTGAGCATCTACAGACAGCAGCAGTAGAAGCAGCACTGCTGGACACCTCCACAGCTGCTGCCCCAACGGGTATGTGGTCCAAATTACTTTGTCTAATAAGGCTCCTAAATTCCTCTTAAATCAGCCTTAGGTTTGCTAACAATTAGTCTAAATGTGGTCCGTTGTCAATAAATGAACTTAAAGAAGTCTGGAATTCCAGCTATGTTGTTTGAGATTCCCAATGAATGTCTTGGAAAGTTTACAGCCTTCCCAGGTTCTGTGGATCATTTAAGCATTTAATTTGTCAGATGTTTAGAGATTCACCATTTGCATGTTGAATTTCCTGAATATACCAGGCAAAATTTTTCAAACTTGATCACTTCAAACAAGCACCTGTAGTTGTATATCAATGCCTTGCTCTGCCATGCTCTGAACCCTCATGTCTGAAAAATCAGCCACTCTAGATACCTACATATGGCTTTAGGAACCTAAGTTTTGGCAGCCAAATTCATGTTTGTGATACTTTCACATGTTTTTAATAACAATCTAAACATAAACCAGTCCAAAAAACAGAGAAGTGAGGGGAAGGAAAAAAAAACCACAATGCTCTGTAGGATATCTATGTGTTGACATAAAATATGGAATAATCCCTGCCTACTGCATCTGTGTGTGCAGAGTTTTCTTTCAAATGTGAATTATTGAATCAGTAGTTCAGAGTGTCCTTGGAAGAGAACTACTGTGTCTCACACATACCAAAAGAGCAGGCTCCACACTGAGATGTTTTGCAGTGGAATTCAGGTGCCCACCATGCTCCAACAGAAGGTCTTCACTTGCTCCCATGTCCTTACCTTGTTTTCCTGGCACTTCCCAAAGATGAATTTTGGTGTCACTGATAAGCGAAGGTTTCCATGTTTTCTGTTCTTATGCTGTTGTCTTAGTGGGCTGCAGCTCTGGGCATCAGGCCCACTCTGCAAACTGAGCCTCAGGAGGGCTTCTGGGTGAAGAAAAAGTTTGTGGTATGTTGCCACATTTGGCAGCACAGAGGAGATGCCCAGGGTTGCTGGCATCAGAAATCACTTCGTTTGGTTTTAAATTTGCAATTTGCCAATGGGATTTGGTTTTAAACTTGCAAATATGATGGGCTCATCAGCTCACCTGCAACATCAGAAAAAAGCTGCCTGAAGGTCCCCTGACAAGTTGTACTTTAAGCTTGTTCAGAAAAATAAACCCACATTTTTTGTTTCATTAATAGGGGCAGACAGCACAACACCACATCAGCAGAGTCAATACAGTGGGGTGGTGAAACACGATCTGAACGATTTGAGACTGCTGCTGTGATTTCTCCATCTAGTAGACTAAAGCCCAAAAAACCCCAAAGTTCTTTTGGGGACTGCACTTCCTTCCTGCAGCTCCTCTCTGAGCAGCTGGTTCTCTGGTGAACAGCACAGCTGCGAGCATGTTTGGGCAGGTCCATCCACAGCTCCTCTGGGAGGAGAGCACAGGCTGGGGATTGCAGTTGAAAGACAGAGCACCTTGTTCAGCACTTCAGCTTTTACCACAGTGCTGTTACTCACCAAAGAGGCCAAAATTGCACCAGATTTTAGTCCCCTCACTCCTGCCCTTAGTCGTAGTGTCAGACAGGGCTCCCACGCGGGGGAACTCTTTTGTCATGCCTAGGAAGAGGTTTGGCTGCAGTGACCCTCCAGACATAAAAAACATGAAGTGTTCTTCACACAAAGACTGGACGGGCATATACCTATGCCCAAAAGTTAAACTGAAATCCAGAATTATCACCATACTCTCACCAGAAGAACACTTGAGAAACATGAAAATGGAGTGCTTTTACTGTGTACCTTCTTCCTGCTCCAGAGAGAAGCTACAGAGAAGCATGAGAGTTGTGGAGCTGCCATAGCCTTCTACATACATGTTTTCTGTGATAAAATCCTCCTAGGCAGGATGTGTCCAGAACCTGCAGCTTTCAGTCTGGCCCCGAGTTTGCAGCAGGAGCTACAGAGGCCACAAAGTTCCTTGCTCAAGCCATAAATTTAGGCAAATATTGCCCTTCCAGTGTTTGCATCAGCCCATGCATACTCTTCTCCCATACTAAGTTAGGCAAGAAGATGAATTTCACCCAGACAGGAGCATCTGATGGGGTTCAGCTCTTCCATGGTTTTGTGTGTGTGACTCAGCTCACTGGCTGTTGTCAGATGTTCTACAAAGCCTTCTTCATTCTTTACATTCAGTACTTCTCAGTTTGGTTTTTACCAACCAAAAATCTTTTCCATGTTTTTCTTCCTTACAAGGAAAATAAACTTGTAAAGAGGGAGAAGTGAAGGGTTACATCTGGAGAGAGTTACGGCTGCGGCTCAAAGGAACAATTGGAATGTCTGTAATGCGGAAGTTTCTTCCACAAAGCCATTTCTTTCCTCATCTTGGGAAGTACAGATACAGGCTGCTGCTGTTCACAGAGCATAGCCCCAGTGCAAATTCCAGTGAGGGATGCCAACAGCATCCCTGCTCAGAGCATGGGTGGTGATTTACACCGGTGCTACCCACTCAGCCTCACGGACACCATCAGGAGCATCTCAATATCAGAAACTCTGCCCGTCTTGAAACTAATTAAAGAAGCTACAGCCATAATAGCAGCAGCAAATTTTATAATTGGCTAATTCTGATACTTTTTAGTACATATTTCTGACAAGCTGAGTGCTTGCAGACCCCACTGAAGCCAGCTGGCATAGGGGGTGCTTGGCAGAGGGAAAGACCCCTTGCACAGTTGTTGACTCTGAGATCAGCGGCACCGAGCCCACCACAGCCTCACAGCTTCATGTGCCTGTTACAGGCGTTAGGTTGGAGCGTGACATCTTCCACCTTCAAGCTCAGCTCCAAATTTTGAGGAGCATGTGGAATGAAGAAAGGAAAATGCTTCTATTTGGTGTAAATTAGTGATGGGGAAGTACGTATACAGGGGATTCAGCCCACAGTCTTTCTTGTCTAGGATTTCCCTCTGACTTCAGTTCTCAAGAGTTGGGGTTGCCCCTTTTTCTTTCACACAGGTGAATGGTATGCAGTTCAAAACCACTCCTTTGTAGTTTGTCATTAAATTGTTTTTAAACAGAACCTTGATTTCTGATTCTGAAATTCAAGTTCTATCTGCATCTGCTTTTATTTTTAAATAAGTTTTTAAAAGAAACTAACCCAGATACTTATGATGGGTCAATTTTTGAAACCATTAATATTTATTTAAGCAAAATTTGCAAAGCTATTTTAAATTCACGTGGTATCTGTAGAACTATTGCCTCTTAATTTTTTTACACAGAGTTTATAAGTTATTTCATATACAAACTAATTTTGGAATAATGAAAATCAGAGAAGATAATAAAACAAACTATGAGGCAGTAATATCTACAGTGACGGCTTTATTTTTATCCATTCAAAAGGCATAAAGTGTTTGTAGTATACAATATCTTGCACATTGTTCTTGTTTTGCCTTTCCTCAGTATGCCAGACTCAGGACAAGGTTCTGTGAGAAGTATTGAACTCTACTTGGTTTTAAAAACGCCATTCAGTGGAGAACAAAAACTACCATTCCCCATTGTGGATCTTCCCTTTTTTTGCCTGATTCTAGGTTCTTTTTGAAGTCACCTTTTCTTTCCTTTCTAAAGTGTCTAATACAGAACAAAACTACACCACAGTGAAAGTATTGATTAAAAAAAGAATTTGCTATTCACGATGATGTTTAGTGTATTTTTGGAAAGAACTGTGAGCAGAACAGCTACCAGTGTTCCAAACAAGCAACATCTGTAGTGCATCTAGCAACTGACTTTTCAAACATTTCCATGTGTGCTTGACTTGCATCTCCAGCAACTGTTCCTGGTAGTTATATGTGTTTCCAGAATGGATGTAGAGGAGAAACTATGTTGGAAAACAGGGAAAATCACTGTGGAAAAGCTTGCACAGAGACATGGAGATCTCCTTGCTCACTCTTGGAACAAATCCAGTGGTCCCTATTGAAAGCACGGGGCTGACAGTCCGTCACGATGAATCTAAAGCCTATGCAGTGCCTCAGACTTTGCCACTCTTCGTGCTTGAGTGCTTATTTGCTTCTCCTGAGCATCCAGTTATGCAGGAATTAATTACACACTATATTAAATTCATCTGAGAGATAGTCTGATTTGTCAGCTATTTAGCTGTCCTCACTATTGAAAATTCATGTTTCAGTTGCAGTCCAAATTTATTTTTCCTCAGCACACAGCAGTTGCTTTCTCTTCTTACACTTTACTTTTGAACAGAGAGTTTGCCATCAATGTTATATCAATATTTTATATAAATATTACAGTAATGCTTGTGTTTCCTATGGAATTATTGAAAAAAACTTTAAATAACACAGGAGCAGAACTGGATACTTCTAGAAATATACCCATTCACTGACAACACTTCAGTGCCAATGTTGTCCTGCTTCCAAATTATAATTTGGCATATATTGTCTATTTAGCTGGTAATCCACTCAATGTGAGCCACACTGATTCTGACTGAAGCTACTTTGCAGTCAAAGAACCTACAAAATCAAATGTTTTAATGAAGTTTGCCTTCCTTCAGTGCTGCAGCTTTTATCAAACACATCTATAATCTCATTTTTAATTTACAGGAAGACAAGAACATATTTCCCAACAGTGCATCTTGACAGGCCAAAAAAATATGTTACCTGCACTGCGCTATTAACACACTGATGTGAAGCCAGAGCCATTAGCTGTACAGAACACAGGGGATTTATTCCCGATGGAACTGTTCCATGTCAACCTCCTTTTGAGGTACTAACTTAACCCTAACAGGTAATGCAGAATCTTTTCTTGACCTACTGAGGTGACATCCACCAAGGAAGGGACAAATCATTACATTTTACCTACACTTAGAAAACATGTACCACTGACAGTGACAGTTTTAGTTGGTCCCAATGACAAAGACAACCCTGTTTCCTTGTCTAGCAGGAGGTTGGTTCCTCTGCCCAAATCAGTCACGTCTGGGCCCTGAGTTTGCAGGTGTCTCTTCTGCTTTATTGAAACGCATTTAGATGGGAAATGAATTGTTCTGCAACCAATGCTGAGAGTGTTCAGAGGAAAATAATTCAGGGAGGTGGTGTGATGTGCAGAGAGAGCAGGCAAAGCATGTGAGTGTCTGTGCCACAAAAAGTTCATTTTGGATTTGTTAGTCAATTGTAAAAGAGAATTCCTGTTTGGAGGCACTGATTTTAATGGTAACACTCACCTATAAAAGACTCAGGAGCACTGAAAAGCAAATTGCATCCCTCTGCCATCACAAAGTCAGAGCAGCTACCAAAACCTCCCTTCTTCTCTCCAGATGTGGTGGGGTTGGAAGTAACCGGTTCCTTGTGTCTTTGCGGATATCTTGACTGGTGTGGGAGAGCAGCAGCTCTTCTCAAAGCCTTCCACAGCTTTCTTAATGAACAAGAAAAGAGAAATTGAAAACTGGAAGTTGATAGGCATTCTAGCTTACCCCATTTCTGGCTTCTTCATATTAGAAAGACACAAAATGCAGTGGGAGATAGGATGCCTCTGTATGACATTTCTGTTGTAAACGTGTTAAGTGTTATAACTGTATGTAAAAATATACTGACACAAAATTGGTGCAATCATACTTAAAGTTTGGCCTTTACTCCTAAAGTGGAAGGCAGCCATGGAATTATTTACCATGACAAGAATAAAATAAACACTGCATGCAGCATAGGTTTAAGGGGAAAAGGAGAAGGATTTTATATATAACCATGCACTAAGGATCCCGATTTGGCAGGGTTTCCATTGGTCTTTCTTTGGGAAATGTTTCTCATCAAGGTGGTTTGGGGGATCTTCCTCGTCTTTTCTGTTCGTTGGAGTTTTTTCTTAAAAAAACGTTTTAAAATTCTAGGTATAATCACAATTTTTTATTTTTACCTTTACAAACTCAGAGGTGCCCTAGGTTCTACACTACTCAATATAGACTGCCAGGCAGCTGGGGGAAAAATGCTTCTTTATAAATTGAAACTCTTGTTTCTTCCATTCTTTGCTCCCTTGTCCAGTCACCCAGATTAATTCTGGATTAAGAACATAATTTAGAGCCTTTATTTCTTTCCCTGAGGCCAGAGAACATCTATTTTTTTAAAGGAAAATCTCCATAAATAATACTTTGCATAAATAAATGTGCTGCAGAGGCTGAATTGTTCTGACCCTTTTCCACCCAGGCAGCCTGCAAATGAACAGCCTCGTGGAAAGGGCTGGGACATGAAGCCAGGACAGCAGTTGAGATGTTTTACTAACTGTGGTGGGATGGTTTTCTCAGGTGTGCCACATAAACACAGCCCTTGCCCGCGTATCCACAGCAGTCTTTTTAGTCCTTGCTAACATCCTGACCCACACTGCGCTGTGTGCTGATGTACCACGGCCAGGCACAGCAGAGGACACCCCACATGGGCTGGATCCACAGCGAGAGCTGCTCCTGCCCCTCCACTCCCACCAGCAAACATCACACCGACATAAATGACAAATGTGTTGAGGGGAATGAGATTAGATAAGGAATAAGAAAGAGGGAGGAGGCAAAAGAGAAACACACTCCTTCTGCTGACATGTCATCACTGGAACATCTGCCTTATGTCTCGGTGCGCTAATGATCTCCTCTCTGAAACCCCACTGCAAGACAATTAGGGCTGATAAATCACGAGGGTTTTTTGGTTTGGTTTTTTCTTATTTGGTTTTAAGATCCCAGATGCTGTGGTAAAAAAAAAGCAGGCAAAAAGAAAAGAATGGGCAGTTTATCTCACCTAAAATCTGCTGAGTGCTGACACAAAAAACGTAACTTTAAAAAGATAACAGACTGCCATAAAACACAAAAAGAGCAGGTTTTTTCCACTTTTGTCTGGATTCCAACTCATACACAAGACATTCTTCATGACTTTCTGGGGTTTTTTTGTAGGCAAAATAAAATTAAAAAAAAAGGAGCCTGGTTTTCCTAGTTTTTAAGAGTTATGTGTGTGTGTATATACATATATATATGTTCTTGACTGATGAACTTTTATGCACACATGAGCTTGTTCATCCAATAAAAACTAATTTAAAAAATCAAGCCATAAATTTATAGGATGATTTCATTGCAAAGGTTAGGAAAAAGTCAGAATTGTTTGCTAATGTTTATTCTTTCCCTCTCTAGGACATACCCAATTACAAGACAGTATATATCAGGGGCTTTTCCAGTTTTATTTGTACACATTGTCTCCCACACCCTCACGCAGCGGTAGGAAGCAGAGTACATATTGTTTACAAAGCTAAAGCTGGACAAACTATCTGCAACAGATTGATTAGCCTGTGCCTCCACCTTTCTCACAAATTCTCTGATAGTTGATCCTGGTGTTTCAAATTAGTTTGCTACTGAGATTTGTCCAAGCAAGGGACAGACTGGAGGAGCTGGGTGTCAACTGCACCACTGGCGGGTTGTAGCAGCTTTTCAGAGACCCAGGAGGAACTGACTGAGGTTTACAAACACTGACCAGCAAGAATGCACCACAAGACTAGTAAACATTGCCTGGAGTCCTTGTCTGGAGTTTGTTAGTATAGAACCTCTCTCTCAAAAGGGTTCTGGAAAAATAACTTCCAGATCATCGAGGTCTGTTGTTTAAACCAAACAGGGACAGGCTTCTGCAGGAAACTGACACTACAGTCCTGTTGTCCTTCAGTGGTCAACCACTTCCTGAATTTCCTTCATTAAAAGATATGCCCAGTACTCAATTCTTTGATGATGATGATGATGATGATGATGATGATGATGACAGTAGAGAAAATTGCAGAGGATGGTGCCACTAACCACAGGTGCCATTATCATTAATAACCCACAGCAGTGCCCACGTCAACTGATGTCCTACATATACTTTCACTGTGCAAGACATGTTGGTGCTGACATTGACCTTAGACCACTGAGAGCATGGTTTTCAGATTATATATTCCTAGAAGTGCTTCTGCACCTCCAGTCTGGGAGCTGAACCTTCTGATGGGCCACAGGGGCTATTGAAAGTCTCTGACCCAGTCTGTTTATTTGTAACAATTGATCTTCCCTCTAAATGGAGGGAGACCATGTGCTATGAGATGGAATCACCCTTTGCTCTGGCTGGTGCTAATGCAGGTGAGAAAGACCAAATATTTGCTTTACTGTTGATTAGTGCACACATGCAGAGCTGGACTTGAATTTTAATAGGACTATTTCCCACTGTATTGAAACACTTCGGCCTTTGCATGAAAATAAAAGACAGAAATAGTTGGCTAAGGGTCCTCCTGGCCACCTACCCTCACTGAAGGGGGATTCTAAAATTCTTCTTGTGCAGGTTCTGAGGTTTGAGTTGCCCAACAGAGAAGAAAACTGGGGGGTGAAGTGCAGCTCTGTTTTCCAGCAGTAATGCCTGTTATGCCAAAAGCATACAAAGCAGCCAGAAAAACAGCAAGATTATCCACAACTCAGATACCACCACACTTAGACAGTAAGAAGTGAAAAGCTGCACTTCTCTTCATTGCCAGTATTTTAAAGAGATTATTTGATGAAACTCAGACCTGCATTTTAGTAAGTTCATTATTCTAAAACTACAAAGAGGTTGCAGAAAAGCAGATTCTTTGTAGCTGTACAAGTCTGCTGAAGTTGGCTACTACCATGATATCTTAAATATCTGCTACTGAGACCCTGCTCTCCTCAGAAGGAGTCCAGGAAGCATGCGATTGAGAAGACCTGCAAGGTCATCCAGTCCATCTCCTTGACAATGTTTGTTGTTTTGTTCCTCCCTGGTTTCCCATGTCTTAATTTAAACTTGTCCTTATTTCCTTCCTCCCTATCAACCATATGAATCTCCTTTAAAATAACTGCCCTCCTCTCGGTATCAGATCAGATAATAGAGTACATATTTCATGTCTTTCCCTTGTAGAACATGAAACTAATCTGTTTCCACTAAGAGCTCAATTGCATTTATTCACTGTTGTCCTCAGCCTTCTTTTTTTGCTTGTTCTTTGCACTTTGTTTTTATCAGCTGTGGCAAATAGTCCCTCTCTCCTCACCCACTCACCTGTGAAAATTCACTTGCACTTAATCACACAACCTTTTTTTAATCATGTCTTTAATAATTAGTGAATATTTAGATCTGCATCTGATTTTATTTTCATGAAAATTAGCAGTGATGAACTTCTTGGACTAAGATAATGAGCTTTCACTTGTTCTTAGTCAGAATCCTTCTCTTCCTTGCTTGGAGGTTCCTTAGCTTGCTGTCTTTATAATTCCCTTGAGGCCTCTTTCTCACCTTGCTCCCACTGATGAACATTTAATCTACTTGTAATACTTTTGTCATTATTTCTTGTAACACTTTTATTTTCATCCCACAGCCCTGGCTATCGGCTGCTTGGCCAGGCTATTCTGGCTTTTTTTAAAGGAGTTGACCTCAGGATAACAACTGCTAGTAACTTAAAACGAGCGACTAGTCACAGTTAACTGCCCAGGTACTAGTTTTCTTTGACCTTGTCTGCTTAATTATGCTTATTTAAAATGTTACTGAAAAATATATCATCAGTTTTTCAATAGATTTCATTATATTGTAGCAGAAAAAAGATATGAAGAGACATATATAGCTATATTTATATATAAAATGCCATTACTGATCTCCTTGCCAGCGCTAAGGATTTTCAGCAGCTGCCACTCTCAATACTCCCCCTTAGTAGAATGCTTTAGTGACTTTTGGATTACTATGAAGCTGGCCATCATTGCAGAGTTAGATTCCAATTAACTTCTTCTGCCCCAGCTTGCTTGAAAAAACAATTCATGGGATTTTTCAGGGAGCAACACATCCTCCAAAGAACAAGCTTCCATCATTCTCTGCGTCAAAGAACTTCCAGATCAAAAGCTGAAACAAAGTCTGTTGACTTTATCAAGACAAAATGCTGTGACTTCACTCAAATGAAATGTTCTGATAAGGCCACTTTGGTATTCCCAGAACTCGACTTTGGGGAATAGTTGGTATATGGGGGAGTATGAATTCTAACTTTTCATTCCAACTGAGATGGAAGCAAATTCAGATGGCTAATATTTTTTCTCCCCCAGAACAGAACTTCAGTATTTCAACCAGTTTACAGCAGATTCCCATTTACAGTGCGGATTTCCTGTCTGCTCTCCAACCTTCTCTAGGAGTTTGAGGCTAAAACTTTCTGCTCTCCTACTCAGTAGATCAAATGACTAAAACAGTATCTGATCCATAGTAGCCAAGGGCTATAGTTTTAAAAAAACATCATTTCCCTCTGCCCTTTATTTTTGTTTGCCCAAGGAAGTGTAGAAAAAGCAAATGTTATCTCCAGACATTTTTTTGGTTTTCAGAGGCCACATGCACAGTTACCCCCTCCTTGGAGCTGCAACCACTTTCCCTGTAGCTCTTTGTGCTAACTCATGTATCCTTCCTCTTGTTATTTGTTGTGTATCTTCCAAAACAAACACAACTGCAGAACCACAGGATAGCTTCAGATTGCAAGGCTTAGGATCAAAAGCTACATTGGCTTTAGGCTGGAGGCAACACTGCTGCACTTGGGGATTTGAGTTAAACCTCTCTAAAAGGCTGCTATTTTTTTCTTCCCCCTGTAAATACTAGAGCAATGTTCACAACAATGCCTTCATGTTTCTCAAGAAGCAGCAGCCACTTGATTTCTTGTTTTGATGAATAAGAATGTTCCTGCGGCAATTTTTAGTGGGAAAACTTTATCCTACAAATGCACTCTGAAAGAACATTCTAGAGGATGTGGGATGGTTATTGGTACAGTCAGGAGGGCAAAATCATGTTCTGTTGGGCTTCGTTTGTGTTTCTCAGACGGGAGTGCGGGGAGCTGGAATTCCAGGTCAGATTGTTTCTGTGCATATTAATATGCTGTTGTGCACTGCACAAGACGGCATAACCCATGTGCTGCATTGCACCCAGCATGAATGGCAAAAATGCCTTCGGATCACCTTAGCATCGTCGCTCAGCTCATAAACAGCCTCTTCAAACAAGTGAAGTACCAATTCCCCAGATGCTACAGGAGAAGGAAAATGCACATGAGCTCCAGCAAATCAGCAGCAAGACAGTCTATTTTAGAAGCTGAGCTTCTTAAACTCTGAAGATTCGTTGTTTTAAAGATGAACCAGGAATATATGGAAATCCGTACCTTTTGCACAAATGGGAACCAGAACACACAGGGCAATCTGTATGTTCTGTATGATAATGCATTTGCTTACCTTCAGGGAAATTGGAGAGACTTTGGGCAGAGGAGTGCAGGCAAACATGTTTGTTCTGCCTGCACTCTGAGCTGACAGGAGAGGAGCCAGCTCCTGTCTGGAAGTTACCATGGCAGGTAGGCAGTATGAATAAAAATATTTTATTTCACACAAAAGGTAGTCTCAGTTACAGAAAGTTTGCAGCTCTCCCTTTTAGGTGACACTGTCTTCCACAAAGGTTGACATAGCCTCAGGCACAATGTGCCAGTCAGTGCTTCCCTGGCACAGCTTAAAGTAAAGGCTCAACAGAACTGCCTAAAGATTAGAAATAGCAAGCAACACGTGATCTCATTTCTACCTGTTTATGATATTTCAAGAAGTCTCGGGGCAAAAAGAAATTATTAAATGTTTATGTATGATATTTAAAATAAAAAGATACACAACAGCTTTGGCCACAAACCAAGCTGACAGCTGTAGCCAGCTGCCCAGAACTGATGGGTCTCTCAACTCACTCTCAGAGGTGAATATAATATCCAAAAAGTCAGAATTCTCTCACTTTGGACCACATACAGTTTGACCAGGATGATAGCACAAATGACCCCAACCTCCATTTTATACTGTGGCTGCTTTAATCAGCTGTGGAAACAGGGCTGTAAGAGGAACGGGGCCTCTGTCAGGGGCTGTAAACAGCACTTCTGAGCCACTTCACTCTCTCAAGGATGTTTCGGATAGTGCTGTGTAATCACAGTCAAGCAGCAGAGTTGAGAGGAACTGACATAATATTCAAGTATTTGTTTTCACTCTGAATAAGAAACAGATGAAATATGCAGAATTTAAAAAAAAAAAGTAAATAAAAATACTTGGAACAATATCTAGAGAGTGCACACAAAACAGAAGAAAGCACTTTCTCTGTTTGCTTTGAGAGTAGAAATAAAAAATGCAAAAAAGTTGGAGTGAGATATAAAAATGTGTGTCCCTAACACAAGAAGGGTATGGAACTGTTGGAGCAAGCCCAGAGGAAGGCCACGAAGTTGATAAGAGGACTAGAGCACCTCCCCTGCAGTGATATGATGTGGAGTAATGGGTACAAATCAAAAGAGGGGAAATTTAGGTTAGATTTTGGTAAGAAATTTTTACTGTGAGGGTGATGAGACATTGGAACAGGTTGCCCAGAGAAGCCATGGGTGCCCCAACCCTGTCAGTGTTCAAAGCCAGGATGGATGGGGCTCTGAGCAATGTGGTCTGGTGGGAGGTGCCCCTGCCCATGGCAAAGGGGGGTTGGAACTAGACGATCTTTAAGGTCCGTTCTCACCCCTTAACCCCTCTGTTAAGGGCGGTGGAAGTGCTCAAGATGCGTCTGGATCTGGTGCTGCGTGGTCTGGTTTAGCGGTCACAGTGGTCAGTGCTGGGTGGACTTGGTGATCTTTAAAGGCCCCTTTCAGCCTTGAGGATTCCACGAACATCCCGCGGTAAGTTTAAAAAAAAAAAAAAAGTGACTTTTAAAGGGATTCGCTTTCATCGTTAAACCAGCGCTAACAAAGCGGGGTGCGCGCCCTGAGGCCCAGCGCCGCCCTTGGTGGCCCTCCCGGGCCGCCCCCCTTCCGCCCTTCATTTCTGCCGCCGGGCCCACCACCCCAGGGCGGCGAGGGGGGGAATCCTGCACCGCCCCCGGGGTGGCTCCGCGGGCACACGGCCGTGTCCGCCCAGCGACCGGGGACGAGGAGCGAACGGCACCCCATTCCCATTCCCAGCCCCACACACACACCCCCCGCCCTCAGCGCCGCGGCGGCCGCGCCATGGCCGGTGTGGCGGCGCCCCCCGGCGGCCCCGCGGCACGGCGGGTCCCCTCAGGCCCGGCCGTGGGGAAGGCGTGGTGGGGTCCCAGCCCCCAAGCCGCGGCGTCCGCCCTGCTCCCCCTCTGGAGGGGAGGTAAAGACCTCGGTCATTTTAAATAGTGACAATAACTGCGGGGCCCGCGCGCTGTTATTGCCCGTGCTTTACTACCTGTAATATCACCGCGTTATTGTCCGTGCTTTATTACCTGTAATATTACCTGCAAACCAGGTAATAGAAATAAATACGTATTCATTAACGTTTATTTAAATAAATTGACTCTTGGTGCTTACACCTATCTGAAAACAGTGAACTGTAGTTCTACTGTAGGGATGGTTTTGGACTGGCTACTGCAAAGAAGGTTGTCACAGTGAATAGAAATTCTTTTGCTTGTTGGTCATGGTTTTATGTATACTAAATATATCTACTCTATCTTAAGATACCTTTTAAAAAAACGGACAAAATTTTAGGCTTCCTAATCACTTTTTTCCATTCTCCATCCTCATTGTACATTATAGGTTGTTATGGAATAGACAAAATGTTGAGAATAAACAAGAAAAGGTGCTAGTAAATACAAAATACAATACGTTTTGTGTAGAAACCCAGGCTGTAGAATTCCAGGAAACTGTTGAGGAAGATAAAATATATCAAGCCTTTTCAAAAGCAAACTAAAAATAACCCATTGCCACTGACATCATTAGATTCCTTTATTGATCAATTAGGGCACTGTCAGCTCTTCCAACATGCTCCAGAAATCACATGGAGAACCCCAATTTGAAGTGACAGAGTCATCATCAATGGAAGCATCTCAAACCCACCATGTACTTCTGAGTATAGTCATCTAAGCACAAGCATTAGTTCATTTGTTTTTTTCCTAAAGGAATTGAAAATTAGTGTTCCTATTTATGTCATCAAAAGATTCTTTTGTCCACTTTGCATAATTTGATTATCATGCTACTCGGCAGCTGAGGCTGAGGTTGACTCTAACACTGCAAACAGTGGTCCCTCTCCAGCGGGAGGGGAAGGCTCTCTATCACAGCAACTATTCCTCCCGCTGCACTCAGAGGCAGCTCTGAGATCACATCTGCAAATCATTCAGATAAGTGAACTTTGGTTCCAAATGAAATAATGTCTTACAACTGTCCAGTTCTGGAATTTATATGTGGTTAGTGTGATAAATGTTAAATGATCTTATATATATATACACACCGGACAAAGTATAATCACGGAGTCAATGAAAAATGATAGTGAGGAATAGATATTGGGTGATAGCAAACAGAACATTTGTTGAGCAGCTCATTTGTAGCTGTCTGCAGAAAGGAAAGGGAGGGTGAGGGTCTGCCCAGTGTTAGAGATAACAGCAGTATCAGCTATAAAAACTCTAGGTGTACTAAAAGCAAACAGAGCCTGAAGTCCAGATAATGTATATCTGTAAGTTTTTAGGAGAGGCACATCTGCAATCCTTTCGCTGACATTTTCTAGAAGTTCACAAGAGTCAGGAAGAGATTCCTGAAGACTAAGAAGTGGCAGATTTGAATCTCACGTTTTCAAGAGGGGAAAGGACAGGAAACTATAAACTAGCAAATGGAACATTGTTTGTAGATAAACCTGGACACCGCTTAAGTGATCTGGCTAAAGAACACCTGGAAAGGTTCACTCCGATTAAGGAAAGCTAGAATGGTTTATAATTCATTATATTGTTTGAGGTCTTTAGAGATATTACTGACATTGGTGTTCTTTATAGGTATGATGACTGCTGTGAAAGATACATTCATCTGTAATAATGTGAGTATGGTTACTGTGAAGCAACAGCCCATGCTATGGGTTTTCAGTGCTCCAGCTGAAGTTTCTGTGAAGCTGCAAGGTTAAATGCGAGAGAGAAGCCACTGTTTTCATTGGTAAGAAAGAGCTAAAAAACCAAAGGCTATTAGAATGCCTTTTTTCTATGGATAGAAATTCTTTTTTTTAAATTCTATTTTCATGAACATTTGGGAACATTATATTAAATAGTTTTCAAAATAAGTATTTTATTCTTCCCTTGGTATATTGTACAGCAACACAAAGAATCCTACAATCTTGCAATCAGAGCAAAACTGATTTCAGTGGCGAAGTCCACTGAGATGGCGACGCACCCCCTTCCAACCAGAACTGAGAACTTGGGGCAGGCAGATGAACACATCTGCACCCCCACAGAGCTTCTGCAAAGCCAGTTGTGCCGTTGGTGTTGCCCTCAAGAGCTCAGGGTAAAACAGAGCTGCAGTGGGAACAGATGTTCCTCCACCTATCCTGCTTGCTGAGGTGAGGTTTTCTTCCAGGCTTTACTATCTCAGGCTGAGATGATGTTTTGGTGGGACTCTCTTCTTACAGATTTTTTTATCTTCTCTCCTGAGGGTTGTTCTCCAGCTGTTATTTTTATTCAAATAACACTTACTGTGCTAGGGAGCTGTCCCTTTCCACCCTTCCCTTAGGACATCAGTTTTTCTTTCTCCACCAAGCCCAGCCTTTTGAAAACAGTCGTGGTTGAGTCTGGATGCTGCTGTGCAAAGCAGACCTGTCAGCAGAGTCTGCTCTGCTGGTGCATCACAGGTGCACATACAGTCAGACTTCCTAGCCCTAAAAGATACTGTGTTTGAGGAGCAAAGAGCAACTACGATTTCTGGACACTTCACACCTTCTAGCAATGTGATTAAACAGGGCTGGCTGCCAATAAAGAAGGAAAACAATTTACTACCACTGTGTATTGGAATATACTGGAAAATTGCTTGCTGCTCAGCATTGTCATTAATTCAGCAGTAGATTTTCATAAGGTTTCCATTTTCTCAGGTTAAGGGCTGAATTCATCCCAGATGTTAACTTCATTAGTGTCAATACAGCTACACAGAGAATAAATTTGGCCCCATGATTTTAGGATCAAGGTGTGTGGGGATTCTACTATAATTGATGTCTCTCTTTGTGCCAAACCATGAGAAGGCCAATCTCTTGGAGTCACCTAACAGATCTTCCCTAACTGTTCTTCAGCAGAGGTTATTTAAAATTTAACAATTCAAGATCAGGTACCTCTCCTGACCAGGAGCTCCACAACTGAGAGCGCTTTTTCTGGTACAGCGTGAGCCAGGGACAGAAGAAGGAGGCATGTATGGCCCCACAGCTGTATCCCCCCATCCCTCCCTCGGGGTTAATGCATGGCTAAAGCCCAGGCAGATTGTGTGATAATTCACTTCAACCACCTCAAATGTGGTAACCATAGTTGTTCTAGGGGTAGAGAGATCAAATAAGTGATCTTAAGAGAGGAAGATAGATTAAAATGTAGAAAGCAAAACTGTCATGAAGGCAGTGAAGAATACAGAGCACTAAATGTTCCCAGAATTCTCCTTATTGATGTGTGTTATTTTAATGTGTAAAATTCAAATATATTTCAAATAAATTCAAATAAAATTCTTTTAAGCATTGTATAAATGGAAGCAAACATAATTTGTGTGCTCAGGCTATCAAGACTTTTTAAAAGTACAGTGATGTGGCTGACACTGCACACTAGCCTGAGTATTCTCAAGCTACTCAAGGTTTCGTTCAGGTACTTGCCAAAGAAAAGTACTGCTAACATTTTATGACGAGTTAAATTTCTGAAGGCGGAAACTCTGCACTCAGTCTAGGTCTCAATACATTTAGTACCCAGCGTGCCTCCGGTGAAAGTTCCTCCTAATGAAAGGTTGAACAGCTTCTATAAAAATACCATTGATCAGGTTTTTCTACCCATAGCTCAGATGTGTCTTTCAAGACCGTATTGTGCTTTGGTGCTACCAGTGATGAGGATAACTTTACACCTGTATTTAGCCAATCCTTACATTGCCAAGCAAAGCCAGAAAGCGTTTGATCAATTTCTCTTCTGAGGCAGTTAATTGATTTTCACACAGTCTTTTAATTTCAGTGTTACACTCAGATTAATAACATTTATTCACTTCATTAGAGTTCTCTGTGTGTATGAGAACATAGAATCAAGCTCAGATTTGGATCTAATTTAACTTCAAAATATTGGTATTTCCTTTTAAAAATTTGTTCTTTATGAGAGTTTGTACCAAAACAATACATTTGCTGCACAAAGGGTTACATTCCACTCTGCACACTCAATTTTGTGTTACTGCTCTGGGCCCAGCCTGAGTTTAAATGCTTAAAGTTAACCAAGTGCTTAAATGTTTCATGAGGTGAGATCCTCAGGCCTCACAGAACTACTGAAGAGACAAATAAGGTTTGTTTCTCTTTTAAAGATAGGTGAATGAGTGATGGTCATGAGAGTGTTTCATGTCATGGAATTATGTAGAGCTTACTCTTGGGCAGGAACTTTCTATAGTTAATTTTGAAGACTTAAAGTTATGGAGGAAAAAGCAAAGAATTGTGTAAACAGAGAAAGTACATATTTGGATTTTTGGGGTTTTTTTTCTGTTCTTTAGTCCAGTATCTGAATCTGGAAATTTCAAGCAGTTTCTGGAGTGTTCAGAGGTTAGTCCTGTGCACTGGCATGGCTGGTGGCAGACCCACAATGCTGGGAGCTCCCTGTCAGGGGAGGTTTTCTGCAGCCTTTTTACAGTGCTAAGCAGATGGTAGCTCACCCTTGTCTTAGGGTCCTCAGCTCAGGAGCTGTGGAAATGTGCTATGTGCCAAGAATACTATGATCTGTTGCCACCTGCTCCCAATCCCTTGTAGTCTTGAATTCTTAACAGACATTTCTGGATCAGACTATCCTTCTTCCAGCGTTGCAGCAGGTCGAGGCAGGGAAAGGAAGAGAGTAGAGTGGGGCTAAGGTACAGGAAAGTCCCCTCCAGGCAGTGACCCTTCTCAAGGTATCTCCTTCCTCTGGAGACAGCGTATAGTTCATCCTGTTCAGACTACTTCTCCATGTGCTGTGGCAGTGACACATTCCTGGAGAGCTGAGTAGTGGGCTGGGGGCAGAGTGGAGGCCAATATTTACTTTGCAAGGGAGTAAATGTTCATCTTTTCTCATTTCCTTCTTTTTGCAATGACAGAGGTCAACTCCAAGGAGTTGTTCTCATGCATTTTAGCACTGGATGGCACTGGATGGCATCAGTGCTTTACCCCTCTTCTATACATTGTCAAAAGGCAACATCTTAGTGGGCATTTCTGGCTGTCCTCGCATTCTGCACCAGAGATGGTTTAGCTATGTCACATTTGGTCCATAATTTATAGCTTTTGCCTCTATCCTCTTTTTTCCCTTTTTCTGATGGTTTATTTTATTTTTTGTGTTTTTCTCAAATGGCCCTTTTATAAATATTAAGAGGCTGTTTTCATATTTGTGTGTTTATATTTTCAACATCTGTTTATTTTACTGCAGAACACTCCAAATGGCCTGGCAAAAGAAGTAGCAACTTTTATAAATATAGCCATTACTTTAATTATTCTGATTTTTAACTTACAATGTATTTTTACCAGACTCTAGAGATGCAAACAGAAAAAATTCAAGGCCACACTTAATCAAGTAAGTATTACTTTGTTTAACTGTATTATCAACAAGAAAGTCTGGTCTTGGCTCACTACAAGCTGACTTTTATATTTATCACCAGAGGCTTTCGAAATTTCAGCCTACTTATTTTCAGGTAATGACACTCCAATATCCTGGCTTTCACTAAGAATGCAGTAAGACATTCTTTTTTCCTTTTGAATTTAGGGGATTTTAATTACAAGAGAATTTTACTGAGAAGATGGTTACTTTATGATTTGGATCCAGATTGCCAATCATAACTTCCATGACTTCATTAAAATACTTCCCTCTCCCTAAATGCTTTACCTAGTGTGGCTCTGCCCCTCAGCTCAGGTTCTTCTGGTGCAGCAAACACTCTCTGAGATGATGTGTTGCCAATGCATTTCCCCCTCTGTCCAAAGTACACTGGATCCAGCCCTATTTTTGCAAGGGAGTTCAATGAGTGAAGAATTAATTGAGCTTCTAAGTTTATGAATTTATAATGGAACAAAATTCTTTCCAGACTCTTGTTCAAGTTAGTGCTGGGAAAATGTGCAATGATACAGCAGTGGGTGTTATGCACACTGCAGCTCATTTCAGCAGCGCAGCTCCTCAGGGCAGCCACAGCCTTCCTTTTAATAGAGCAATAAAGAGAGATGCGCAGCTAGGAAAGAGCATTCAAGTAAAAGCAGTTCATTCATGTGATGTAGATTTTTGTAATGAGCATTGCATTGTGTCTCCGTCAGATTTATGTTCATAACAGCTCAATATGATGTTATATATGAGAACTACCTTTCAGTTGTGTCTTAGCGTAAACCACTTACCACTTAAGTGTAGGAGTGCTTTCGGTTGACCTTTTGCTCTCACGTCATTTGATGGATTTTGTGTCCATATGGGAACAAAAGGTTTATGGCAATGATGGTGTCAAAAAACAGCAGAGAAGAAATTCTTTGGTATAAATATTTGATATACTCTGTGGTTATCCTGCTGTGAATCCCTGACTGCAATACCAGTATTCTTGTTCTGGGGTCCCAGTCTACCACCAGCACCTTCTTTCTGTATCACTTTCCTCCCTTTCATTCTTTGTCATAAACTTTTGCATGTGTAAAAGAAGATAATAGACATTTCTTTGGCACCACATCTAGCTGTATTTTTCAGGAACTTAGTGTATGCAAACTCACTCCTCTTCCTGTTGCCTGAGTTTTTCTCATTTGGACTCAGAGCTGTTCCTCAGAAAAGGCTTTTACAGTAATGGAAACCCTCTTTTTGCTCTTTCCATTCAAGTTTTCTCTTACAAACTTGACTTTCTTAGGGACCTATTATTAGCATTCTTTAAAAAAAACCAGTCCTGTGAATGGGAGAGCCATAGGAACATTAAAAAAATCTCATAAGGCAGGAAAAATGTGCCCCCACTGAAAAGTGTAATATTACGTATACCACCTGTAGGAGAAAAGATAGAAAATTTTGTAGTTTCATATATGAGTTCACAAAAGTACAGATTTAGAGGTAGAAGAGTATTAGGGTTTATGTTAAATGTCGTACATAGCCTATTTTTATTTGGTCTGTTCGGGCTTCTTTGCGTAAAACGGATTTTTGTTGTGTAGTGATTTATGAGAGACATTTCAAAATGGAAAAAATGAGCTGGTGGCAATTAGAATTTTTCTTTTGGGACTATTCTGTAAAAAGCCACAATGCTTAAAGTGAGCTTAATGATGGCTGTTCTGAGATACCTGGACACAATTTTCCATTCAGTGAGGGAGAGCTGACCACATCTGAGACTTTCTTAAGAGCAGGGCCCAAATAAAGTAACTTATTGAACTGAAACTAGAGCTAGGACTGTTCTGCGAACAGCAGAGGAAACTATAGGTGCTGGTAAGCCAGTTTGGAACATTGAAAGGGACAGTATACCAGTCTAGCTCCAACTCCATGAATTATTTTACAGTGGCAGGCGGTCTGTGGGAGTGTTTGTATTTGCTCTTTGATGTCCCTTTATTTCATTTTTACTATGAGTGATAGATGTCATGTTGATATTAAGCAGTGTTTTCAGGACAGCTTCCTTCTAGATAAGGAATCAGTGAGACCAGAGAGCAGCCATCCCTTGTGAGCTGCAGCAAGGAGAGCTTGGGGTGAAAGACTCCACCATGTATTTTCAAGGACTGGAATTTGTTTATGCAAGGGAAAATGAGGAATTTGAAAGAAACAGCAGGGCTCTGTAGTCCTTAGGCAACGCCTAAATAATCAGACTTGAAACAAGTTCCTGCATCCAGACTGGTAAGTCTCTTACCAGTGTGAGCTGTGGATGTATATCTTACCAGTCCTCCTTTTCTTGCTACACACTGTGTTTTTTGCAAGACAGGAAACCAAAGCCCACGTTGGAGCATGTCAGCCAATTCCAAGGTCAGGGATCAGTGACCACCACACATTCATCTCTCCTGACTGTCTTTGGATCATACTGTAGCTAACACACCCAGGCTCTTCTTATACTGCCCATAGACTTCCTGTGTCCAAGAGCCTTTCACAGCCTTTGCAGAGCTCTGGCCCAACTGGGAGCAAGGACTGCCTGAGCAGACCTGTGGTCCGAGTTGCCCAGTCTTGTTTCCCAGCCTCCCACAGGGTGCCCAAAGCATAATACTGTCATGAAGGGCTATGGTTCTTTTTGTAGTCCTATCTAAATCAGATGTAAAGTTGTCTACAAAATATTAACATATTTTAAATAGTAAAAAGGATCAATGCTTTTTGAAGAAAAAACTGAAATCTCCTAGAACATGAATATGTTCAGTTAGCAATCTATGCAGTTTTACATTGTAGGGAAAAAATTAGAACAGAAAACTCTGAATTGATTTGCAAGAGAAATATCTAATAAAAAATATTGAAACAGTACATTCTCTTGGAAATGTAATCATTAGATTATGGAACTACATTAGATAAGTAATAAGTACTCAGGAAAAAATTTAACTACATAGGAAATTACAGTTTTTCTTTTATAGTCATTATATATGCTGAGGATTCATAGCTTATTCTGCAAGACATGAGTCAATAAACTAAAGGTTTTAAAATAGGGCTTTAATTAACGTTTTGTATTTAAAGACAAAATAACATGAACATTGAATTTTTTTAGGTTTACAAGGATGCTATTATGACTGGCAGATGTGAAATTTAACACAGACAAACTGCCTCCTGCAGAGTTTGCATTTCATTTTATGGCATTCACCTGATAGCTTGCAATCCTCAGTTTGGAGTTCATTCAGCACTATTAAAAAGCCAGCTCCTGAACCTGAGTGCCCAAAAACCCCACACATGTAAAATCACACCCATAATCTCTCAGAGCTCATTTCCACTCCCTCACTGTAAACCCTTAGGGTTTGAAAATGAAACAACTTTTAAGCCCTAAAAGTAAAATTCACTTCACCTGCATGAAATCATAGTAATCAAATTTTTTATGGGTGAAGTATAGCAGGGGAAAAGGAGGAAAAAATTTACACTTCAGAAGTGTGGGGTCAAGTCAGGAGGTCCCACACAGTCCTTTTCCCTTCTTCCCTCTCTTACAGCAGCTCCTTTTTCTGGCCTATTGACAGCATCAGCAGCTGCAGTTCTTCAACACACATGAAAAGCTAGGACTCTGAGAGCTGCAGACTGCCTACAACCAGGAGCTCTTTCTCCAGCCCACTGTCTTTCCTGTCCCCCTGGGCTCCCATCTGTCCATGCTTACCTTGAGACTTGCTTGGGGTTAGTTGCCTGATTAGTTGAACCATTTAGGTCCTAATACAGAGCTCCTGAAGGCTGGAAGAGCTTTTCCAATGAATTAGAGATTTAAATTCAAGGTGGGTCCCTTAATACAGGCAGGATGATATGAAGTGGCAAAATTACTGTAACTGGAGAAAATCTGGGACTGCTGCTGGACAAAATTACTGGGATTCACCAGCAATGGTAAGGGCAAACTCAGATTTTCTAAAGTAGACTTCAATAAACTGCATTAATACAGACCTTCTACAGCAGTAGGGTGAAAACTAGACATTAACAGGACATGTGCCAAAGGTGCTATCATAAATTAACTCAAATAAATAGAGGTTGGTCTATGGATGTAAAAATTTAGTGTCTTTATGGGAAAGTATCATTAGATGAAACTGGCTGTTGCCATTGCCACAAGGAACATTGCAAATACTGTAATTAAAATGCAGAGATTCTTTTTATCCATCTGCAAATACATGACTTTCAAATAAGATACAAACTCTAAGAGCTGTCAGAAGTTCAAATGCTATCTTTGCTACAGGATAGAAATTGCAGCAAAGGGAAGGAAAAAGTATCAGTTGCATGTGTATGAATCTGTTTTTAGAACATTACCAAGATGACACGGTGTTAGATAAGATTTGCAAAGGCTGCAACTACTGGTGACATCCTGCAGAAATAAATTCAGACTGGGAAGGATTGTGCTGGATTGTCATTCCGGTTTAGCAGGGTGGTAGTTCCTGCACTGTTGTAGGAAACTCTGCTATGAAGAATATAATAATGTAATTAGGGGAGGAAACAAGATAGAAGTGATGTTTTTTATAATAGTCTAAGATGAACAGTGACATTAGGAAAGTAGTGTTAGATGTATGCCAAAATTCAGGCCAAATTAAGCAACAATTTTCATGATGTGGGACTGGAAAATTGGCTCCTGGGAACAAAGTAACTGTAGATTTGTGCATGTTGGCTGGAAAAAAGTCTCTTCAGCATTTCCTAGAGTATTATTCTTGCTTCTCTGAGGTGGCCTTGCTTGAAGAAACTATGAATGATTGTGTATACCCGGTTTGTTACATATGTTTTGCTTGTTCTGGAAGTGTTTGAGTGCAGCTGTAGGGCACCGAACGCGATTTTGAGTGCTTCATAAAAATCCAGGCTTTTAAATACACCTTCTCAATTGCATGACCCCCTGTGACAGGTTCTTGGGGGAATGATATCTGACTTATAAAATGTCCAAGAAAACAGTTGTGGAGTCAGACACGGATCACTTTTTAGCTCTTTGATGACAGAAAAACATGGAAGCCAGTTCTGTGGATGCTGCCATGGGACAGCTGTTTCCCTCTAATCACTAAGATAAATTTTTCAGATCTTTTAATCTGGACAATGCACTTGCCAGGCCAGCAACTAGTTTTGCTGGGGGTTCTTCTAGTTGTGCAAGCAGGTCATGGCTGAAAGATGAGGAAGACAGTGTCATCTCTAAAGCCACAACAATTTAGTATGCACACCCTGGCACTGCCTGGGGTAAAAGCTGAGACTCTGACACAGCAGCATTTCAAGATGTGTGCTTTGTTTGTGCACACTTACGCTGACTTTTAACTGATATCCTGGGAAAACTACCAAATGAAACAATAGGTTTAAAGGCTCAGGGGACTAACAGCAAGTGTTGGATTTAGATTTTAGTTTTCTGAATTTACGTCTTTTTTTTCCACGTCTTTCTTCCTTCTGTCATTTTTAACAAACACTTAGACCTTGTCACAAAATCCCTGGTGCCCAAGTTTCAGTTCCACACAGGGTTAGCAGCTAACCTAGACACTTACATGACTTACAATAATTTGGAGAAATGTTGGTGTGTTTTGAGTAACTTAATGATTACATTACATAATTCTGCAACTGATGGTGCTTATCATCAACTTATATTACATATTTAAGTAAGAAAAAGTTTGTATTATCAGAAAGGAATTAAGTGAAACATTTTGCACCTAAATAACATTCTTTCACAAGCAAAAGAGAAATATAACTACCTGTGAAGATAAAGGAGACATTCAAAACAATTTCTAAAAGCATCTTGCGTGGTAAAGTGTTGATAAAGTCAATAGTTGCTTTTATTATTTTTTATCATTAAGATTTAAACTAAAGTTTTCCCACCTGCAGGGTGTGAAATAAGTGACTATAGAAAAACAGAGTACTGCTGCTTGCTCCAGACATTGCCAGAATCCTCAGCACCAAATACTCAGTTTTGGATCAAAGGCTCAGCAGTTACACATTTCTCATTTCTTCCATGGCAATCGTGTTGCAGAGAGAGTGCAGGGGACCTTACTCATTGTTGTGCTGTTCTCTTCACCTGTACCTTATTAGAGGAAAAAGGTTCCAGCACTAGATGCCAATATTTTAAGGAATGTAACAGACCTTTTCATCTGTGGAAGTATTTCCTGCTCTACATTCTCTGACACAGCCTGTGGTTCAGAGACAGTCCTGGGTAAAGACTACATTTTTAATTTTTTCTTGCTCTTTTCCCAGTGTAGAAACTTCAACATTTAGCCTCCTGCCTAGCTGGAGCAGTTGATGGTCAGTGGCTACATTAATTCTTAGATCTGTTCACAGATGAAATTTTGAATGGTTGGGGTTTTAGTCATGGTAAAATGAGCTGGATTTTTGTTTTTTACACTTCCATCTCAAAGCCATTGTTCTTTTCCTAGTAAATTTTCTGCTTAGTCCTGCTGCATAGGTGGGAAATAAGAGAAAGATGTTATAATGCTTTGGCCCTAAATATGGTAATCTCATTTTCAGGAATCTTCACAAGAACATACCCACTCTGGTGGCTGCTGTTGTCTCCAGAGAACAGCAAATGCCAGTTATCCCATGCTGATTTTCACTTCAGAACTTTACTGAAGATTTCAAACCCTGGGAAGGGTGCCTGTGTGACCCTGCATCTTTTTCCTGAGTATAAGCATTGTGCACTTCATACAGCAACGTGTCATGTGAAATTGCCTTTTGTTGCAATTTATGTTTCTTAGATTATGGGGGAAAAAACCCAAACCTGGTGGCATCCTTCACCCCAGACAGCCTTTTGTGTGCACCACAAGGGGGTCGTGGTGCAGAGCATGGGCTGGCACAGCCTTACCTTGACACACATCCATAGGGGTGAGGTGAGTGTCTTGGAAGCACTACTGTGCATCTTAGGGCTCCATCCTGTCCCAGCAGGCCCCAGCTTGGATCATAAGCTGTGTTGGCTGCTCAGGGTTCTCTTAAACACCAGCTCTGTATGGGAGTGTCTGGATGCCTTCCAATAGCTCATCTTCTTTCCAGGAATGACTTTTTTTCCCCCTAATAGGGCTTTTGAAGATTAAATAAGTGTGAAATAGCCATTTATGTGATTCCTGTCTATAAAAGATGTCATCTGCCTGCTGAGCTTCCCTCCCCTGTTTGCTAATGGGAGTCAAGTCCTTCAATTCATGGTGCTAAATTTACTGTAATTAATTATATCTCTGTTGCAGTGGTGTCTTTGTAATGGGCAATAATTGCATGCTCTACAAAGACAGATGTTCATTCATTACTGTCCCAGGCATGTCTGGGCTGGGATATGAATAAACTCACAGAGGTGATCAAATTCTCAAGATTCAGCTTTATATTGCAGCAAGGAATCAGACCACTACTTTTAATTTATTTTTTTAGGATCTTATTACCCTTTTTTTATAATTCTTTTCATAGGCTAAGAGACACAAATTGCAACAAAAAACGATTTCTCGTATGACACGTTGCTGTATGAAGTGCACAATGCTTATACTCAATAGATATTGTACCAGAGAGTTTTACAAAGCTATTACCATTAGAGGTGTTCTGGGGAAGCACAGTGCTGGTTGATTTCATTCCCTGCTTTGTTTTGCAGAGGGATGAGTGGGAACTGAATTTCTGTACCACTAAAAACTGTAGGTTTAATAACTAGATATCTAGGTTTTTAGGTCAATTGCAAAATTTCCTTTTCTTAGAATACTTCGACAGTATAATAATTACCTCCTGTTACTGTTAAAGAAAAATACCAGCATGGCATGGTCCAAAGCTCATGGATGACAGGCTGTTGGTGCCCCTGACAGGCCAATGAAACCCTCCCTGGAGCTGCGTAGGGCTATTGATCACGGCCAAAACAAACCATGGCTGTGCCCATGACTGGGCCTGTTAAGTACCAAGCTGTGTTGCAGACCTTTGTAATGCACAGTTTGAGTTTGAAGAGAGTGCATTAATGCTGTTTACCGTACATGTAACTTGCTTTCTAGTGAGCAGCTCCAGTCAGGTCTAAAGATCCCTCAGTGATTTTCCTGAGTTTGTTGCCAGTCTCGTAGATCAGCTTACATGTCACTCAGCTTGTTTCTTCATTTCTTTGATTGCAGATCAGGTAGGGGACTCAAACCTGACTTCTTGTCAACTGCTGGTAAAAAATACTAAACAGAACTAGGTGCTCCTCTAATTATCATGGAGTGTGACACTGGACTTCGTGAAATCTACTGCTGAAAAGTAGTATGCAAAACTAGCTGCTTATATAATTAACACTGTTTATTCAGTTTGTATAAATAAAAATAACTATTTGCGTTCTATAGCTTACAGTGGTTCTCAGTGGTAGAACTTTAGTGTTATTAAAAACCCCTCTGTAAATATATTTAAAGTTGGGGGGTTTTGTCCCTTGACATGAACCATAGTGGATGAAATGGAAGGATTTCTGGGCTGTGCCTTGTATACCAGAGAGAAATCTGGAAAACAGTTGTTAACATTTTAAAACGGAGTTATGAACTCTTGAAAATACGAGCTTTCCCTGAAGTTTGGCAGGAGAGCATACCCTTTTACTAATCTGGCTTGCAGGTGATTCTGGGTTTATTAAGCTCAAACACTGTACTTTTGAAATTTTTAAGTGCTGCAATGCCTGTGTCTGTAGCCCTGTAGCTATACTTCTTGAGGTTTATTTATTCACAGAGATTTCTCTTTCAGTTTTGGAAATGGAACTTATAGTTTTTATACTTGCTAAAAGTAGAATTTCACCATGGTATTTAGGGGATAAAATGCCTTCTAAAAGGAGCTGTAAGAGAATTATAAGTTTAAATTTGTTCAGCCTCTCAAGGGATGTTTCAACAGGCTTGTATATTTGCCAAGTATTTTCTACATAAAAGACTCTACTGTTGTATCTCTTCTCTCCTGGGGAGACTGCTGCATTATGGAAACTGATCATTTTGGATGCAGTATTTTCCAATATCTAATCAAACTTTCAACCTGTCCGTGTGGATATAACCTAAGTCTTTTTTTCCTGTTGGCCAAGAGCCATTACCAAGAACTAAATAACAAAACTCCTCTTTTGGGAAGTGTATAATCTGTGGAGGGCTTCAGAGAGATCAAAAAATGGCATTTTTCCAAGTCTTATACTACAACATTTGGGAGATACTTGAGTTAAAATTGTGCTTAGGTGGTGTAAATACCATAGAACCGGGTCAGCATGAAGATGAATTCTCTAAGTCTCCAAGAGTGACTCAAGCATCATTCAAGCTGTACTTTGCAGCCTGAGGCCCCTGTAGCAGGCTTGTGGGGGGGTAAAAGCTAGAGGACATGGTGAAACACAGTGAAGAGACAGTAGTGAAATGTAATACATTAATGAAATTAATTAATGAATTAATGTTATATAGTTCTTTTTTAAGAAGTATGGAGGTTGGCTACTTTTCCTTGATATTCATGTGGGACTGGTTAACTTGAAGACTGGTATGCAAGTGGGACACGCTCTGAAGAATACACTATGAAATTTCTGTTTCTACCTACCCAGCCAGAACCTTTTATTTTCATGCTATATTCACGTTCTGTATTGCTCCAAGGTTTTGTTCCTTTTTTTTTAATTTGGGAATTCTAGCTCATTTCAATAAATTTTTTAAGGTCTATGGTGACTGGGGAAGTACTGAAATGATGAATTCACAAGTAAATCAGGTAATCAAGAGGAAAGCCCAAATTTAAGTCAAACTGCTTAGCAATCTCTGCAGAGCATGATTTAACCTTACTTAACGTTTAACAAGAGCTTCATTTACATAAAAAATTATGCAGTTAAGGTGCCGGAGGTCCTCATAAAAATCCTTGAGCCTTCCTGCAAGTCTTGCAGCAAAATCAAAGAATATTAATTTCAACTTTCTTGATCTTTCTAAGGCAAACATTTTGGACTCTTTAGGAAAAACTGAAAACTTATTTAGAAGAGAATGCCTCACTTTGTTGAAAAGTTTCCATTGAAAATTTTTTAAGTAAAAGCATAATTTATCCAGTGTTCTTTGGATCCATCTAGAGAAATAAAAAAGCTGACATATTCATTAAAACCACTGTATTTCTTTAATCGTTTCATAAATTGAATTAAACATCAAAGATTGAACACACATACAGAGAAATCATGTTTGTTTATGTAGAGGCCCACAGGAGAAGGAGAGGGGAGAGGACACAGAGCACTCCATGGTGGAGGTGCTTCAAGAGCAGAGTGGGCTGGTCCCATGAGGACCCCAGTGCCCACACACACCTTGCACCAGGTGTATTCAGCATCCTGGTGGATGGTTGGCATTGCCAGTTCTACTTCTCCATGAGGACAGATTGTCAGTGAGCCTAAAGACTTTGAGACAGACTTTGTGAGAGGAATGAAAAGATAAAACAGATTTTGGACAGTAGAATTTAAAGTGGAAAAGTTTTAAGTACATAGAGCGGCACATATATTTTCTCTGCCTCAAACTGAAACAAGGCATACTAATGAACACTTACGTCTTTTTCTTTCGATGCAACCTTTCACAAGCTCCTTAGGGCACAGAATCTTAATTTTCCATCATAAAAAGGTCATTGATAGTGTTAAATAGCAAATAACCTTAAGTAACTACACATGTATTGGCAGATAATTAAGTATTGATCTGCTTTTTGAAATAGTACACCATTTCTCTATGACCGGTTTGATTTTAGAAACCATTGTGGGTAGGGCTGTTTTTCTAACTATGAACTTACTGCAAGATACAATTATGCTAACAAAACATACATGCCAAAAATACATCTACAGATTACTTATGCTGTAAAAAAAACAAAAAAGAAAGGCATACTGGTCATGTAGTTGTCAGTCTCAAAATAGCCAATAGCCTATTTTTAATACCACATCTAAATATTTCAGGGAAACTAAGCTGTGAACTTGTAGAATGGGGTGAAAGGGTAAAGAGGACTGACTCTCTCAAGCACACTGTGCTAGTCTCAAAAACCTAATGTATGTAGTTTTTGCAGTGGTGTGAGGGGTTTCATTATTTTTAAGCATTTATTTTTAAACATTGCCACGTTTGTCTGTCTTTCTACAGATACTTTGTACTAAAAAACAGTTGTGTGATCCCATTATGCAGATTCGTCACTAAGTGAAACATACTCCAAAATCAAAAGAAGTAGGAAAGGAAATTAGTTTGACCTGATTTCTGTGAAGAGCTAATGCACAACAAAAGAAGGTGTTTTGCATTTTTTTCCCAAACATCTCCAGCAGGACAATATTTCATAGGAAAGAGGCTATTAATTTCAGGCAAATGTCAAGGTGTATCTAAGGATTAAAATAAATGTTCTCTGTTTTGGTAAGAAACAGGTCTCTGTACAAAGCCCCTAGGGCAGCTGACTCGCTTCTGCACAGCTGGGGCAGTGGTAGCTGTGGGCATGGACTCAAGAGCCATTGGATGCCTTGTCTTGCAATACAATTACAACTATTAAACTTTTTTTCCCTGTCAATGAGAGGCAGCGAAAAGAAGGCTCTTAGAGGCTGGAAATTTCCTTAATCCCATTAAGTGAAGCTCCCTCCTTTAGTCAAAAACAATCGCATCCCAACTGGGATTTTATGATGTAAAGCATCTTAAAGCTTGTTTGTGGATAATTTCTTTCCCCCAATTCCTTCCCACAAAATAAAGCTGAAGCACAGAGGCAGGCAGGGCAGTGGCTGCCCAGCCAGCTGGACAGGAGGCATGACAGGAAGTCCAGTAAATGCTTCTAAAGTGAGTTAAGGTTTGTTCCTGAAACACTAATCTCCCCCTTTCATTCAGAAATCCTCACAGGATCAGCTTTGCTGACTTGAGGGGGGGAAAAGGAAAACTCTTTCTTCCTGTAAATACTGAAGCAGAAAGGAAATTTCACAGGGGAAAATGATTGTCATAAAGGCCATATATCTTTAAGGAGCTTAGTAGTACAAAGTGCCTGGAGTTAAAGAATCTTTTAATATCACCTTAGAGAAACTAAAGGTCCCAATCCTCAGCCTTCCTGCTCTTAAAGCTACCTTCCCTCTGACACCAAGAGAAAAATGTGGGAATTATTACCTCCTTGCATCATTGCAAAGGAAAACTAGCCCATAACATTCACATATCTGGCCACACAGGCACAAAACAGTCCCATAAGTGGCCCCTGAGTGCATATAAATCCTGCAGGCCCATGTTCTATCAGCACAGACTATACATTTCATATCTTTCCAGCCAGCTCTGTTCTCACAATAGACTAGCAGATGATATAAACCACCATCTCCATTTTCAAAGGGAAAACAAGAATTTATTTTTTTTTAATAGTCTGGAAAATAATAGCAAATGGTTTAAAAGGTTAAACCAATAATAAATATAATGTGGGAACTAACATAAGTGAGTGAAATTAACCTTAAAACTTAGTTTGAGTTGCTTTTCTCCACTCCCTTTCACCCACTTTTGTTATCAGGACCTTTACATTGGGACTGAATTCTGATCCTGACAAGACATCTAGACTGGATGAGGATGAACAGTATCTTTTTCAGCTTGTGGAATGACAGAAATTGTCACTGTCTGTAAGGTCTCCTTGATAGGAATAGAAAGGTCAACTGCAAAGCCTTCTTTTACACTGAAATCAGTCATCAGTCTGAGTGCTAGGGAAAAAAATCTAATGAGTTTGGTTCAAGTATTTCCTGAAGGCTAAACCCCACTCCTCTGATAGGCCCCAGATTGGAAAGATTCATACATATTCATAGAAATCATTAAAATATTCCTCCAAAATGCTTCATTGTGAGAAATGCTTCAAAGTGAGAAATCCCAGACCCTTTGGTGATATTGAAGTAAATACTTCTCATGCAATTGGGGTCTATACAGTTTAAATTTCCAGAGGTGATAGACTGCTGCAGTTGAATGTCACAGGTCTTAGAGGCTGAAAAAGGCTTTAATTTCTCTTATATAATCAGAGTACCTAGAGATCCCAAGGAAAAACATTTCTATTTATTGTAGTAGATATTTTAGAGAGGACAGTCTTAGTGCTGGGTTATTCTCAGCTATGAGAGGAGCTGGTTCTTCCTTTGAGTTGATCTTATCTTCTGCCCCAGCTATATTTGTTTATGCATCACTGCTTCTCCTGCAGAGGACAGGGCTGAGGACACTCAAATTGCCTCTCCAGTCTTTCCTTCCAGACACAAGAGCTGATACTGGCTTCTACAAGCAACACAGTAATTCCATACATCTGGAAGAGGAAGAAGTAAACTCATACCTCTGTGTCTCATCGTATCCATGGAAATGGTGTCTAAGGAATAGAGTCTGTACTGCTTCTGACTTGCTCCAAATAACAGAGCAGACAACTTTCTATTGAAATTAAAGGCATATCAGATACAGTTCAAAGGTCTGTCCAAGGTCTGGTTCTAGTTTTAAGGGGTTTTTTTAATAATTTTTATACTTGAGAGGAGAGCAGGCATTAAATTTACAGGTGACCCCAGGCTGGGAGAAACAATAAGAATAATGGAAAACAGGACAAAAAGTCAGAATTATCTAGGCATATTAAAAAAGTGTTCTGATAAGATAAAGATGAAGTGCAGTAAAGACAAGGTACTTAGGTAATCAGGTATAAACAACTGAACAAATGCAGGATGGAGTACAACTGGCTGGATAGCATTTTGCAGAGGAGAGAGCAGGGAGAATTCTAAGACAAACAGAAGTCATGGGCCTAAAATGTCATCTCTTAAGCTGTATAAGCAAAAGCATTGTCTATGAAACATAGAAGTATTTCTTCTCTTATTGTGTTGATGAGTACTTAGCAGGAGGATTATATCTGATGTGGGGCAGCATATCAGAGTTGGTGTGTTCTTGTTCTGAATTTTAAAACACTGATATGCCTTCCTAGTGCTTCAAGGTGTGCACTGTTCTTCAGACATCCCCAGCTCCTTTAGGGGTGCTCTGGCTTTCACTTCTGTCACAGCCACAGCCATGTCATGACTCTATGCTGCTCAAGGCAGATCTCAAGAATGGGACAGGAAAGCAGCTGCAGATTTCTATGTTGCAACCTCAAAACCCATGTCACCTATTAAAATAAAGAGGAAATACAAGAGCAGGTGATATTCACATGTTTTTAATAAAGGCAAGAGGGATTTGAGCCTTAAACATGGGAAATCCCACATTATAAGGGATGTTTGGTGACTCCAGTTACTCTGAAAAAGATGTGGATGATCTGGAAGGGGTCCAAAGAGGAGAGTAAGAATGATTAGCTATCTGGAAAGATTGACAGCCAAAAGGAGGGAAGACTGAGGAAATAGACAGCCTTAAGCTTCCAACATGTAAAACATTGCTTCTGCAAGAGGCAGGAAGTAATTGTTTTGCCATGTTCATGTTGGATAGGACAGAAAAAGGAAGGTTTATATGTCACTTAGGGAGGTTTAGGTTAAATGTTAGAAAGTGTTTCTGAACAGGCAGAGCAGTGAACCACAGGAATTGTATTCCCTTGGGAATGAATTGGGACATATGATCTGGATCACTGGGCTAGCTGAGAATGGGCTGCAGAGACTGAGCATAGCCCAAGGCAGAAAAATGGTAAGAACAACCTTGCAGAATCCTTCCAAGCACTGGAAGTTTTCCCAGTACTATTTGTAAGTCTATCAACAGCAGCAGAAAGAGGTAATCAGCTGAGTGGCAAGGTTTTTTGAAGTATTGTCTTGAAAAATTCATTAGCTCTTCAGGCAACAGGAAAGCTCCCACAGCGTGCTTTGGAAAGTACAAAATTTGCCTTTAATACTCCATGCTGTTTCTTTGAAACATTCTCAGTTAGGAAATAGTCAACACAAAATAAATTATGAAATTCAAGTCAGAGTTAAGGATTAAATTTTAACTTGTATTGTCTGTCTTTCTTTACAGACAGGCATCATCTACAGGATCAGGCAGTACAATGCCCTATAATAACATGGTAAGGAACAGAGGGAGTTTGGTATTTTTTAATCCAGTGTTGACAATGATATTTTTCTTTAGTAGTGCCTTGTCCCTGAATCTTTTGTAATGCATTACACAAGAAAAGTAGATTTCATGTTAAATGGATAGGTGTGATAACTAACAGTAACACTACATCAAATATTTTATGTATATATATATACACAGAGCAAATATATATTTATTCGCCTACATTATTCATTACTTTTATATGCCTTAAAGGACTATTTGCTACATCTGGTTACTGGAGATACTATAATTTAGGCAGGTAAATTTTATTCAGTCTTTGTAGCGTTAAAAATGCCATTTGTGTGTAAAATCTCATGACTCCATATGGAGGTTCTAGGCCTAGCTTATGAAGAGTTCATGACTCTAAGATTGAAAACCACCAGGCTATAAGAATAATATACTCTAACCAAGGCAGAACTGTCATGACTATGGTTAACCTATCATTTTAATTATACTGAATGATTAAACAGCTATATTTAATAACTTCACTAATGACTAAGCCTTATAGCGCAAGACATGATATAATTTTTTAAAAAATATTAAGTTTATCCTAAGACTTGATTTTTTCTGACATCTATATAATTTCTGCACTGGCATCTTCATACTGCAAAATTAATTACATCTGGGCAATTAAAGTTTCTTAATTCCATTGTATTTTATTGTATTCTGGTTTTAATATTTGAAGGTACTATGAAAAAATATTTAAATTTCTCAGTCTTTCATTGCTCTGTTTCCTTTTGAAGCAATACACATTTTTCCAGGACCTAATAAAGGTGAAACTGTTCATAAAAGATTATTTTTATGATCTTCCATTTTCTGTATTCAGTCACATAAATGTGATATCATTACCCTGTGGGGATTGTGTTTTTCGTTTGCAGTGGCACCCCAGAGACAGTATAAGGATGCATTTGCATAACCATTGCCCTCAGAAATGTCATAGTATCAGGTTTAACTTACTGAGAAATAAATTCTTACCAGCTTTCAAATCCAAAAGAGGCAGCATGGGAATGACTCTTTATATTACATCTTTAAACATGCATTTCTTATACTTTCTAGGTGATAGAAAAAGTACAGTGAAGTAGGGAAGGGGGAAAGGAGAAAGAAACAGTAATCTGACCCATTCTGGGGAAATTAGAAAAGATTATTTCTTGTTTCTGGTCTGCTAGCACTGGGGCACATTTTTCTCTGTTTCTCTCTCCACCTTGTACTCCTGCTTTTGAGAAGAGGTAAAGATTCATCCACCTTCATGATGCAGTTCTGTTTCTGGGTGAAGATAGGACCAAAACCAAAACTGAATAGGAACAAATAATATTGGAAGACGTTTTCAGCCAAGTCTTACAGATTTCCCCCTCAATTCCCTTTTCTGACACCAGATTCTTCTTCTGACACCAGATGCTTGAGAAAAAAGAACAGTCTGGATCAGCTTCCTCATCCTCTTCTCAACTACTAATTCAGCTTTGACTTAACATCTGGATTTAGCTCCATAATAGGTTTTATGAACAACCCAAATGACATTTCTCTCTCATTCTTCTCAGTCAGTATGAGTTAGGAACTGAGAAAGTACTGCTTCTGACAGCATGCGTGAGCCACAAACTAGACGTGTTAGTATGGCCCCGTCATTGCCCAGTTCTGGGGTTGATACATTTAAAATTGTAAGCAGAAGCCTTGAAATATTCAAATATACTCTCCTGCTAAACTATGCTTTCTACATCCTAATTATCCATCATATGTATACTCTTATAACTACAGGCTGCTAATTCCTATTGCAGCAACAGGCAAATCTGCAGCCTGGCCAGTGGCAAACTGGAAATCTGATCTGCCCCTGCTATGTGGCCCCTAGTCTACAATATTTCACATACTGCTTTCAGCATATCACTCCCATCAGAGGTCCTGCTATAAAGCTTCAGCTCTTTACCGCTCAGAAAGGCAGCTCTAATTCACTCCTTTGTGGTTCTGATCCAAAACTTCATTCCTTAGTCTCTCACTACAGGCCCCAAGACACGCACAGTCCATCACCATGACAAGCACACTGGCTCCAGATGCACAGTGCCATATACATCCCTAGGAGGAAGCTCTAAAGTACCTGCAGCAGTAAAACCAGATCAAGTCGCAGAGATAAAGGCACGCCAGAATCCAGTACATGAATAGGCAGAGGATGTCCCCAGTGCTCCTCCTCTCCATCCCACCTGCCTGAAGGGAGGAGACTAAAACCAGCTCCTTCTTTCCCTTCTCCTCCAGATAGATGCTGCTGTGATAAAGTCAATGTGGGAGGCAAAGTGGCAAATAACTATGCTGGCAGGATTTCTGAAATTTGACAATTGCATTAGGTATCTTCCCACTCTTTATAATATTTCTCCTTGCTTCTATCATTTTGATTATTGTATGAAAAACAGCAAAAGCTTAATGATGTGGGAAATGGAAGTTTAGAGTTTTCCTGAAATAAAACACAACTTCCATCATTTATAAGAGGCAGATATTTATCATTTCTCATTTCCTAGTGTTATAATGTTCTGATACAATAAAAACTCCGTCATCTCCAAAACTGTTACAGGACTGTTCTATAATAAAAATGGTTTAACAGCTGGGTACTATCCTTGGCCAAGTGCATCAGGTGACAGTGCACCACCACCATCTACTGATCAACTGGCAGTACTACCAACAGAGAGAGAGATCCCCACTTGGACTGATTTGGATTTGCAGATTTTAATTCCCACATTAAAATTCTTGTGTGGAACCAGAGTTTGCCACTTTGAATATGCCTGACAAATAGAGCAAAGACAACTAAATTTAGGAATCTAGAAGAACCAAGAAACTAAAAAATTTCAGGAAGCAACTATTTAGAGACTTGGAGTAATACTGAGCTGATGCTGGAAAAACTAGATACAGATTATTCAAATAGCATTTTGATTTGACTTACAAAAAAAACATGAAAAATGGGTGACTGTATGGTAGGCAACACTGATTAATGTTGCACTGAAAGGATTAAATGCTGATTTCTTTTCCTGCACTTTTACTCATGCTAGCAAAAATCATCACCAATATTGTGTAAATGATCTTTGACAACTCTCCCAAGGTGTTAGGCTGCCTAAGTCCATTTAAAGGGGTCAGCAATGTAATGCATTGCATTGCATAGGGCACACACTCGGTTCTTCAGCCTAAGCTCAGAGAACATCTGTTCAGAGGAGCTAAGCTGTTGCTTCTCATATCTTCTTGAATTTGATTATATAAATTAATAATTATTTCATGGCAAGGCATTTTCATAATTATTAAAGTGCTAAATTGATGTAAAGTTTCTTAGCTCAAAAGGGATTATTTTGGTTCATATTCTTTATAATACAAGTGGTTCTTTTTTAACCTTTTAAGGTCTCTGTGTATTTAGACCGGTATTCACTTTTTTTAAGAGACTGCATAGAATCTTTTTCTGCCTCTGTAGAAAAAGAATATTTTTTACTGGAAAAGTTATGGGTGTTTAAAGTGTGATCACAGCCTTTCTTATACTGTTGAATTCTTTTGTTCTGATACTTCTGTAAACCAAGTTGATGTGAATGAGGACTAGCCTAGCAGATCCAAGTTGTGTAGAAGTGAGAGACTAAACAAGAATCCTGCTTTGTAGCTTGTACAGTATCTACACTCTGCAAAGGGATCTATCAAAAATACCCACTCAGAGCACAGAATTTCACATCTATTCTGTCTTGGTGTAAATGTCAATGCATTGTGTATGAAGACACAGACTGGTGCTCAGAGACATCCTTTCCAGGTCAAGTCCATCGTCTTTTGTTAAAGTATTCCACATGGCTTCCTCTTCAATCCACTTATCTTCTTTTACCCATGCTGGTGAAGTTGTGCCAACTTAAAGCAACAGATAATGTCATTATGTTCTGTGCTAGTGTTACTCTGTGCTCAATTTCACCATTTCTGTGCACTAACTTAGATGATCAGTGCTTGAGGCCAGTCACCTTTGATTTATTGCTGAGAGTGCCATGCACACTTCTACACAATGAATGGTGTGATAATAACAACTTACTCCCACTGAACAACAAATCAGACACTAGGTAATGACCCAGTGGGCTGTCTTGTCTTTGGCTGTGGTCAGGGGAATTTACAGGTGTTCAGCTGGCCACAGGAGGGCTCTCATATTGTTCCCTGAATACTATGTGAGCAAAGACCACATAATTCAGATCAGACAAATTCTCTCTCTTCCCAGATTACACTCATAGTTATGAAAAATGAAGTTTTTTATAGTTCTTAAATGAATCCTTTCCATCAGGTGTAGGGCCAGCTGGGACCATTAGATTCTGTTACAGAATATGAAACCATTGTTCCCAATATTTTTGTAGCCGAAACTCCCTGCAACCCCCTTCTCCACTTTCCCAGTCCCTAGACTTCATCTTTGTCTGTCTGGTGCTTTCCACTTCTGTTTTCTTCCTTGTGCATTCCCTCATTTTAATGTCTCTTAATGGCAATAGCAGGGTCATGCCAGTTATCCCAGTAGGGCTTATTAACCGGGACTCCATTCACTGCCGTGCTTTGCCTCTAATGTCATGACTCTGTTCTGAAGCACACCTGAGTGACTGGAAAGTAACAACATGAGCTTTTGTTTTGTCAAGGTGTTTTTTCTGAATGTATAATGTATGTGTGCCTTTACACAGTATAGTAATTTTAAAAGAATTGTACTAACTCCATAGGCTTTAAAGGGAACAAAGAATGAGTGTCTTTTACTCAGTTAATCCTTTCCTTGTGTATCTATATAAATATATATATCTGCCTACCAGTGGCATGCACAGATACAGTTGTATGCATACATATATGTATTTTTGTGTCCTGATATCCTATGTATCCTTTTACAATATATACATAAGGACTGAAAAAGGACAGCACTCTGCAGTGACATTGCAAACACATAAAGAAATGCTTTTCATGGAGAGGAAATACAAGAAAAGCATCCTTGAATTTTACAACTTCCATGTTGGTATTACTGGATTTCCACTTGCAATAGTTCGTGCGTGCATGGTTATAACCATGGTTACATGGTTAGGCCTGACATTCAAAGAGTTACAGTTTCCTACAGCGATCATTTCAGTGGTGTTTATGTAGGCTATGACCAGCCTGAGTCCTTCATTTTAATGGGAATTGTGTGCCTAAACATTCCTGTGAATACTGTGCCTGACAGTCAGAGGTACTGAAGTCCTCCAACCCAAAGCCAGCACATCTCAAAAGCAGGATGGCATGCACTAAGCCAGTCTGAAACAGAGGCAGACAAACTCAGAGCACATTTCAACAGCTTGACTTTTGGGACTAGTCTGAGTCACTCTCATGTTGAAATAACAAATGCAGGGCTTCCTGGGAACCTCTCACTTTCTGCAAGTATGTGATTCAGTTGTCTACTTTTCTTGGATCATTTTTATCCTAATTTTCTCCATCTAGATAAAATCACAGCATTATAAGACACACGTAATGAGTTCATCTCTCATCTTCTGGGCTTCCCCAGAAAAGATTCATTCATTGTGCTTTGAAGAATACATTGCAATTAATGTCTTTATTTGGCATAATGTTTTTAGTTGAAAGCAGAAACTGCTGGCATCTCAGTTTTTGTGGCACACTGGTTCTGTACTCTGATGGCCGTACCATCTTTGTCAATAAATGATCTCAATATATTTTCCCAGTTCCTGTCTCCCATATTCTTTTGCAGTGTAAAGGCACTGTAAGAGAAACAGGGTAGTTTTTGTGTCCTTGAGCCTTGCACTACAGGGATAGCCTGGCTTTTATCTGTGAATGTTGTTCCACGATCCCACCCTCAGCAGACCCTTAAGTTTCTTCCCTCCTGGGTAAAGAAACACACCACATTTTTAGATTTCTTATTAGTCTCTATCCTGTCTTCCCAACATATGGCTACAAACTGTCTTGCCTTAGTTTTCTTTGTGTTGGATGCAGGAGCTGATAATAACACTTCTTTTTTTTATTATTATTCTTTGACTTTACAGAAGGCATACGTTCAGTTGGAGGACTGTTCCTGGAGCAGCATGGGGTGTAGGAGTGCTCAGTAAGGGGCTGTGAATATTCCTTAGGAAATAGCACAGGGTTTGATGTAAGATTAAACTGGATGATCCATAACCAGAGCAGGCATATGGTGTGTCAGCATGGTGGGAAACAACAACAGATCAGGCAGAATTGATGCTGTTGAATCAAGCTAAATGGAAGGGCCTGGGAAAGCCAGAAGTTTGCTGCCTTTGCTGCTTCAGTGAGCAGCAGTGGTTTGTTGCTCACAGGAGTCTGCTCTGATACACAACTATCCACTTGGCCTTTCTCAGAGCCAGTCCTTCCCACATGAATGTTCAGAGGGTTCAGAATGCCAGACACAAAAGTAATTTCACAGCACTTCAGCCCCCACTTCCTGAGGCTTGCCTCTTGAGGAAGCCTCAATTTTTTCCTAAGGAATCGTGAGACGAATCCCTTACAGCCAGTTCTATTTCTGATGAATTATGATGCCTGGTCTTATTCACTCATGAGACAAATAATACAGTCCTGTCCATCATTTCAGCATTTCACATTTCACTGTTTTTATCTTGCATGGTACTTAAGTTCTGTCTTTTCCGGATGATGAGTAATTCAGGCAAAACCACCTGCAGATGCTCTTTCTCTCATTCCTGCTCCCCTCCCTTGGAAATCTGTGGCAGCATTTGATTCAGACAAACAGTCCTGCAAAAAATTAAGAAGAGCAGATTCTTGGATAGCAAATAAGACAATAACTGCTCTCCTATCTTTTTAATGTCATTTAATAAAATTTTCAGCAAATGTTCAATTCTGGTATATTTGTAACCAACAGCACAGAGCTTGGGTTTAATTAGCAGTCAGGAATTGGGTTCTGTATTTGTGCTTCAGTCAATATGATCTCCTGTATATGACAGATAATGCAAACCTGCCATGAAAAGTATCACAATTCAAATGACTATTCAGCCATGTCATGTCATGTCACAGAATACCTTGAGCTGGAAGAGACCCACAAGGATCATCAAGTTCAACTCCTGGCCCTGCACAGGACCAAGAATCACACCATGTGCCTATACCATATCTACATGTTTGGACAAACACAGGGATAAAACAAAGTGTAGAACAGAGTTCTGTGCATTTCTAATAAGTATACGGGAAAATACAGGGGAAGATACGAGAAACCCGAACCTGAGAAGTCCCGTCACAAGTGCATAAATATTTGCCAGTATGGTAATTAACTTCTTGGCTGAATCTAGGTTACATAAAATGTTCAGTCTCAGTTCACTCGGAAAAAAAAAAGCAGTGAACTACAAAAAAAAAAAAAAAAAAGGGCATTTAAATGTAATAATGAATTGCCTTTCAATTTTTTAGTCTGCAGGTGAAGCCCCTTCATTTTTAAGTTTATCATTTGTATTTTAAATGCATAGAAAAAGAGCTGCTATCTTCTTTTCACTAGAGCAAGGACTAATTTAATTTTCTCTTCAACTCTGGCATAGATAATGCTCTCATCTTTTCTTCCCCTACCTGACAAAAACTCTTCTATTGTTCATCAGTCCTTTGGTCACCTTCCTCCAACAGGTTTCTGATATCGCTTTCCTTCCTTCCCTGCCAGGTGCAGCTTTGACACTTGGCTTCATGTACAATCTCATTTCCATTGCTTCACCCTGCTGTGCTACACACAGACAAGTGCACTCCAGTTTTTCAGGGGGCAACCTGAAAACAGCAGGACTGCAATTATGTTTACTTCCAGGGAATGGCAAAATCTGAAGGGTACTGGGTTTGATTTTTGTTATTTCCAAAATAACGTGAGATAGCAGGACAAGGAAAAGGCACAAGAACACCAAGATGCTTCCTGAGGCAATGAGCTCTGGTAACCATAAGGCTCAGAATAACAGCAAGTAAACCATCAGAACCATTTGTAAGCATAAATACATGTGAAAAAATGCTAATATTGCAGAATTTAATACTTATTTGACATGTAAAACAACTTGGTAGCAAACTCTGTGAGCCTGAAGACACCAATAATGAGCTGGAGTTTAGTGACAGAACGAAAAAAATTATGTTGCAAAGTGCATCACATTAATTGTTGTGGGAGGGACAGTGTTTAGCACATTGAAGCTAATTCAAAGCCAGGCCCCTGGGAGATAAGAAACTAGTTGCATTTGCTGACACAGCTGTGGCTGTCTAAGAGATTACTAAGCCCTGATGGGATGTGTATGGCACTCGGATTCAGCAGAACAGTAATTTGAGAGAAATTATATCAATAATTGCCTCAATGCTTTGGGTTTTCTTAACTAGATTAAAATTAAAATTAAAATATTCCCCAAATTATTTCCAGTAAGAACTGATGGTATAATATGGTGGAATGAATACTTGAAATATTTTAAAAGTCAGTCTTAGAGCCTTGAAGAGGTTCCAGGATTACAACACAATTTTCTGTATTTGCAAATTACCAATAACTGTGAACTGTTTTTAAGCTGCTGCGTAATTGCATTTGGGAAAAAAAACAAGCCTTAAAAATGGCAAGTGTCCAGCTCTTATGAAGAATCAATGATTCAAACTGATGCAGCACTGCCTGTTTGAGTCAGAAGGTGTATTGACACCAAACAAAGATAAGGGGTGAGTTCTGATCAGTCAAAAAACCCAAACCTCACTTTAGATTAAAGAAGGAAAGAGGTTGAAGTAGGAAGGTGAGAGTGGATAGCAAAGGACCTGCAGTAATAAGGATTAGCAAAAATTGCTAATTGTGGCAGTAGGTATGTTTAGGATAAAGCAAAGTTTAGAAATATAAACTGGGATAAATGTATGACATAAAACAAGGAAGAAAAAAAAGATAAAGAAAATCCCAAGAAAGTACTGTTCAGAAGTCTGGGTGAGAAGTAAAAGTAAAAAGGTTTTAAATGGTAAAGAAAATGACAAGCTTTTTGAGTAGAATATTATAATTTCCAGTTGTAAAACTGATGTGCTTGAAACTAAATGTTGAAGTAAATAAAAACTGAAGCAGAAAGATAGATGAGATTTTTGGTAAATGTAGGCAGTAGCTGAAACCATGAGAATAAGTGAAGTGTCCTGGGTGAGAGGAGATCTGACAGCAGAGGTAACAGGCACATGGGAGGAAGGGGAGCCACAGAAAGACACAATTGATTTGGGAACTTCAGAGAAATTGTGTTTCAAAATTCTTAGTAACAATCTTAGAACAATATTTACTAGTTTTGTCCTGATTTATAAAGTGGCTTCATTTTTTTTCCCAAAAAAATTCAAATCTGTACAGAACTTGTAATGACAACTCATGGCCATTAAGCAAGACTCTCTTGCATTTTATTTTTGCCTACTCAAGTGACTTGTTATCAGGAGGCACAAGGAAGCACAGACACTCACAAACTCCATGAACAGAGCTGTGCCTGGATGGGTGTTTGTATCACCATCAAATTCCAGAGCTGCTGTGGTGGAGCGTTGGGAGACAACTGAGAGCAGTGGTGGGACTGGTGGTGAGGAACTCAGATCTAAACTGGTTTGAGTGTATTTCATCAAAGTAATTAAATAGACAGGGGAGGCTCTTATATTTAGTGATTAAGAGCTTTGGTGAAGATAGTGGGTTTTGTAAGGTATTACACCAAAACATACTTCAGAAAGCTGGGTGTTTTACTGGCATGCTTTTGCCGTTCTTTCCTGTAGCACAAACATAGTTTGGTTTGTTTAAATTGACATATTTTTTGTTGTATCATAAGAGTTTTTTGGAAGTTCAGAAAATCATGTAAGTACTGTCCAGCAGAGTTTAAAACAAGCCTTCTCCAAAAAAAGTTTGAAGTTCTCTTAGCTCTTACCCAAATGACAGAGCCATCCTTTCGGCTAAATGGAGCCATAAATAACAAAAAGGACAGAGAAGGATTTTAACGCTGAATAACAACTTCCTCTTAGTTATAAGTCTGTCTTAACCTTATAATAATCCTTAGTATGAATCTTGTTACCTTTGTTTCTTTTATTCAGATTTTTTAAATGTTTGTATTCTCACTAAACCCTTACCTCTCAGAGTCAAGGGTTCATCTGGAACTCTTAGATATTTTTATTTTAAACTCATCTTTCAGAAATGCAAGAAAATCTGGATAACACAGCTACCCTAGAGGCTAAAAAAAACCAGTGCCAGTCACAAAATGTGCTGATATCTCCCATAGCTCCCAAAAGCTCCGCAGACCCCACACACTGTTCCTTCATCCTTCTTTCCTCAGCCCAAAACCCACCAACTCCTCGGTCATCCTTTCATCCCTGCTTCAGATTGACAAGTCTCCCAGCCCTTCTCCACTGCTGAACACAGCCTCCTAAAACCCTCATTTTGACTTCAAGACTCCCTACAAGCCTTTCCTCTGCAACTTTTATGCAATGCTTACAGAGCTTTTTTTTAGATCTCAGCCTGGCCCTATTCTGGCAACTCCCACAAGATACATATAATTTCATTTAATATAGAAATAGGGCATTAAAAGCTACTTTTGGCTCTAATATTTATTGAAGCCTTGAGCTGGTCCACATCCAGTTGTCTGCCAAGGGATTTAATGTGCAGTCAGGTATGGGGATCTATTTCACACACAACAGTTTCACGCTGACTTCCCTATGTAAACAAGTGCTTAGGTCTTGCTTAGGCAAACATTTTTTACCTTATGAGCATGTTGACTGGTTGACTCATATTAATAGCACAGCGGGTGAAATCTTCAGGGTGAAAGCTATTTATGCATTATGTTTTGGTATCCACATTCAGTATGTCTCCAACGAAAACAACAGTAGTACCCAAACACTGCTAAATTTCATGTAAGAATATGAAATAATTGTTGTCTTGGCCACAAAACTTTGCTTTTCTCTTTGAAATATTTAGGACTAAATAGCCTCTATAATTTTCATGTAAAATGTGAAATACTACATAAGCTGTAGCTAGCTCAGTTTACCAGGAGCATTGCAAAATAATCTTCAGGGCTTTGTACTCTGATGTTTACTCTTTTTTTTTTGGTTTAGATTTAGTTTTGTGTGATCTTCCATATGTAAAGTAACTTCTACACTGTAAAAAAGAACTCTTCTGAAAATGACAAAAGTACTTCAAAGCAATTCTCAAATGCACAGACTGCTGCTACCAACCAGAAAGGCTAGATAACAGCCTGCTAGAGATATGCCTTTATTACAAACATTTGCACCTCCTGGTTCAATGAATTCACTTGGCATATGGAAAATATTTAACTGTTAATCCATTATAGATTTGTTGTTAGCTGTCCAAGCACTGCTTTCAGAACTTACCTTTATCTCTGTGGAAATAATACCATAAGGAATACAGTACTAGTTGTGAAAGAGAGAATAGAAAAGAACTAATAAGCCCAACGTTTTGCTTAAGTGTATTCAACACACCATTCAAAAGTGTCTGAAAACTGAAGAATTAAAAATTGGAAATGTTAACTATAAACCCAGCTGCAAAGTAATCTGTATGCTCTGCAAGGCACTCATTGGAAGTGTCTGTCTAGTAATGATTGGTAGAGAGAGTCATTAATAGGTAGTAATGTTGTAAGTATATTAGTATTCATTATGTGAATGGTCAACTGTTTGAAAATGCGTTTGTACAATTTAAAATATAATTTACATTGTTTGTATAGCGTTAAAATGTACTGTGTGTAGCTTCAAATAGGAAATGCTGTAGAAAGGAAAAAGTTCCCGCCTTGGGATAGGAATAAGTCTAGCCATCTAGTTTCTACTGCACCTCCAATGCTATGAATCAAGTATTCTTTCTGAATAGAAATCACAGAATCACAGAATGGTTGAGGCTGGAAGGAGCCTATGGAAGTCATCTGGTCCAGCTTGCCTGCTCAGGCAGGGCCACCTAGAGCCGGTGGCTCAGGATTATATCCGTGTGGCTTTTGAGTATCTCTATGGATGGGGACTCCACAGTCTCTCTGGGCAGCCTGTGCCAGTGCTCAGTCAGCCTCACAATAAAAAAGTTCTCCCTGATGTTCAGAAGGGAACCTCCTGCATTTCATTTTGTGCCCATTGCCTCTGGTCCTGTCACTGGGCACAACTGACACAAGCCTGGCTCTTTGCACCCCCTGCCCCTTCAGGTATTAATATACACTGATCAGATCCCCTCTGAGCCTTCTCTTCTGCAGATCAACCTGTTCCAGCTCTCTCAGCCTTTCCTTGTAGGAGTGATGGTTCAGTCCCTTCATCATCTTCATGACCCTTTACTGGGCTCTCTCTGGTATGTCCATACCTCTTTTATACTGAGGAGCCCATAAATGGACACAGCATTCCAGGTGTGGCCTCAGCAGTGCTGAGGAGAGAAGAGGGATCACCTCCATTGTCTAATGCAGCCCAGGATACCATTCACTGTCTTTGCTGCAAGAGCACACTGCTGGCTCATGCATGGCCAGAGTCAGAGCTGAGCTCTCACTACAACCTGACGTTGGTCATATTATTGTATTAATGTTATTTATTGACACCTCCCCTCTGGTGTTTACTCAGACTGCAGAAAATTGTCTCTTTTTTTTTTTACTTTAAGGGTGTCCAGCCAATGGGTGTCAGCAAACAAAGCATGAAAACGTGACTGGAGTATAGCTGATATTTGCTTAAGTTTGAGGAGGATTTGAACCCAGCTTCTGAGACATCAACTATCCCATGTGTCACAGGGAGTTTTCATCCAGGAATCAGTGGCATTACCAGTATGTCAGAGTTAGATACTTCAGTGCTCACTGAAGCAAGGAAGAAAAGATCATTTCAAGAGAAGCTCTTTGGAGGAATAGCTCAGCTTCATTTCAGATACAGCAGTCCTTGCAACATCAGTTGCTCCTAAAGTACGATTCGTTTCCTTATAAATCCACCAGGCTCCTCAGGCCATGCTCCACGCAAGATAACTGTTCAGACATGCCATGAATTTACAGTATTGAAATCTTTGTTTATGACAAGCAGGAGTAAGACCACATGACCTGTATTTGCTCGTTTGGTCTTCTCTGTGAACTGAATTGCCTTTTTCTACCTTGTTTGCTTATAGGACCAAACTTTACAAACAAATCCTCCAAATTCTCAGGATACAAAGATAAAGTTGCAGTGTCTACATGTTATTTATCAACACTCAGAAGATGTATTTGAAAAACTAAACAGTAAAACCAAAGTGAAATATACTGTAATCAATTGTAGTGTCTCCAAAAAAATCTGGAAAATCAGTTTTAACACTTCTGGGGCACTAGAATTTCATAAAATTCATAAAAGGAACAACCTTTGTGGTAGCTCATGGTATAGCTACTCTGGTCAAATATTGAAGTGACAAAATAAACAACTGTACTGCTTTCTAAAAATCAATGTATAACGCATTGCATTTTTATTGACAGATTTTATTTAAAAATAGATATTACAAATAAATCCTGAAGCTTTAAGACACCTCGGGGAGAGATTAAACTTGAAGGTACACAAACTGCAGCCTTACAGGGAAACTGAAGCATTGGCAGTGTTTGGAAGCAGATCGTGGGAAATCCGTGAGCCGGTTGGGCAGAGGCTTTGCTTTGCACAGCTGTGTAAAGACTTGCCATAATAGCTGTTTGTAGCACCAGTAGAGACTGTGCTGGAGGAAACATGAGGAGCGCCTGTTCTCCCTCCCTTAGGACACATAATGCTCAGCAGAGCCCGGGAAGGGAGGAGTGACGGCTGTGCCCTTGTGTGCAGCCCCCGCTGGCCTGGAGAAAAGCACTCCGCGAGATGCTGTTGTGGAAGGTGCAACACGGCCGTGAGGAAGCCCCAGGGAGCCCGTCCTGCCCTGGGCAGTGTCCGCAGCGCTGCCCCGGCCGTGCCCCGCACAGGGCGGGGCGGGAGCCGCCGTGACCGATCTCAGCCCTCGATGCCACCGTTTCCAGCCTAGAGTTCGCCGTTCCCGTGCAGTTTGCAATACCATTTTTTAAACGGTTTTGCATTAAAGCCGGTTGATGGGTGCATTTGCTGTTGCTTTGTGGTTGGTTGTTTCGTGGTGTTTTTAAAACCCTCTTTAAATATCGCATCAGCAGGAGCAGCAGCGGGGGCCCCGGCCGGGGGTCACGCGTGGCCGTGGGAGACCCTGCGACCCTACGCGTCCGAGCCGTGGGGGGAGCGGGGCACGACACCCGCCTTCCCGCCCGTCCCTCCCGCTGGCTGCGGCGAGCGGGGCCGGCATCGCCGGGGAAGCCATTTTGCAGCCGTTCGGGGAGGGAGAGCGGGCGGCGGGCGCGGCCGGGCGGGACCCGGCCCCCACGGCAGGTAAGCGCTGCAGCACCTGGAGAAGGGCGGCCGGACCGCGCGGCTGCCCCGGGCAGCGCCCGGGCCGGATCGGCGGGGCCGGGGCTGGAGCCGGGGCTGGAGCCGGGGCTGGAGCCGGGGCTGGAGCCGGGGCTGGAGCCGGGGCTGGACCCGGGGCTGGAGCCGGGGCTGGAGCCGGGCAGCCGCGG
>JAWMRA010000078.1:19590905-19610350 GCA_035584735.1 Pseudotriccus pelzelni
GGGGGGGGTGCGGGGGCTGGAGCGGGGGCTGGCGCGGGGGGTGGAGCGGGGGCTGGAGCCGGGGGTGGCGCGGGGCCGCCGGGGGGGGGCAGGGCAGGGCGGGGCGCGGGCGGCAGGGGGCGCTGCGCCGCCGGCACGGCGCGGGGCAGGGCAGGGGGTGCCGCAAAGGGTTAAGGGGCGGGCGGGGAGCTCGGGCCGCTCCCGCCGGGAGAGCAGGGGGATACGCGGCGGGGAATTGAAGAATAAACCCGGGCGGACAGGCAGCGGAGCCGCGGAGTGCTCTCGCCTCCCCCTCCTTCCCCCCCGCCTTCGCCGCCCGCGGGGACAGCGCGGGACGCGGAGCCGGGGCGCAGCGGCGGGACGACAATGCAGCAGGCGGAGAAAGCAGGAGGGGCAGCGCACGGCAACATGGAGGGAGGCGCGGAGCGGGCCAGCCCCTGATGCGGCTCTTTCTCCTCCTCCTCCGGGCAGCGGCTCCGGCGGCGATTCCCTCCCTGGCGGCGGCTGGCGGCGGCGGGTGGAAATGAGCAGGTCGGCGGCGCTTCTCCTCTGCCTGCTGGGCTGCAACGTGTGGAAGGCGGTGACCAAAACCTTAGGGGCGCCGGAGGCGACTCAAGGTCGGTGCGGGATGGGCGGCGGGACTGGTCCGCTTTGTGCGGCGGCCCCGGGGCGGCGGGGACTGCATTGTGCGGGGGGTCGGGCCGGGGGTACGGCGGGGAGGGGAGGGGGGTGGCGGTGCGAGACCTCTCCCGGCTCTCAGCGGCCACCTCAGACCGCGCAGCCCGGGGAGGCGAAGGCAGCCCTGCAGCTGGGGAGCTTTTGTTACCGACAGGGGCAGAGGCTGCGCTGGCCTTATTGTGCTGCCCCCTCCCACCCTCCGTCCCTCGGCGCCGCTGGAGCTGTTGCATTGCGTCCTCCTCCCCTGGTTTCCCCCTCCCCGCCGTGCCCGCTGCAGGGCCCGGCGCGGCGCTGAGAGGCGGGCGAGGGTCGGCGGCGGCCGCAGGCCGTGCGGGGCCACCGGGCTGGGGTTCGCCCCCCGCGCTGGCGGCGCGGCTCGGCCCGCGGCCCCGGGACGTTTCCGGGCCTCGGCCGGGCCTTTTGTTCGGCGCGGTGGCTCCGGCCGGGCGGGGTCTGTCACGGCCGCCCCTGGGCAGCCGGGCAGGGACGCTCCCCGGCCGGGCAGGGTCGTCCTCCGTCCTCGCCCGAGCGCGGAGCAGAAGCCGCAGCCAGCCCGTGCCCGAGGGGCCGCGGGGGTTTCCCCTCCACCTGGGGCAGCTCCTGGTGCTCCTGTGCCGGACTGCGGGTCCTGCCCTGGGCTGCGCTACCCTGACCCTCACCTGTGCCGTGGAGCCGCAGCCCCTTGGCCGGCCAGGTGCACCTGCCCTCCAGCCCTCGGTCCTGTGGAAATTTGGCGAGGGGGGAAAAACCCCCGTGCCCCGCTCTCTCTCCGCCTTGCGTTCGGTGGCAGGAGCGTAGCCCCTCTGTCGGGCTCCTCCCGACGGGCTCGACAGGGATCTTGCGGCAGCATCGCCCCTGCCGGGACTGTGGGTATGTTAGGAAGCAGAAAACTTGAGTACGAGACGTGTTAGGATAAAGTGCATCCTCCCCGGTGGTCAGTGTTGGCCTTTGGCACGTGTTGTCAAGTGGCTGAACGTGTCATCTGGGATGAGCGGTCATACGCCGGCTCAGCCTTCGTGGCAGCGGGCTGGCAGCACCCTTCCCGCTGTGCCGGGGTGGGAGTGCACCGTGCAAAGGGTGATGTCCTGCTTCCTCAAAGCTTTCCAGCCTTGCATGTCGGTAAGAATCAGTAAGCGATTCCTTACTGCAAGAAAGAGAACGTTAAAAGTGGTCTCTTTCGGACTCTTTCTTTCGGTGGTTGTATTTATGATAGACTGAGTTAAATCTAAGTGGGCCTGTGCTCTCATACAGAGTAGTCAAGAGGTAAAGGTGTCTTGGAGAAAAACTTACACGCTAGGCAGTCTGACATCAAATGTAATGTCAGATTCTGCCATTTTTTTTTAAAGGACAAAGCAATAGGAGTTCTGGATAAGAAGTACTAAACTATAACTCAAAGGCCACTAAACTCAGGATATACTGAGTGAGTTGATAAGCATACCAGAAAACCAGAGCTGTGTTTTTCCCATGAGGCTATCACTTCAGATGCTAAGGTAATATAAAAATCTATTGTAATTTCTATATAATATGGAAAATCTCCTTCATGTATGCAATCGAAGTGGTGAGATATTGGCAAAATTAGTGCTTTTCAACTGCCCTGTCGATTTCATCTTCTGTTGCCAAACTCAATTCAGATGGTGTGGAAAGGCTTGTTTCTGTAGCTGCTACATCTAATCAAGACTGATGGCTGATTATTTAAATAATAGCAGCTATGTCAGTGAGTAGAGAACATTTTTATCTAAATAGAATGGTCTAATTTTATCTTCCATGTAAGAACATGAGTTTTCAGAGATATTTTCATTTTCCAAAGCCCAGTTACAAGCCTAATCTTTGGTCTTTGGACATGCACGTTGGTAAAAGAGGATATGTAGAACTGATCTCATTGATATTCTGGTCTCTAGTTACCAGCTACTTACAGTGAATCTCTTTTTGAAAGTTTATGTAATGCCAGCTTGTAGCCTTGAGTAAGTTTCTGAATATCAGGTGTGAACATATCCTGGGGAAAACAGTTTTAGCATCAGGTATGTTCCCGATAGGAATACACACAGCACAGAAGGGAAGTGCTAAATGGTTGTAAAACTTAAAACAACTGGTTTTCCCTCTTGCCTTTTTAGCACCCTGGTGATAGTTGTAGGTACAGGTGAAGGACTACTGCCAGAGTTCAGGGACGTTTGCAGATGACTGGCTTTCCTTTTGTGGCTGGGAATATACTAGTTAAAAAGCAAGGGATTGGAATAAAGGTGGATGGGAGAAAGCCATAGGATGCCATTAGGGAATAATTACTTCAGCTACAGTATTTATTGTTGGACAGTTTACATAAGACTAGGGTGGAGAACCCTCCTCGTGGTGGGACAGATTAGATGAGACTCAGTTAAGATGTTCGATGTCTGTGTTAACAGACTGAATAAATAAGTCTTAGATTTGGAGCTATTTGAAGATGGGATTTGTAGTCAGTGTTCTGATTAAGGAAGGAATCAGCAGGGATGCTTTGCATCAAGCATTTCTCTCCTTCATTGCTCTCAGACGGATGTTCAGACAGTCCCAGCTTCAAATTCTCCTCAGCCAGACTGATTATGTAATTCCTGAATATGGAAAGTACTGGTAATTAAGCACTGCACTTAGCACCCTATTTAGAAAATTGAATGGCTTTGGCGCAACTGTTACCTTATTTCATTCATTATGCAGCTCTGTTGTGGCCCCTGAAGGTCACAAAGGTACCCTCTAACTTTCAGTACCTTGTTTTCTTTAACGTGGTAAAATCCTCACAGCTGAGTTATTCATTTCTGTTGGTGTTGGTGCTTAGAGTCCCAGCACAGAGGTCATTAGACATCCATGAAGGCACACTTTAGGATTAGTAAGGCTTTACCTCTGTAACTTCTCTTATATATGTAAAACTTGACAAGTATTTCAGATAAGGAATAAATGATGGGTTTTAGGGTTTGGTTGGTTGGTTTTGTCTTTCTTTTTTTGTTGTTGTTGTTGATTTTTAATTGTTTTATCAGGTATTCCAGAGCTTAAATTTGTTTGAATGCTGAAATGAATGTGTAGCAATTTTAATTAAAAAACTCCAAGCCGGCCCTTAAACTGTGTACTTGTTGGCATTGGTGATTTGTCTTATGAGTACACAAAATACACAGTGCACATTCTTGACATGAACAGTTCCCTTTTAAACTTAGGGAGCCTTGGCAAACAGGAATTTAACAGTTATTTGAAGAGGTGACACTAACCCAGGGAGAATGTAAGCAAAATCAGTGTAATTTAAGAAGGGATTAAGTTTCTTCATTGCCTACAAACTTTGCTTCTCGTAAAAGATGAGGATCATTTATTCATAGATGCTGAGGAGGGTCTTTTAAGAGAAATCCTGGAATGTTGTGTCATAGTGCAGAAATCTGGTATTACTTCTATCTGCTGCGGTGGGTTTTGGTTTTAACTTATGTCTTAATTGATATTCCTATTTTATTAGTTAGAAGACGTTATGAATAATAAAATAACATTTGAGTAATAAATAGCACCCAGCTCAAATACTAGTCTACTAGTAGATGAATATGCTCAGGATGTCCCACCTTCACACTACCAGAATGACATCAGGCAGATACTTTTCTCCCCAGTATGCTGGTGAATACAAGTTCAGCTGATGCTGCTTAGTCAGAATTCGTAGTATCTCCTCCCTCTGTGTGCACAGAGGGCAGGAGGGCTGATGCTTGAGTGCTGCTGTTTGGAATTGCCTGCCTGCAAGCAGCCATTACAGTGCTTGACGTTGTGGAAGCTAACTTCACAACGATTTCAGCTGGACATTCTGCAAGGCTTCTTTTCTGGACAGCACAGTAACAGCTGTGAGGAGACCCTCAAGTTCTTGGCTTTTTTTTTTTTTTTTAAAGTCAGTTATCCCAGGCTTGCAGTTTTATCCATGATGATAGAGTTTAGATGATGCAGAAATTAAGTCTTTCTCTTTCCTCTTGCACTGCCATATTGTCTCTGCAAATTACTAATGACCTTCAAATGCAAACATTTATTTCATTGAGACCACAAATGGACTCATCAGAGTAGAAGCTAAATTGCTCTAAAGCAGTGCAAAAGACATTGCTTTATTTTAGCAGATAAACAAATTGTTTACTTAGCCCTAGATAGTATTGGAAAGTCTTAATGAGGATGAGGGTTTTTTTGGTTTTATCAGTTATCAGATCCAGGTAAGCACTAGGTTTTGGTTGGCTGTTTTGTTGTGTTTTTTTTTTCTTGTTTACCTTGAACTACTAAAGCCTGCAAATGCCTAGTAACTGATTTCTCTCAGTCAGATGAACAAGTTACCTAGGTGATCTGAGGGTTTAAGACTGCAGTCTTTTTCTCCTAAACATTTACATTTACCCTTTTGGCTTGTGATACCTTGCAGTAAGTGATTCAACTTAAATAATGTGTGTATGCACTGGTCAAGTGATGGCAAATTCACATCCCTGTGGTCATTTGTCCAGCTGTGTCTCGATGTGGTGAAAATTGCCATCTGTTACCTAACAAAAAGGTTAAACCAACCTTCTCCTTTCCTCCTCACTTCTGTCTTTTTTCTTCTTTAAACCCCACACTGATGCCTCTTGCTGCTCAAGACTAGAACCTGGTTCATGAAATTTTTAGGGATGGCTGCTTTCTGTGACAACTTTTGGCCAAGTGAATGGTTTCAAATAGCAGTCCTGTTTCTGCAGGAGAGGTTTCTGCTAACAACAAAATGCAATTTTGCCAGTGTTACTGGTAATTGTTAGTTTAACAGAAGCCTGGCTATATGTATTTGTGTGCTGGGGAGGAAGAAGGATTGTGCATTTAGATTTGTTGGAAAACTTTGGAAATCTCCGATGGTTTTGGTGCAGGGAGGAACAGAAATGTCAATCTACTTCCTGTTAGTACAAACTTCAGAGTGATTTTTTACTCTTGTCTTCTGTTGGCAATGTGGCCAGTTGTCGTGCATGAAGAAAACCAAGAGGAAAATGCATGGCAAGGAAACTCAGTGCATAGGTTGTGTCAGAATAGGTTTGTGCTGTACCTGGTAGCTTGGTGGTTCAGCTTTAATGGCATTTCTGAACAACCCTGCTTGAAGTGTGGCCATTGATGAGCAGTGTGGTTGGCAATGATGCTTCTCTTCCACATCTCAAATCGCTCTAGTACATTTGATCAATATGTTGTTGCATATCTCAAGCGTATGATTTAGGGAGAGTTATTTCTCCAGTCAGCCAAAGGCAAACAAAGTAATCTCTAAAAAATACTTGCAACTTGAAATCAAAGTGTGTACTTTCAGTATTGCTATTGGCCTATAGACTCATTACCTTATGCAAGCTGCATTTTTGTAAGATTAATTTTCCTTTGCTCCAGTATATATCTGTTCTGCCTTGAGATATGAAAAAAGGCAACTTCTGAGAGAGCTGTTGCTGTTGATATTCTGCTTCTCCCACAGGTCTCAGTGGTTTTACCATTTAGCAGGGAGCACAAATAAGGGAGACAAGAAGCCTGTGTAAGTGGTTGTATTTTACTAGAACAAATTGGTTTAGTAATACTAAGTATAATACACACTAATAATAAACACTAAAACATTTTATTTTAGGAAATGACAAAGAGAACAGAGTGCTTTTTTTTTTCCTTCAGAAATTCCAGAAACATTTTCCTGAAAGCTGGTTTACATTAAGCTTTCAGTTAATGTAATGTCTGGCTTTCTGTGCATGGGTAATAAGCATTATACACATGCTTTTTTTACAAATACTGTCTTTAGTTTTATTAGAAACTGGAAAATATGTATGTCATTGTTAATATAGAGCCAGAAGAATGTGAGCATACTATAATTTCTTGTTGTTTTTACTAAATGCATTGAATCTTTCACTTTAAAATAGTAAGACAGTCACAGCTGACATAATGGCGAATCTGAGCCCTTGAAAGAAGTATTTAAGTATATTTCAACATAGAGTGACATTTTTATTTAATGTAAAATGCTGATGTTCTGGTTCAGATATACCCATTCCACTCTTGCTAGCTTGGAGAGCAAGAGATATTGAGATGAACTGAAGGAAAAATTTAATTTATGTGCGGTATAGTCTCTAAATTTGGCTCCCTGCTTCTTGAGGGATTGGGTGTATTTAAACAGAGCTGTTGTGGATATAAAGTATGTTTTGAATAGAAGCAGTTTCTGCAGGCAGGGCACAAAAGTCCCTGGAAATCCAATACCAAAGCTGTCTTTTAGCTATTCCTACTCTTAGTTATTGCAGTTCTGTGAGCTGTCACTGCCTGTGCCATACTGTGGAGGCGTACTAGGGAGTGAAATCCTGTCTTTATTCATTATTTGTACACCTCATGCATTGGGAGGTGAAGCCTCCCTGTCACTGTGAGTAGGAATCTGCACCATGGAAAACTCTCTCTTCTGCTGTAGTTGCTCTTCAGATGGGGAGGCGAGAGCACATGACAGTAGAATGGACACCACATAAGCTTGCTGGAACTGGGGTGACTTGTGGGGCCACCCTCAGCCTCTCTGCCCTCAAGGTACCCAACTTTGAGGAGACACAGCAGCAACTGCAGTCAGCAGAGAGGAAATGGAGCATGGGGGGAAGCCAAGGGGAAGGAAGTAGCAGCATCCTTTTGACTTGGGGACAACAAAGGAGCTCAATCCAATAAGGTGCAAAATGCTTCAAGTTTAGTTCTAGCTGCAGGAGTGCTGAAAGCTGCTGTACTGTGTGGTAGGTGTAAGTAATACAACAGCAATGTAAAGGGGAGCTTGCCTTGACAGTTGGTAAATGCTGAGATAAATAAGAGGTAGAGGCAGAAAGTACTCCTGTTTTGTAAAAGGAAATGGTGCCCTTTCTTCTACCTGCAGTAATTAACAGAGGTGATAGTGTTGGGTGCTCCTTCATATTTCATCCCACCTTTGTGATTGTCATGACTGAAAATACAGTGTCTTTCATCCTTTGTAAGCAAGGGCACGTACTAATACTGCAACTAGTATTTCTCAAGTGATTTTGTGAGACTTGGTAAGAAAACTGCACCATATTAAGGTAAATGCTGCATTTGTACTGCTGCTGGGAGGAAACTAATGTATCTGCAGTTTTATCCAGCCTTCTTGTTTTTCACCGTACCATGAACAGTTGTGCAAAGTAAAAGGTTAAGATCCAAACGTGTCATCTTAGTGTGTACTTGCTATGTGGATGTAAGATTCCTCACAAGGGGATATGCAGTTGTTGTCCAGGGTAGGAGGCCTCTCGTCTGCCTTGGGTGTCTGCGTCTTAGTAAGTCACCCACGGCCCTTTTACAGATGTGAATATCTGACCTTCTCGGCTAATGGAACCGAATATCATTCCTGTAACCCGGAGTGAGTGCATTTGGTCCGAGGATTCCTGCTGTGTGAATCTCTACTGAGGAGCATGGCAGCCTATACAACTGTTTGTGCCCTCATTTAGTCAGATGAATCCTCCTCAGATACTGTAACTGAAAGTTTCATGAGCTCGGTGTTGCCCTCTGGCTTGGCCTTGAGCTACTGAACATATACAATGTAATAAACTGTGTGAAGGAACACACTCCTGGATTAGGTAGCTGGGTTGTCTTGTGTTTCTCAAGGCTCACACAAGAGTTATTGTCTATTTACATTTCTAAACCATTTGTCTTTGTAGCATTATGCTTATGAGCCTTTGTGCTTCACTCCCAAGAGTAAATAAACAAAAAGAAATCTTTAGAAACTAGTGAGGAGGCTTACAGAGTTGTTTGGACTTGTCTACATGTTTTTGCCTTGATTTTAATTAGTTTTGTGTTCCCAAGGGTTGATTTATTTTGGATTAAACTCCATTGTTACTCTCACCTTTGTCTGTTTTCTCATACTGGCATCAATGTGGTGAACCAGATCAAGGAAGTTATCCAACTGAAAACTCCTGTATGCACCAGTTCTCTCTTTTACCTGGATCCAATCCTGGTTGGATTAATCAGAATTCTGCTGGTGCAGAAGAAAGGGCTGAGAGGAGGTGGTAAAGGAAAACAGGGACTTCATTGCAGCAGTGCCTGTGGATGCATGATTCAGTTTTTTTGCAGGACTAGAATATTATATGTAAAGTACAACATTTAGCAAGTTAACTGTTTTAAAAGTTACCACTTAAAGGAAATGGCTATTGTCTGAAAATAAGATGGCACTTCATTGCTCGAAGTAAAAGCGTAAAAAATATCTCAAAAACTAATTTGCCTATAGTAGGCAAAAAACTACATTGTAGCAGTTCATGCTGGCAGACCTGGACCTGAGTCCTGGCTGGTGATTTAAGACCCTTTCAGTTGCAACTGTCTATGTCTCTGTCAGAACAGGTTTTTATCCCTGCTTGGGATATTCCACTTTGTACCCTTCATGGAAGTTTAAACAGAGTTTCATCTACAGTTTCAACTCCAGTGAACTGTGAGATGTAGTGCTCATGAGTGTTTATCTCATTTGTAGGATAACAGGGGGGTTAGTACCTGGATGTTCTAAATGGCTTGAGAGGAAATTATATGTTTTGGCCCGTTTGAATGGCAAAGAAATGTGGTGGAGCAGTATTGGCACTTAGAATAGCCTTCTGGTAGAGTTAACTTTTGCCAGCTAGCCATCAACATATAATTTGGTGTAATTAGCACGTGATGCCTCATAGTGTCTGGTCACTCCTCTGATCTGTCTGTCAGCTGGAGAGATTCTCACCTTCCTGCAGCTAATTGCCTTGCTTTCCTTAGTCACTGCGCTTCTGCAGTGATGTCTCTTAGATTGGAGTGTCTGCTGAGAGATAAAAATTTTTCACTCCTAATCCTACCCTTCCTCCCTCTGTCCCTGTGTTGGCCCTCTCCTATCCTGAAAGGCTTGGACTGCTCTTGCTGATGACAGGCAGGAGAGCCTGCTAGGGTTTGTTCATGGCCTTTTTTTGTTTGTGTTTAAGGTGGGGAAGCATTGCTAAGGAAATAAATGGATCCAGGAGCTCTGGAGACAGGACTGATGGTCTGCAGGGGTTGAGGCAGACAAGGGCAGGAGGGGATAAACTTGTCCAGGTGTTGCATTGTGTTTGCAGGATGGGAGACATCAGCTCAAGATGGGAGCAACAGTTGCTTGCTCAAGTTCTGGAACCTGCTGAGTAGCATGCTGACCTGGGCAAATATTACAGTAGTTAAAAAAGCTACTTGTGATAATAACATTGACAGACACAGTGAAAAACAGCAATATACTTGATCTTTTAGCTTTGCTGCTAGTACTCAGAATATTCTTGCAACTCAACTTATTTCAGCATGTGGTGTTGCATTTGACTTCCTGGCAGATAAGTTAGAGCCAGTCTCTAAGTTCATGATATATGATTTATAGGACCCATGAACACAGATGTTGGAAAGGAGAGCTGTATTTTTGTTGTTCTGTGCTGTGCCTGTGTGTGGGACTGTTACTTTTTCCCTACTATAAAAATTTTACTTTGAAGACACTAGTTTTCTTCAAAGGTTAAAATTTCCTTTGTTCTTATAAGAGAGTCATTTCATTATTTAGTATAGTGCTAGTTAAAACTTTTTAGAGGGAACTATGGCATTAGACTTACTTAATGTAGGTATTGACGTTAGCAGGTTACATGAAAATTAAAGATACACTTGCTTCAAGTAACCTGAAGCAATAGGAGTAAGAACTTCTAATGGAATGAATTTCCAGTTTACTTATTGCTATAAGCTGTTGAGTTATAACTGCAGCAGGCTTTGGAATATTAAACTAGTGAAAGTATTTTAAAAATCAGTTGTTGAAGGAAGAGAACCTGATGTACTAAAATTCTTGTTGAAAACTATTAGTTTTTCCAGACGTTTGATAAGGCTTCCATCTTTAGTTCAGCTTTGAATAACTGCCTACTCTGTGAAGCTTTACAGCAGCAAAATGTACTTGGCATTCTTTAGCTATGTTCAGAATCTTGATGGAGATGTTGTTTTAATTAGTAATTTTACCTGTGAGTATGTAATTAATCTTTCAGTGTTTCTTGAGGGGTTTTCTTTAATTTGGTTTTTTTATTGTTTGTTTTTTTAAGGCGTGGTTTACTATTGCAGTTGAAAGAGCTGAGTGAGCCCTCTCTACAGATGTTGTCATTAGAAAAGGGATTGAAGCAGCGTCATGTCACAAGCTGATTTTCTATGCACAGAAAAATATCCTTGGGTTGTGAGGGGTGAGAGTGTAGGTAACAGAGTAGAGCAAGTTTTGTGATGGTGTCCTAGAAAGGTAACTTTTTTCCTATGTACAACCTAACACATGCTTTTAAGAATACGCTGTACTTTCATAAATTCTTTGGTAGTTAAGAAAAATCTGAGAAGAGTATACGTAAGCTGTCAGGATCAAACTCATAAATAAGTGATAGCCCTGTAGGTTCCTTCAGAGCAATAGAGAATCTTTGCTTACCACGGGTGATTGCACATAAACAAAGATGCATTTTAATATCTCATTCATTCAGGTATGAAGTCTTGCATCAGTTAGCTGCTCAGAATGATCAAGAGTCATCTTCCCTTACCCCCAACCTAACTGCATGGGGGAAAGTATTAAAGTGGAAATTCTTATGGCCAAACTCCCTCAGATGGACCTTCAGTCCAGTACTCTGTGTGCCTGTGGTGACATTAGCATTTCCAGGGAGGAATATATTGAATGGGAGGAAAAGCAAACGCTCAGCAGTGTTCCCTGACCATGATGGTGACATGGAGTAGAAAATCTCATTACCTCACTGTTACTTCATGCAATTCTGTCTACTGCTATAAGGTTAACAGATAGTAAGGATATACTCGAAGTAGTCTGTCCTGGAAGAGCTCTGCTACATCTGGAGCTGGCTATAAACAAATGGTATCTGACAGTATCGGATTGCAGATCATTGCTTACTTTCTGGTGTGTCTTTGTGGAGACAGTAAAGTACAGCCTTCCTTACTTCAAATGTTGTTAAAATTCCGAAAAGCTTTTAACAGCCCAAACGCTTTGAAGGAGGTGGGTATGTTTGCCAACAGGAATAGCACTTTCTCTTGCTGAGCTGCATCTTTAAGTTATTCTTATAGCCTCTGGAGTGTATAATGAAAGCTAGAATTAATAAAAGAGTGTATCTTCCTTGGAGAAGAAACATTCATTGTTTGCTCTCTAGTCACAGGATAAGGAAGATATGTCTTGTGCAGAAAATAAAGTCAGGAGTAAAGAGAAGGTGCAGTGACCATGATGATCCATTGTCTAGGTCAGGGCTGGGAAGTAAATGAAGCCTGCACAACAGTTGGGTCCTCATTCACGCCATTTTTACTTGAACAGTTAGGGAAATTTTAGTGAATTTACCGATACTCAGTAATGTAGTTTCTGCTTGGACCCTTGTGAAATACCTTTCAGATTTATTCACCTTCTTCCTGCAGTTCCATGCTTTTCTTCATCGCACTTGCATGAGCGTAAAGGTTAAAGCCAGATAACTGCCTGGCAGTGGGCAGCACAGTGGTGTGTCATCTGTCTGGGCTTGCTTTCAGCCTCCTGGGGAGGCAGGCAGCCCCCACCTGCTGCACTGGTGTTCAAATTTGAGGGTTTTTTAGTCTAAGTACATACACATCCACTTGCCCCCAAAACGAATGACAAGCTTGGTTTCTGAACATATATATATGTTAAGAAAGTAAGAAGATTTAAAAAAGGAGGCAAAAAGAAAAAGCATAAAGATGATAGGAAGGCATGTTAAAGTTCCAGTGTAGGAAATGAAGTTTGAATGGATTCCGGCTACAAGTACTAAGATACATCTTCCTTTTCTCCATGCTCTTTTCTTCACCTTCCTTTCTCTATTGAGGTGAGCTTAATTTTTAACTTTATTTCAGTCTGACGGAAGACAACCTACATTTTTAGAACAGTCTTGTAAACTAATCTGTATTTCAAACGTGCTTGCAAACTTGATGTTGCAGGTAACATCAGAATCAGGAAACATCAGGAGGATAAAACCCTTCAAATTCAAGGTGCTTTTAAAAAGTCAGTACGTGTCTGTAGTTATAAAAAAATACCATAGGAAGCAATTGTTTTAATTCAAAGAATGAGGCAACACTGATAAATGTTGATTTCAGGAAGTTTGCTGATAACTAATTGCATTTGTAAATAATGTTCCCTGTGCTTCTAGTGTAGTATTTGGTTTAACTTTTTTGTGATTTTAAACCTAGACTGATGACCTGTGATTTTTATGAGGTAGCTATATACTGCATTCACTGGATCTCTTAGCCTGAGGGCAAAATAAAAAGACTGTATGTTTTATACCACATTAAAAAGAATAGGGAAAAAGAAAAGAACTTAATAATAAGTCCCTTGATCCCTTTCCTTGTCATGAATTATTCACATACTAGTGTGATTGGGTTTGTTAGACTTTGAGTGGGTTTTTTAAATCTTGGAAAGAGAACAAATATGAACATAATACGTAGTATCAATATAATATCTACTTATCTTCACACCTTAGTTTGTCTCAGTTTTTGTTAATTACCAGGTTTCTGAGACAAAAACAGCGAATCAGTATGATTATTTTTCCTGAATGACTCTGTAAAAACTATGAATTTATTGTTTGTTGGAATCCTCTGTCTTCTCCTTACTTCTGCTAAGAAACTGGGATGGCTACAATTGCGGGTTGGAGACCTCAGCATTCACGCACACATGTGCAGACATGCACACATGTTTGTCCTGTAAGGCCATATGGTATGAATCAAAGCTTACCTCACAGTAGTAAAACTGCAATGCATTTTCCACCATTTTCAGTTATGTGTTCATGGCATGATATTCTATACTTTGAACAATTTACAGTGATAGTCCTTTGTAAATGGTCATTATTCTATGAAATTAATGTGTTCTCCAGGACAGTTGGCTTCAATTTTGTCCTTGGATTGCTCTGGCTATTTCAATAACACCAGAAGTTGTGTTGTCTTTTCTGCTCACTGGCTTTGTTCAAAGCAGCTTTGGCTTGCAAATGCATACAGATGTGTTTTGTTCTTTCCTGTTCATGGCAGTAGATTTGCAATAAACCCTTGCTAGCAGATAGAAGGCATGTGAACTAATTGAGTGTATGAGTATGTGTACTTCTGTGTTCAGGATTTTTAAACAATCTGTTCAGACCTCTGATTACACATCACTGGCTTCTGTTTGGTTTTTTTCCCTGCAATTTTCATGGTATTTGTATACTGTTCTTACAAATTAGCAACCTTATTATTAAAATCCACTTTTTTTTTCTGATAGACTTTTAGATCTTTCACAGAAAACTGTATAATTTAGAATTTTTCTCTCATCTTAGTAGTTCAAGACGATTCATCTTTTAGACTGTGATAGTGCCTTTGATACTATTAAAAATTGTCCTTTCTAGAAACATAAATATGCTTAGCATTAAAATAGAGATCAGACCTACTGTTTATCTTTTTTATCTGTTCCAAGATAAGTAGAGTTCCAGAGGTAGTTAAAACACTCTAAAAATTGACCAGATGCTGAATCAGATGTATTCACCTTGAAACAGTGAAATCCATGTATTTCCATTTCTTTTTCCCAAATCAGTGGTGCTTTGTGCTAGAGCCTGTGTGATTCTGTAGTCATGATTTTGTGACCGAAAGAAAAAAAAACAAACCACACTTCCAAGGTATTATTATCCCAAAGGAAGGCAAGACATTCAATTAAAGCCACAGTACCTTGTAATGAGAGAATGGGAATTTCATGGATATTCTTAATACAGGTAAAATTCTGCAAGTTACATTACTGAAAATCAATACTGGTACTGAATACTGAAAATCAATACTCTTTGGCGGTAGTAGGTCCTTGACTTCTAACTGCTCCTGTACACTCTGTATACTTGTTTGGAACTGATAGGCTGTCATTTTTCTTTATCAGAAATATAAAATATCAAATAAAATTGTGCCTACTTAAATAAATGTGTAAATGATGTGTCTTGTATATTGATCTCCAAGCCATCCTTTCAGAATATGTCTGATAGCTGAATCTTCTGCCACGCTTGTCTTGGACTTCTGTTGCCAGCAGCTCTGGTGTAGATAATGGCCTTGGTGGAGTGGCCAGTAATTTCTTCACATAGTAATGATGACCTTGACTTTCAGAGGAGATGAATGTGTGTTCTCCTCAGTGTGCTTCTATGGCTCTCTTAGAGCAAGGAGCACGCTCAGGCCGAAGTATGAAGGAGGTGAATAGTTCATCAGGGAATTTTGCTGAGAGTTGCTTAGTTATTTCCTGATTTTTGTTTCTGTAGGCTGTCCATCCTTGTCTGGACTCTGTTTGAAATACCTCTGCATTTCAGCTTCTGAAATGTTCTCATCCATGTGTCTTTTCTTCTCCCAGATTCTTAATCCCAAACAGAAGTGATTGAGAAGGATTTGGTTGCTCAGGAGTTCCTGGAGAGAGATGCTCAGTGTGTAGGTGGAATAAGGCATTCCTCTGGCTTTTAGTACTGCAGAGGGATGGGCATGGATGGGGCTGTAGCGAGCACTGTGTTTCTCTGTGTTGTTCATACTTGAGGGAAGATTGGCTGGCTTGACAGCCGTGGTGATATCCCGTGGCTACTAATTCTTGTGGTATCGACCAGTCCTTTGTCTTCTTCTTGGCATGTTGCATCCAGACTTAGAAGGTCTGTAGTGTTGGCTTTCTGTCAACTGAGGGTCCTAAACTGCAACTTCTTCAGCATAGGCTGCTATGGCAGAATGTGCAGCAGTGAGCAGGCTGTGCTCCTGCTCTTCGCACTCACCCCAGCCCTGCTGCTGCTGCTGCCTTTTGAGTAACTCTGCATCCAGATTGCGTAGATCTGTGCAATAATTGAAATAAAAGGATGATTCTTATGAACATTTTGTGAACTCACTGGGGAAAATGAAAAGGCAATCATCTTATTGGCTTCCATTCAGAAGAATGGTGGCTGCTGTGCAGTTGTTTTTGCCTTGCTGCGTGAGCTTTAACAAATGTCTCATTGTTTTGCTCTCAGTTCCTGCAGATGCTGGGCTTGCACTGCCTACCACTGCTGTAACTTCTTGCTTGGCTGTTAGATATCTGTAAACAGGAGTAGTGCATGAGGGCCCAGCTTGTTACTAGGATTCTGCTGGGCTGTAATCTGTCAAGTTTTTGTGTTTTTAGTGTTCTCCATTGCTAAATAGAAGGGAGATAAATAGCAGAAGTTCTGCTTTGTGACCACTTCTAGTGCTGTCAGCTGTGCAACAGAGAAAAGCAAGTAAGGTAGAAACAGAGGAAAAAAGTTCACATGAAAATGCAAGTAGCTGAAAGAGGTAAACAAAAGAGAAGAGGATATGTGAAAGGTATCTGTGTCTTACTGGCTTTGGCCGCTTGTTCTAAACTGGTAAGGGACGAATGTGTCCACCCTAAGTTGCCAAAGGCTGACATGCTCAGGATTGGTTTAGAACTACTATCCTGTAATACTGAGTACAAGATTGGAGGGTAGTTTACTGTTCCTTAGTTACTCTTGGCAGCTCGGACTTGATAGAAGTGGGTTCTTATAGAGAATATAAATTTAGTGCAAGGTTATGAAATGATGGGGTAGCATTTTATATGTCTTTAAATATTAACTCCTTTTCTCATGTTGGGTTTTTCTGCTTTGAGAGGGTGTTTGTATTGCCCAGACGTTGGGGGTTAATGCAGTGATGTGATGTTTGTGTGGTGGAATAGCCTTTTTCCATAGGTGCAGAAAAGATGAGCTTATGGGAAAAAGGGCATTTCTTTGAAGAATTACAAACATAAGCACTTCTTACTCGTGCAAAACATTCTATCCCAGGCATTCTGTTCAAAGACAGTCTCTGATTATGTGGTCCTTACCCTGCAGGTCTTACAATGCTGACCTTGTCTCTGATCCAAATTTGCTGTGGCTGGGTTTTAATGCCATATGTTAATCTTTACTTTCTGAGCAGCTTTAACATGAAACTGGTGTGTTGTGGTTTGAATACTGCTTCAGACTGCTCCTTTTTAATAACAGTGCTAAAAAGGTTTTATGCTCTTGCTGGTCCCTTTCACTGAGGAGTGTCATTAGTTCTGTCATTGTCCCTCCTCTCCACATATCTTTTCCCTCTAAGAAATCATGCTGCTCTCTTCAGCCTTACCCGTCACTTCTATATAGGTCATGTCTGATTCTACATACTCTCCTAATTTTGATTTCTCTGTCTGTCTGGTCTCAGTCAGCTCCTGGCTACACCATAATTTATTACAAGTGACATATTTGGAGGAGGAGGTCCTCTGCTGTATCATATCTCTGACTGTTGTACTGATGGCAGATGATTTTGCTATGACATTCCTCTGCTTGGGTGTTTTAAAAAAGTTCCAGGGTGGAGGAACTGACATGCTCTGCAATTTGTAAAACCCAAAGGAGTTTAAAGTAACAGCTGCCAAACAGCTTTAACTCTTTACTTTCTCTCTTGGTTTATATTACGAGTGAAGAATAAAGTTTTTTTTAATTAAAAAAAATTAACTACAATGTGTACTGATGAGAATCAAATGCTGACTTTTTATTGTGTGATTCTTTAAAGAGTTAAAACATGATAGCAAGGGTGTTAATCTAGCAAATGTCTTCCGGTCATGTTTTAAACCCAGCATGAACAGACATGGATGTTTTTAATAAAAAGACAGATATTTAATTCCAAGAAATATACAGGTCTTATGCCAGAAAAAATGCAATTTTGTGATTTCTGGTTAATTTTTTATTATTATTATTTTAAAATTATTTCCTTGGGGGCCATTTGTAGACTTTGGAGCACTTCATAACTTTTGCTAATCATCTCAAGACTTTGTGTATTACATAAACTTCAGATTTCCTTGCTAGTAATCTGTGTTTATTTGACTTTCTGAAAGCTATTATAGGCACAAGCAACAGCCTGTACTTGATTTTTTGGGTTACTGATTTTTTTATTTTTTTAACTCTTTTCCCTACTTCTTTGTTCTCACATGTCTACCTTGTCTCCTTTGCTTTCAGTCTGGAGCAGGATGATTATTACCTGCGGAACATGAAAAGCAAATCTTTCCTAGCTGGAAGTAAAGGGAGTCTGTCTCATTTCTCCTTCTTGGTGCGCACCATGGTGGCATGTTGTTTTCAGAGTGAGTAGCTTGGTGTGCATGGTTGCAGCTGGTGCTTGTCTGCAGAACAGAAGCGGGGACTAAGTGAAATGCCACAGTGTTATGTTGTGGATCACACCAAATGGCCCCTGTGCCATCCAATCTGTGAACACAGTACTGCAGAAATTACAGGTAGTGTGCAAGAGTGACCACATCTCCTTTTGTAGACACTGAAAGGTAATGAAGTGCAGCAATATGTTAACTTCTGTGTTTGACCTAAATATGCTTGGAACGCAGTTATGAATATGAATCATGAACCCTATGAAAGTGTGGGAGTATGGACTGGAACAGACTGGATTTTCATCTCCGTAGCATTGTGAGCATTTCTTGAATCTGATTGACCTCATCTTAAAACAGAGTTCTGCTTCACTTTACCATTGTGAGTTAGAGGATGTTTCCAAGCATTTCACTGTCAGTAGTAGTATTGTACTATCCAGTGCAAAATTTTCAATACTGAAACGACTATGACTGAAATAGTTAAGTCATAGTTCATGGAATAAGGCATTTTTCTGGCCTTCACTGCCATACAGGGATGTGCACAGATGGGACTGTAACCCAACAGCTCAATCCATCTGGTTGAGTTCAGTGAAAGTTGGAGTTGTACAAATACCCTCATGTTAAAAATAAATAAAAAAAAAGAAAGGAAAACAAGGTAAAAAACAAAATTAAAATTTCCACAGATTAAAGATTGGGCACATGGGGTTACTACCAACAGAGATACAGAAAACCCTTAGCAATACAGAGCCACAGGTGTTCAAAAAAGAAAGCAATTAATTCCTATCCAGTTGGTGATAAAGTAGTGAGAACCTGATAATCCCTCCTGTTTTCCTTCTGTGGTATTATCCACGTTAATGTAGCTTGCACATGGTCCTGTAAAACTGAAAAACAGCAGAGAGGCTTGTAGACGTAAAGATTTTATCCATGTCTGACAAAGCTGGTTTTCCAACTTGCACATACCTCAGTACAATTGCTCTGACTTCAATTTGGTTAAGTTAATGCTGAGACAAGTTGAAGGAGGGAAGTAAGGATGGTTAATCCATTAAACTGGGGAAAGGAAGGCATTGAAGCAGTGGAGCTACGATCACAAAGTCACAGAATAATTGAGGTTGGAAGGCACCTCTGGACCCTTCTTAGGCAGGGCCAATTAGAGCCAGTGGCCTGGGACTGTTTCGTGACAGGTTTTCAGTATCTCCATAGATGGAGACTCCAAAACCTCCCTGGGCATCCTGTGCCAGTGCTCAGTCACCTTCACAATGAAAAAGTGTTTCCTGATGTTCTAAGGTAATTTCCTGTCTTTCAGTTTGTTCCCATTGCCTCTTCTCTTGTCACTGGGTACCACTGAGAAGCCTCTGGCTCCATCATCTTTCCAATAAAGTAGGAAGTGAGGAAAAACTGTGACATATGGACTGGAAGAGATACTAAGCAAGTTTGCAGATGACACAAAACTGGGAGGACCTGTTGACTTCCTTGAAGTCAGGGAGGCCCTGCAGAGAGACCTCGACAAATTAGAGGACTGAGCAATCACCAACTATAGGAAGTTCAACAATGGAAAATGCCAGATTCTGCCCCTGGGATGGGGCAACTCTGGATGCTTGCACAGACTGGAGAATGAGATGCTGGGAAGGGACCTGGGGGTCCCGGTCAACGGCAAGTTGAATCTGAGTCAGCAGTGCCCTGGCAGCCAGGAGGGCCAGCCGTGTCCTGGGGGCATCAGGAAAAGCAT
>JAWMRA010000078.1:19610450-19620781 GCA_035584735.1 Pseudotriccus pelzelni
CCAGAAATCAGTCAATTGTGCATTTGGGGAAGAAAGTTTCTTCTTGGCTGCTGAGGTGTGAGAGTTAATTATAGACAGCAGACCCTGGGAGGTGGCAGTGTGAGGGTGGTATCTGTGGGAGATAAGAGACCAACGTGACCCAGCAGGCAGGAGAGTATGCTGGCTGTGGAGCTCCTGTGTTCTGTGACCCAGCTCCATGAGGGCTGCATACAGCCCTTGGACTGAAGTGTCTCAGGACAGCAGTGATGTCCTTCTCTGCAAATCAAAGGGAGCGGCTTGAAATACTCAATTTCTGTCCTTCCTTTTCTTTGGGTTTTTTTTTTCCACTCCCCCAACACTCCCACATGCAGAGGGAGATACTTTACATATACACACCCCACATGCATAGGAGGATCTTAAACACGAACAGCCAGCTGCTGTAATAAATAAAATGTAGCAAATTATCTCAAAGAGAAAGGGGAAGTTGAGTCAAAAGGCCAAGGTGTTCTGGCCAAAACAGATGTTGGCAGTATCTGGGGTTGTATCTGTTGGCAGTGCTGGAAGAGGAGTGGATGTCAAGGAAGTGTGTAGGCCCAGCAATGGGGGATGGGGCAGCCCTCCCACAGAGTGAAGGGAGCCCAGCTGCTCTTGGCTGTCGGTGGGGAACAGAGCTCTGTGCTGCCTTACACCTCTGTCCGGAGAACTTGGCAGGTAAGGAAAGTGGAGTGATGGGTGTATTAGCAAGCAGGGCCTGTGGCACCACATAGATGTTATTCTTTCACTGCTGCACTGAAGAAAAGTTTTCTCTGCATCTTGCTTTTCTTAATACTTTTGGATCATTTTTAAAGCCAGTCCAAGTAAGAGCAAATTGCAGCAGTCAATCTAGAGCTGGTGGGAATTACTGGAATGGATAAAGACTTATAAAGGAAGGACAGTCAGCCCTTATGTTGGGTTTTTTTAAGCAGCAGGAAGATGGAGGAACAGCATCTTTGGATCTTTACCTGTCCTGTAAGCATCTCTCCTCATTCTCGTTTCCCTGTTACAGTGGATGGAGATTGTCCACCTCTTCCCATGTCTTCCAATGTCTTCCTGTCCCCTCCCATTTTACCCAAGCTGACAGGTACAGCAGGTAACCAGGCAGGCTTTCAGCTGGTAGCTAAGTGCCTGTGGTGTGGGAGTCCAGTTACTGTTCATCCCAGATCAGCTCAAAGGCCCTTCCTTCACAAGGATACATTCACTCATCTTTGTTTTTTTTATGGAACAGGAGGTAAAAGTCCCACTGAACATGATTTTGTAGATCCACTGCTAGCTAACAAGCTGTTAGAATAAATTTATTCATGGGCTTTAATTAAACTCATGCAAAAGCTAGATGCTGCTCTATCTTCGTTACATTTTCACCCTCTGTTGTTCTGGTTTTTTCTCTTGAGTTCAGAGCTCCCTTTCCTAAATAGAATCTGTGACTATTTCTTAAGAACCCTAAACCAAGAAGCAACCCCACTGCTATCTTAATAGACTCCCTTCATCATTCAGCAGTAGTTTTTAGCCTTTTTGCTTTTATGGATCCTATTAAAAATATATTAAAAAATCCAGTGGAAGTAAAAATGGCGATACAATACTGGTAAACCTCGTGACTTGCTCTTTTTCAGGTGTCATTTGTGACTCTCTTGATGTAATCTGTAGGTTTAAGGGCTTTGCACAGAGCCTGAAAAAAGCTACTACGGGAAAAAAAACCACAAAAAGACTGGGAGGTGGTTGCTTTGTTCAAAAGGGAGTAGGTCAAATAACATCTTTAACTGTTGCAACTGAGTGATAGGCAAGAGCAATTAGGGCTGCCCACACAAAATGAGAGGAAGATGCTGCTTTTTTGTGTGTCTGCTGGAACCTGCATTTCCTCACCCTGGATGCAGAAGTCCCAGAACTCTGGTGTACCAAAGGGCCATCCCGCTGCTCTGAACTTCGTGATCATACCATGTTCCAGATATTCAGCATATTGTGCTACATGATTTAGTGGGCTTCTTTTATCTCTGGATTTAATGGATTTGGGAAAAAGGTTGGGTACCTTTGCAACTGAGCTGCTACAGCTGCTGGTCAGCCTGCCCGCTGTCACTGCAGTAAGTGATCTAAACAGGATGCATGTTTCACAAGGACTCTTTTTGGGAGCAAAGTAGCAAGTTGCAATGAAGCTGTTGAAAAATGAATAGTCTTAATTTAAAGAGCAGTTTTGAATTTCTGTATATTTTGTTGAATGAACTTCTGAAGCCTGTTTTCCTCTTCAGGTTGATACAGTCTTATGTGAAAATTGGAGTGCTTTGTCCCAAACTTTTGCAGAGAGATACAAAGTAAAGTACATGTGTTTTGTTGTTTTGGTTTTGAACTGTGGCAATTCTGCTATTTAAACGTATTTGCTGTCACTGCTACTTAAATAAAATAAAGTTTAAACTAGACATATTGCTTTAGTGTAAATGCATTTATTTGAGGTTATTAAAATTAATCACTTGATTGAATTCAGCAAAGCTTTCTCTTTTTCCTTAAAAAGAAAAAAAAAAGTGTATTAGTAAGTGATGGAGTCTTGGAGCAGGAGAACAGCTGGGCAAAGGTACCTAAACACAAAGCAAGGTGTTTCACAAACAGCTGTGAAAATTCATAGCTGAGATACTGAACACATCTTGTCATCTTATCCAAGTTGTTTCAGCAGCAGCTTATTATGCCAAAGAGGTGGTAGTTTTAAGCCAAATGAGTCTTCAGCACAAGAGTAGAAAGTAACCCTGACCAGGATTCCTGGGTGAGACCATCAGCCTTGAGCACCTTCTTACACTGCTCCAGGGACCTAGGCTTGGCAAGATGCTCTGCAATGGCTCTGCCTGCCAGAGAGGCTTCAGGGCTTGCAGTGCAGCTGCCTTTCACACACCCTTTCTGCACATGATGTAGCCTGGGCAGCAGAAGTCAGAGAACTACCCACATGAAGGCACCATCTTCGGGGTCCAGGCTTTGTTACAGCTGATGTAACAGGCAGTCCCCAGGGCATTTTTCCAGGAAACCCCTCTAATTTGCAGAAAAGGATAGGCATGGTTCAAAAGTAGCTTATGCCCTGCAAAGCCATCTGCTTCTACTACTGTCTGTGTTGACAGCAAGTTTAGCACTGCATCCCTAAGTGGATCATGAAATCTCACCCGTTATGCTTCACAGTTACCTATTTCATTTCCTAAAAGTCCTTTCTACCAAGGGAATTGGAGCAGTGGCTCTTGAAAACACTTTGGCTGAGGTTCCTAGTTGAAACGAGATTTTAAGTAATTCCACCCACTTCACTGCAGTTTTATCATGGCAGTTACAAGAATGAATTTCAAAAACAAGCCTCCAAAGTAGGCAGCAATGTTTTATATGTGAGCATACCCAATGAAAAGAACATGATATGTATTTTGCTTGGCTTTGGTACTGCAGATAACATAGAAGTCATCGTGTTTTAAATGAGTATCTATACACTATGAGTGTCTTAGCTGAGTGATTATCTTGCTGTTTTGTGCTGTTTGTGGCCCCAAGCATTTTGGGCTCTGCGTGAATATAACCACAAAATAATTTCAGTGTAATTTTAATATTCATGTAATGGCTGGAAAGATGAACTTAAAGTTCAGATATTAAAGGTTGTCTCATTCGCATTAGCTAGTAATGACTTTTACTTGCCTTGATTTTTCTTTATTAAACTACCAACTCAGAGGGGAATATCCGATTGAGTGGTCCAAGACTGAAGTTGAAATCCTTCTTGCTCACGTTGAACATCTTGGCATTAGCATAACTCTGTCATTTCTGGGAGAAACTTGAGTCTGCAGATAAACTGCTTTACGTTGCTATTTAAGGCAATTGGATTTTTAATTATTTTGGTTGTGGGTAGAAGATGTTAATGTGCCTGTATAATTTTATTGTAACTATGTAGAATCAGAACTATTGCTATTTTGCTGTGGTATGTTGGCTGATCCTGTACTAGAGCAGTGGACCCAAATTCTTTTCTCTTTGTAAACATCTAAGGCAACTCAAATGATTATCAGCATCCTTGAAGTAGACCTCTGTTTCCTACAGGCTGCTGGATTTACTAACCTCTCCACTTTCTATGATTTTTAAAATGATGCATATTGTGCTTGTCCAGCTGCTGGCTGGAAGTCTCAGTCATGCTGTTATGGTAGCACAAGGCTACCTGGGAATTCAGGCTGGCTTTGAGCAGTAATAGCAATCTGCTGTCATTTTATGCTTCCCTTAAGTAATTTTGCAACCTCGTGAGAACCACTGGCCACTTGGGTTATTAAACCAGTGTTGGAATAAATACACCTGTAACACTCACGTAATACTCACTGGAATTGTATTTATGACTAAACATGGTAGAATAGGTTTTAAGTTTATTGGGCTGGTTTCTTTAAATTCTTGGTTAACTTTTGAATATTATTTTTCTTAGCAGTTCCCTTGTAAGTGTGAGAACAGAATTAATTGCAAACAAAGAGATTATATACTTGTGTGAAATATATATTTTATTAACTTCAAGAAAGTACATATAAACTTGTTTTTTGAATAGGTTTCATGGAAGTGGTATGGACTGATAGTGTCAAGGAAACTTTAAGTAAATGCTGTCATTTTTAGTGTGATTAGTTATACTTTGTGTTTTCAGTTTAACTTAGCATACATGTATATGCATAACATGTGTGAACCTTTTATCTGCTAATCATAGAATCTTTGAGGTTGGAAAAGACCTATAAGATCATCGAATCCAATTGTTAATCCAGCATTGCCATGTTCACCACTAAACCATGTCCCCAAGTACTAATAACATATTTATTCTGGGCACATAGGGCATATTTTGCCCTTTCAGAAGTCGATTATTGGTCTTGTATATCTACTTTTTCATTTGCTTTCCAGCAAATTCCACCAACATCAACATCCTGTTAGTTGCAGCTTCTGTGTATAAGTTTAGCCTCTGTATGATTTGGGTATTTAGAAAGGCCTTCTTCCTGCTTCCTCTTTAAGCGTTACTTGCATGCAGGAGATCACTTTCCAAACATACGGCTGTTTGTTTAAACCAGTATAATACTTTAATACAAATGCTTGCTTAATGCCTAGACTAAGTGGCCTACAAAATATTCATGTTGCTGCCTGTGCCAAGGAAGCAGAGCACACAGCTGGAATGTTTTCAGTTCTACATATCTGCTTGTTATTGGGAAGTGACTGTATTTGTCAAACTGGAAATGCCAGCAGCCCTGTGTGATAGTGTTACTTACAAGCAGATGTGTGTTTTGCTGCACGAGTATAAGAAACAGACGAGGTAAAATGAAAGAATTTGGGAGATTCTGTGCTGAGGGAGAGACCTTGAGCACAGTGCTGTTTACAGCTATAGGATGGGTTTATGACAGAGTGTAAGCATTAACTCCTTTATGTTGCCAAATGGACAAACTAGTAAATAATGGAAGTGTTTACCAAAGTCCTGTATGCTCTGACCAGACTCTTAGGTTGGCCACATGTGGAGGGTATAATGTGTAATATCAAATGTACTTATCTGAAGATATTTAACATTATGTGGGTTTTTTGATTTAGCATAATGATACAAAATATATTGGAATCACAATACCGATGTTAAAAGGAAATACAGTAACAGCAAGTTCAATCACTACACCAGCCTGTGGTGCACGTTGCTTGTCTCTAATATGCTCACCATCACAGTGCTGGGCTTCACCAGCTACCAAGAAAGAATATATGGGTTGAAACCAGCCCACAGCTGCCTTTGAATTTATTTCTGTTGCTAGTTGTTCAGTTTTTATACTCTGTGCTGGTCTGAGTCACGTATACCCGCATTCCCCATGCTTTTCTGGGAGACATTCCCACTCTTTTAATGAACTTGGAGAAAGATTTGATCCACTCAACTGTGGTGCAGTCAATTGATTCACTCAAATGACATAGCCCTTCATCTAACACAAAGGCCACCCTTGGGTCCCATTTGTATTGAGATACAGTCAGCTCTGTTTGTCGCAGCTGTGCCCAGTCACACCCGGCATTATTCCCTGAGCTTCAGGGAACGTTTCCCTTGCTCATCTCCTTTCAGCCTTCTTCTGCCATTTATTGGCCAGTCACAGCACTTTACATTGAGATCGATCTCTAAAGAGAACAGATAATTCACTGATCTGTTTGATCGGCTGTGATTCATTGGTCTTCAACATTCTGGTTTGTGAACCCCAAGAGTCCTTCAGCAGAGTTCCATCCCCTTCAGACCCCCCCCTTAGGCAGGCATTAAAGGAATACACTTCTCCAAGTACTTTCATACATTCCCAAAGCTTGGTTCGTGGACCTCCAAACCTTTGTTTCTAGCTACAGAGGTAGTCACAGGAATACGATAAGCACCACTGGGAAGCAGAACTGTGAGGTGACCAAGAAATGCAAAGGCATGTTCCCATGCTCTTCCCTTTAGGGAGAGCAATATGAGGTGTATAAGCAGCTTATTAAACCCCGGTGTCACTTTTTGGTTTTTATATACAATAAGTTTGTAAGAAAGATGAATGTTACAAGTGTAACTGTAACTGTACTTGCACATTATGACTGTGAATTTCTGGAAGAGCCGGTAACTTCTGATTTACATAATTGACTTCCAGTGTAGTGGAATAGAAAGTAACTTTTTAAAATTCACAGTTTTAGTCTGATTATAATTTTTTTTTTCTCATGAAATCTTAACAGCCCTAAAATTAATCCCCTGCCAAGAATTAAAATCACCATGGCTGTTATGGTAATTTAAACTGACGCAAGTTTGTTTGCTGAGTCAGTTATATATTCTCTGCATATATATGCAGTCATCATAGCTGAAATATAGACAGTACAGCAGCCTGGTTCAAAAATATTAATTGAAAAATTAATTGACTTGGATGAGAAGGCTTCTGCTGTGTGACTGAGATTGGATGAGTAAACAAAGGGCAATAACAAATGGCTGTGTGTTAAGCTGCGGATATTTTACTGTGTTAGGATGAAGGGAACTGTAGTGGGTCCTCTTTGAAGTTCTTATTCATAATCTAGAAGAAGATCACAGGTTAATTGAATTTTTAAGCTAGTCCAAATGAGGAAATTTAAATATTGTTTGGAACAGAAAAATCTCAAAACCCTGGAAATATAATAAATATAAGAAATATTTTTGGAGAATAAGGAAGTTTCAATATTGACAAGTTGGGTGGTGATTAAATCCTGGGCTATAATGAGAAGAAAATAGAAGTCACAGCAAGTGGCATGTAGAAATGTTGATAAAAGAAAGCTTTTTATGGTCAGGAGGAAACAACAGTAATAACCTCCTCCAGCCAGCCAGCCAGAAATAACAACAGGATTGTAGAGGTTTTTCAGTGTTCAAGAGCGGTTGTAAACACTGTGTAAACACTGTGCAGAAGTCCTCACTGCTCCATATCAAACCCTTTCCTGGCATTGTCACAAGCATCCTGTCCTTATGGAGCCAGGACATTTAACTGCTGTGGTGCCAGTTTGCAACAGTAGACGTTGGGAAGCAGTTGGGAATCAGTATGGGATTTGGAAGTAATGCAGAATAAATGTCTACTGCAACTGTTCATGTCAAATACTGACCTCAAGCTTGCCTGGATCAGGAGATGGAGAGGCTTCCCTTCCAAAGTGACCGTGGGGGTACAGTGGAGCTGACCTAATTGCCCATGAACCAGCAGGGATGGTCCTGAATCCCTTCTTTCCCTCTGCAAGTGTTGCACTTGGCCACCACTCTCCACCCCCACACCTGCCCATTCTGCTGATTTTGGCACTTGGGGCTGTGTTGCTTCAGCAGTTCAACCTGATAACCTGGCATCGTGCCACTCGATTTGTTGGGCCTGTGCTGTGCTGGGTTAGTAAATGGAACCAACACAGTGACAGGTCCCGGGAACAGTAGGACAGCACAAGACAAGGAGCAGGAGTCCACAGCCAGGCCAAAGAGGTGGGAAGGGATGCTCCTGGGTTTGCTGTGGAATAGCTGTAGTGCTGCGTTCCTCATCACCCTGCAGAGCTGCCTGCTCAGGCTGGCTGGGCTGAAGGAATGAGGTTGTCACCATGTGTAGTTTCACCTATGATTTAATTTTCTTGTCTGCCAGCTGGGGATAACCTCTTCAAGTGATTATAAATTGACTACTGAGTTATTTGAAAAAAGGGAATATGCAAGTGCCTAGATAGAATTTTAACACAATAGGTTGCCTTTGTACCTGTATGAGCTTATGTCAGCCGAGTACTGACAAAAGTTTGCACTGCAGGCTGCAACGGGGATGTGGAGAGTCACTTGAGATGGGTTTGTTTCAATTGTTACAGTGGTTTATTTAAAAACAAACAACTGCAGTAAAAATACACTCTTCCAATGTTATATCTAGGTTTGCTTCCACAACAGGTTTTGGAAGTAAGTATAGAGTAAACTTAAGATTAAAGCTGCTTGGAAACGAGCAAAAAAAGTGCTCGTCTCTTCCCTACCCCACTGCATATACATTAGATCACTTAAACATATAATACATCTGCTTTAAATTGCTTTTATCAGATGCATACTTTTATTAATAGAGTTAGGATAAAGTTCTTCTGAGAAAACGTAATACATCCATTTGTGGCTAAGCAAATCCAATGTTTCTCTTTCCGCTCCCCCCTCAAACTAGACTGATGATGCAGTAGGTATAAAGTTGGCTTAAAATCCCTTGGAGCTGCACAGTGACTGAGCTTGATGTCATGTTATCCTCAGAGCTGATGTTGCAAAATCGGCTGTGGTCTTGTTTGAGTCAGTGGAGAACTCTAATGCTGAGCAACTGGAAAATATCAGTGCATTAACTGTTCATTCCACATTGATCTCCAAACAGAGTTTCAAAGAACTCTATTATGAAAAAAGAGGGTTTTAAGCAGGGATTACTTTTTCATGACTTGTAGAGAATACATTATGCGTGTGGCAAGCTAAAGCTTTGAAACTCAGCTTCCATCTGCGCTCCATGACAGTGTTTTATTTAATTCCATGTCTGAGAGACAAGGTTTGGAAATGAAATTAGTTTGTGTCATGCACAGTTCCTGTAGAGATCAAAGGCAGACCTGTTAATGCAACTATTGCTATTCATGAGTTTCATAGCCGTGTGAGTTTCAAGTTAATTATAAATGCTTGTTTAATCACTTAACAATAGGGTATCAGAGTCTCATCTGGGCATTATGCATATAGCTCCCACTTTTTTTAATTAAAGCAAATTCCTACCTTTTTTCCCAAGAAATTAATTTTGGTGATAATGCTCTAGGCTTTAGCAGGTTCAGAATATGCTATTCTTCTTTTAAATGTTGGACAGTTGCATGATGAATGTCTTTATTTTATTATCTTATGACTGCCCCTCCCTCCTCTTTGAGTACATGGTTGTGTAGTAACCTGGTTGTCTCTGTACAAGGCATGAATTGCTCTAGTTCATGTACTAGACTTCTTTTTGTGACATTTTATTAAAATGTGTGGACATTATCCCTAGAAGATAATGTATTTTGAGATAAACTAATGTATTTATAATTTTAGTTTCCAAATACTTTGTTTAATAGATTTTAAACACAAAAAAGCAAGGAGGACACCTATCTGACTTTCATATCATAGACCACTGCTTTACTGAATATTGAGGATTAAGTCTAATTATCGGATAATTAAGATAAACCTTTTCAGTCCCCTGGAAATTAAATTCTTGTGCACTAGAGGAACTAGTGCCAACAATGCCTGAGGCACATGCAGCAGCAAGGAATATTAGATGAGAAACGCAGATGAATCAACCTGTGCTGCAGAGAAGGGTGAAAAAGCCTCAAGTGCCACCTGAGAGCAGCCTCCTTCACAACCTGTGCTCCTGCTTGTCCGCAGAGCTGAGAGAGCAAGATGCATTGTTGGGGCATCACATGGGGGCTTCTCTGTGTCAGCTCTTGTTGCACCAGATCTCTGCTGTTTCTGAGGAAGAACAAGGGGAAGGAATAAAAGGAAAACTCAGAATCATGGAATGAACTGGGTTGGAAAAGACCTCTGAGATCATCAATCCAACCCTTGATCCAACACCACTGTGGTTACCAGACCATAGCACTCAGTGCCACATCCAGTCTCATCTTAGAAACCTCCAGGGATGGTGAATCCACCACCTCCTTGGGCAGCCCATTCCAATGTTTGGTTACTCTCTCCATAAAAATTTCTTCCTAATATCTAACCTAAACTTCCCCTGGCAGAGCTTAAGCCCATGTCCTCTTGTCCTACTGCTGGTTGCCTGGGAGAAGAGACCAACCCCCACCTGGCTCCAACCTCCTCTCAGGTAGTTGTAGAGAGTGATGAGGTCTCCCCTGAGCCTTCTCTTCTCCAGGCTAAACAACCCCAG